>CM049862.1:22663410-23270910 GCA_027422415.1 Schizothorax lantsangensis
TTCAAATGAAGTTCTTAGCAATGCATATTACTAATCAAAAATTAAGTTTTGATATATTTACGGTAGGAAATTTACAAAATATCTTCATGGAACATTATCTTTATTTAATATCCAAATAATTTTTGGCATAAAAGAAAAATCTATAATTTTGACCCATACAATGTTGGCTATTGCTACAAATATATGCTACTTATGACTGGGTTTTGGTCCAGGGTCACATATATTTTTTTGTGTAAAGAAGTGAACACAATAAACCACAACAAATTGCACATGTTGTAAATTATATTAATTTGTACAATTTATTTATTGCAATAATTGTTGGCCAAAGCAATGGTTACACGTTTATTAAAAAATGGTTCCACCCTTATGAAAATTAACCATGCTTTTATTATAGTAAAATTTAAGTAACCATGTTTTTTTTTTTGGTGTATTGATTATATTTGTATAACCACAGTTTTACTAAATTCCATGGTTAAACTATGATTAGTGTAGCAAAATCCGTGGTTAATTTGTGGTTACCATGGTTTAACTATAATAATCATGGTTTTTGCAGTAAAACCATGGTTAATTTGTATTGTGACAATTTATCTCATTTAGTGTGACAACATGCCCATCTGTGTAAACCATATCTTTTCCCAGGGCAATATTGTTGAAAAATTATTACAGAAATTGATTTTCTAAAATACATCTGAGAAATGTTGATTGTAGTAAGAAAAGTGTTACAACTTGCCCAGTCTCCCCGGAATATAACCACTTTTACTTTAAAAATCAATTTAGATAAAAATTATATTAAAATCTTTAACAAGCCTGAATAAAAAATAATATAATAATCTCTTTTTTAACACTGTGTAACACGTAGTAATATGGTATTTTGGAAGTGATAGTACATGCATACTCTATAAAAATCTTGGAGAGGGAAGGCATAGTGTACATAATGACACAATGTGTTTTGGCTACACAGTTACCTTTATACTTGAATACCTTCATTGCCATCATGTAGGAAACCATAGTTGATGTAACCATGGTAATGAAGAGCCATGCTTGTTTTTGCCTGTGGTTACTATGCTCTTGCTAGAAATACCAAAGTTAGGTTATGGTTACTGTGTAAAAATAATGAAAACAGAATTTTCCATTAAAATCTTTTATTTAAAACCCAGTATACAGATTTTATTGATGCTTTAACCTTATGTTGCACTATTTAGGAGCCATGCACTTTTTGTACATTTATTAATTTAGCAGATGTTTTTATCCAAAACGATTGATTAATACAACAAAGGGATTTATCCTGTTTGGACCATGCATGTTTCTTAAACCTAAAAAAAAAATGCTTCAACCCGACACCTCAGTGTTAAGAATGATTTACTAAAATGTGCTCGGGGCCATTTTTCTGTCATGCAATCTTGCATTTGTCTCAAAAGTCATTATGCATAATGGTTTTATTTATTTTTGCCTGCTTTCTCAGATTTTCATCGTAATTGTGAGTCAAATGTATATGTCCAAAGAATCTTTATTTAAAAAGATTCTGTAGCTGAAATTTATGATATCCATTCATAGCTTTTGGAAGTTGGATTTGATATATGTTCTTCTTTATTGCAGATGAAATAATCAGCAGCCGCTGCAGCCCTCAGTAAATCCCAGCAGATGAGATAAGAGACATTCACCGAGAGCGAGCGAGCGAGCAAGAGAGGGAAAGAGAGACAGTAAATAGCACATGTTAATTTAATTGAGAAACAGAAGCTGAGGTTTAAGCCAAGGCAGCACATCACTAAACACACACACACACACACTTTCTCTAACCAACCTGTTGTCTTTTAAAAAGCGATGGAGGCACCATATTGATTGTCATGGTTACGTCCTCTGCAAAAGCAGATTGATCACATGCACCACGGCCACAAAATGCATTCAGAAAAAAAAAAATTAAACCATCCCTGTCATATTGAAATCAAGATAGTGAGCTTAGCAGTCACTGGAGGGAAAAACATGAATGATGGGAAGACAAAAGTGGCGGATAACGGGACAGAAAAGGATGTGAGACCAAAATTCAAAATCTGAATCCTTTGCATGATCTGTGATCTCTTCCCTCCCCTCGTTTCCCCCATGCATGGTGTTGCATTTCAGCCAGTGGCACCCCTGGCTATCAAATAGGATACATGAATGGGCTCTCGTCACTGATTACGGAGAGACAGAGAGGTGGGGGAGCGGAGAGGTGGGTGGTACAGATGCTGAGGGGAGAATCGAGCGTTGGCGGGGGGCTGGTGGGGTTCGTGTTCATCTGTTACACAGGACAAGCTCTCGTTTCCAGTTCTGAGCTCATAACCACATGTTGCTGTTCTGATTGACTGCATTAATGTTCCTCCAGCTGCTTCTGTATCTGTCGGTCTCTCTCTCTCTCTTTACCTTCCTCCCATCCTCCGTTCTGCTCAGTTGTTGTGTCCATCTCCAAGAGACAGAGAGCTTTTTCGGAGTTGCAGCCTGATGTTATTTTGGACCTCACCGATTTAGACGTCGAGATGCAGATGTGAGGTAAGAGATTTCTGCTTTGAGAAAAGTGCGTGAGGAACTGAAGTCAAAGGATTGAGATGAAGTATTTTGTTTTAGATTCAAGGTGAATTTGGGAAGTGTTTCCAAAGCACCTCGCGGCCGCATGTGATGCATCTGTAGTCAGTTTGCTGGAGCTGCAGGATCAACAGGTGGTTGTTTCTGTGCCGTGTCTCCTGCAGTGTGTGTGGTGGCAGCCGTGGAGTGCGTGGAGTGGGTGATTTGGCTGTTTCTTTGGGAGTGATTCACACTCTGTTGCTCCGGGGAGAGGATGGATAGGAGGCAGGGGTTGATTATTGTCTGTCACTTTGGGTTCTTCTGATTTGGGTCCCCTAGAATAGAACATGGAAGAAAGCTAGAATTATGTTTTATTTCATGCTGAGGAAAAACAAAATCATTAAGAATGAAATTGATTTGGACCTTTACCTGCTCTGCTAGAGTCATTTAAAAAACATTTTATGTGGTTTTAATATTATTGCTTACCTGCATGACTTTGGTATCTGTTATAAATGTTTCTTTAGCAGTATATCAGCATATTAAAAAAATTACATTTTAACATATAGAAAACAGTTATTTTAAATTGAAATAATATTTCAAATTTTTGATCAAATAAATGCAGCCTTGGTGAGCATTAGAGATTATTATTTTGAGGTTTTAATATCATCGATTACCTGCATGATTCAGTATCTGTTATAAATGTTTCTTTAGCAGCATATTAGAATGATTTCTGAAGGATCATGTGACAATGAAAAACTGGAGTAATGATGCTGAAAATTCAGGTTTGATCACAGGAATAAATTACATTTTAAAATGTAGTGCAATAAAAAACAGTTATTCTAAATTATAATAATATGTCACATTTTTGAACAAATACATGCAGCCTAGGTAAGCATAAGAGACTTTTAATAAAGGTTTATTATCATTAGTTACCTGCATGATTTCAGCATCTGTTATATCATGTTTAAAGATGATACTGACACCTTTGCTTTGTGCAGAAATGTCCGCTCCTCTCAGGACACATGATGGCAGTGTTTGACCGGTTTGCCGTGTGTGATGATGGGGAGATCTATTGCACTCGTCTGTCCAGTCTCATCCCGTCACGCGGCACCCCGCCAAACCCTGATCTATTAGAGAGGGGGTGACGTTCCTCTGTGTCTGAGAGTTATGACCATGTGGACACCTTGATGAAAGCATCTGTTTCTGTTCTGTGATAACGGGGAGCTGTTTAATCTCAAACATTTATGTCCTCTGAGAATAGTTGCTCATAAATCTCGGGCGAATTGGCTGGGAATCAAGTCAAATTTCCAAAACACTGGCCACTGTGGAAGTTTAGCAAGTTAGATGAAAATCAGAGGATTCATGTCGGTCTTGATAAAAATGATAATGCAGTTTTCTTTTTCTTTTTTAATATTCTTGGATATTTCTCAGAGGTTGCTCGCTCAGAGCTCAAGAGATTTAATAGAGTTCTCAGTTGTGATTGCAAATAGGTGGGAAACCTGTTTGGAAACTACCATTATTTTTTCATGATTCTGTTTGATGGCTTATGCTTTAAGTATGAGCTTTATCACAGATGTTTCTCCTGTAATTCATTAGATGAAATAAACAGAGACTCAAATGCTGATATTCAGTAAGACATTAGTAGTCGACTGATATAGGCTTTTCAATGCCTGATGCCATTTCAAGGCTGTGAACTGCTGATATAATGTTATATATTATAATTTCTGATATATTATAATTAAGTCAAATTATATGGCAAATTAATATTAAATATATTAATGTTAAACGATACAATTCACAGTACTTTTTTAAAAGTTTGGAGTTTTTTTTAAAATAAAGATTTTTTTTTTATTCTGCAAGAATGCATGAAATTGATCAAAAATGACAGTAAAGAAATTTATAATGTTAAAAAAAAATCTATTTCAAATAAAGGTTGTTCTTTGAATGTTATATTCTTTAAAAAATCCTGAAAAATGTATAACAGTTTTCACTAAAAAATCAAGCAGCATGACTCTTTTCAACATTGATAATAATAAGAAATGTTTCATTAGCAGCAAATCAGAATATTAGAATGATTTCTGAAGGATCATGCGACACTGAAGACTGGAGTAATGATGCTGAAAATTCAGCTTTGTATCACAGGAAAAAATTACATTTTAAAATATTAAAATAGAAAAACGTTATTTTAAATGGTAATAATATTTCTACTTTACTGTATTTTTGATTAAATAAATGCAGCCTTACTGAGTATAAGAGACTTTAATTTTAAAATCATAAAAAAAAAATCTTACCAACCCCATATTTTTGAATGATAGTGTATAATCTCATAATATCATAATCTCAGAATGGCCAAATATTTTCTACTACTCGAGAGTATAACTCAGATAATTTATTAAAGGGGACCTAACGCACACAGTTTCACCCAATCTCATGTTAATCTTGAGTACCTATAGAGTAGTACTGCATCCTTCATATCTCCAAAAAGTCTTTACTTTTATCATATTTATAAAAGAAAGATACAGATTTACGATTCTCTCCGAAAAAAGCCGAGCTCCTGGAGGCGTGCCGTGTGGGCGGAGCTAAAGAGTGACGAGCACTTGCGCCGATCGCCAACAAAACAGAGACATTTGAAGCTGTTTCACTTACCGTCTGTAGTTCTGAATCATGACCGGGATCTTTTATAGCTGGGACCGCTCCATCTTTCAGTATTAAACGATGTGCAAATCCAGCGTCGAATTGGGCCTTGTTTATAAAACGTTCGTCAACAAAACACTTGAGAAACTCCATTGCTGCCCCAGAAAAACAAACTATATCCACTGTTCACGTAACGGTGGGTTGTTTTGGGAAGCTGAACAAGGTTATCTTTCCCTCACAACCAAAAACACACTTCTTTAGAGACATTCTTCCCGAGCGAGTCCCGTGCTGCCAGCCTGCCGATTGAAGCGCGTTGATGGGCGCGCTCTCGTTCTCACTCTGGTCGATGCGTACACGGGAGCGTTCTTCCGGGAGAAATGCCCATATAAGGAGTTCCACCGTCGTTTACGTCATCAAGAACAACGATCGAAAAAAACTCTCCGAAACTTGTACGAATCCGGAAGTGAGATTTTTGGCACAGAAATACTCTGTTATACGTCCAAATTTATTTTTTTAAACTTTGTCCATGCTTAGCATGAGAATCCAACTCTTTAACAGTGTAAACAACTCTGAATGCATGAAACAGCATTGTACCCCCCCTTTAAAATATTTAAGAAAATGTTTGAGCTCATATTAAAATCTCTGATATTTGTAAACCTGAGCACAATCTTTTCTGAAACTCTATTGTGGTTTTCATACAAATCTGAGAAGCAGATTCAACAAAAGTCTTTGATTGTCATTGCTGTTTATGAGAAACAATTGCAATATTTATAAACGTCATAACATAAGAGATCTCATTTGTGACATTTTTATTGTTTGGAGATTGCTTGTTCAAACCTCAGGAAACTTAATAGAGTTTTCAGTTATGATTTATTTGTCAACATCTCAGATATGTCTTCTTATATCTTACTAGAAATAAAAACAGACACAAGACAATTGACATATAAGTACAGAGTTCTAAAACAAATCTTTTGGTGACAGACTTTGCATTTTGGCAAATCTGAGCAGAGTGTGAGGCATTATTCAGAGAGATCGCCCCTGAAACTCTAGACTGAGCTCTTTGGTGTCTTTTTCTAAGAAGAGAAATCTGTGACGCATTAGCTTTCCATTTCAATTCCATTACTGTCCAAGAGAATCAATGGAAAAGTTAAAGAGATCTCATTTGTGCTCTGAAAACTAGTTAATTTGAGTATTACATCATGTTAATCGCTTTTTCTGGAACAATCATTAATGGAACTGAGAGACACAGACGCTTCTCTGTATCAGATAACAGCTCTGGTTTTGTATTCCTGTAGTCTGGAGTTCTGTGTGCTGACCTCAGGTAAAAACTGACTCGTCATGGCATCAGCACTGCATCTGTTACTGTGCCCGTGGCTTGTTTGATGTGCCAGAGGTTTCTGTTCCCTTTGATGGTGCTGAAGCAGACCTGCAATTTGTGTGCCAGAAATCCAGCCATGGGACGGGGGGGTTTGTGTGGACCTGTCAGAGGTCTTCATTCGGACACCAGAGTGACATCCAGAGCGATACGGATAATGCTGTTGTCTTCTCATCTATATTAATGCGACAGGCATGAGGGCAGTGATGAGTTATGATGTGACAATATGAATGACTTGTTTTTTTTTACTCGGAGCGCAGATACTGGACACTTAAGCCACACTTAAAATTTTGTGAATGTCACTGCATAGATATGAAATATTAAACCAGGTGGCATTTATTTGAAGGACAGATTTGCACAAACACACTTTTTAAACAAAACATGTCACGGTTTGTGTGGTTGTAAATGATAAAATAGTAAACACTTTTCAAAATTAGTTTTTTGGTAATTTTCTGGTGGTCAAATGTTAGTTGAACATGTCCAGAGTCAATGTTACATTTTTATTAAATCAGATTTTTTTTCTATAAACATCCTTAAAATGAGATCAGTTTAACTTGAGAAACAAACTATCATTAGATACTGCATGTGATTTGTTTCCGGAGAATATATTTTGAAAGTTTATTTTTCTTACTGGAGTTTTTTTTTAACTAACACCACAAAATTCTGTTAGATTTAGGCTTAAAACAAGAAAAGCAGTAGAGAGAGAGAGAGAGAGAATAATAATAAATCAGTTATTTATTAATAATAATAAATGTATGCATTTTTGCTTTTTAAGCAAATATATCTTGTTTTTTAGGATGTTTAGATATTTTGTCTGGACAATCAAATTTTAGTGTAAATAAATATTGGCCCCTTATTTATTTGCATTCTGTAAGTTATGTATTTTTATTGATTATAACAAGAAAAAACTAAATTATAATAACAATATCAGGTCATTCAAGAAGCTTTTTAAGTAAATTTATCTTGTTTTAATGTTTAGATATTTTTCTCTGGACAATCTGGACATTATATACAAAAGAAATGTATGTAAGTAAGTAAGTAAATAAATATATATACAGTATATATATATATATATATATATATATATGTATATATAAATGTTTTGTTTTATTGCTTAAAACAAGAAAATCCAATGCATAATTATTATTAATAATAATAATGTTTATCTGAACTTTCATACATTGTCCACAAAAATAAACGTGTGTCCATAAATGTGTGTCCAAAAAAATAAATAATAATGCATTGGCCCCAAAGAGATATTTATTTATTTATTGGCATTATGCAAGATATATTGTAAAACATGGTTTCAGTGTTATCTAGGCTTTTTAGGGAAACATCCCCTCTCACTCCCTTCTCTGCATGTGAGAAGCTGTACTGGACAGAACCACCATCATGCCTGGCCTGATCAACAAGAGCAAAGGGAGCGCTCTGCCTCTCAGCGTCTCAGACATCACTTCCTGTGTCAGGGGTTACACCCTGGCAATGACAGCCTCCTTGACCTATGAAAACATCGAAGATCACCCTATCGAGGGTAAGTATGCTGTCTAAAATAGGTGCGTTACTTCTTCTGAAGTGATATCAATCATTAGTGGCTTCACTATTACACACACACACACACACACAAAGATTTTCCATTTGGATTGCTAGTTTTACCTTAAACTGTTAAACATAGTGTGATGCATATTTGAAAACCAGATTTATAAATCCAATTTGTTTCAGTTATTGTTTTCACAATGAACAGATTTATTCTGATTTGCAATTTTGAAAATAAGATTATATTAAAATGAAACCAAATCAATGCAAATAGTTAATAAATTATGCCAGTGCAGAAATATTACTTGTTTAATTTATGAATGACTGACAAATATGCATTATATTAAGTTTATGACTTTATATTAAAACTGTGTAATGCAAATGGATGGAAATTTTGCAGTTCAAATAAATAAATCTTAAATTTAGGCCTAATTTTTTTTTTTTTGAGTATAGTATTGATTGAACCTAAACTTCAGCATTTACCCTTGTCCCATTGAATCCACCGATTAAATATAATCTCAAAAGATGCAACATCATCAGCCCCAGTATTGATTTTTTTTGTCCAAAAGCACTTATACTTTTCAGCTTTTGACAAAAACCACAATTATGATTCTCATCCTCAAAATAAATTTGAGAAGAAAAGCATTAAACTCCTTATAATCATAGTAATACTTTGACAAAATGCCCTGAAGGAAAGAGAAACACTTGTCTTTCCCTCCCAACCTCATCAGCTATTTGTGCGAAGTCTAGAAATGTCACCGGCAGATTGCTGCTCTGTGGTCTCCAGTGTCGTATTGACTCCAACAAATTGGATTTTGCATTGATCAATGCTGAAAGCACTAAAACGAAGGATTTAATTTCTGTCAAGTGTAAAATTAGCTTTGTGGAAGGATCACTTTTCGCTATTGTGTAATGAACAATGTGTTCTCCTGTAATCCTGTGATTCATGCAGGAATCTTTATATACCCTCTGGATGAGTGCAGCGTGGTGGTCGGGTTCGAAGCGATGATTGGCAGCCAGATAATAACCGTGCAGGTCAAAGATAAAATGAAAATCGATGATTGTTACTTTGATTGCTGCAATGCCAATGGAACCCCGCAGAGTGGAGGTGGTAAGATTGTATGCTCATTTATAATGCTCATCAAAGATCTTACTTAGCTAATCCCTGATTCAGAGCTTAAACGTAAGGCCTGTCACAGTGACTACTGAATCCAGTTCAGTATAGTTCACCCAGAAATGAAAATTTGCTGAATATTTACTCAGCCTCATGCAATGCAAGATGTAGATGAGTTTGTTTCCTCATCAGAACAGATTTGTAGAAATAGCATTACATCACTTGCTCACCAATGGATCCTCTGCAGTGAATGTGTGCCGTCAGAATGAGAATCCAAACACCTGATAAAAACATCACAGTAATCCAGTAATCCACAGGATCCAGTCCATGAAGCAAAAAGCTGTGTGTTTGTAAGAAACAAATTCATCAAGACAATTTTAAATAGTTGCTCCTTGCTAAAATACAAGTCCTCTATTCATAATATTAGTTTCTCCACTGAAAAAGTCATCTTGTCTGAATCAGGAGAGAAATATGCATAGATCAACCACTGTTTACAAGTGATAATGGTCTGAAATGGTTCTAAACAGATATCTTGGTGGACAACAGGGGATGGACTTTTTCACTGGAGGAAGTATTGTTACGGATTATGGACTTGACTTTTGGTCAGAAGTGACAGTTTAAAGTTTAAAAGCCTCAATTTTGTAATTGTTTCAACAAACACAGTTTTTCCCTTCACCATATGTTAATTGATGGACTATGGATTACTTGTGGATTATTGTGAAGTTTTTATCAGCTGTTTGGACTCTCATTCTGACGGCACCCATTCACTGCAGAGGATCCACAGGGGGAGTAAATTTTCCACAAATTTTCATTTTTGGGTGAACTATTTTGTTAACACATTTTATTAAGCTTTTTCATTGAAGTTGACTGTACATTTCTGAGGCTTTACTGATGAACCATCTTGTTGCAGGACATATCGTTTTGGATGAGGATCAGGAGAGAACAGTGCTGGTGGTCAGTCTGGGGGTCATTCCCCCTCTGGAGACCATTAATATACTGGTCAGCACTTCCTCAGAGCTCAGAACACTCCCTAATGGGGGAATTCGGGTGAGCTCACCACCCGTCTGTTCTCCAAGAGTCCAACGTTCTGTCAAAGAGGAGCAGGCGTTTTCGCCCAGCACTGCTAGGAGGTGTGTGATTCATTAGTATTTGCATGGACACACTGTATTTAGTGTTTGATCTTCAAACATTCTGATATCAGTTCTAAACTCCAAACCCTAGTAAAAGCAATTCATTGAGTCTGAACGTTTTAACATACAGACTCCAATTTAAAGCATAAAATGTATTTTGTAGATAAAATCAGCTTTATCTGTGCTGCCTATTTTGCATTTTGTGTTGCATGCTACACTTTTTAGGACATTTAAGATTAAAGATTAAATCTCCCATTGACCTGCAATGACATGTTAGACTTTATTAGCAGTTTATCAAAATATCTGCTGCTGATTTGTCTCAGGAGGGGTCAGTATCACTGTGCAGTGGGAACCCACGAGCAGACGGCCTCAGGAGTGTGTTTGGCTGCTCTGTTGGAGGAAGAGACCATCAACTCCATTGACTATGAGTTTAATTTCCATCTTGAGATCAGAGGGCCGTATTTACTGGCAGGTCAGTTCCTCCATCCCCATGCGTGAGTCTAGAATGAAATATTATACCCCTGATTTCCAGAGAAATAAATATTGTATAAACATAAATAAACATGTAAAATGTAATGCTTTATATGCATTTAAAATGTCTGACAAAAGCATAAATGCAAAATATATCCTGCCAACTTTCTAGCCTAAATGATTTTGATGCATTAATAGTTTGATGTTGACTTTTCATGCTGATAACATAGCTTAGCTGTACTACATTATTTGATGCCGGTTGTTTTGCAGTATGCATCCTCCTGCTGGAGTTGCAGAACGGTTTAGTCCTCGCATGTGGTATAACGTCTGTTGCCCCTGCTTATTTTACATGCTTTAGAAGTTTCTCTGTGCAGGTGTGGAAAGCCCCTCACACGTCATCCGGGCGGACGCTGACCCCTCGGCTCGCTCTGCCACCAGCATTGTAGTCACACTGGCAGACAAGTACACCTACGACTGCCCTGTGGAGATACTGATCTACCCCAGTGGTGTGTAGCACACATAATTACAATAATTATACTGTATATCATGATCTGAATATGCAGACTCAAAAACATACAGCATGACCAGTGCAGTCCGATTCCTGAACAAATAGCTCTGAGTTGGTTCTTTTTAGGTGAATCAAAAACATGCACATCCAGTGTGGTACAGCACATCCAATGTGGTTCGACTTCCAAATGAAAGACCCTTATTAAACGGTTTAGTGAATCAGACATTTTCAGTGCAGCCAGTGTAGTCAGATTCCTGAACGAATGTTTCTTATAAATCTTTTTAAGTGAATCACAAACATACATTGTAACTATCTGATTCTTGAGTGAATGACTCTTATGACCCTGTTCTTTTTTTAGTGAATCAAAAACATACAGCACATCCAGTATAGTCCGACTCCCAAAATAATGATTCTTATCAGCTGATTCTTTTAGTGAATCGGAAACATACAGCGTAACCAGTATAAACCAGTATAGTCCAATTCCCAAGCAAATGACTCTTATAAACCATTTCTTTGTAGTGAATCAAACATTTTCAAAGCAACCAGTGTGATCCAACTCCCAAATGAATGACTCTTGTAAGCTGTTTTTTTTTAGTGAATCAGAAACATACAGCACAACCAGTATTGTCTGGTTCCTGAACAAATGACTCTTATGATCCAGTTCTTTAGTGAATCATAGTGCACATACAGTAAAGCACAACTATTGTAGTTTTTAATCAGAAACAGACAGCGCAACCAGTATAGTGTGATTCCTAAATGAATGATTCTTATGAGCTTGTTCTTTCAGTGAACCAAAAGTGTAAGTGAAACAAAAAGTTTACAGCTAACTTTGAGACTTAAATCACAGTAGTTACTGTCTGTTTATGCATATGACAGTAAATATGCAATAAATAAATATGCATGTTAAGGCCAATTCACACCGCACAGACAAATGCCAACAAACAAGTTTGCTCAAGTTGGCTGTTGGATTTAGAATCTTATGAAAAATAACTGTCATGTTCACACTGCACCAACAGACACCGACCAACTCTATATCTATAAGCATGTTCAGTCGGGTGAAAACAAACTCCAACCAACTCCAACCAATGCCAACCAACGCCAACAGGGGTAACACACTGATCCAACAAACTCCAACAGACGAGTTTGTTGGAGTTTGTTGGCGTTTGTCTGTGCGGTGTGAATTGGCCTTTATGTATGTATACTTAATCTCTTTAGTTGTTGAAAATAAAGTGAACACCAATTAATGGGTTGCATTTATGCCACCTCTAAAAAGATTGTGAAAAAAGTCATTAAAAAAGTTAAGAATTGTTTTAGATGTGTTTATTATTACTGAAATGATCTCATCATTTGGAAATGCAATTACATTTCTTATTTTCAAATATTTATCTTTTACAAGTACTAAAAGAATCATTAAGGAATCAGAATTGCTCAAAGGAATCATAATTAAATTCTGATACCCATCCTTAGAAACCCTCTAGAAAGCTTAGCAACAATAATGTTAAAATCCACTCTGGGCAGCCACTACCAACTAGCAACCTAGCAACCACTTCTAGTGGCAATGAGTGAATGTGGTCCCCACATGGACAGACAAACAAGATCACAGCCACTCTGACCAGTGCTAACTGGACAATAGAGTCAGCCTTTCAGAGCAAGCCAGTGCTAATCTCTCCATGTGCCTGAAAGCTTGTCCAAACAAGGGGCGCTTTATTAAATCATAGGCTATTGAAACATCATTCCCAGGTCCACAGCCATATAACATCATTTCTCGCTCTATAAGCACTGTTTAGTTGAGCTCTATATTTCTTCAGCCACCCCATCATGCATCTCGACCTCCGTTGGCGTCTGGGAGGCATAAATGAATCCCTCGATGCCTTATAAGCTGCGGCGTAAGATTGCCTCACTCCGCAGGTGACCCGAGGCCAGTATTGTGCAATTGAATTGATAAGGCAGCCGAGTCAAAGGGGCAAACGTTCAGCCGTATTGATGGCGCCAACGCACTCTGTGTCTAATACAGCTGCTGTTTTTAAGAAATACCGCCACCGTGGGAGTCCTTCATGTCTGGCAGTAAAGCATCTCATCGTCTGCTGTCATAATTCACTGTTGTGCCTCCACACGGAGAGGTTTTAATGCTGTACAGAGATAGTAATTCTTCATTTCTTCACGTAGAGCCCCATCTGCCACACGTTCTCATTGAAGACGGAGACATGACGCCGGAGGAATACGATGAGCATCTGAAAGGACGGAGCGACTACATAAAGGCCACCAAGAAGGACTGCAGTAATGAAAAGACCGTGAGTGAGACGGTGAATGAGGGATTACAGAAAACAGACACAAAAACAGATGAAGTAGGCCGTACAAGGACAAAACAAGTAGTGCAACACTAGGATGCTTTTGTGGTGCTTTTTCAATATCTCAAATCTAGCAAAGGTTACTATTTTGCAGCCAGGATCATAAACTGCACAGGAAGAGGTGATTATTTGAAATAATGTTCCTAAGACGTGTTTTTGTCACTGAGAAGTTCATAAGCAAACCAGCATGTAATATAACAGATTAAGATTTTTTCATGGAATGATTTTGTTCACTGACAAGTACCACCAAAAACTATAGTTTTTGAACAAGGAAACCACAGTACTTTTAGATATATAAACCTAGAGGAAAAAATAAATATAAATTAATAAATACATTTGTTAATAAATAAATAAACACATAAATAAAACTGATGGTAATAGCTGTTAATAGAATGAAATAATGGTAATTTAATTATTTCCAACCAGTCAAATTCAGTAAATTGTAACTTATTTTAATAATATTAATATTGACAAATGTAATTATTAATCAATTATTATTTATATATTTTTAGTGAACATAATCACTTTTGATTAATTCATTTATTTTTTATATTTTTGCACCATTGAAAAGTTTGGGGTTGGTAAGAAGTCTTTTTATGCTCATTTGTTTGATTATAAATACAGTAAAGAAAAAAAACAGTAATATTGTGAAATATTATTACAATTTAAAATGACAATTTTATATTTTAATACATTTTAAAATGTAATTTGTTCCTGTGATGCAAAGCCAAAGTTTCAGTAGTAATTTTGTTTTTTATAGAAAAATCAAAAGAATCTTGAATTTTTTTTTTTAATTTTGAAGAATCTTTATTTAAAATAGGAGTCTTTTGTAATATTATAAATGTCTTTACTGTCACTTTTGATAAATCTAATGCATACTTGTGGACTAAAAGTATTTATTTTATTTTTTTAAATAAATATTACTGACGCTAAAGTTTCAAATGGTAGTTACAGTATATATTCTTTCTGAACGTTTCCACACACCTCTTTGTCACAGACTCTCACAGTCACTCTCTAAAATATTCAGGGTTTTTAATTCCGAGCTGTTAGATTAAGCCTAATGACACTCATACTGAAAATCGAGTGTGTAATCAAATTTAGTTAGGTTATCTATTTAATGCAAAATCCCTTGACAATTCTTGCTAATCGTCACTTCAGGAAGTAGTTACATTAAGTGGGAATGTCAGCGCAGATCCATGTTTCTCAGCTGCGCAAAGCTTCAAGTGCGTCCTTAAGTGAGTGCTGTTCCTCAACAGGAGGGAGAGAACATTCAGCCCTAAAATTATCAGCAATGAATAGACGTTTCTATGGAAACCGTCAAAGGTCTTCAGCTGAGTCCATAGTGTTTCTACCTACCGTGTAGTGAAATAAGGGTTAACTTCACCTCCTTCGGGATGTGTGCTCCTGTAATTAAATCTTTAGAGCACGAGAGGGGAATCCGTGAACCATAACAGATTTTCAAAATTATGATCTTGACTTATAGTTTCACATGCTTATGAGTGTCTGGCTCTATCAATCATTTGCTGACGTGTGCCAAATAACACTGAATAACAGAAATGAAAATGATCATTTATTCACCCACGTTATTCCAAACTCGTATGAATTTCTTTCTCCCGTTGAACACAAATAGTCATTTTTATTCCATACAATAATCAAGTAGATGATAATATCTGAATTTGGAAAATAGTATAAAAATTATGATATTTGTGCTCAGTTTTATACGAGACATTTAATAGAAGAAATGTGTGTGTGTGTAGAAGAAAGCTATTTCGCTCAAAGGTTAATTTAGTAAGCGAGTCATGGAAACAGCAGATTTCTGAGAAGTAATTTAATGTACAATGGACTAACTAATTGAGACGTGATGTAAAGTGTTTGAAATACATGGCTAATTTGAAATACTTTCTTCAGAGCAGTTCACAATAGGCTAATAAGCATCCTTCAGAAGAGCTTGAACTCACAGGATTCAAAGTTTTCTGCTGAAAGTTCACACTTAACCACCTTACAATGAACTCTCAACCTTTCATTCAGTTTGCAGCAGTTTGCATACTCAACCTCCAGGTTATTATTATCCACATTCTTTGTGAGGGTTTTTTTTCTTCCTTTTTTCCCCTTTTCTTTATTTTTTCTTTCCTGGGTCACATTTCAATAAAAATATATCTAAATTATAATTTTTTTACATATAATTTATGTCATTTATATATACAATATTAAGATTTTGTGTATATTTTTGCACAAATGTTTGTGTAAATATACACAAATATGTATATACTGTATCTATTTATATTGAATCTATCTATCTATCTATAAATACATTACATACATACAGTCATTTTTGGATACTGTATAAAAAGCATAGAATACAAACACACACACACACACACACACACACATGTTTGTTTTTTGGTTTACGGGGACTCTGGTTTGTATACTGTATCTGTATGTGCTATTGCCCTACACCTGGTTTGTACCCTACTGTACAATCTGTATGTGCTATTGCCCTACACCTTAGCCCTCACCTAAACTGTGTGCAGCCCTTTTTAAATTTTCAAAAAAACACCATGTGTGCATTTTTATGTTTTTTAAAAAAACACCATTTAGTATTACGGGGACATTTTTAAGCAGTTTTAAAACACCTTCAAATTGTAATACCTCTGTCATACAGTGTCCTCATAAAACACCTTTTGTCCCCGTAAACCACAAAAACCAGTACACACACACACATTCATACATAAACTAAATTAAAAACTATACATATATAGTATTTCTTTTGCATATTATATCAAATTTTGTCCCCGTAAACCACAAAAACCAGTACACACACACACATATTTTAAAAACTATACATATATAGTATTTCTTTTGCATATTATATCTATATATACACAAATTATTTTATTGCGTGAATATAAATATAATTTTGCCTAAGCCTATTTTAGATTGTGAAATTAAGCATATTTTCCCATCAAATTGCCATTATATGTATTGCTATCTATAAAGTATACTGTTATAAAAAAAGTTTATATATTTCCATTCTAAAAATTATTATTTATTCGCTTATTTGCTGTACTAGCATTAATTTGTGTTGATTTAAATAAAAAATTGATAAAATGTGCTTAATTGCTTGAGTACTTATAGAGTAGTATTGCATCCTTCATATCTATACCCAACTTGTTTTTTGAGACTTTGGTCATGTTATGCATGAGAATCCAACTCTTTATCAGTGTAAATAAGTCAGAATGCATGAAATAGCATTAGAAATCCCCTTTAGTGCTCCTAAAAAAATGGGCTTTATTGTCTTTATGAAAAAGTGTAACTTCTTATTTTTTTTTCTTTTCATTTTGTTGTTAATGTGACATGTTTTTGTGAGATTCACCAGCTTTCCATTATAGCCTTCGGAAATGGCTCTTTCACTGGCTGATGTGTGGTGTGTAGGTGGACATCATTCGGAAGAGGCTCCATAAAGACATCCTCCACAACCCTGTGGTCATGCTAAACTTCTGCCCAGACCTCTGCTCGACGACCTCTGACCTGCGGAGCATTCAGGGGGAATTCATCTTCCTCATTGACCGCAGTGGAAGCATGAGTGGGGTCAACATCAATCGAGTTAAGGTAGGATGCTTGTGCTTCTGTGTTAAACTAACTCTGGCCCTCACTCCCAATGCTTATTAACTTTTGATGACATCCTAATTTATTCAGCAGTTTAAAACCCCCAAAGTGCATCAGTCGTGTTAATAACCATTAATGGCAAAAAGGTTTTTATATACACACAGCAGTGCTTATTTAACGAAGAGACAGATCGCCCATGTGTGTTCAACAGTATAAATCTGATTGGACCGTTTTATGGGAGTTGGAGAGCACAGATATCATTCAAGGAATGATTCACTCAAATATTTACTGAAAATGTACTCACCCTCAGGCCATCCAAGATGTAGATGAGTTTGTTTCTTTATCAAAATATATCTGGAGAAATTTAGCATTACATCACTTGATCAGCAATGGATCCTCTGCAGTGAATGGGTGCCGTCAGAATGAGAGTCCAAACATCACAATAAGCCACAAGTAATCCACACCACTCCAGTTAACATCTTGTGAAGTGAAAAGCTGCATGTTTGTAAGAAACAAATCCATGATGTTTTTATCAGGTTTTGAACTCTTATTCTGATGGCACCCATTCACTGCAGGTATTCTTTAGCAAGTAGGGCTGCATATATTTAATATTCACAATATTTTCATTATCATTTTGCTGGAGATCTTAAAATGAGCAACATTCAGTAATTTTTAATCAACCTTTTTTTTTAAATAATAGTTTCAGATACTTTCTTGTAAGGAAGACCTGCAAACTCCTTGTTCTCACAATGTGAGGGTTAAGATGTCCCTGATTTAAACTTCCCTGACTAGCAAAAAGCTGTTAGAGTAATGTGAATCAGTGTGAGTATGTTTTACTGAATAGGGTGAGAATTTCAGTAATTTGTTTGTATTATCATTCTAAAATGTTAAATTAAATATACAGCTTTTTGTATGGTATGTAAATATAAGTATGAACAAATACAATTCTGCATTGTGTTCATTTAGTGAAAGGTTTAAGAAACATGCCTTGATTTTTAACCTTTGCATTAGCAATTTGAATCTAAGCTGTTTTAGACTAAACACTGTAGAAATTAATACTTTTTACAGAAAGGATTCATTAAATTGATCAAAAGTGACAGTAAAGACATTTATAATGTTAGAAAAATGCCTATTTCAAATAAATGCTGTTCTTTTGCAAATTATATTAATCAGTTTTCTACAAAAAATATTAAGTAGCACATCTGTTTTCAACATTGATGATAATAAATGCTCCTTGAGCAGCAAATCAGTATATTAGAATGATTTCTGAAAAATCATGTGACACTGAAGACTGGAGTAATGATGCTGAAAATTCAGCTTTGATCACAGCAATAAATTACATTTTAAAATATATTCAAATAGAAAACACTCATTTTAAACTGTAATAATTTTTCACAAAATTACACTTGTTTACTGTATTTTTGCAGCCTTGGTGAGCATAAGAGACTTTGGTAAAAAAAAAAAATCTTACCAACCCCAAACTTTTGAATGTTAGTGTAAATGTTGAGATATTTATTTCCCTGAAATAAATACATAGTTATTTTTTTATTGTTTTTTGCTACATTACTTCACTGAACATTATGTGGCTCTGTAGTTCTGAATCAAATCAGAGCTTTTGAGCAGCCTGTTGAAGGGGTTTTGTAATGAAATAACCAGCTTGTTGCACTGAATAGCTCAAGCAGCTACGATAATTGAACTTGGTAAGTCTGCATGCTGAGATTGGATGTTTCGTGCGCTGTGAATGAGCGTGTGTGTGTGTGTGTGTGTGTGTCCCTGTTGACGGGGCTCTGCAGCGTGACGCACGAGCCAGCGATGACTCACTGCGGTTTTGATTGAGGATCTTCCCCTTCTGACCACAGACACCAAACTGCTCTAATGTAAAGGCTCAGGTCACTCTAGCGGTAATATCCTTCCCTGAATATCCTTGACCCTCAAGAAGACTTGTTCCAGGCTGAAATGTCATATATCCAGCATGATCTCTCCTGGGCTGGAGGAGGACAACAATAGATGTATTTAATAACACTGAAAGGAATCGTTCACCAGAAATGAACATTTTACTCACACTCATGCGACTTTATTTCTTCTGTGTAACACAAAAGAAGAAATTTGAAGAATTGTGCTGGTCATTTCTGCTATGTATTTAGCCAAAAATGAAAATTAGCTTAAAATGTATTTAACCTCAGGCCATCCAAGATGTAGATGAGTTTGTTTCTTCATCTGAACAGATTTGGAGAAATTTAGCATCACTTGCTCACCAATGGATCCTCTGCAGTGAATGGGTGCCATCAGAAAGAGAGTCCAAACAGCTGATAAAAACATCACAATAATCCACAAGCAATCAACACGACTCCAGTCCATCAGTTAATGTCTTGTGAAGAGAAAACTGTGTGTTTGTAAAAAAAACTAACAAAACAAACAAACAAAAAAAATCTATCATTAAGACATTTTAACTTTAAACTGTCGTTTCTGGAGAAAATATGTGTCCATAATCCATAATGAGTACATTTTAAGCCAATCATTTATTATTTTTGCAGGAACTATTCCTTTAAATCATTATTTAGTGAGTTGATCTCAAGAACTGAATCAGTGCAATTTGTGAATGAATCATTTAAAGACCCATTTCATAAACTTGATAAACTGATTCATTGCCAATATTTGACTCGAAAGACATTTCAACTCTCATGAAAACATTTTCAGTAAATAATTTCTCACACAAAGCTATCGCATGATTCCAAAACATTTACAATATTATACTTTATGCATCTTTTGAGCCTTTTGAAGCTTGAAAGCCACTATGCTTTGTAACTGCATGAAAAAAATAAGTTTTTAATAATCATTTTTGGTAAGAACTAAGTATCATTTCTCACTGTGTGTCAAGTTCTTTTTGAATTTGTGAGGAAGTGTTTGCCGAAGGTAGTCTTGTTTTATTATTAGAACAAAACTGATGATTAGTTTTTTTTAATTAATTCAAAACGTTAACAGACCTTACTAAAACTGAAAATGCTAGAATTCTTCTTTAATAATCTCATTCATATTTACAAACTTAATTATAACCTCATGCTAATTACTCGCCGCTGTACCTGCTGTCAGTCTGCCGAGACGCAGCATTATAAATCATATCTCTACTTTAGATGAGACAATATGGATGTCTGACAGGTATAATTGTGGTGTTCAGTAAGTGCTGCTACACAGTTGCCTAATGGCTTCAGGTCTGCTAACAAAGATTGTTGGTTCAATCCAAGCAAGAGTGACACAGTTGAAATGCCATTGGCAATCGACCACCAGTCTAAACATTTGGGGAAACAGGTCACCCTCAGTGTCTATAATAGTTACAGCACTTAACCCTATGATTAGAGTTGCTTTACAGAAGCAATGGCAAATGACGATAATCTCTATTAATGCAAGTAATATGTTATTAAATTTAAATCAAATTAAAAGTAAAAACATGTTTATTAAACAAATTTTTTTTTTAAATGATATTTAAAATATATTTTTTATAAAATTAAATATATAATAATTATTAAGAGTTGTTACTTGTTCTCAGCAATGCTGAAAAACCTTTTTTAGCTGCTTAATATTTTTTTGTGGAAAATAAATCGTTTTAAACGAGTAATGCAAAATACAGCTGTATTTAAAATTGTAATGTTGCAAAAGTGATAATAAATAGCTACACATATATAATTATATAATATACTGTATATACAACCCGAATTCCGGAAATGTTGGGACGTTTTTTAAATTTGAATAAAATGAAAACTAAAAGACTTTCAAATCAGATGAGCCAATATTTTATTCACAATAAAACACAGAGAACATAACAAATGTTTAAACTGAGAAATTTTACACTTTTATCCACTGAATGAGCTCATTTCAAATTTGATGCTTGCTACAGGTCTCAAAAAAGTTGGCACGGGGCAACAAAGGGCTGAAAAAGCAAGAAATTTTGAAAAGTTTCAGCTGGGAGAACATCTAGCAACTAATTAAGTTAATTGACATCAGGTCTGTAACATGATTAGCTATAAAAGGGATGTCTTAGAGAGGCAGAGTCTCTCAGAAGTAAAGATGGGCAGAGGCTCTCCAATCTGTGAAAGAGTGCGTAAAAAGATTGTGGAATACTTTAAAAACAACGTTCCTCAACGTCAAATTGCAAAGGCTTTGCAAATCTCATCATCTACAGTGCATAACATCATCAAAAGATTCAGAGAGAAACTGGAGAAATCTCTGTGCATAAGGGACAAGTCCGAAGACCTTTGTTGGATGCCCGTGGTCTTCGGGCCCTCAGACGACACTGCATCACTCAATGGGCCCAGGAATACTTCCAGAAACCACTGTCGGTAAACACAATCTGCCGTGCCATCTGCAGATGCCAACTAAAGCTCTATCATGCAAAAAGGAAGCCATATGTGAACATGGTCCAGAAGCGCCGTCGTGTCCTGTGGGCCAAGGCTCATTTAAAATGGACTGTTTCAAAGTGGAAAAGTGTTCTATGGTCAGATGAGTCCAAATTTGACATTCTTGTTGGAAATCACGGACGCCGTGTCCTCCGGGCTAAAGAGGAGGGAGACCTTCCAGCATGTTATCAGCATTCAGTTCAAAAGCCAGCATCTCTGATGGTATGGGGGTGCATAAGTGCATACGGTATGGTATAAAAAAACAGCTTACATGTTTAGGAAGGCACTATGAATGCTGAAAGGTATTTAAAGGTTTTAGAGCAACATATGCTCCCCTCAATATGACGTCTATTTCAGCAGGACAATGCAAAACCACAAACTGCACTTATTACAACAGCATGGCTTCGTAGTAGAAGAGTCTGGGTGCTGAATTGGCCTGCCTGCAGTCCAAATATTTCACTTATAGAGAACATCATTCATTCATTCATTCATTCATTCATTTGGTGCATCATTAAACGAAAAATACGTCAAAGATGACCACAAACTCTTCAGCAGCTGGAAACCTATATCAGGCAAGAATGGGACCAAATTCCAACACCAAAACTCCAGAAACTCATAACCTCGATGCCCAGACGTCTTCAAACTGTTTTGAAAAGAAGAGGAGATGCTACACCATGGTAAACATGTCCCTGTCCCAACTATTTTGAGACCTGTAGCAGGCATCAAATTTGAAATGAGCTCATTTTGTGCATAACATTTTTAAATATTTCAGTTTTAACATTTGTTATGTTATCTATGTTCTATTGTGAATAAAATATTGGCTCATGTGATTTGAAATTCTTTTAGTTTTCATTTTATTCAAATTTAAAAAAACGTCCCAACATTTCCGGAATTCAGGTTGTAATAGTAATACATATAATTTAAATAATATACATATTTTTTATGAGTAATGCAGAATCATTCATGTTGACCTCTTTCTTTTGTGTGCGTTCACAGGACGCAATGGTTGTGATTCTGAAAAGTCTTTTCCCAGCATGCTTATTCAACATAGTGGGCTTCGGAACCAAGTTCAAAACGCTGTTTGCCACCAGTCAGAGCTACAATGAGGTTAGTCACCCACAGGGACCCGCACTCACTGCCCTCATTAGATCCACAGTTACTGTCCAGAGGATCAATGTTTGTGTTTTTCTGCTGGGATCCAGTGGGAAAGGTCTGGGTTTATATAATGAACGTCTAGTAGAGTTTCATACTGATTTTATAATTTATAAAAACAATGCTTAATCAGTGCACTGCAAAAAAAAAAAATTATTTCTCAGTATTTTTGTGTTATTTTCCAGCACAAATATCTAAATATTCCTAAATCAAGATTTAGGACAACATTTACTTATTTACTTTACTTTATTTACTTTGAAGACAATCTTGTCTTGTTTTCTGAAAATGTAGCAAAATGAAGTGAAAAAAAAAATCTGCCAGTGGGATAAGAAAAATAAACTCAAAAAAACATGTTTATTTTTCTTAGTCTGTTGGCAGTTTTTTCTTGTTTTAAGCACAAAGTGACTTATATTATGTTATTTTGTTTTTAAGTAAATACATCTTGATTTAAGAATGTTTAGATATTTGCACTAAAAGAGAAAATCTCTGGCAAATAGTTTTTTTTTCTTTTAAGCATAATTGTAATGAAATTTAAGGGTTTTTGGTTTTTGAAAAGGTTTGACAGGGGATTATGAAAAATGTGTGTGTGTGTGTGTGTGTGTGTGTATATACTGTATATACTGAATATAGTCTGAAAATAATATGTATTATCTTACACATTTTTGCTTCTCAAGTAAATTGTTTTAAAGACGTTTAGATACATTGGATCTGTCAAACACAAGATAAAAATACTGATTAACTGAATATATTTTTTTTTAGTTTAGTTTTTTATAGTTTGTTATAACAAACCTCATTTATTTCACAGGAGAGCTTGGCGTTGGCTTGTGAGCATGTGAAGAAGATCCGGGCTGACATGGGCGGCACAAACATACTGGCTCCTCTCAGCTGGATCCTACGGCAGCCCATGCAGAGAGGTCATCCTCGCCTGCTCTTCCTCCTGACCGACGGAGCCGTCAGTAACACGGGGAAAGTTATTGAGTTGCTCCGCAGCCACGCCAGGTTCACCAGGTCAGAGTTTGCACATTCCCATTCATGCATTTGCAAGATGCTTTTTTTCCAAAGCAAGTTACATTGCATTTAAGGTGTTTATTTTATCAGTTCATGCATTCCCTGGGAATCGAACCATGACTTTGGCGTTGCTAGTGCCATGCTCTACTGCTACTGTATAATGTGCTGCTGCATTGTAATATCAGATAATTGTTAGCGTCCTTCAAATATGATTATACTGTGTAATTAAAAGGTTGTGTTAATGTATTGATCTGAACATTTGGTGGATTTATAGGACATTTGGAAAGTTTTCATCAACTCAAGATCTTGTTTATTTTATTTTATTTTATTTTATTTTTTTACTAAACAGCACACATTAACTTATTCAACAAGGTCATGAAGCATTCGCTAATGAGTTTGGAAGCCATCTCTGAGTCTGGCAGAATGTCTATTAAAAAATAATAATATTGAAAACCAAGGAAACAGTTCAACCAAAAGGTAATATTCTCAAATGTGGCTTATCAAAACACATCATAGGTTTGACCGTATTTGTTCTTACTAGAAATGCAAATATTGATTCAATTATAATACTTTACCTAATTGTGAACAGTGTTTATTTATATACTATTGTTGTATTTAGTATATAGAATTTGATTTATTTGAATTTTTTCAGTTTTTTTTTATTTGAATTTTAATCAAAGTTTGAGTAATTTTGTGATTTTGTCATTTTATTAGTTTTTATTTTTATTCTATTTAGCTTTAATCATTTATTCAGTTTTGGTAATTGTTACTTAAACTTATTTTATTTCAGAATAAGTTCAAATTTTTGTATAGTATAAGTTTTGCGTCTAATATTTAATTTTTCAGCTTTATTTCAATTTATGAAAGCAATTTTTACTAGTTGTAGTTGGACTACAATAACAGCACTGA
This sequence comes from Schizothorax lantsangensis, assembly GCA_027422415.1. Lineage (NCBI taxonomy): Eukaryota > Metazoa > Chordata > Actinopteri > Cypriniformes > Cyprinidae > Schizothorax > Schizothorax lantsangensis. Next base: position 22,688,125 of record CM049862.1, read on the forward strand.
TCGTGACTCAATTTTAATGGTTTTGGATAGATTTATAATTATTCTCAAAAATATATACCGAGAACATAAATGTAACTGGAAAGACAATTTACACTATATAAAGTTGAATATTGACAATAAAGACTTTACATTTATTTTGGATAAGAAATGTATGTAAATTGATTATTAATCCAGTAAAAAAGATAATGTTTCAGCAAACTAACACAAACAGATGTTAAAAAAAATAGTTCCCCTGAAAGTAAACATTCTGTCATTCTTTACTCAGCCTCATGTTGATCTAAACCTGTATGAGTTTCATTGTTTGTTGGAACATAAAAGATATTTTGAAAAAGTTTTCAGTGTTTTCTTTTAATGAAACTCAATGGAGTCCAATATAGTTTGAACCCCAGAATATCTTCTTATGTGTGCAGAAAAATAAAGTCACTCGGGTTTGAAACAACACCAAGGTGAGTGAATGATGACAGAATAATCATTTTTGAGTGAACTAACTCTGTTGAATATGCTAAATAGATTGTTATAGATCATACTGAATGGCATTCACTATCATGACTTGGAATATATTGCTGGAATCAAACATCATAAATATGGTGCCTTTTTAGTGCAAACCAGCTTCTGATCACAATATGTTTTCATTTATATGGAAAAGAGCAGCTTGGACAGTCTTAAAAATATCCAATTTTATTTTCCACATGTAAAAGCCATAAGGTTTTGGAAGGATTTGCTGATTAAATGACCCATAATTCAAATCTTTAATTTTTAGGTGAACTAATCCCTTAATATTGTAGGTTCAAGGATACAGAGCTGCAGAACTATTCAGGTAATAAGATCATAATCAGATCAGCGCAGCCGCTAGCAACAGAAAATTGATGTCTCTCCGTCTAATCCTTTTAGATCCGCACTAGCCATAACGCGGCTGGGATTCACAGGCTTTGTTTCCGCTCTCCGCTGCTTCCGAGAAGCTTCCATCTCCCACCTCCAGTCCATTTATCACCTGCCGAGACGTTCACCTCAGAGAAGCACTTCTTTTCTTCCCCGTCCTCCTAGAACAGATGCTACAATAGCTTTCTTTCAAATGAATGGAGGAACCCGTGGGTTTTAACAGCCGTTCCTGCAGTACAATAGATACACGATGGCTGGGAAGTGAAGCTGTGGTGTAATTTACTGCCTTAAACAGCACTTGCCCTCCACAGACGATTTAGAATAATCACAAATGTGTCTTGCTGCACTCTGTTTCTCTGCTGCGAGGACACAACTCTGCTTTCTTTGCTTGTTAGAGAATATTGTTTCTCAGCAAACTGATCTGATTGCCCATCCACACTTTAGTAAATGGACAGATGTGTTCCCTGTTCTCTCATATCTCACACGCGGTGAGCCGCAGATGTTGCTGCCTACACTGAAGGTCACTCATCTTCAGTTACTACTGTTTGCCTTCAGATACCGTGTATTAAAGCTCAAATCTAGAGATTGTAGACATTTCAAATATAACTTCAATATATCAGCTTGGTTCCAAAACCCAGTGAGCTGCCTACCAACAGCATTTTAAGACATCACAGGCACTGTAGTAAAACAGCGTATCTTCATGCCTGAAATTATCATTAGTGGCGACATTTTACTGACGTTGTGCACATCGCAGAATTCAACAACATGAAAAATTGAGCTTGCATAGCTAAAAGTAATTTTTTTCAGGTTTAAGATAATTGTATATGCCAAATTCTAATTATTAATTCTTTATTTTTATTTATATATAATTTATTTACTTATATAGTTATAAATACTTAAAAAATTTTTTTTTTAAATTAAATAAAAAATTAACCATTGTACCCAATGCTCATATGTAGTATGCATGTATATACTATATATATATATATATATATATATATATATTAGTGCTGGGCAATGATTAATCGCGATTAATCGCATCCAAAATAAAAGTGTGTGTGTACTTTGTATATTTATTATGTATATATACACACATGCATGTATATATTTAAGAAAAATATGTTATGTTTATATATTAAATATATTTATATGTAATATAAATTATATGAATGTAAATGTATACATGTAAATACATGTAAATATTTTCAAAATATATGAAAATATATGAACAGTTAAACTGAGCACTGTTTTTCAGAAAAATCCTCCATGTCCTGCAGATTCTTCAGTTTTATGATTTTGAGATCTTTTCACACTGAAGACAATCGAGGGACTCAAACACAACTTTTAAAAAAGATTCAAACATTCACTGATGCTCCAGAAGGAAACACGATGCATTAAGAGCCGGGGGGTGAAAACTTTTGAACAGGACGAAGATGTCCAAATTGTTCTTATTTTGTTGAAATATCATTTTTTTCCATTTAGTACTGCCCTTCGGAAGCAACAGAAGATACTTGCATGTTTCCCGGAAGACAAATTAAGTACAATTTACCTTGATCTTCAAATTCAAAAAGGTTTCACCCCCCGAGAAAATATATATACTGTACATATATACTTAATTACAGAAGTATATATATAAAAAAAAATAATCTAAGGAAAAATGCACTATTGTACCCAATTCTAGTATGTACTATTTAAGTTTCATTGATGTATATTTAAAAAGGCAAATGAAATATAGACTGTTGTACCCAATATTGTCGATGTGGTATTTTACTGTTGTTTTTTTATTCATGTATTTTATATTGTGCTGTAATATTGTGTTGCTAGCTTAGCAACATCTTAAAGTGAAACTGTATTGGAATCAGTTCTCTTGCTAACCAACTAAGTTGGTTTGTTGGTCTATTTGCAGGTTTTAGTAGAGGTTTGGTCATTCAGGTTGGTCTACTGGCTTAAACCAGTAAGACCAGTTTAAGCTGTAAGTCTCTGTTGAAGACTGCTATTTGTGTGCCGTATGCAGTTGCAGTCTATCTAGAATGTTCCTAATCAGTCTGTTTCATTATGGATGCTTCCTTAGAAGGCAAATGCCTATGTAGGCGGCAGACAGCAAGCAGGCTCACTAGGCTGTGAGACAGTCAGTTGCACAATCTATGTTAGTTGCTGAAGAAGATTTGATGCTTATTATTCAAATAAACAATATAAATACTGTATGTTCCTTACTGGCTTTCTGACAGCACGCTTGCAATCCCAGAATTAATAAAATTCAGCAATAAAGTTCAGAGAATTAAAGTGATATTGTCTGGCAGAGCGTCATCCAGTAGAGGTGCAGTTTCTTCATAATGTGATGCTCTTCTGATGTTTTCACAGACTCACCGCACCTGTCGTGTCTGTGTGTGTGTGTGTGTGTGTTTGCATCATGGCAGGTGTTACACGTTTGGGATAGGCCAGGGTGCGTGCAGGAGGCTGGTTTTAGGACTGGCCGCTGTCTCCAGAGGCACAGCTGAGTTCCTGGCAGAAGGAGAACGACTGCAGCTCAAGGTCCTCATTTCCTCTGACATGTTTATCTTCCAGCGTAACAGCCTGCTATTTTGAATGTCACCGCAAAGCAATTACAGCAGCCACGTAAATTGTGGAGTGTCTAAATGTATTAGCAATTAACAATTTGTTTTGTTTAGTCAAACATGAGTTAGGATAATAATCATAGCTGACAGCACATTAAATGTTTTTTCCTTCTCTCCCTGGTGTTTAATATTAGCATCTATATAGTTTCCCTGTTTTATTTCTATAGACTGTGCTCTCTTGACTGAAACACTAGATAGTGTTTGACCTGGCAGTTATTTGTGTCTTTGGCAGATGATTAAGTCACTGAAGAAGTCCATGACATCAGTCCTGACTGACATCTCCATTGAGTGGCTGTATCCAGAGACAAAGGAGATCCTGCTCTCTCCGGTCGGAGCGACCTGTCTGTTCCCTGGTGACCGGCTGATTGGATACAGTGTGGTCTGTGATACCTCCAGATATCACTCCAACCCCAAATCAGTAAGTCATCCATCCATCCATCCATCCATCTACAATTATTGTACTATATTTTTTATATTATTTATATACAATAATATTAATATTGATCATTATTACTAGTATAGTGTTATAATAACATTAGTATTAGTTAGATAATGTTATTTTAAAGTATACTGTATTTTGTTAATAATAATAATAATAATAATGTATTATTATTTTTAAATATATAATAATCTATTTTGTAAATGTATTAATGATTAGTTATGAATATGTAATGTTTTTGTTGTATTATTATTATTATTATTATTATTCAGATATACCATATTATTATTAAATATACCGTATTTTCTTATAATATCAAATAAAAACAATAATAGTTAATATGTAATTATTATACTATTTTATACTACTATTTATATTAACAACAATAAAAAAATATATATTATTATGATAGTTACTGTTTTCAAATGTACTGTATTTTAATATTACATCAAATATACACTTATTATTATTATTATTATTATTTAGATAATATTGTTATTATTTAAAATATATTGTATTAAAATGTATTAATTATTAGTTATGAATATGTAATTTTGTTGTTGTATTATTAATATTATTTAGGTAGATACTATTGCTGTTATTTGAAAATATGCAGTATTTTCATATAATATCAAATAAAAACAACAATGATTAATCTGGAAGTATTGTACTATATTTCTATACTACTATTTATATTAATAATAATAATATTAATAATAATTATTATTATTATAGTTGCTGTTTTCACATTTACTGTGTTTTATAATTACATCAAATATACACAAATTATTATTATTTACATAAGATTGTTAATATTTGAAAATATATTGTGTTTTGATGTATTACAATGTCAAATATATATACTACAAAACACAACAATGCTTAATCTGTATTCATTATACTATATTTTTTATATTACTACTATTTCAGAATTATTAAGAATAATAATTGTATTATTTACAGTCATTATCTGAAAATACTACATTTTTATATATAATAATATCACATATATGAAAATATAGGCTTTTGTATAACAAGTATTATATTTTTTAGTATATTATTTTTGTTAATGCAAATATAGATTTTAGAGCAAAACAAAGCGCTCTCAGACATCTTTTCTCTGCTGTAACAGGACAAACGGAGGCGGTACAGCATGATGCGTTCCAACGAGTCGGGCAGTTCAGTGTTCTATCACTCTCAAGAGGAGGATGCTGGGAAGGTTTCCTCTGACGGTCAGGGGCCGCACAGGGACAATCAAGTCGGCTCGCTGTTTGACGGTTGCCAGGAGACCATGTCTGAGAGCAGTCCTATTGCCACGGAGCAAGACATTATGGGTAAAGTACAGCTCTAAACAGGGTAAACGTGTATAAAAAAGTAGTCCATACAAGATACAGAATTTTTAATTTTGGGTGAACTGTTCCTGATGTCTCCTGATAAAAGAGAGGTTTCTTCATGAAGTCAGCAAACATTACTATAAATTGAGATTAAAGAGAAAATGAGAGAAATTATTTTCTTTTTTTTTTTTTTACACAGGAACTGATATAGCCACCTCTCCGCGAAGACGTGCTTACAGCACCAATCAGATTGTAGATTACAACCCCATGAAGAAGGTCTACACCCCCAGTGACCCCAGCTCAGTGGTGGGCAAAAACCCTCTTAGAAGAGCAAAAGTCCAGGAACTCATAGGACAGACACATCCTGACCACGGAGCTCAGTGGAAAATGGACTACCAGGTTGGTAAACGCTAAACCATAAGGCTCGAAACGTGCTACACAAGTATGCAAATACAGAAGCTTCTTGCTATGCAGGATTTTGTGCATCACTGCATTGCAAAATGTGTCTGAAAATTGTCTATAGCCATATTTGAGCTTTAGACTGTGTTGAAATGTTAAAGGGGTGGTTGATTGCGATTTCACTTTTTTAACATTAGTTAGTGTGTAATGTTGCTGTTTGAGCATAAACAATATCTGCAGAGTTGCGGCGCTGAAAGTTCAATGCAAACGGAGATACGTCTTTTAAAATTCTGCAGTTTAATGCCTAAAAAACGAAGGTAAGGGACTACAACGAGTACTTCCCGGGTCTGATACTAAGACCCAGATGCATGCTTTAGAGAAGAGGAAGAGAAAACAGGGATGTACTAAAAATCATATATGATCGCGATTCTGTAAACGATTAATGGATTACAAGTTTCAAAATCTAAAGCAGCAGTTTAATTTAATCAGAGCTCCAACAAACTGATATTTATTTTCACACAGCAGAGAAGCATATAAATGGACACGGTTTTGTGCTGTATTAAAGCTAATGAAAAACCGTATATTAAAAGCTCAATAGCACTACAAATAGGGTAAAAAGTATGAGACAGAGCCGTGCTTGCACAGGTCAATCCTCTTCACTTATCCTCTGGGTCTCAACGGGCTCAAATTGATAAGCTAAACAACGCCACTTTACAATTCACAACATGCACTGAGGAGAGGGGCGGGACGTACCTTTACATAACTCAAAAATATTGGGAGGAGCTTCATAAAACCAGAATAAATCATTTTTGTGAATAAAGGTAAATTATGTGACAGTTCATGAACACATAAAATGACTCTTCCAAACAAACAATTTGACTGGAATGAATCAGACTTTCCTAAGCTACATATGAAATAGGACCATTGAGGATGAACCGATTCACTAGAAAGAATCAGATTTCCCAACACTACATACAGTATGAAAGAGAAAGAACCATTTAGGATGAACTTTTTCACAAGAATGAATCATATTTCCTAAACACTACATACAGCATGAAAGCGAGAGAACTGTTTAAGATGAAACGATTCATTTGAATGAATCAGATTTCCCTATAACGATATACAGTATGAAAGTGAAAGAACTGTTTAGGATGAACTGATTCACTAGAAAGAATCAGATTTCCCAATACCACATATAAGAGAGAAAACCTTGCAGAATGGACTTATTCACTAGAATGGTGATTCATAAACATAATGTGTCATTTTTATGAATGATAATATCTTAAAATACATATCCTGAGTAAGCAATAAACATCATAACTTGGAAATAATCAGTAAACATTTGTATCTGTAATCCCCTTTGTGCATGTGTGTGTTGACACAAAGCAGACGTCTTCTATTTAGGATGTAGTTGTTTTCTTCAGAAGAAATATCTGTAGGCAGCCTTCGCCGTGCCATCTGCTATAGCCCAAGCATCTGCTATGATATGAGAAGAGCTGCATGGATTCTTCTGTTTGTTCCAAAGGGTTATTTGAACTCATTTCTGAGCTCTGTGATGAGAATGTAATTCAATCTTCTTACCGCCACATCCACATAAATAGAGTTTAGATCGCACAGCCAGCGGAAGATGAATTACAGTTCCCTGGACGATTAAGCAATGGAAGAATGTGCATAAAGGAAATCTGTTTTCAGTCGGACACTTTTGTGATTCGCACTCATGCGCTGAAATATATAAATGCACCTTTGGAGTCCAGTGGGAGAAAAAAAGGTTGCGGCCGTCACAAAAGACGTGCCAGTAATGTTTTCATGTTAGCTGTCGCATTTCTCAACATTTTGGGTTGTCAGGTTACCTAAAAATGTGGTTTATGTGGTTAAATGAATTAAACTGGGTTTATTGTTATTTATAATTTAAATAGTGTTATATAAATATTAACATAGTTAAATAATATAAACAATTTATATAAACAAAATATTTATTTTTAAAATATTATTTAATAAGAAATACTTTTTTCCATGTTGGTATTAGTATTATAATATTCTGAATATTGGCATATTTAAATTAAATATGTATACAATTAAATATGTATTTAAATATGAACATTTAAATGATATAAACATTTAAATATTTGTTTAAATATAATTTAATAAGCGATATGTTTTCATGTTAATAATCACACTCCTCAACAATTTAGTTCCCTGTAACATTTTTATCAGGTTACCTAAAAATGTGCTTAATGTGCAACTTGAGTTAAACTGGTCTTCAAAATATAATAAATTAATAAAATATTATTATTTAGCATCCAAATACAATTTTTTTTAATTAACATTTAAATAATAATCTAAAAATATTTATTATTTAAATATCATTTAATAAGATTTTTTTTTAAGTGATTTTTTTGAGTAATTGCTCGTTCCTCAGCATGCTGGCTGACAAAATAATGACATGTCCTGTATTTATTACTCCTATTTCATGACATTGTTTCTCGAATTCAATGAGTTCAGTGATACTCCTGCATTGCTGACACCCTGCCAAGAGACATATTGAACATCCAGACACTTGCGTTCGTCGTCCAGGGCACCATTAGTTCTGACAACTGTGACAAAACCCTTGATGGCCATGATCAAATTTCCAATGTCACGCTCTTTGAAAGGAGAGAAGATATCAATAGTCCGGGTGACACTCGGTACTGCAAGCAATTGCCCGTGAAAATCTTATCTAAAAGGGAGTGAGAAATATTACAGATTAGCTACGGCAATAACAAGAGTCCTTGATTTCCCCTCAATGCATGCAATAATGATTTTAATGGTCCTTATTAGCTCTTCAGCAGGCATACATTTTTCATGAACCAAATTGCCATTAGACCCAAGTGAACAGAGAGCCATGGCTGTAGGAGCTGGCATGGTTACGCCGACTCAAAGAATCATTGTGTTCATAAACTCCCTCTACATTAGATGGAATAAATTAGATTTCCATTCATGTTGCCTTCATTCTGGAAAGTACAATATGAAACCTGCATGATATGTATAGGCACAGAAAAACATTCAGACTTGTTAGCATTAGCGCCATTACTGTGGTATTGTGACTTTTCTTTAGTTCTGGAAACAAGCAATAAACATTAATAACTGTCCTAATGCCATGTCCATACATAGATGGGTAAAAGATTTTGTCAGGTTACCTAAAAATGTGCTTCATATTGTACATATGAGTTAAACTGTCAAAAAATTCTAAGTCAGAATAATAATATTATTAATTTGTATGTTTTAATATTTTATTTTTATATTTAATATTTATATAATTTTTTAATAAATGTAATTATTTTTAAATATAATTTTGTCAGTAATGTTTAAAAATATTAACTACTAGTCAAAAGTTTGGAATAATTTTTTTTTTTTAATTTTTTTGACATTGAAGACTGAAGTAATGATTTTTTTTTCAAATATATTACACTTTAAAATATATTAAAATAGTAAACTACTTTAAAATTGCAGTAATATTTCAAAATAATACTGTTTTTACTGTATTTTTCATCAAATAAATGGAACCTTGCAGAGCAAAAGAGACTTCTTTCAAAAACATTTTAAAAATCTTAAATATTCAAAAAAAATTGACCGGTAGTGTATATTATAGTATTATTTAAATGTGAACATTGTCAACATTTGATATTTGAATTTATTTATAAATATCATTTAAATGTTAACATTTAAATAACATTTGCATTTTAATATTATAATGAAACGGTTTATAGTTTTATTTTTAAATAATTTTAAATATATGCAAATTAGGCATATTAAATCATTCAAAATATGTAGCATAATATTTCATATGCCTATATTTATAATTGTTATGAGTGATAAATGTTTGATATTATAAACCTATTTTCTATGCGTCTTGTATTGTTGTACTTTTTTCCCAATAAATTAACTTAATGCATTTTTATGCATAAATACACACAGCTCTGTTAAAGGGAAAGCAGGTTTCAAGAGATATTTGAGTGCTCTTAAAATAGAAATATTTGCCATAATCTATAACTGTGCCTGAGTTATTGCTAGATGATGATCTAAATCTTAAAAATAAATTAAAATACATTTTTAAAAATTTGCAAAAACAATGAAATATTCAATATTAGAAGATAAATGTCTACATCAAATGTGCCATTTTGGACTAAGTAATTGAAATACAGTGGCATCGCAGAGTGAGCAGAAGGACTAATTAACTGTTGCTCGTTTCTCCATCAGCCACAGCTGGCCAGCCTGTGTGCCACATCCTCCAGAGGACGTCCCATAACTGCTCACAAACCTCCAGCGCAGCAACCAGAGGGTCTCCAGGGGGAGTCTAAGGTGGATCAGACCCATCCCGGCCCAGTCGTGGAAGACGGCTCCAGGTCTTCAACCGACAGTCCTTCTTTAGGCAGCACTGGCGATGCAGGTTGGTCCTTTGCTGCAGTCCTCAAGTATGAGAACAAAGACATCAATTTCTGATGCATAATAATCTTAGCGCTGCTTGGGCTCAGAGTTAAGCTGGCTTTTAACACTGTAATTGAAATACCCATAATCAGCTGCACAGTGTGGGCATAGAGGCACTTAACATTATCCACTGAGCGCTGACTGAGAAACTACTCCTGAATCTGCTAATCAGTTGTAGTTGTAAAATCTGTTCTCTTTATAAAACATAAGATAAATAAAATTCTATAGTGAATCTGAATTTTTCTTCTTACTGCTCTAAACATTTTTCATCAGCTAGATATCACTCTTTGTTGAGTGTTGTGAGGAGTAAAACTCCACAAGCCAGCGGTGATAATATCAGTCTGTCTGCTGAAGGTCGTACTGACATGTGTACACTTCTAAGTATAAAAGTTTAAACTCCAAGGATTCAAACCTGGTGTGCGCATTGGAATTTTCCAGAAATCTCTATAAAACAAGTTTTAGATTGGAATTTTTACATTTTGAAATTCGACTGAAAAGATCATGGAAAAGTCATAGAAATTCAATGGTAATTCAATAATTTGATAGATATCTTAGAATAGTTCAAATGTTTTTGAAAAATGTTATATTCCTTTTGCTCACTGAGGCTGCATTTATTTGATTAAAAATACAGCAACATTTTTTGAAATGCTATTACTTTTTAAAATACCTGTTTTCAGTTTTTAATATTTTTAAAATGTAAATATATCTGTGATGCAAAGCTGAATTTTCCAGTCTTTCTTCAGTGTCACACAATCCTTCAGAAATCATTCTAATTTGATGATCTGATGCTCAAGAAACATTTTTTTTTTATTATCAGTATTGAAAACAGTTGTGCTAAACTGTTACATTTTTTTTTTTTTTTTCAGGGTTATTTGATGAATACAAAGTTCAAAAGAACAGCATTTATTTGAAATCTTTTGTGACATTATAAATGACTTATTTTCGATCATTTAAATGTGTCCTTACTGAATAAATATATTTTAAAAAATCATATTGACCCCAATGTTTTGAACGGTACTGTACTGTAAGATGAGTTGCCAATAAATTTATATATGGTTTTAGATGAGCAGATCTGGGCCCGTATTCACAAAACATTTTATCTTACCACTAAGAGTTCTCCTAAATAGCAGAAAAAGGTTTTAGCTAAGAGTTTTCTCTTAAAACCTATTCACAAAGCTGCTGAGACAAACTTTTACTAAGGAACAGAGAGAAGTCTTAAGCTAAGAGTAAAGGGGAGGGGTTGACCTCGTTGCTATGGATGATGTCAGCATGCTTATTAACTATGCACACAGTGATTGGCTGATAGCCTCTGTCAGAGATTTATTCATGGAAATATTGTAGAGCACAATATTATGTTGCCGTATTCAAGTAAAGGTTTAAAAAATAAAATAATGAATTGCCACATTCAAATAAAGATTTTAAAATGCTATAAATAAAGTGTCACTAATTAAACAAGTATATGTTCAGCTAATTGTCAGCCTCTTACATGTGTGCTTCTCAAAAACAATTAGTGGATATGCATATAAACAGCCTTTTAATTAACAGAGTAGAATAATCATGGCTGATAGTTAGACATGCAAACATAAAAAAATATATAATTAATTAAAAAAACAGCTGTTACTTCTTGCCCAATTGGTTAATGAAAACAAGGATACAATCAAAAGGAAAATTTGGAGTTGGGGTAACCTCCAAAACCAAAGGTGATACCTTTTTAAAATGTCACTATCATCAAATGTTTCTATAATGTTTATGTTCAGAGGCAGATTTCCGGCGACAGCCATTTTAGGATAGTTTGTGGCATGGTCTGACTTAGGTGTCCTCTTCACTACTCCTAAACTTTCACAGATTTAGGAGCTAGTTTTAGCTCTAAAACACTTTGTGAAATACTCTTAGAGCAAAAATTTAGGAGTCTTAAATTTAGGATTGACACGCCCATTATTTTGAATCGACGAGTTGTGAGCTACTTTTAGCCTTAAGATGTTTTGTGAATATGGGCCCTGTTATTGATTTAATACTGGGCCCGTATTCTTAAAGATTCTAAGAATCCTCTCAAAGAGCTCCTAATTTAGCTTAAAAATTTCTAACTAGGTGCTTTCACACCTGGCCCTTTGTTTGGGAACCTGGCACGTTTACTCCCTTAGCTCGGTTCGTTTGGGCATATGTGAACATGACAATCGTGCTCGGATCCGCTCCAAAACAATCGGTCCGAGATCGCCTGAACGAGGTGGTCTCGGCTCGATTGAACACGAACTCTGGAGCAGTTCGGTTGTAGTGAGAAAGCAATCTGATCCAACGGACCAACGAACTAGACTATATCACAATGTATGATGGGTAATTACGTAAGTTCCATTAAAAGCGTTCACTTTGTTGTTTTACTAATACCTCAAAAGGAACCTGTGAATGTCTGTGGGTGAGCACGTCTTCGCCATTCAAAATCAAAGCGCACTTTTTCATTTTCTAATGCCGTCTTATTGCTCTTCTTCGTAGTAGGTGCATTTTAAAAATGTTTTCCCGATGAATCCTGGACTCCTGCTCAAAATTATACATTTTTATAATGACAGCTACAAAAAAAAACAACAACAACAATAAGCCGACGAAGCTGTTGTCGTTCCATCCTGACGGATGACAGCCGTGACCGCTGTGGAATCCTGGAAAATAAACCGTGGAACTTTGACCAATGAGAGAACAGTTTACTCGCGCGTGACTTGTATTAACAAATTTGGTCTGTTTAGAAACTTTGCCGTGTGAAAGCGAACCGCACCAAGAATAAAAAGCAACATTGTAATAATTTGAATCCCTGTTTCTGAACAAAGCAATCGATCTACAGGTGTGAATGCAGCTTAAAAGTGATTCAGGACCAATCTGAGAGCAACTCTGAGCGAGGAAAAGACCAAAACTTTTATCTTAGTGAGGAGGCGGGGCTGACCCCGTTGCTAGCTATGACACAGTCTTTTGAAGACTGTGATTGGTTGGTTGTCCAAGAAGGAAATAAAAAAGCGCTTAGGGCCTATTATAAGCCTTCACTTTGAAATTACAGGTTTTAACATTCTCTCTCTCTCTCTCACACACACACACACACACACACACACACACAAACACACATTATGCATATATATTCTTTATTTTTTATTTACCATGCTGTCATACTTAACATATTTAATAGGAAATGAACAGTGACACAATAAGGTTCTAAAAGTGCTTTAATTGTTTGTGTGATCACTTTGCTTATAGAAGGTTGTGACAGACCCAAATCATCACTGTTGCATAGTTGCGTTTTTCCAGTTGCCAAATATGTTAATGTAGTGATTACTTCCATTTCTGGCGCTATGGCATTTCTGCACGGTGTCAGAGATGTTAGCGTTTCTCTAATAAGATCGGTCACAAACATGATCCCTGCACCATCTAATGTGTAGCGTCTTGTTAACTCACTGTCATGCATTGTGTGCAACACATTTCTTCTCCCTCTTCATGTTTCATCCATTTTCTCCACTGCTAAAGAAACTCTTAAGCCTCTTAAAAGTCCTCGTCCGTACTCCTAACAATTTTGGACCTTAAGACCTCTTTTAAGGGTTAAGATGCTTTCTGAATTACTTTTTGTTTACTAGGATATTTTCTTTAATTTTAAGAGGAAACACCCACGTTTCTAAGAATTTTCTTAGAATGTTGTTACTAGGAGCAACTCTTAGCACTAAGATTTTTCATGAACACGGGCCCTGGGGCCGTATGTATAAAACTTCTCAGAAATGCTCTTAAGAATAGTCTTAAGCTTTGACTTAAGTGTCAAAAAATTCTTAGTAAAAAGTAGGACTTTTCTAAGAGTAGGAGACTTTTATAAAGAAGCTAAAAGCAACTTTCAGTAAAGTCTAAGACTGATTCGTAAGTGTTGACTGAGGTGACACTTAAGTATTGTGAACTAAGGACTACAATGATGTCAAGACAAAATGGCTGACCTTGACCTCTGAATCAGCCAATAGTGAGCCTGCTCATATAAAGTCACACACAACGCCAATCATTTAATGTAACCACAATAAAATCATTTAATTAAGATATTTTACTGACACTGAGATATTTTAATATTTTAATATATTTTTTGAATGCTTTGCATTGTGCAAAATTATCACAAATTATTTCTGATGCTTTGTTTTCTATTGGTATGTTTCCTCGTTTACAGTTGGAGCAATGATGTGAACATGAGTTCCATCAACAGCTCCAACAACTCCAGGAAAGGCCACAATACTCATAAAAGTGTCTTGTTTTTGCAATATGGTTTGGTGGTCAGTTGGAAAGTCAATAAACTGCCATATAGTGGCAAAAATTGATGTCTGGCCTAGGAAATTTGACATATTCACCCTTAATTAAATAAAAAAAAATGTGCAAGATTTTGTAAGCATATTGCATAGTTGCTTAGAGTTAGTTGTTTTATTTATGATAATAATGCAATGAAACATGCCAAATTGTGCGGTCATAATTTTTGGCCATGCTGTCATACAAAAAAAATTATGAACACATGCAAAAACAAGAGGACCAATGAAATGTAAATAACTTATGTTGTAGTCAATGTGCCAGTGTTGCCAATTTAGTGATTCTGTCACTAGATTTAGTGACTTCCTCATCCCTTTAGAGACTTTTTTTCAAAAGCCTAGCAACAAAATCAATTTCTTAGACAAACCTACATTCCCGAGGCTCTCCCATAACGTCATAAACGCGAGTTCACGATCTATATAAATATAAATATACTGTAGATCAGTGAACTCCCCTTTATGAGGTCATCTAGCAACATTAAGTGACCAGTTTTAGCTACTTTCAATTGAAAGCAGTTGGCAACACTGGTCAGTGTTTTTTTGTCCTTTGTATTTTAATGTATTTTAGTAAAATGTGGGATCATAAAAAAATCACTTTTGACCACTGTTGTGTTTGGTGGCGTTAGTGCCACAATATGTAAGACCCTGCTTACAGTGTCATCACCGGTGCATTGCTGCATTTTTCCAATTTTCCAGCCAAAACAAAATGTAATTATTACTTTCATATCTGCAGTTAGAGCATTGACTTGTTGAGTGGAAGAGGTTATTCAATTTCTTACTTTGTCTGTTACAAAAAAAATAAAAATAAAAGACTTTTTGATCTTGATAATCAAGTTTGTATCATTTTATCAACTCCACATTTTCATATAAGTCCAATATGTCATATTTTCGCTGGAAAGTGTTTGTCTTCTCCTCTTTGCTGCCATCTTGTTACTCCTAACTAGGTTAGGAGACCTCTTCAGCTCCCTTAAATAATTTAAATAACTTAACACTTAGGAACCTTTATGAATCACTCTTATTCTTAAGTCTAAGAATAAGAGTAAAATTACGTCATTCTTAGAATTTTTACACACTTGGGACTAAAATTTTACTCTGAGCGGCTTTATACATACGGCCCCTGGTGTTTAATGTACTATAAAGTCTCTCAATTCATAACTTTTAAAGCACCGCCATCAAAACACAGTTTATGTAACCAATCCACAGTATTCAACAATAAATTTCAAGACTGTCAGACTTCAAATTGCCTGCTGTGAGCAATTTTCCTGTCATTATTCATAATCCGTAGGTCTCGGTTTTTATGGCGACTATCAGCTAATAGTTTTGTGCAATAAAAAAGATATTCATCCTAATTGCCTGTCAGTTACCATATTAAACAGCTACATGTTCTCAGATTCAGACATCTCACTCTTTTTCAGCACCATGAGAGTTGCATTTTTAAGACAGCGTGTCAAGTTTGAAGCAATTTCAAAACTCATTTTTAAAAACATTAAAGGGGTAGCTCACCCAAAAATGAAAATTCTGTCATTACTTACTCTCCCTCATGTCATTCCAAACCTCACCGTAAGAACTTAGTTCATCTTCGGAACACAAATTAAGATATTTTTGATGAAATCCGAGAACTTTCTGACCCGGAACTACCATGTTCAAGGATCAAGATCAAGGTTTGTGAAAAAGTATTCTCGCAGCTGATGTCACATGGACTATTTTAACGATGTCCTTACTACTTTTCTGGGCCTTGAACATGGTTGTTGCGTTGCTGTCTCTGCAGGGTCAGAAAGCTCTCAGATTTCATCAAAAATATCTTAATTTGTGTTCCGAAGATGAACTGATAGATGAAAAGATGTCTTACGGGTTTGGAACGACATGAGGGTGAGTAATTAAAGGCGGAATTTTCATTTTTGAGGGAACTATCACTTTAAGGCTTTTTAGCCCCCTCTAGCTGTTTTTAAAGCATGGACATGTCCTAAAAATGACATGTCAACAAAATCTGTTGTACCTTAGTTATACAGGGTTCCGTTAAGCAACCCAACAACTAGTTGATTTCAAAAATACCAAACTTTTGCAGTTTTAACTTGTCATTATATGCTCAGCCAACAGGTTTCTGATGTTTTCAGCAGGAAAATCATCTGTTAATACTCTGAATATTATGTTTACCTTCTGTGCGCTTTCGAACAGATGGCTACACGCATCAGCTTTGCGAAGTCGAAACGCCCCAGGATCCTCACGCGCCAGAATTCAAGGCCAGTCACGGAAAGGGAGATTGCAAAGCGGTCATATCAGGACTGCTGTGCGGGAAGCCCATGAGATGGGAGGTGACCTTTGACATCCAGCCTTTCCTGAAAGGCCGAGAGAGGGAGGAGAAAGTTCACGAGGACCTGTGGAACGAAACCTTCCATCACCTGGCGGGACTCTCCATTATTCAAGACTTTGAACACATGGTGGATAAAGAGTGTGAGATTGAGCATGGTAAGGTCGAATGTCCAAATATTAAAACATCCAACTTGCTTGTATATTTGACCAAATCCCTCTGTCATTTCTTGTAGGTTCTGGGAGAAGGTACCAGCTTTACGCCATCCACACAAGCAAAGCCTGCAACATCTTGAGCAAATACACAGCGTTTGTGCCTATCGATCTGGACAGCAATGAATATTTACCCACCGGCATTGAGTACAGCCATCCCGGTAGGTCATTCTTCTAATTCATCTGAGCTCACAAGGCCTGGCAGTTGCAATCATTACGTCAAAGACACTCTTCTCAGTAAGAAGAAAACAAGGAGGAGCGCAGGGAAACAGATGAAGCAGTCGCTGCTGGCTTAAGCACACAATTAGATTATTGTAATGACTCCTTGTGTATTTGTTTATCTCCAGTGGAGGATCATAAACGAAGTTCTCGTTCCGGCAGCAGGAAGAATCGTGGTTACTCTGTGGGTCTGGGTCGCTCACAATCAGGGGGTTTGCATGGGCAAGATGATGCAGCACTATGCTACAGTAAGATTGATGACAAAGTACTGACAATTGGCTTGTTTACAAGTGTGGAGTTAAAAATGGATGGATCATAAAAGACTTGATTTTTTTTATTGCATGAAATGCATGGTTTGATTTCACTTAATCTATAATTTCTTCTGGCTTTGAGTCTATGGCAATCCCAAGAAACATTTGGTAAAAAGCTATGAAATTTGGCACACTTATTGAGGAGAGTTTCAACTTTTATCATACCCAATTTTAAACTCTCTAGTGCCACCAACAGGTCAACGTTTGAATATTTTATTTTAAAACTAACAACCAGTCGTTAGACTTTGAGTCAGACAATCTTGAAACTAAAGACTTCTGATATATGAAACTCCTAAATGCATTAGCATATTTGATGGTGAGGATGCCAAACAGGAAGTGAGATTTAGTTTTCCAATGCTTTGGTCTATTGAACTGTCATTGCCACCCAAGCAGTTAATTGACAGTGCCACTGGTTAAATGTCACATACATGCTCAAAAACATCATAACTTTGGGGTAGCTTTTGAGTATTCTGACAATACAATATCAGTTTGATAAAATGTTGGTCAAAATACACACTATACTGCTCATAAGTCTGGGGTCAGTATTTTTTTTTAAATAAAATAATATTTTTATTCAGTAAGGATCCATTAAATTGGTCAAAAGTGACAGTAATGGCATTTATAATGTTACAAAATATTTCAATTACAAATAAATGATGTTCTTTTGACATAAAAGTAAAACTACTTTTACTAAAATCTCCAGCAGAAGTGCTATGACCAAACAAACGTACAAAGTGCATGTTATTATAAAATCTTCAGCTCAGACCCATTTACAAACGCACTTGGATGTGATTCCTTAATGCTAGTTCAGATAACAGCTTTCATTCCAAACTGATGTCAAAAGGACTTGTGTCTGCACCCTAAAACGCTTCTTTGCTTTATAGACGTAGACGTTTCATCCCAATCCCCCTGCAAAACACCCTCATCCTCCAGCTGGGAACGATGTAGCTCTTCTGAAGGTACTTTTCTCTGACTGTCTGCATTCACTTGGTTACTTTGGTTATTACAGTCTTGCAGGTGTTCAAGCATGTCAAACAAACACAGCAGCATTAATTACTCAAATTTGTAGCTGCTGAATTCATTAATTAGATTTGACCTAGAGGAGCACAGGCGAGTTTATTGAGTGCTCTTTGCCTTGGAGTGCAATGTATTTGTTTGTGTGTGTGTGCTGGGCCATAGACATCATCACAAACCAACCTGCTCTCTCTTTCAGCCTCTCAAAGAAGTCCGTCGGTGACCTCCGACCACTCGCAGAGATCAGTCGAGAGCCTTTTCTCCGCCAGGTGGGTGTAGATAGAGGGAACGAGATGGAGGAAAGAGCAAACAATGTCCACAAATCAAGTTACACTATTAAAAACACTGTAATTCACAGAACACAAATGAATAATTCAGCAGTTTGCATCGCTCCTAGGCCATTGTTTTAAATCATGAGTCAAATTTGCATTTTGATTGCTTTTGGTAGTCTGTTGGGTGCATGTAATGAGTTCAACTCTCAGAGAAGACAGACATTCATTAGTCATTAAAAAAATTAAAGACAGGAGATGCGTAGTCTGACAATACGATGAATTTGTGCAGGAATTCAGGCTATTTTGTAATCATTTTGTTGTGAAGGACATAATGCTTTGTTACAATTAAATGAATCAGTGTGACAATTATCTTCTGGCAAGTGTTTGCTCTCTTGACGTCAAAGGTTTTGCTATTAGCATTTTCCTTTTAAAAAAAATTGTGTAAACTTCTTGAGTTTAAGTGAATGTAAGAAGTGAAGGATTTTCCAGCCCGAAGACGTGTGAAAATTAAAGGATGTTAGTCACAACCGCTCAGTTTCAGTTTTAATTAGCGCTTAGCTTTAAGAAACACTGACATCATGTGCAGAGGGTAAATTAACTGCAGGGTGAATAATGTATCACCAAATACTGTAGATGTAGCTACAGTATTATGAATATTAATTAGGGCATGCACCAATGGTTATACATGATCTAAATAAATAGTTTGTGTAATGTATTAATCTTTGATAACTAATTGGTTCAAATCCGGCCTGGATTATATCCTAATCCCATTCAAATTCCTATATCTTGAGTGCATAAAACCGAAATGTAAAACAAAAGATAGATGGTACTCCAGACACCAAAATAAACACTTCCTTTTCGTGTCTGGAATCTCTTTCACAGTCTTACCTCTCGCTGTCACTTGAAATGTCAGACAAACTAATGACCAAAACGTGCAGAGCGGCGCTATCAGGGATGTGTACACACCTTGTAAATTAAAGGATGTGAAGGGGCAGATTTCACCTAGAAAAAGCACTTTAGACGTGTCTGTGCATTTAATGACGACAGTGAGGCACTGGAGTAAAAGTGTTTTTTTTTTGCCTCCAGCAAGCTGAGCCTGAGCAGGACACGTCTCCTGACGAAAGCCGCCAGGGGCTTCATGAGCCGGTCGCAGAGCAAAGTCAGCAACTCAGTGGGAGAGAGCGAAAATGACAACAAGGACTACATCCCTCTGGTTTCTGTCGCCATATTCTGCTTTCAGGATGTTGATGCTCTGTGGTTTCAATAGAACATACATTTGAAGTCGACATGAAATTGAAATTGCCCCTATTAACTTTTTTAATGCAAGTTCACAACATCACATTATAATTGAGAGCCATCAAGTTTAACATTTATTAGACTTTAAAAAATAACTACTTCTAATTTAAGTGAACTTAAAACAATCTTCACATAAACCCATTATAATAAATGTCATATTTAGCCACTAGTGCCCAGCAAGTAGGAAATATACAGCAACTGAATAAAGTTATCATACACTAAATTCTAAATTGAATATAGATGAATCCTTAAAGCTACAACAGTAATTGATTTCCTCTTAATTCTTTTGTTCTTTGATTAACAGACATCACAGCAACTGGGTTATTAGGTTGTTTGGCTGCTATTACTTTAAGAGCTGCTGCTGCTAAACTTGATGCGGATCTGACATGCATTGTATTTTCTCAGAGCGAGCAGATAATTAACCTAATTAACACGAGAGGATCAAAGTCATCAATCAACCTAATTAACAAGATAAGAGCTGTATACACAACAGACTTACTTCTGTTCCTTGACAGTTTTCCAGCATCCCTCCACCACCACATCTCCTCACTTACAACTATTCCTATCCTAACAAGTGTGTGCCTGCGTTGACATGCTAATATATACAGTATATATATACGTATATGTGTGTATATTATTAATTAAATATAATAAAATTATTACAATTTATATTATTTATATACATGGATTATCATATACATGGAGGATTTGTTAAGATACATTACTATATATATATATATATATACACATATACACACACACACAAATATATAAATATTGTGTATTTATATACACATAGAAATTCTACATATAAATTATATTATATATAATTTATATATATATATTCATATATTTAGAAATTTATATTAAAGTAATATATTGTGAACAAAATAGTAATATAGTAATAGTAATTACAATACAAATATATGTAAATATTGTGTATTTATATATATTTATATATTTAGAAATTAATATTAAATATGTAGTTTTATATATATATAAAACACGAGAGGAGCCACATGAGTCGTGGCCTAATGGTTAGAGAGTCGGACTTTTAACCCAAAGGTTGTGAGTTCGAGTCTCGGTACCGGCAGGGATTGTAGGTGGGGGGAGTGAGTGTACAGCGCTCTCTCCACCCTCAATACCACGACTGAGGTGCCCTTGAGCAAGGCACCGAACCCCCAACTGCTCCCGAGATACTGTATATATATATATATATATATATATATATATACAGTATCTCACAGAAGTGAGAACACCCCTCACATTTTTGTAAATATTTTATTATATCTTTTCATGTGACAACACTAAATAAATGACACTTTGCTACAATGTAAAGTAGTGAGTGTACAGCTTGTATAACAGTGTAAATTTGCTGTCTCCTCAAAATAACTCAACACACAGCCATTAATGTCTAAACCGCTGGCCACAAAAGTGAGTACACCCCTAAGTGAAAATGTCCAAATTGGGCCCAAAGTGTCAATATTTTGTGTGGCCACCATTATTTTCCAGCACTGCCCTAACCCTCTTGGGCATGGAGTTCACCAGAGCTTCGCAGGTTGCCACTGGAGTCCTCTTCCACTCCTCCATGACGACATCACGGAGCTGGTGGATGTTAGAGACCTTGCGCTCCTCCACCTTCCCTTTGAGGATGCCCCACAGATGCTCAATAGGGTTTAGGTCTGGAGACATGTAAATTTACACTGTTATACAAGCTGTACACTCACTACTTTACATTGTAGCAAAGTGTCATTTCTTTAGTGTTGTCACATGAAAAGATATAATAAACTATTTACAAAAATGTGAGGGACTGTATATATAGTAAATGAGTTTCATGTTGACTTCAAAAGGTCAGCATAACAAAATGCATGACAAACTTCAACTAGTAATGACGGCATTGCATGTATTGCATCCACTTGCCTCATAACCTATAAATAGCCGGTCAATACTCACCCCGCACACAAAGGCAGTCTTCTTTACGTATAGTGAGTAATAGATCTGTTGACATTTAACAAGCACCGATCAATATCTCATGATCGCTAAGTCTGGTTAAATGAGATGTACTATTTAAGTAGACTATATGGGTCATGGCAATTACTCAAAGTAAACGGTGATGAGGCGTAACAAAATCAGTAAAGTGTATTTTTAAGGCTAATGTAATTGACCATGCCTAAAGACCATAAATGGCTCATTGAAGTTCCGTCTCTGAGCTTGTTTATATGTTTAAGCACTGATTAAGTAGACATTATGGCTTCTACTTCCTGTTGCAGGTGTCATTGCAGCTGTCCTGTGGGGCGTTCATGTTGGACATTGCCTTGTGTGACGCCATCCATGTGCCCATGGACAAGCTGAAGTGGACGTCGCCCTTCACCAGCCACAGAATTAGCCTTACCCACGTGTCCCACTCCGGCTCCCGCCGCTCCGAGAGTCTGGAGGTCCACCATGGCTCCTCGCCTCCTCCAAAAGACTCAGACTTTAACTCTGAATACGAGGAGTTGGTGTCCCGCACGTCTTCATCCTCATTCCAGGCCCGAAGCCCTCGGATGGAGGGCGAGCCCTCGCTGTTGAGCGGCTTCTCATCAATGTCGACCGAAGCCCCGCCATCACCCATCAACTCTTTGTACGACAGCGGACGGGGGTCTGAGTCTGAAATCGTGGAGACGCCCCTGCCGGGTTCACCTGGGATCCTGCAAAGGGCCGTGCAAGACCCCGAGGGGATGGTGTGGGCGACCGCGGTTGCTCTGGCCTGGCTGGAACACAGTTCGGCCAGTTATTTCATTGAGTGGGAGCTGATTGCCGCCAAGGCCAGCATGTGGCTAGATGAACAGATCGTCCCAGAGGGCCGAGACCTGGCGTCGGTCAAAGCTGCGGCCAATCAGCTCTTCATCATCCTCAGACACTGGGACGAGAACCTGCAGCTCAACATGCTCTGCTACAACCCCAACAGTGTGTGAGGCCTGTTAGAGTAGGAACGAAACTTCAAACTATGCGAAACAAGGGTTTTACTCGCCTTGAGTTGTTTTAATGTTTATTCTGTGGGTTTTGTTTTAGTTTTATGAATAGAAATCGTACCAGTATTTCATCCGAAGGCCAGAAACATACTCTGCACAGGTACGTAGACGCCAATGTATTGCAAGCATCCTATTGTATATATGTAACTTGTTTATTGCATTACTGTAGCAGCAACAAACCTGTAAAAGACTGTATCTGTCTCCTGTTGAAAAAAATATTACAGGAAGTTAAAAAATCACAGTTGTGAGGAAAGTTGTAGTTATAAGAAATAGATGCAACTCAGCGTTATTTTAGTATTATTTATATACAGTATTATTACAGATTTTTATTAGGATTTTATATTTGTTAAATTTTATGTTTTATTTTTTTATTTAAATTTTACATTTTGTTTAATTTTTAGTCATTTTAGTTTTAGTAATTTTTGTGGGCTTTTATTTTAATCTTACTATTTAGGTATCATTTATTTTTATTTCCATTTTTTTATTAGTAATTTTAGTGTTTTTATTTCTGTTAGTTGCCAAGGCAACATTTGTAATTTTTCTTTAGTTTATGTTTTACATCTCATTTTTATTTTATTTTATTTTATTATTTTAGCTTTATTACAATGAACAAAAATGTTTTTAAAGGTTTTAGTTAACGATAATAACCCTGTTGCGGCAACAAGAAATAGTCACAATTGTGTGATAAAATGCACAATTACAAGATATTCATTCGAAGTTAAGAGAAACAAAGTTGCAATTGTGAGATATTAAGTTAGAATGATCAGATATTGTTTCAGTTACGAAAAATAAAAAAGTAAAAATTGTAAAATAAAAAGGTACAATTACAAGAAATAAAGTCACAATTCTTTTTATAATTTTTGCATTCTGAGGTAGAAACAGGCTTGCGTACAAACTTCGGTAATCGAGGGAGAATATTGTTTTATTGTTTAATATTTGTACCATTAATTCAATCATTGTTTTATTCATTTGGAAGTAACTAGGAAGTAATGGGAGTAAATACTGTAGGTGCAATAGCACCCCTTGTGGTAAACTTGACAATGCAACTCGTACTTGTTGAATTCTGAATGGACACATTTCAAAACTGTGAAATCGAGTTAGCATGCTGTAGCTAGAAGTGTTTGCGTTCACATATTTGTGTAGAGTATATTCCGGGCCAAACACCACCCAAAAAATGTGCATGTCTTTGCAAGATTGTTTGTATTTTTTTATCTTGTCTATGAAATAATGATGTGCATATGGTTTAATAAACTGTCTGGTTGCTGCTTTGGAAGATTTTGTACCATATACATTAATCGTACGAAGCCTTATAGTGACTTGTTCATTAGTTGGCGTGGTTGACTGCTACTGTATATGTGGCATTACAGGCTGTTTTAGCTGTCAGAGGATCCAGTGACTTATAAGATGCAGATACATGTATAACATCATGCAATGTACATTCGTTTGCCTTTAAGATCGTTAAAGATGTCAAATCGTTGCTGGAACGACACTTTCGATTGCTGTAAGTGCTCTCCAGTCTTAAGTGCCTAACCTTGCAGAACTTTCTGGACTGTTGATATGAACGTTGTACTGTTATTGCAATGCATAATTGATTATTTTGCTGATTATATTTATCGCTGTGTATGTATTATTATAGTACTTTGTTGATGTCAGTTCAAAAATTGTACAGAAAAATTCTAAAAGATTGGCTGTAAATATATGTTTAAAAAAGTAGCCTAAATGAGAAAATACAGAAGCTGGTGTATCTCTCGGTATATCGCACTGGTTTATTTTATTATCATACGTATTACTCCTCAGGTATTGCTCTTGAGTACAGTAGTCTAAGTAGATAAATGAATGGTTTGTGGAAAGATCTTTCATCTCAAGGTTCTTTTCAGATCCAACCTCTCTTATGCTCTTGTGACGGTGGCAGCTGGTTTGTGAAAAGTGCATTACGTCAGTCAGTTGTACTTTGTACTTAAGTGTTGAAGTCTCTTCAAATCATGTGTACTTGCTAGTGCAATGCTGGACTCTGTAACTGCATGTAATAAAGTTAATTGGATGAAAAATTGTGTCTCTTTATTTCCACGATATAGGACAAAAATATAAAACAAAATCAGTAGAATTCTGGCTCCATTCACACTGACAGTGATTTGCACCCACAAAACTATTGGACGTCATGCAGTTTTGGTGAGAATTGATGGTTTGGGATGTCAATTTTATGCAAATATGCAATATGTAATGACGATGCAATGCAGTCTACCTAGCAACTTCTATCAATTTAAAGGAATAAGCCAAAAATTACAATTATTTCATCATTTATTCACCCTCATGTTGTATGTTATTAATAAAAGCTATAATAGTATCTCAATGATATTAAAATAACACTGGTTATTTTGAAAAATGCTGGTATCAAATGGTTTCAGGTCCCATTGACTTCCATAACATGAACAAAAAACATATGTGACCCTGGATCACAAAATCAGTCATAAGGGTCAATTTTTGAGATTTGGTTTGTTAGGATAGGACAATATTTGGCATGAGATACAACTATTTGAATATCTACTCCGAGGGTGCAAAAAAATCAAAATATTGATAAAATCGCCTTTAAAGTTGTCCAAATGAAGTTCTTAGCAATGCATATTACTAATCAAAAATGAAGTTTTGATATATTTACAGTAGGAAATTTACAAAATATCTTCATGGAACATGATCTTTACTTAATATCCTAATGATGTTTGGCATAAAAGAAAAATCAATAATTTTGACACATACGATATATTTTTGGCTATTGCTACAAATATACCCCAGCGACTTAAGGTTTTGTGGTCCAGGGTCACATATAGAAGTCACTGGGACCCAAAGCTGTTTGGTTACCCACATTCTTCAAAATAGACAGAAATGCATACCAGTTTGGAGCGACATGAGGGTGAGAAAATGATGACAGAATTGACATTTTTGGGTGAACTATTCATTTAAAATTCATCTGTATTTTATTAACTTTCTTAGACTGGCAGTTTTGATAACATGGGTACTGTAGCAGGATGTGGAGCTGTATTGTAGAGCTTTTTTTCCTTTTTGTCATGCCTCTAACCTCACCAAAGGCAATTCTTTTTGCAGCCAGTAGATGTTGCACCACACTTTCAAAATCAAGAAAGGAAGGGTGCAGTTTTTGTCAGATTGCCGCATTTACAAACCGTACGACAGCTTGTTTCTGCTCTGTTCTCTCACTTTCTCTCAGTAACACTTTGTATAGTTTAAGCCTATTAGTCAGGCATTCATCAGGGAATTATACTGCAACTATAGCTGTCATCATGTTTGTGCAACTCAAAACAATGAAATCTCAAAGTCTCTTTGTTTCTTGTGAAATCTTGTGAAGTCATGTCTGTCCTGCAGTGTACGTACGCCACCATTTAATTATATCAGTTACCACTCAGTGCAGTAAAAATGGCTTCAGGCATAAAGTCAGTATCAAAGAGAGGATTGTAATAGCTTGCTTTTGATGCTAATAATGCACGATGGCTGAGACAGTGTGAGAGAGCTGTAATTAGGGTTGGGAACCATAGTTTTTCCAATCTATTATTTAAAAAACACCAGAACCAAATGATTTTCATGACATTTGATTACGCTAATGATACTTGAGTGTTCAGCATCATACTGAAATACTGAGAGCGTTTCTTGGATTCACAGTGCTGCCAATGAATCCATGAAGCCTGACACATGAAATAATAGTCAGAAAATAATAGTTTTTTTTTAAGAGTTTTATGATCAAATCCCTAGAGTTTTAATTGTGGGGGCAAACATGCAGTGCAATACAGTGATGAATGAGAGATCTCAAAGTTAGCATTTCATGTATCATTTTGGATACTTACGTTTTAAAATTATTTTACTATAAAATAAATAATGTATGCAGTGCCGGTCCTAGACTTCTGAGGGCCCTAAGCAAAACTTTGGGGGTCCCTGTCAGTGTGTTCATTGATCTAATATATTGACAAGCATAGAACTAATAAATTGACAAGCATTCGGTTACTTTCCCAACTGTTTGTTCACTTGGGACATAATTATCTGTGTTTAAAGGGATAGTTCACCCAAAAATGAAAATTCTGTCAGGACCACTATCGTCAAAATGATTGACACTTAGCATACAGTTTAGTTTGGTGGTATGGTTCTGTTCTGGGCAAAAACTCCCTGCCCATCCATGCAGCCTGTCATGAATGAGCAGGAAGAGGAGCAATAATAACCCCCTTATGGTAAACAGAACAGAACAAAGCAGATATCATTAATGTACTTAATGATAAGTGTAACACATTATTCAAGATAAAAGGAGTCTGATTCCATGAGGAATATCAGAAAGCCAATTCCTAACTATGGCGAAAGGAGGAGTTGGGGATGGAGGAGGGTAATTTGCTCCTGAGCAAGCAAAAAAGCTGCTGAATAATACTGAATAGAGCTTATATAGGAATGTTGTGATATGTGTCGTATTCGTATAGGTAGATGTGATCAGCTGAGTCAGCCAATGCAAGCTTGACTCACCTGACCTGCCAGAGCTAACGCTATACGCTTAATTTCTGTCATTAATTACTCAACGTCATGTTGTTCCAAACCTGTAAGACCTTCGTTCATCTTCAGAACACAAATTAAGAAACTTTTAATGAAATCTGAGAGCTTTCTGACCCTGCATAGACAGTAACACAACTTAAATGTTCCCAGACCCAGAAACGTAGTAAGGACAACGGTAAAACAGTCCATGTGACATCAGTGGTTCAAACATAATTTTACAAAGCTGTGAGAATACTTTTTATCTGCAAAGAAAACAAAAATAACAACTTTATTCAACAATTCTTCTCCTCCAGATCATGAGTACCTCTGAGCCTTGTTTACATGCAGAGGAAAGCACACACATGCGTCGTGGTACTCTCAAATAATGGCAGAATACGTGATTTGGAGGAGAAGAATTGTTGAATAAAGCCATTACATTTATTTTCTTTACACGTTTCTGGGTCTGGGAACATTTCAGTTGTATTGCTGTCTATGCAGGGACAGAGAGCTCTTGGATTTCATCAAAACTATCTTAATTTGTGTTCCGAAGATGAATGAAGATCTTATGGGTTTGGAACGACATGAGGGTGAGTAATTAATGACAGAATTTTCATTTTTGGGTGAACTATCCCTTTAAGTGAAAACTCTGCAAGATGGACATTTTTACATGTTTTGTGTGTATTTGTCCATTTAAGCACATACCTAAAACCAAAAGTAGCCTAAACTTGGCCGTGTTTCGCTCTTTCTCATATCACGCACACAGAAAGTCACCTGGGCAAGAGCGTCTCTTTCGCAGCTCAATACGCTTTAAACTATTTTTTAATTATCTAGCATGTCTGGTGGGAGACTGTATATTATGACAGTCACGTTACATGATTTGACTGATCTGAATGTTACATAGGAAGAGTAATAGCGCACCACTAATTGTTGAAAGAAAAAAAAATCAAAAACAGAACTAAAATTCTATTAATTGCACAGCTCTAGTCATTAAATCATCTTTGAGAGCAAGGGGCCTCCTAGTGTTTCGGGGGCCCATGCAACTTGTGTACTTCGGGTACATGGATGACTGGCACTGAATGTATAATCAATTAAACCTACAGTAAGATGTTTCAGTCCACAGTATTTCAGGGTTTCCAGCAAAGTTGTGATTATGTTGATCATTTAGAGGCCTTATTTTTGATACATTAATTTCTATGCAGTAGGCTTTGGAGAGTTAAAATATGTGATCAGTTATTTTCCAAATACTAAAAGAAGTGTCAATGAAATCAGTATGTTCATAAGCTTCCCTTCAAAATTAGCAAGTTAATTCTACTTTGTATTTTTTCATTTTTTCTCCTTCTACTGGGTATTATCGCAGTGTCACGAACCTGCTGTGAACCTGTAATGAGACCTGTAGTTGATTGTGCATGAGGACTAAGGAAATTTAATTATGCTAATGTCTGTGTAGACTATTCAAGCAAACATGCTAATGAAAACCCATTATGATTGTAAATGCAAGGCTGAGAGAAAACAATAATCATTGTGAGAAACAAATAGTCACTGACCACAAAGAATTACACATTGACATGTAATTTCTCATTTATGAATCAGATGTTTCTCATAAAATTCCTTAGGAGAATTAAAACGAGACAATTGTTGAGCTGTAAAATGAATGTGGATTTTTTTGAGGAATCTGACGAGAAATGTCTCTGACATTTGATTTCAAATCTGAGCACAGTTTGAGACATTATTGAGATTTCTTTCTGAAACAATGTAGATGAGTTGTTTCTTCATCGGAACAGATTTGGAGAAGTGTAGCATTTGCTCACCAATGGATCCTCTGCAGTGAATGGGTGCCGTCAAAATGAGAGTCCAAACAGCTGATAAAAACATCACAATATTTATTTAGTACTATTTTGGCTTATAAACAAGGTTTGATCTGTGCATATTTCTCTCCTGATTCAGACGAGATGACTTTTCCACTGAAAAAGGCAATATTATGGACTTTTGGAAGTAACGTTTTGAAATTAAAAACACCTAAATGATTGATTTGTTTTTATAAACACGCAGCTTTTCGCTTCATAAGATGTTAATTGGTGGACTGGAGTGGTGTGTATTACTTGTGGATTATTGTGATGTTTTTATCAGCTGTTTGGACTCTCATTCTGACGGCACCCATTCAGATCCATTGGTGAGCAACTGATGTTACGCTAAATTTCTCCAACTCTGTTCTGATGAAGAAACAAACTCATCTTGGATTGCCTGAAGATGAGTGGCCTGAATTCATTATCGAGTCAACTATTCAACTGTAAAAAATAATTATGTGTACAATTATGTGTACATTTTACAAGAAAATACAATTTCCCTTCAGTATTTAAAAATTGTTTTGAAGGAAATCCTACACCAGATTTTGCACAAACTCGTTAGCACACAGGAAGTTAGGTTTACTGTTCAGAATACCGCATTTATCAAACATTTATCAGCTGTGCATTATCATCAATAAACCACTGATCCCAGGAAGTAGGAGTATGTCACCGACGGGAACTTTTGAAGTGTTATACTGATAGTCCCACTTGTATCACCCAACACTTTCACATGAGCAGCTACAGAGCTGACGGAGTCACCCTTGTGCTTCATTACAGATATTCTTCTCTTATGTAAAGCCTCTTATTTAGAAAGAATTCATTGTGTGGAATGGGCGCACACTCAGCTCGACTTCTTTCACACTTTTGCACACACTGTTTTTAATCAGCGTCGAGGTGTTATTTGATGTTTTGATAATGATTGCTGAGCGTAAGGGGTAAAGATAAAACTGAAGCAGAATGGTAATGACAGGTCTGTAGTTATAGCACATAAGAAATTATAGACAGTACTTTTACTCTGCACAAAAACAAGAGATATTTTATGCAGTATTGAGCTTGTTTCTATGGCAACTATATGCATTGTCAAGCAGGCCTTGAATAACGTACTTGACATAAGAGATAAAAAATGAAAAGAAAGTCATAGTCAGACTCATTAGTGGTGCATACTATTGCCTATACTTAAGTGTTTTAGATATCTTATCAAAGAATATATATTTTTTTATATTGTCAGAGACTTTTTCACCTGGTGGAGTTTTCATTTTGTAAATATTTTTCATATGAAAAGTTTAGTTTAAGTTCAAATTTATGAATTTGAATGACTGAATTGCATTTATGCTACCAATAAAAATACTGTATAAAAAGCTTTTGCTATATATAATTTAAATCTATATTTTATGTTTATGATGTTTTTTATGCATATTCTGTATATGAATTTATTCTGGTAAATTTGTTACCATTGATGAGCATTTCTTGCACATTTAAGAAATATTGTTTCTATTGTGATAGTGTTTTTGAGACATTGTGGCAGTGAGTTTTACAGTTTTATTATAGTATAATTGAGATATCAATTATGTTTTATTATTATTATAAACCTTTAAGTTTTTTTCTTATATTTTCAGTTTTCAGTTTCATTTGAACAATTCTGGAATTTTGTTGTATTTTGTCATTTATATTTTATCATTTAAATGGGCCTTATTTTATTTTTTTCTAATTTAAGTTAATTTAATTAATTTAGTTACATTTACTATTACATTTACATTTATGCATTTAGCAGACGCTTTTATCCAAAGCGACTTACATTGCATTCAAGTTACAGTTTTTTACATTTTATCAGCTCTTGCTTTCCCTGGGAATCGAACCCATGATCTTGGCGTTGCTAGCGCCATGCTCTACCATTTGAGCTACAGGAAAGCTATTATATTTTAATTAACAGTTTTATATTTCAGCTAATGAAAATGTTTTTATAACTTTTAGTTTTAGTTAACTATGATAAACCTGCATGATAACAATAGGCATATTTCTTCAGAAAATCTCATATTTTAGCACAGCAAGATCTAGCTAAG
Organism: Schizothorax lantsangensis; assembly: GCA_027422415.1. Classification (NCBI taxonomy): domain Eukaryota; kingdom Metazoa; phylum Chordata; class Actinopteri; order Cypriniformes; family Cyprinidae; genus Schizothorax; species Schizothorax lantsangensis. The sequence continues at coordinate 22,719,621 of CM049862.1, forward strand.
TTTGTTATGGTTTTCTTCTCATTGACAAAGTTAAGTTTCCTTCAAGGGACAATCAAAAGAGAACTGAGATGGATCAATTTGAAAAACCATAACTGATTATGGACAGTATTTTGGGCACCACTGTCATGGCTGATGATAAAATCAATGGCTGTTCACTGACATTAGTGCCGCCTCCTCATCTCTAGCGATCAAACATCAGTCTTATTATCTTCCATACATTGCCATGAAACATTAGTTCATTCAAAATTGAATTAATTAAACTGCTAATAGCAGCTCGTCGACTGTCCGGTCCTTAAATGGCAGCTTGTTTGTGATTTCCAACGACTGTGAAATGCCGTAAATGAGCTTGCGCGCGATGGTTGGTTTTTCCGAAAACACGGCACTATAAAATGTCATCAGTCCCATTAGGTGAAGCTCAATTAGTGGAAATTCTCTCAACGGGTTCCTCAGCATGACAATACGAGTAATCTCAAAGCAGCTTTCGTTTTGGACCCTTGTGCTCGTCGGGGGATCAGAGAGGAGCTTTAGCTCTTAATTAGCTGCAGTACTTTCAGCACAGCGAGGCGGATGCCTCAACCGAGGGACATACACAGGGCTTTAATGATGTCCGACAAGTTTGTTTCCACTGGGGTCCAGGAATGATGAATAGCTGCAAACCAGCGCTTCATTAAAGGACTGAGGTTTGATTAAAAGAAACGCTATAGAGGAAACAAGCCAGCCCCAAATGACTCTCAATTAGTCCACCTTCAGACCTGTAAATGGCAGTAATGATGGAATTCATGTAGCCTACTCTTTGTTATAACCTCCAACTCCACTTTTGAATCTCTACCTGCACTGGAGAATTAAGTAGTGCTTGAAAGTTAAGTTTTAAGATTTAAGTAAAGTTTTAAAGTATGTGGGACATACATAAATAACTTCAAACCTGACCAAAAAGTGAGTCTATAATTCATAATAATGCTTCCTCCAGTGAAAAAGTACATTCGCTGTTGTCCTCTCACTGACTACATTTACATGGACATCAATGCTCCGATTTTAATACGATTAAGACAATACTCTGATTAAGAGTCTACCATGTAAACAGAGATTTTTGATTACCTTAATCCGACTAAAGTCATAATCGAAGTAAACACAAATCGAATTAAGACATGTGGAGTATTCCTATTTTAATCGCATTATTGAAGTGCGGTACAGACATGTAAACACCTTAATCAAACTATTACCGTCGTGAAGGACTTTTCGCCGCATTTTGCGACAGGATTCACTCACGGCAGTGATCAACAATTTGACGGCAAATAAAAGAGCTTCAGCGCCGCCGTCATCTGTATGCACGTACAAATAATTAACTGCACTTGAAGCTTTCATAATATTAAAAATGAAACACCCAAAACTGTATATGGCATCATCACGAAGATGAACTATGTTTATAAGTGAAATTCTGGAGGGGACGTCGGATTACGTCGTGTGATGACGTAATGACGCATGCCATTAATCGATCTATGTACTATAACATGTAAAACGGGAACATGAAAGGATTATTCTAAAAGCGACTCATGTAAACACCTTAATCATAATATTGTCTTATTCAGAATAAGGTAAATAATTAGATTACTGATGTCCATGTAAACGTAGTCACTGTCAGACTTGTGTCCTGTCTTGTGTTGTTGCTTTCTGTCTCATGAGCTCCCCATTACTTGTATGCCCATATTTGTTTATGTTCCTGTTCCTGTCTTTATTGGTTCATTATTAGTTTATTCAGTCCCACCTGTGTTTGTTTAATTCCCTCGTTTAGTTGAGTATTTGCTGGCTGCATCCAAAAACTTAGGCAGCTGACTTGCTGCCTCGCTGCCTTATGAGACAATGACTTTGTAGGCAGCGTTTTTGCACGAAGGCACCTCATGAAACTGATTTCGGACAGGCTTCTGAGGCAGCGTAACGGTTTAATGATCTACAACAAAATAGAACAAGTTTTGGTGATAACTAAACGAATATTTAATTACTATAATACTAATTTCTTGCTAGAAATAACATCAAAAGTGCAAAAAGTTAATCAGAAATATACATTTACACACAAACTAACCACCAAACGCAACTTTCAGATGCCATCTTTATTTTTTGGCTCAACCGTCACGGAATGAACGCACAGGATTGTGGGATATCAAAGGCAGCGAAGGATACATCTATGCTGCATTCAAAAATCGACCAGATGAAGGTATCTCATGAGACAGGAAGTGAAGCTAACTTTGAATTCGGACGTACCTTGATGCCTTCCTACCTTGGAATGCCTACGAAGGCAGCATTTTTCAATTTTCGGATGCAGCCATAGTGTGTTCTGCCCCTTATTTCCTCTCCGGTATTAACGTCGATGTCCTGTTTCCTGTGTGTCTCTGCCCTGCCTTGTGTTACCCCATTTTGTATTTGATTAAAGACTGGTTATTTTGAGTTTACTCCATCTCCTCGCTTCCCTTGTGTTGTATCGTGACAGAATACCAGACCAAACAGTAAGCGGCGCCCCATCTCCCTGTTTTGTTTCTCGTATTTGAATTTTTTTAGTTTTCCTGCTTTTTTCCCCCGCGGCATGGAAGTCGCTGCTCGCTATTCCGCTCTTGCCCGCAGCGGGTAAGCATGGGAATTCGGCGGGATGGCCGCGAGTACTGCGAGTCCGCCGGCCGCTCATCAGTCAAGTTCACCGGCTGCCTGCGGCTCTCTCCAGCCCGCCAGCCGCGGCTCACTCAAGCCTGCCGGTCGATCCTCAGTCAAGTCTGCCGGCCGTTCATCTGTCCAGCCCGCCGGCTGCGGTTAACCCAAGCCCGCCGGCTGCGGCTCACTTCAGCCCCAGAGTTCGCTTCCCATGTGGCTCCAGCCCCTGACCAGAGTCCAGTGCAAGCTCCAGCCCCGGAGTTCGCTCCCGTGTCGGCTCCAGCCACGGAGTTCACTCCCGTGTCAGCTCCAGGCCCTGACCAAGAGTCCAGGGCAGGCTCCAGCCCCTGACCAAGAGTCCAGTGCGGGCTCCAGCCCCTGACCAGAGTCAGGTCATGTCCCCTGAAGTATTGTCCACAGGAACAATTTTAATCTGTCTTGTCGGTCTTGTCGGTTGGGGTTCTTCAGAGGTAGGCTGCTTCTCCTGTCATGGCCACGGAGGCCATGCCCAAGCCGCTTGTTTCTTTTGTTGCCTCAATGGAAGCGGTTCCTGAGTTCACCCCTGAGAGGGCCCCTGTCACCATGTTCCTGTCTTGTGTTGTTGTTTTCTGTCTCATGTGCTCCCCATTACTTAGTTCATCCTCGTGTATGCCCATATTTGGTTATGTTCCAGTTCCTGTCTTTATTGGTTCATTATTAGTTTATTCAGTCCCACCTGTGTTTGTTTATTTCCCTCGTTTAGTTGAGTATTTATAGTGTGTTCTGCCCCTTGTTTCCTCTCCGGTATTACCGTCGATGTCCTGTTTCCTGTGTGTCTCTGCCCTGCCTTGTGTTACCCCGTTTTGGATTTGATTAAAGACTGGTTATTTTGAGTTTACTCCTCGTCTCCTCGCTTCCCTTGTGTTGTATCGTGACACTCACATCAAAATTCACAACATATTTGTTTAGAAATGTTTTGGACTGTTTTTGCTTATCTGTGAATATTTCTCTCCTGATTCAGATGAGATGACTTTTTCATGACGAGATGAATTTGTTTCTTATAAACACACAGCTTTTTGCTTCACAAGATGTTAATTATGGACTGGAGTCGTGTGGATTATTGTGATGTTTTTATCAGCTGTTTGGACTCTCATTCTGACGGCACCCATTCACTGCTGAGGATCCATTGGTGAGCAAGTGATATAAGAAGAAACACACATATGCCTGAGATTATTACAGACCTGCTTAATTGAAATACATGACTGAAAGCGTTTCAAACTTAACACATTAATAAATGCAGGAGTGATTGCAATGTGATCTTCTTTATTCATAATTAAAGGGAGCCTTTTCCTTTCACGGTTGGGATAATAATGATTGCCATGGGTGAATTTGTTAGTGGTGGCAATTTTTTACACTTTATGAAGCTATGGAAGATCTGACCCATCTAAACAGCTCATTTAGACTTTGAAGAGTTATTCAGTCTAATAAGAAAGCGTAGATTAGGCCGGCTGTATGGAGTGGGTGGTGTTTTTTTGAGCTCCATGTAACATTTAACAAAAATATACTAGCAAACAGCTTTATCTGTAAATGGATATGCTATTGAAATTTTTATCTTGTTTCTAGGCAACCATTTTATGTGCTAGAGCTAAAGCCCTTTTTGAGTAACTCTTTGAAGAGCCCTTTTCTTCTCAAGTGAATTGCCTCTATGTCTTGTGTCTTTGTGGAAACATTCACATGGGTTATGACCCCAATGAAATGGAGATATTTTATTTGCCCCTTTGATCCAAAGGACATTTTGATCAAGCAGTCATGATGTAATTTGAGGGGAAAAGTTGTGGTGAACCACAGATGAAGTGCAATTTCCCTTACACGGATAAAAGGAGGATTTGTTGCAGATTAAACCGTACAATTCAGAAGGACCATTTTCTAGACTGCCTTTATTGATTTTCCCAACATCAGTTCCCAGCTGAAACAAACCCCTTAGGTTAAGAAAACTTTTTCTGATTATAACTAAAAGCAATGGTTTTCTTAAAAAGATACCCTGTTTAAATAACCAGCATGTGCTGGTTAGGCATGTTTTGAAGCATGGCAGCTGGTTTAAGCTGGTCCTAAACAACTAGCTCCTGCTCAGGACCAGCTTAAACCAGCTCATGACCAATATGGACCAGCTTAAACCAGCTCAAACCAGCTTCCATGCTTCAAAACATGCCTAACCAGTATGCTGTTTTTTTTTTCAACATGGTAGTGCACCTAAAAATTAAAATTCTGTTATCATTTACTCACCCTCAAGTTGTTCCAAACTTGTAAGAGTTTTGTTCTTCTGTTAGGCACAAAAAAAATATATTTTGAAGAATGTTGGTAACCAAACAGTTCACGGAAACCATTGACTTCTATGGAAAAAATACTATGGAAGTCAATGGCTTCCATCAAGTGGAGGGTGAGTAATTGATGACAGAGTTTAATTTTTGGGTGAATTATCCCTTGGGTTTGTTGCAAAGTGCAAATCATCCTTTATTCACCTTAATGTGACTTTCTGAAGACGATCCTCACCACTCTTTTTAAAGGGATAGTAAAAATCACTCAGTGTAATTAAAATACTCACCGTCATGTTGTTCCAAACATGTATAAGCACAAAAGAAGATAATTTGAAGAATGTTGGTAACCAAGCAATTTTGGTTCCCATCAACATCCATTGTATTTTTTGTCCATACAGTGGAAGTCAACTGGGACATTAAACTATTTACTTACCATCATATTTCTAAATCTCATTTTGTTCCCCAAAGTAGAAAAAAATGCCATACAGGTTTGGTAAATGTTGACAGAATTTTCATTTTTGAGTGGCGAATCCCTTTATAAAAGTGAATGAAGACTGCAACATAAAGCTAAAATAACCATAAAAGTGGCTCAAGCACTATATTCAAGTCTTCTGAAGTAATATGAAAGCTCTATAAAGAATAGACCAAAAAGTTAATATTGACGTATAATTTTGACAGCAGCTCTAGATCTTCTCACTGAGAAGCAGGAATGTCTGATTCATTAGTGAATCATTTTTGTTGAATCAGATCTTTTGAATCAGTCAATTCATCTGGTTTATGCAGTTCTGAATTATCCAATCTCGATTCGGTTCTCATGTTCATGAATGGATTGGAAGATGAGTAATGAACTACATTTCTGTTTGTCTGGTCAACATGCACAAAACTATCAATTTAAGAAATCTTGAGATGCAGTATAACTTTATATAGAGATTTGCTGTCCTTTTTGAAGTCTGAAGTCTCCATTGCAATTGCATTGAAAGAAGCGACCAGAATGTTTTCTTTTTGTGTTCAAGAAGAAGCTGAATGTTTTGAGAGATTGTTTTCATTTTTGTGTGCAACATGATCAGATGGTTGAGGAATGGTTTGTGGGCGGTTTGTGGGTGTGCCGCCTGAGGCCGAGACTAGCTCCAGGTCTGCTAAGTAGTGAAACTGTAAAACTAAATATCTGGAACCATGCATAGTGAAACAAATGAGGGCATATTTATTTATTATTTATTTAAGTTTCACACTGTAATTTTCAGGTAATAGATAAGTATAAGGCTTTATTCCAGTTGCTCCATATTTAAATACCAGCTCGTCGGTATCTGTGAAGCATGTTTATCAAGTGTCTCCCATGAGCCTGAGCCGTGGCAGTGCATTAACACTGTTCCCTACACAGATGAATGTCTGACTGATCAGATGGGCCACAGGCAGGTGACAGCTCTAAATTAATCATGTTGGACACATGAACGAATACATTGGGATTTGCTCCTGCAGTGGCTGAGGATCAAGTGTAGGTACGATGCTTTTCAAGAATGCTTCATGATATTTAATAGACTATTATTAATTTAGCAGTCTGGTTGTGTTATTGTAGACAATGTAAGAAAACACAAGATGTCTGCAAAGGGGAGTTTCCAGTCAACTGTAAACGACGGATGTAGTTTGTTGTTGCAGGCGTTAGATGATACTACCGTTTACTGTTTGGAGTCTTTTTGTCAAAAATAATTCACGGAACATTAAACGCCGTTTGATAGTAAAATCAAGTGCACTGAAACAAGATACAGAAATGATCATTATGTACGTGCAGGAATTTTTTAAAATCTAAAATAGGGATCTTTGAATCGTTCAGAATTTGTTTAATTTAGTTTTAAAAAGAATCATTCTGATTCTTTTAGTGGCCATTTTTGCAGTTAACAACGTTTCGCCAGCACACTCGAACGCTATTGGCTGTGCTTCCGTCAGTCTTTGATGGCAGAAAAAACACTTTACAAAAGATTTTAGAATCAAGACACATAGCGAACTGAACACAATTATTTAACCTAATCCACCTTATTTTTCAGCTCGGATTTAAGCCGTTTTCTGTGAATGTGCGAGACTTCCGTTTCATTAGCAGCTGTAGTGAAATAACGAGAAGAATAACAAAGTGCAGTAAACGATGAAACTGTTTGCACTATAAACCAGTGTGTTCATAATAAAGATAATACATTAAAATAATATGGTAAGACACATCAGTTTGCAATATCTAATAGCAAAATGAGCTGTTTTGTACAGCTAAAAATAGCTTGAAGCAGAAGACACTGGAAGCCAGACCCATAAAATTTACCATGCCCACTCTTATGGGAAAAATAAGGTGGATACAAAAACGAAAATTTGACATTTATTCATTCTAATTCACATTTTTGCATAGGATTTTAAGATATTCCTAGGCTAGTCAGGTTTTGATCACTGTGGGCTGTATTTGGTAGTGAGAACTGGACTTACCCGATGTTCAGTCTGCAGTAGCTGAGTGTAGCAGGTGCCAAGTGGAAAAGAAATGTGGTGAGCACCATGGCAACCAACAAGGTCACAGCGGGCAAAAAATGAGAGGGAAATGGTACCACTTCAGGCATCCACAGTAGGATGAAGAGCACAAATAAAAGGCACGAGCTGTAGGGGCTGAACAGAAGGTATCACGGTGGAACCCAGACAGTCAGGCATAGGTTTTGAGCAGTGGCGCGGTGACCTGAGCAGCAAATCTAAGTCAATTTGAAGCCGCAGTTTAATTTGTACATCATAGAAGACTGGGGAGAAAGGGAACAGTATCTCAGATAGGAGCGTTGAGCTTCCTGCTAAGAGCTGCATGGGTTTTAGAACGAGAGGAACAAAAGCTACAGATGTCAGAGTCTCAAGTATTGCGGCAAACCGCGGTTTCGTGTGATTCTTCTCATCTTAACTCGGCAAGTTGGTGCAGCTCCAAAGTGGCAAACAGGTTTACGGCATGCAGACCTTTGGGTGGGCGGATGGAGTTTGCAAAAAGCCATCTGAGAAAACTAAAGATGATACAAAAGTTGAGCTCTTTGGCCTGAAAATGAAAAGTATCATGTACTGTATGTAGTCGACTGTTAGGTAACACTATCCTAAATAGCAGTGGCATTATTGTCAGATTTTAAACAGCGGTATTGAAAAGTTTGTATGGTGTAAATCCTCTAGTAGAACCAGTTTCACTCAGCCATCGATTGGAGAAGATCCACTTTCTAGTAGCACAATGACCTGAAGCACAAAGAAAAAATTATAGAAGAATAGCCTGGAAAAATGAGCTCAGAATCTAATTGAAAATCTGCGGCATGACCTGAAAAATCCTGTCCAATGGCTCTCTCTGTATAATTTGGCTGGAGCAAATTTGTTGGGAAAGATGGGCAAGAAATGAGCAGAGCTTATACAGATTTACCCAAGAAGACCTTCCTAGACAATTATCAATTGTGTGTATACGTGTGTGTGTGTGTGTGTGTGTGTGTGTTCTTACTTCTTGGATAAGTCTGTATGAGCTCTGCACAATTCTTGCCCATTCTTCTCAGCAAATTTGATAATAATAATAATAATAATAATAATATATGAATATTTATATACATTTTATTTATTTATTGCTAATAAAATATTAAAACATTAATTATTTACATTTTTATCCCAAGCAGACCTTCCCAGAGACTTACCCTGCTCAAATGTAAATGAGACAATTATGTATTTCATTCTGGCCCCACAAACAAAAAAAACAATAAATAAATTAATAAATTAATTAATAAAAAAAAAAAATGTAAATAAAGAAATGTATAAATAAAAATACAATTATTTTTTTAAATAAATAAGACATTAATATTAAAATTATGTTTTATAAAAAAAAAAATGTATTGTGTTATTGAAGATATTACATAGGTGAGTATGATATATACATATATATATATATATATATATATATATATATATATATACATATTAAAAATGTTTAATAATTGAACTTTAGTTTTGGGGATGCTACTTTAAAACTATTTAGAAAAACTAGACAACCTAAGCGTATATTGATTGATATGAACAGCAGCAGTATTCATTAGATAAACTAATAAGCATGTTTTTAATATTTTTGATAGACACATTTTACATTTGAAACTTTCTTAATTTTTATATTTCACCAGATGTCAATTGAGAGCCCATATACCTATTATCGTATCGTATATTTTATTGTCATTGACAAGTACAACGAAATTGAAAAAGCAAACCTTTAAGCACTCTGAGAAAGCTAGGCATATTTATAAGAAACATCAAAAACACAACAGGAGAAACATACAAGCACAACTCAAACAACATTCACAGCATTCACATTTCTGCCGGTCATTGTAGGTACTTTTGATAAATGATTGCACATAGATAATTACTGAGTCAGTGCAGTTATGGCTCTGGGGTAAAAAGTAGTCTGTTAGTCCGAGTTTTCAATTCTGTAACGTCTGCAGGGCAGCAGTTCAAAGTAAGTGTGTCCTGAGATGGGTCTCTGAATTTATGTGCAGACAGTGGAAACTATAACGGTCTTCCAGAGTCACCGAATCTTAGTGTTGACGACCCTATGCTTTCTGCGACTAAAATACCACACACAGATGCAGTATGTGAGGATACTCTGTATGGCAGCGGTAGAATGACACTAACAGGTTTTGTAACCTAAGAATTCTCAGAAAGTATATCTCCCAAATGCTGTGCCTTCTTAGGTAGCGGTTCAGGTCAGGTTATCATCAAGTAACGCCCAGGAATAGATGCCCTTTCCACACAGTGATGAACAGGGAGTTAATGTCTTTTCTTTCTCCTGCAGTCCTTCCTTCATGTTTTCTATACACCACACTGACAACTGATGTCCCGGTAGACTCGTCTAGAGATAGCCCCAACGGTGGTTTCAGCGAACTTGATGATAGCGCAATGGGTGTACATGTAAAGAAGGGGACTCAGCACACAGCCCTGAGCCGGTGCTGAGGCTAAGGCATGAAGAGGAGTGGCGGCCTACCCTCACCTTCTGCGGGCGATCGGACAGAAAGTAATCACAGACAGATGGAGAGAGATATTCTAGGTCTAACAGTTTAGTCAGCAGTCTGTCGGGGAGGATGGTGTTAAATGCCGAGCGAAAGTCCACAAATAGCAGCCGCGCGTAGCTCCCCTGCTGCTCCAGGTGACATAGAGGAGTGGAGAGCTGTGGTGATGGCATCCTCCGTGGACCTGTTGGCTCTGTAGGCGAACTGGTGAGGGTCGAAGCAGAGGATTGAGACTATGTGGGTCCGAACCAGCTTCTCAAAGCACTTCATAATGAGGGTGTGAGTGCAACTGGACGGTAGTCATTCAGACAGCTGATGGTGTTCTTCTTCGGGACTGGAATATTGTGGAGGTCTTCACTGGAACAGCCTGAGAGAGGGACTAAAGATCTTGGTAAAGACCCCTGCCAGCTGGCCCGCAAGAACACCTGTCCTGAGACACCATCAGGACCCATAGCTTTCCTCGGGTTCACGGCCCTCATTGTGCGCCTCACCTCGTGCTCCTCCACCGTGATGATGTAGCTGCTGTGGGCTGGTGGATGTGTTTTGGCGGTCCCTGTTGGCTCCACCTCGAGCGGGCGAAGAAGTGGTTCAGCTCCTCCGCCAGGAGGTGTCACCGTGTGGCCGAGAAGTTGCTGGGTCTATAGTTGGTCATGTGCTGGACCCCCTGCCACACCTGCCTGGGGTTGTTACTCTGGAAGCAGTCCTCAATTCTCCAGCCTTGGCCTCTCTGATCCCTCTCTTTAGGTCAGCTCTGGCAGCACTATATAGCACCCGATTGCCAGACCTGAAGGCTGTGTCCCTCTCCCTGAGCAGGCGCAGCACCTTTTTTGTCATCCAGGGCTTTGTGTTGGGATAGACCCGGATGTATTTGTCACAGTGACAGTGTCTGTGCAGTGCTTGATGTATCCAGGACCGCTGCTGTGTACTGCTCCAGGTTCTGTGTTCAAAGATCTCCCAGTCTGTTGACTCAAAGCAGTCCTGCATGTTGGGAAGCACCTTCAGGCCAGGTTTTTACAATTTTGGTTATGGTAGGAGCTCTTTTCCTCAGGGGGTATATGCTGGAATTAAGTGCACGGACATGTGATCTGACAGGCAGGTGTGGCAGTGGCTTGGCCCTAAAGCCCATGCTGATGTTAGAATAAACCTTATCCAGTGTATTTGCACATTAAGCTGATGAATTTAGGTGAGCACTACCTTCAGATTATGAGTCAATGATATGAACAGCCTTGAATAGTGATGTAAATAGATAGTTAGCATGTATATACACGGCTGTTAATAACAACAGTATTTCTCTGGCTAGATATATGGGCCTGCATTTAACAGTTACATACTCCAGATCCGGGGAGCAGTAACTGCTTACTATCCTAGTATTAGTAACCCATTTGTTGTTTAGGTAAACGCATAAACCCCCTCCTCTGTTCTTACCGGAGTCTGTGGTTCTGTCGTGCCGGTATACAGTGCGGCCTGCTAGCTCGATAGCCGTGTCCGGATGGATGAATTGAGCCAGGTTTATGAAGAACACAGCTGTTCTTCAAATGTTGTTCGTAGCCACCAATGTCTCAGTTCATCCATTTTATTAGCAAGGGATCTTGCATTCGTGAGAAAAATGCTCGGAAGCGGCGGCTTGTGTGGCTGCTTCCTTAGCCTCGCTAGCGCACCCGCCCTGCAGCCTCGCTTCTGCTTCCTCTGCCGGCGCCGCCTACCCCGCCTTCCTGCGGGGATAATAATCCACGGAGAGTGGGGCTTTTGGCTATGTCCTGTCGTGGGAGCGGAGAAACTTGTTATAGCCCGCTACTGAGTAATCCTATTTGTAACAAATCGTGCCGACTGTAAATGTTGTACGCCCAGCAAGATGTTATCCAGTCGAGTAACCACACACAAAAAAGTAGCCGAAAAAAGCACCGAAAAGGAGAGCCCTGAGCCGCTGCGTCTATGCGCGCCGCCATTTTAGTGACATATACTATTTGTGACGAATAGCGCACTGCGTCTTCATCTGAAATTGCATTCACTCTGAGTAGGTACTTTTGATAAGTAATTACTTCATAAACATTAAAAAAGTATTTCAAAAATGCATAATTAAGTTGCCTACCAATTGCAACAAGCTTAGAGTCACGAATGCACCTATGCTTTCTTAAAATACTGCCTCTGTAGGCAGCACACTAGGTTTTGTAACAGCTTATATCTCCCAAATGCCCTCTTAGTGTTCAGTTTTGTAAATAGATGCACTACAGTGAAGACTTCCTTGACCTTTTCATGACAAACTCTGATGCTAGAGCTATAAACTTTTTTGGTAGCGCAAAATTACATAACAAAAGACCTTTACATAACACACGACTGCAAAAGGAGAGTAACGCATCTGACTACATGTCTACATTATAGTATTTGTCACGGAAAGTCAAAATAAAGACACAGAGGCTGAAAAATCACTGTCGCTCACAGAAAGCATGTCTGCGAGACACATGCTTCATGCTTTGTGTGGGAGACTCACTGAGCCACGATAAAAAAATAAAGATGGTCTCATCTTCCCAGCACAGGCGGCCGCTGAAGCGTGAGAGGCTGTGGGGTTACTATGGCAACAGCGCTGGCAATCCATGTTTTGTTGCCCTGTTTCACAGCTATCATGCCAAGAGTATGTCAGCATGTGTTATCAGAGGATCCTAGGGAGTGACAAACACACACTGATTCTTCAGAAATGTGTGTATTAAATGCACATGAAGCAGAGGTGAGCTCAGATGATGAGTCATTTATGGTTGAGTGAATAGATGTTATGTAGTAATATTTGGAAACATAAAACAGACTAAACTGATGCAAACTGTTGTTTTGTGATTGTTTTCATTGTCATTTAGAACAGGAACCATGCGGTGGAACGGCTTTTAAATGACTTATAACTGGTCACCTGTCAGTTGCTAAGAAAACTCAGGTGTTGCTAGGTAGCTGGCTAAATTACTAAATTAAACATGTATTTATTTATTTGTTTATTTCTTATTTGCCATTATGTCTATATACTGTAAAATTACATCTTTATTTATTTTTTTCGAAGTTGGAAATAAAACATACAGTAGATTATTGAAGTATGTTTTACGATAAAATACTATTTCAGTCTTTCTATTTAAAACTTTTATGTTCAATTTAGTGTTACTTGAAGTTTCTTTGTAATTATTTGTGAAATTTTCTAGCATTTTTTGAGTGAAAATGGTTTCTACACCATTTTATTATTTTATTTACCATTTAGTATTTTATTAATATTTTGAAATAAGTTTTATTTATATATTTTAATTTTAGTGTAAATTGTAGTAATATTATGTGCTTTTGTCATTTCTATTCATTTTATATATATATATATATATATATATATATATATATATATATATATATATATATATATTTATATATATATATATATATATATTTATATAATATATATATATATATATTTATATATATATATATATATATATATATATATATAAATGTTTAAGTTTTATATATATATGTATATTTATATATATATATTAATATATATATTATATATATATATATTAATAATTTTATTTTATTTTATTTTATTTTATTTTATGAAATTGAAATTGAAATTGAAATGAGTTCATAATAGTTTTAGTTCACCATGCATCATGGGTCTGGGACAAGAGGGTGGCTTCACATATACACATATTGGTTTAAGAAAAGTTTATACTGTATCTTTACAGAGTTTCTCCTCACCTCTATCACCTTAAATTTGGTTGTGAGGCAATATTCTCTGTAAACTTGCTTTGGAATTATATTTACTGTGAAAAGTGCAATACAAATACATTGGAATTGAAAATTCTTCTCTTCAGATTTATGCATCTCATTTTCTTCTAACACTGGGTGGAAAAAATCTTCTCAACTTCTGTGAGCTGTACAGAACAAATATGTTCTAGATAATATTCTAATAATTTCCTTTGGATTCAGTATTGTGACTAACATTCTTTTTTAAATTCTGGAACTATTGTCTTTATAATATCATGTTTAATATTTTCTCACTATACAGTAAATTGGTCTTTTAAAAAAATGAAATAATGATTTGTTAAAACTTCTTTGACCTGTCGACTTGATTTTCTCTTACTCTTTTTGAAGTCTCTTTTCCTCAAATTGTGTTTTTCGGAGACTTATTAGTGTCCATGACATCCCTGACTTTGACCTGAACAACAAGCTTGACACAGACTCTCCTAATGATTGTGATTGAGTCGTGAATCAGATCTAATTATGACAGCATATGTGCTGATGGGAGTGACTCACCCTTTATACTGCCTTTAAAAAATAGCTCTTGAATTGAATCAGGGATCCATGAAGCCACTGGACATAATGACTTAAATTCGTCTTTCATTCTCTCCCTGCACTGTTGCTAAAACACGTGTCTCCCAGAGCCAATTGCAGCCACACTGTGCTCTCTTCAAAGCTGGAGCCTGTTTTTGTCCTAATGATGATGAGCTGAGGGTCTTACAGGTTTCTCTAGCAATAAATTACTTTTGACTTACTATCCATAATTCTCAGATTCACAGTTTCTCGGAAATCTCACTTGTGTGACTATGTGTAAATACTATTTTTAAATGTTCTCATTTGAAGTTATTCCTGCTATGAAATATTTCTGTGCAAAACAACTCAATTATATACAGCACATTTAAAACATAAATAAAACAAAACAGTACATATAGACAGTACATATTTACAGACTGTACAGAAGACAATGTGAAAATAACATACACATACTCAATACACACAGTGTACTATAAAGACAGTCTTAGTTATCAATACACTATGTACACAACATTATGTACACATCTAAACATTGTGATATGTTAAGGGCAACAGATTATAGATTTACAACAGATTAGTTGTGCAGTAGATAGTTGTACAAAGGTGAAACAGATTATACATATGCAATGTCGTGGATGTGCATTGTATGGTATCCAGTGAAGCAGATAGGTTGTATTATTGCAGTGTGTGCGTGTAGTCCAGTGAACGGCGGTAAAGTGCAGTGTGTGGCATGTTGTGTGATGGGAGTGTGATGTAGGGTGATTAGTTCTGTCTGTTCATTTGCCTGATAGCCTGAGGGAAAAAGCTGTCCCTCAGTCGGCTAGTGCGGGAATGCTGCGGAGACGTCTCCCTGCAGCAGAGAGAGCAGTTGTGGGATGGATGGCAGTCCTTGATGATCCTCCTGGCTTTCCTTATACACCGCCTGGTGTAGATGTCCTGGAGGGAGGGAAGCTCACCTCCAACGATGTGGCAGTTCGCACAACTCTTTGCAGAGCTTTGCGGTTGCCAGCGGTGCTGTTTCCAAACCAGGCGGTGATGCACCGGTCAGGATGCTCTCCACAGTGCAGGTGTAGAAGGATCTGAGGATGCTGGGGCTCATTCCAAACTTCCTCAGCCGTCTCAGGAAGAAGAGGCGCTGATGTGCCTTCTTCAGCACTGCGTCTGTGTGAGTGGACCATGTGAGATCCTCGGTGATGTTTAAAGCTGTTTACCCTCTCCACAGGTGTCTTGTCGATGGAGATCTCTGCTCTGTCTCCTGAAATCCACCACCAGCTCCTTGGTCTTGTCGATGTTGAGTGAGAGGTGGTTCTCCTGGCACCATTTAGTCAGGGTACTCACCTCCTCTCTGTAGGCCGTCTCATCGTTGTCGGTGATCAGGCCTATTACCGTTGTGTCATCGGCAAATTTGACGATGACGTTGGAGCTGTGTGTAGCTGTACAGTCGTGTGTGTACAGGAGTTGGGCTGAGAACGCATGCGGGGCACCAGTTTGAGGATCAGCGGAGATTGTTGTTGCCCATTCTGAACCTGACTTCTGCCTGTCAGGAAGTCCAGGATCCAGCTGCACAGAGATCTGTTCAGTCCCAGAGTCTGGAGCTTCTCAACCAGTGTGGCAGGCACTATGGTGTTAAATGCTGAACTATAATCCACGAACAGCATCACATAGGTGTTCTTATTTTCCAGGTGGGAGAGAGCCGTGTGCAGGGTGAAGGCAATAGCGTCGTCTGTGGATTTCTGCGGTATGCAAATTGTAGTGGGTCCAGTGAGGCAGGCAGCACAGAGCAGATGTGGTCTCTGATGAGCTTCTCAAAACACTTGCTGAAGATGGGTGTCAGAGCAACGGGCCTCCAGTCGTTCAAGCATGTGATTTTATTTTTCTTTGTATGGGCACAATGGTGGATTTTTTGAAGCATGAGGGAACCACAGCCAGAGAGAGGGACAGATTGAAGATGTCTGTAAAAAACCCGGCTAGTTGGTAAGCGCATTTTGAGCACACGGCCTGGGATGCCATCCGGGCCCACAGCTTTGCATGTTTTTGAAGGATCAGTTACATTAGTGGACTCACCTCTTCTGCAGCAGCTCGCTCCTGTGTCTGTTATAGCTCGAAACGAGCATAAAAGTTATTCAGCTCATCCGGTAGAGAGGCGGCAATGTTCACAGTGGCTGGTTTATTCCCTTTAAAGCCTGTGATGTTGTTGATGCCCTGCCACATGTTCTTGGGTTGTTGTTGTTGAATTGTTCTTCAATTTGTTTTTGTATTGTCGTTTGGCTGCTTTGATGGATCTCCTGAGATCAACTATATTCTTTAAAGCAATTCTACAGCGAACATCGATCCTTTTTGGAGAGCTATTAGGTCAATTACATCCTCACCATGCAACACGTTACAGAATCTGAGTCCTCTATGTCGTCATCAGACGCTGCCCGGAACATTTCCACGTGATCAAAACAGTCTGAAGTATAGCCCGATGGTGACCAGAAACTGTCCTGGGGCGGGAGCTTCACGTTTCAGTTTCTGCCTAAAGCAGGCAGAAGCAGAACGGAGGAGTTCACCGAAAGGTTTTGTAAGCTCAAGGGGGAGTAACTTCCAGTGCACATCAGAAAAAGTATTTTGGAGCTATTGTTCCTTTATTAAAGTGTCGCTGCAATTTCCTGCTCGCTTATATTTATAGTGCCTGGTCTGTGAACTTGAGGGGGAATGTATACAGCCGTGATTATGAAAATATGGTCTTGAAATAGATCAGGGGAGCAGAAGGATTTTACTCAGAATATTTACTCAATGTAAGCTCGATGGCTGAGTCTGGGCAGACATCCAGCCAAATAAAGCATATGAGATTTTTATTGACTGAACGTTTCTCGATCTCAGTCTGATTGAATGATAAACAATTTTGGAACTCAATTTTGCGTTGAAAGGATGCATCAGACAGGTTTTTCTTTCAGCTGCCAATCATCAATTATATACAGCACATTTAAAACATAAATTTGAAATAATCTAGGAATAATTAAAAGATTTTAAATAATTTTTAATGATAATATTTTTGATAATCAGTTCCAAATTCTTGAACAGGATGTTTTCTTGTGGATTAAAGCAAACAGGGTTATGATGTCAGATTTCAATCAAGCACACAGAGAATGCCTTAGTGTGAATCAAATTAATCTTCTGTTTGATCAAATGCAATTAAAAATGCTTCTGCTCATAAATTACTCAACCTCTGACATCTATAATGATGTTCAGCTTGGTTTTGAAAGACTTTTTGTTTTGGCTTCATAGCTTTGACCCTTACAAAAACACTTTGATTGTATCAAATCACAATACCTTGGTATTTTCATATACTATGATAGTAGTCGACTACCATATTCATATACCATGATAATTATATGGTACTGTAAAGTATTCCGAGTGTAAAAAATTACTTGTCTAAGCCTTTTCCAGTGATTGCTACTTTATATTAAAGGAATAGTTCACCCAAAAATGAAAAAGCTTGAAATTTAGAGATGCAGATGAATTTGTTTCTTCATCAGATTTGGAGAAATTTAGCATTACATCACTTGCTCACCAATGGATCCTGTGCAGTGAATGGGTGCCGTCAGAATGAGAGTCCAAACAGCTGATAAAAACATCACAATAATCCACAAGTAATCCACGCCACTCCAGTCCATCAATTAACATTTTATGAAGCGAAAAGCTGTGGTTTGTAAGAAACAAATTCATCAAGACAATTAAAAAATAGTTAAATGCTAAAATACAAGTCCTCTTTTCATAATATTACTTCCTCCAGTAAAAATGTCATCTTGTCTGAATCAAGAGAGAAATATGCACAGAATAAAGCACAAGCGAAAACAGTCCAAAACAGTTCTAATCAAATATGTCAGTACTGTGGATTACTTGTGGATTATTGTGATGTTTTTATCAGCTGTTTGGACTCTCATTCTGACGGCACCCATTCACTGCAGATGATCCATTGGTGAGCAAGTGATGTAATGATACATTTCTCCAAATCTGCAGCAAATTTAATTGAATAACCTTTTAAGTTAGTCTATAGCAGATTAGACTCACAGTAAATTTTTGCAAGATTTTAATCACAAAGTCACCAAAATATATAAACCCTTAATTTATATTGCAAGCTTAATTAGTATACTTGCATCATACACTCACAGTCACATTGGTTATTAAAGTTTAGAGTGTAATTCCCATAGTGTTTTTGCTATATGAATGATGAATGGTGTGCTGTTACTTTTCTAAGCAATTTAAAATCTCATAGACTTACACTGAGACACATCTAAGCACAAAAATATCACAAACACATAATTATCTCAGAAAATGTAAAATAAATAAATAAATAAATCTAGGTGTGATTAAAATTCAAAACACTAATCAATGTGTTTCAAGAAGCCAATTAAATGTGATGGAAATCATCCAGTTCACATTCAGTTTTATTGCCATGGAGCAATGATGCATGAAATCTAATACAAAACAGAGTGATCATCTTGGCTTTAGTGGACCAAAGAAACTGCATTTCAGCTCATCTCAAACCAACAGTATTATCTGTTTCTTATGTATATTGCTGAAGATGCCAACCCTTTGATGGTTTTTCCTATTATTTTCAGCCAAACAGTTTTGCCATGTCAAGATGCTGTAAGCAGGCACACAATCTCCTGCGGCTTGGTGTCACGTTGAAGCCTAGTTAGTTCAAAAAGGCTCATTTGCAAATATCTGACATTACTATTGGATCATTGACATTTTTACCATTTTAAAAGAAGCACAGAGGTGAGCAAACAATCTGTAGAGTGGGTGGAGAGCGTTTAACTGTGCAACCCTCTCAGAAGCAAATGGGAAAATGATTTTTATCACAATAGCACAATCTAGTCATTGTGCGATGACCTGCGCTGTTGTTGGAAATGCATCAAGGAGAATTAATGATAAGACAGGAGCATCGTTCTCAAGCCTCCTACGGATCACTGCCAACACAAGCGGTGCGCTAACTAGGACAACTTCCCTTCTCAGCACACATTTCCATAGCAACCATTGTGGAACTTTCAGATAAACATGGTCCCAAAGCGAAATCAGTCTTTTACTGTAATTAGTGGCATGATGCCTTGCAACGAAGCAGACTTTAACCTTTACATCAGTATCTGATAGTGAAAGATATAAGGCAGTTAAGTAAACAGCAAGTCTCCGCAGGGAGCAAAACTGTACTATATGTAGACCCTTTTAAGTTGTTAAAGAAACAATTTACTCACCCTCATGTTGTTAAACCCATGATTTTCTTTCTTCTGAAGAAGGTGAGGAAGGAGAATTTTTATCCTGGCCATTCATGATGCTGCTGAGATCTGAAATAATAATAAAAAGGTAGGCCTACAGCTTAAAAGCGCCATAAAAGTATAGTCCATATGAATTGTATGCTATATTCCGAGTCTTTTTACGTCATACGATTGCTTTAAGTCGATATTCACAGAAAAACGTACTCTTCAGCAAAGCTCCAAGTTGGAGGGCAAAGTCATGCGAACTACAAAAATGGCTGACAACATTTGATTCAAAACCGCAAGTGATGGCGAAACATTATTGTAAAAGACGTTTTTCAGCATCGTGTACACTGTAGCCATCTAGTGGTCAAAATGAATTGAAAAACAGCTGGTTTTGCTTCTGGTTCTTCGTTAAACCGATGACTTGTTTTATTTTGAAATAAAAGAGATAGAAATAAAAGTCATTGTCAAAGTTGTTTGGGTGTATTGACACTAACATGAATCCATAAATAGGCCTGTGATCTGTCCGTTTTAATGTCCAAGTCCTTCGACTGTTAGTTATAGACAATATTCAAGTGAGCTTCATATATGAATTACAATATTTAATCATGTTTAACTTTCACGTTTCACATTCAACACATTCACACGCATTGAACAAGAAAGATCACGTGGATCAAATGTGTTGTTTTTTTGACATAGGCTAATTAACACAAAATATCACATTGCTCCATAAGACTATTGCATGCATGTCATATGAACTACTTTTATGAGTATTTTCTGGTGTTTTATTTCCATTTTGGAGCTTAACAGCCCAAGTCATCGATTCTTATTGTATGGAAAAGAATACAATTCAA
Source organism: Schizothorax lantsangensis (assembly GCA_027422415.1). Taxonomy (NCBI): domain Eukaryota; kingdom Metazoa; phylum Chordata; class Actinopteri; order Cypriniformes; family Cyprinidae; genus Schizothorax; species Schizothorax lantsangensis. The sequence continues at coordinate 22,739,966 of CM049862.1, forward strand.
ACAGGTTTGGAACAACATAAAAGTGAGTGAATGCTTTTGTGTTTTTGGTGCATTATCACTCTAAAGATGCATTCTGTTGTCTTTATTCGAATAGTGACACACAGTTAGCAAAACACAGCAACAAAAGATTTCATCCGAACCATGTGGCTCTTGAGAGCGATATCATTCAGAGCTGACGCTCGCCAGCTTAAGTGGGGAATAATAAAACACATGGCTTTGATGCAAAGCTGTATTATTTGCATAGAGAAAAGGCGCCAATTGGGGCTTTTGCTCACATCGCTGCTCCAGGACAACACTGAGCGCATCTGTTGCCATGGCAGCCAACTGCACCATTCTGCACTTCTGTGTGTGTGTGTACAGAGTGGACAGAATAGTGAAGGAGAAGCTGCTCGGCATCTTCTGCTGGAGCTCTAATGAGATGCCAACACACAATAACACCTTTGTTTTCTTGTTTTGTACCCAAATGAGTTCATTTTCGGTAGTTCCTCAATAGGCCTGTGAGATATAATTATTTAATTAAAGACGTTTTAATTGTATTTGTTGACACCCCAAGATTGATTTTGAAAATGTGATTTTTATATGATTCACTAGTAGTGGCCTAGTATTAAACTGAATTAGTCATTAATCCGAATATTAAAGAATACATTTTTTAACATGGATAGAGTGGCAGGGCACATTACCCTGCTGAAAGAGGCCACAGCCAGCAGGGAATACCGTTTCCATGAAAGGGTGTACATGGTCTGCAACAATGCTTAGGTAGTGTCAAAGTAACATCCACATTGATGTCAGGACCCCCCCCCCCCCAAAAAAAACTTAATCTTTCCCTTTATCTTTCTCTCCTTCCCTTGCTAGCTTGTACTTATTTGAACAATGACTGAGACTTGGTGTTACGAGCACTTCCTCTGTCTGATGACTGCTTGGTGTTACGAGCTCTTCCTCTGTTTGATTGCCTCTTCAGAGATGAATCGCTTTATGTATTCCCCAATTGTAAGTCGCTTTGGATAAAAGCGTCTGCCAAATGACTAAATGTAAATGTAAATGTAATGTTTCCCAGCAGAACATTGCCCAAAGCATCACACTGCCTCCACCGGCTTGTCTTCTTCCCATAGTGCATCCTGGTGCCATGTGTTCCACAGGTAAGCGACGCAAACGCACCCAGCCATCCACGTGATGTAAAAGAAAATGTGATTCATCAGACCAGGCCACCTTCTTCCATTGCTCTATGGTCTTTCCATCAGAACCAGCATTAACTTCTTGAGCAATTTGAGCTACAGTAGCTTGTCTGATCGGACCACACAGGCCAGCCTTCGCTCCCCACATGCATCAGTGAGCCTTGGCCACCCATGATCCAGTCGCCGGGTTCCCACTTTCCCTTCTTTGGACCACTTTTGATAGATACAGACCCCTGCAGACCGGGAACACCCCACAAGAGCTGTAGTTTTGGAGATGCTCTGACCCAGATGTCTAGCCATCACAATTTGGCCTTTGTCAAACTCATTTTTCCTGCTTCTAACACATCAACATTGAGGACAAAATGTTCACTTGCTGCCTAATATATCCCACCTATTAACAGATAATCAGTGTTATTCACTTCACCTGTCAGTGGTCATAATGTTATGCCTGATCGGTGTATGATTAAATAATAACATATAAAAAATAGTAAATATTTTTGATATTAAATAAAATTAATATTTTTGCAATTCCTTTTGGTGACTCTTGTCTTCTTAATCTTCTCCCACTCAATCTTCTTTAAATCTTTATTGTATTTGAAATTATTCACATGAAACATGTAATAAAATAAAAATATCTAATAATGCTAATAAAAATGCTGACAACAACAATAATAATAATAAGTTCAATTAGTCATTAATCAGGATGTTAGATCAAATCCCGATTGATGACTAATAGGCCTACTATACTAGAAAAAAGTTGTTGTTTTTTTAACCATGGACAGACTACAGATAAAATAACAACAGATGTATTAAACATTTGTTTGAATATTTATAATTACTTTTGAAGTACATTTTAAGAAACTACACTCTTAATCTTCCTTTTAAATCTTTGTTGTGCTTGAAAATATTTACTATAAAAAATCCTATTAAAATAATAGATAATAATATTAAATGATTAATAATAATCCAATGTGATGCATCACACTGACATGTCTTTTTTTCACTGTAAATTATGAGTAGATCCTTTTAACAATATCTACATAATTTGTATAATTTTTTTAATAATATTTCAAAATGTAATTTTAATCTAATTTGACCTTAAATTGAGATAATCCTTTTTTTTTTTTTTACTTCCAAAAATGTATTTTACAATAAAATTACCCCCCCCCCCCCCCCCTCAATATATGCTAAGGTAACAAAGTTGTCAATTAAATAATTTTGCTATGGCTTTCTTGTATTCTTTTTCCATTTAAATCACTAACATTGTACAGAGATTGTAATACGCACAACAACATATTCACAGACCTAAGTATCACATTGTCTCAGATTTTCTCTGACTGATTTATTCCGTGCTGTTCAGTGAAAACCAAAATGTGTTTACAAGTAAATCATTTCAGCAGCATAATGTGTTATAAGTGTTATGAGGGCATGTTCAGAGAAGGAACATCACATTCTTGCTCCTCTTGTACTCAGCATTTAAAATAAAAATGAATGTAAAAAAGCTGAACTTGTAAAGTCGTTCTAGTGCTTTCTAAGTGCGTTCAGCTCACTTCTGATTGTAGAGAGTGTTTAGTAATGTAGGAGAGAGAGCAGATACCGCACAGCCTTTCAAAGCAACACACAGACACTGAGTGCTTTACTTTCTTCATTTCTTTGCTGTTTCCCCTGCAGCCTCATGTTTTCTATATAAACCGTTTATTTGAGCAGCTCTGCTTCATTTCCTTTGAGAAAATAGTGTGGAAATGTTGTAATTGAGTAAGTAAACCCAGTTCTCATGCTGTCCAAATGGTGCCATTGAAGCTTTTAAGCGTAAAGAGAAAATGAAGTGTTGTGACGTTCCTCTCACCTGATTACCTGCTCATCCGGGGGTCCTAATGAGCTGCTATAGGGAAGAACTACTGCTTGCTTTCAGCAGATTCTGGACAAACTCAGTTCTGAGAAAATAATCTGTAGGTTTGATCGGTTGGCCATTGTGGTGAGGATAAATCTGAATGTCGAATCTGAATATGTTTCTATAGGAATTAGGAAACATTTACAAATCTATAAGGAACGTTTTTCCAGAAAAAAAAGTGATACATTTTTTTATCACCATTAAAAAGTTTGGGAGAAGGCTTCTCTTATGCTCATCAAGGCTGCATTTATTTGAAAACAAATACAGTAAATATTGTGAAATAGTATTACAATTTAAATAAATATATTGTAATTTATTCCTGTCATTACTCCAGTTTTCAGTGTCACATGATCCTTCCGACATTTTTCTAATATGCTGATTTGTGGCTCAAGAATTTCTTATTTCTAATTATTATCAATGTTTAAAACAGCTGAGTTGCTTAATATTCTTGTGGAAACCGTGATACATTTTTCTTCAGGGTTATCTGATGAATTCTAAGGAATAAAATTTGAAATTGAAATATTTTGCAGTCTTTACTGTCACTTTTGAGCAATTGAATGTGTCCTTGCTGAATGAAAGTATTAATTTCTTAAAAAACTTTTAAATGGTAGTACACATTAATTCTTCTGTATAAAAATGTGATTTATTTCAGCTGTAAAGCTCATCATCATCATCATCATCATCATTATCATTATCATCATCTTTTAAGCATTGTGACTTTTTTTTTTTTAGCCAGACCAACTTTTAGTTATGAAATATATGTAATTCCTGTAGGTGGAGCTTCATAAATCCTTTACCAGGTTACCAGGTTTACATGCTTTATATGATCCTGATAGTAGTTGAAACTCATGCTAACAGTTTAAATCTCAAAGTTATCTTTAGAAAACTGTGTATTTTAACATCTACTTCAGTGCAGTGCCTGGCTTTAATATACTTTTATTGCAAAAGAAATCATTGTAGACACATTTTTTGTTGTTGCTCATTTTAGGGTCAATATTTAATTTACCTATTTTACACTGATTTATTTATTAACTTGTATTGAGCATAGGATATACCTTTTAAGAGACTGAAGCACATGCTTCGGGTTAAAAAACTTAAATGCATTCCTCGTTTCTGACCTGACAACTCAGACTGTTATATCTGAACAGGTCTGTTTTAATAAGAAAAGCTCCACCTTATAATTGATAAAAGAGGAAATCAAGGCCGAAGCTTCATCTTCAACAAAGGGAAGAAATTTCACATAGCGTACAGTGGAGTTCTGTTGTATAATCACATTTTATTGGTCATACATTTCATTGCAAATATAGCCCTGTTTAACGGTATAGAGAAGTGCAACATACACAATATTCAAGAGTCTGAGGTTTGTCATTCAGAGCAACATTACTGTAAATATATAAGTAATTCACTGCCACAGGAGGCGTTTGTGCCTGTCTCATGCAAAAAAAGCTGTTAAAAAAGCCCTGAAACATATATGAGATGCAGGCCTGGAAAACTTCACATTACTCGGGTGAACGGAAACACAAGTCGACTGGCATATTTTGCAAAATTTTGGCACAGAAATGATCAAAATCCATTTAGCTGAGAGCTGTGACAACCACGTTTGAAAGTGCTACGACTATAACTCAAATAAGCATTTTTTTCCTTTTCAGAAATAGCTCTTTGATATAAAAATAAGCTTTTGTAACTCAGGCTAAGCAGGCAGCCACATCAAAAAATTACAATATTCAACATGAAAAAATGTATTTAAAAAAAGTAGTCTTTCTTCTCTCATCCTATAAAAAAAACATTTGCTCAGTCTGTCGTCTCTGCAAAAGAACAAAAAATGTCTCCAAGAGATCATAATTAGGATATTTAAAGTGAAAAACACTTTCATTGTGCACAAAAAGATACGGAGGAAACCAAGTGCTCAGTCTCACAGCAAAATAAAGAAGGACAGTTGTCAGATTTGTGCTTGTGAGATCAATGCATTCCTCTCACAATATAAACTGAATCTGGACCACTACAGACCAACTCCACATGTATTAAACAACATAGGACTTGTTTGTCCAGTGTAGGATGTCACTTTATAAGAAGGGATATGAAACATGCCCTTAAAGAGAGAAAGCAGACAGACCCCTGCTTCCTCCATTTGGATGCCCGCAGCAGGTACGTTCTCCTCGCCTGCTGCCGCACCGTGTAATTCAACCCATTCTAAGAGGGACTGCAAAGTGCTTTCGATGCAGAATGCACAGAACCCACGATTTCCTGCCGCTTTAACGTCCTTGAGCGTTACACTCCCGCCGATGACTTCTCTGCCGTGTTGTTCAGGACTTCATCAATTCTGTCGTCTTCTATGACAACTGAAAGAGAAATCACAAGGGGCACTGGGGTCAAACGTGATGCCCTTGAAGAGATGACAAGACTTTAGGACAAGAATCTGACAGTCAGGCTTTGCAGACTGCAAAAAAAATAAAAATTATAAATAATAGATGAAAACAGAATGGCATGCTATAATTCATTTATTTTCTAATTCTGGGGCAATTGTTAAGTATATTGTTTGGTATGACCTGATAATACTGGATGGACTAATATTAAATATAATACTTCTACTTTTAACATTTTAAAAACTTTTAATTGAACTGCAAAAAGTTACAAGGTGATTAAAAACGACGAAGAACCCATAGCTTTATTTATTTATTGTTTGTGTGTTTATTTGTGGAATAAGAACAAGATGAAAGTAAAATAAAATGTAAAAAAGCTAATAAAATAAAAGGAAATATCTAAAAAAAATATTTATGCAGTAAAAACACAGCAAACCGGCTAAGATTGTAGTGGGGTTTTTTTTTTGCAGCAGCAGCGAATCTGTGAAATTTAATTGATAATGTTCCTGAAGCTAGTTTATATATATATATATATATATATTTTTTTGGACAATTCTTCAAAAATAATCATTTTGTGTTATCAAAAATACTGTTACAGCTCCTAAAATGTAGGCTACACTTTACTTATGTGTGTATATATATATATGTGTGTGTGTGTGTGTGTGTGTGTGTGTGTGTGTGTGTGTATGTCTATACTTATATGTGTTTAAAATGAAAAAAAAAGTTCCTATACAATCTGCTATTACTAAACAATTTGCCATGAGATGAAAACTCATGAACACAAGCAGGGAAGAGTAAATGCAAACGCATCACGCTGACATCATCACGTGATGCCATACATTTGCATATTTAAGGCATCGGTATCATATCAAAGGTAATAGTGAAAACAAGGCATCAGTTCGACTCATATTTTTTTTTTGCTGAATATGACAACATTAATAGGCTATATGTTTTAAGACTAGAAAACCAACTCCTAGTTTTATTTCACCTACGAAACAACGTAAATAAGTGGTTTCCCCACCTCTCTTACTGCGTCCGATCTGTCCGAGTTTCGGAGCTCGTTTGTTCTGCCCAGAACTGAAGAAGTTACTGCTGTTGTTCTGCAGACGACAGGTGAGGGATATCTGCTCTTCATCCCCATCATAATGAGAGATGTTCTCTTCGTAAGGCAGCACTTCTGACATGATCCCGGTCACAATAATCGATGAGGAGATACGGGAAGAATCGATAACTAACGAGCGAGGGCTCTGTGAACGAACGGCGCGCGAGAACCTCACTGTCACGATCAGATGCAGCTGTATTTTACCTTCATACTACGGGAGTCACTTTCACTTTTCCTGTCGTTACTTACAGGCGATGAGCAGGAGTCACTCGGAAAAACTGATGTAGATGCAAAACAGGAGCGCGATGCAAAAACACACACGCGGATCCTCAGAGAGCAGAGAGACGTCACTCCACCCCCCCTCCTCCACCTCTCTGCTGCCTGCAGCGCTTGGGTGCTGTGGTTTAGTGGTTAAAGATGTCCAAAAGGATGTGGGTTTGAATCCCACTGGGGTTGATTCGTGATTTACCATCACTGCCACCCAGAAGCTTGTCACATTCGTGTCTTTGCACATGGGTACTGTGGCTTAGCGGTGAAAGATACGGGGTTGAATACAATTAGGGTTGATTCCTGCTGTGTCATCATTTTTTCTTGAGTATGTAACCATTTAAAACATGCATACGGACATGGGTTTAGGTTGTGGGATCGAATCCCACAATTGCTCACCCAAAAATGAACACTTGCTCACCCTCATGCAGGGCCATCCAAGATGTAGATGAGTTTGTTTCCTTATCAGAACATATTTGGAGAAATTTAGAATTTAGAATTCACAAATGGATCCTCTGCAGTGAATGGGTGCCGTCAGAATAAGAGTCCAAACAGCTGATCACAATAATCCGGAAAACAATATTATGGAAGGGGGACTTGTATTTTAGCCAGAACACATGCAGCTTTTCACTTCACAAGATGTTAATTGATGGACTGGAGTTGTGTGGATTACTTGTGGATTATTGTGATGTTTTTATCAGCTGTTTGAAATCTCATTCTGACGGCACCCATTCACTGCAGAGGATCCATTAGTGAGCGAGTGGTGCAATTCTAAATTTCTCCAGATCTGTTCCAATGAAGAAACAAACTCATCTACATCTTGGAATAGCCTGAGGTTGAGTAGTTTCATAAAATTGTTACTTTTGGGTGAACTATTCCTTGAAATTCATAATCTAATCACAATTGTGCCTTTAAGCAAAACTCATATAGACAGGTAATGTACTGTGAAATATTAAAAAAGGCTACTGTGTTCACCAGAACTTTAGCATAAAAATACAACGATGATGTGTTTTTACAGGATTACAGGAATTAATATATTAATCTAGCTATTAAAATCTTAGCTATTAAAATTAATGCATTTTCCTTCCAAAACATTTTTTAAAACAGTTTACAATAAAATTACACATTCAAAGTATATTTTTACGTACATACTGTAAGCTATACAGTTAACCAGTTTATGTTTTTACTGCACATTTTTAGTCTTTAATAAAAAAACTTGATTTCTCAACGCTTTTATTAAGAACATCATCTACCATTATATAATACTAATGTTAATTCAAAGTCATATTCATATTCATAATAATATTCTGTTATATTGTAGTCCTATAATATGACTCATATGCTTTAATTTATTGTATGGCTATAGACTACAATCTGGACATACAGTAAATCATTAGTGGCTTATTAGTGGTTTATATGATTTTATCCTTAGAGAGGTTTTGAAGATTTCTGGTGGTTTTAATAGTTTAAGGCATTATGTTGATGGTTATCTCAGTACTAACCAATGGTGATCCTCCAAGATTAAAGTGTATGTGTTCCTGTGGCTCAGTGGTAGAGTATTGCATTAGAAGTGCAAAAGGTTGTGGGTTCAATTCCCAGGGAACACAAATACTGATAAAAAAAATGTATATCCTGAATGCACTGTAAGTCGCTTTGAATAAAAGTGTCTGCTAAATGCATAAATGTAAAATGTGATGGTGAAGACAGAAAGTTATTTAGCTCCATCTATTGGTCAGATACAGTAGTACTCTTTTTTTTCATGTGCAATTAATGCAAACTAGAGAAATGTGCATGTTCTTTAATTGTTTACATGTTTTATAATATTGTTTGTAAAATGTACATGGCTAATATCAAAGCAATAGTTTTTTAACTGCAATTTAGACAGTCCCATTTAACAAAGATTGTAGCAAAGAAAACAACATCCCCCAACACTTCATAACCAGCAGCTTCTAATTAATATCTTTAGAGATGAGACTGGTTTGAACTCTGACAGACTGCGTTATCCTGAACAGCTCCTGTATATGTCTGAACTTCTGAACTCTTCTCCTCGGTTTCCTGTGCAGCATGTAGAGGAAGATGGAGCAGACGGTCAGACCGAACATCACCTTCAAGAGCCTCCAGAACCACAGGTCACTCTCCTGCTTCTTCAGGATGGAGTAAAGAGTGAGGAAGTGCTGTATGTCCGGAGGTGGAGCACAAACCAGGTTGCTGTCTCGCACCATCTTGCCTACACCAGTCAAGCTGGCAAAATACATCATTTTGAAATATTTATTTTTCAGATGTTCAAGCTGTCAAAAGCCATATAGCAGCACCAAACAAGCAGAGCAAAAAGAAGCAATTTCCTACAAAGTTGGAACATTTTAAAAATGCAATTATATAGCTGTCAGTATACAGACCAGCACCATGTTTACACTACTATTCAACATTTTGGGGTCAGTATGATTTTCATTGTCTTTCAGTCCCTCATTCTCACCAAGGCTGCATTTATTTGATTCAGTAAACAGTAATAATGTGAAATATTATTACAATTTAAAATAACTGTTTTCTATTTGAATATATTTTAAAACATAATTTATTCCTGTGATGCAAATCTGAATTTTCAGCATCATTACTGCAGTCTTCGGTGTCTCATGATCCTTCAGAAATCATTCTAATATACTGATTTGCTGCTCAAAAACATTTATTATGATTATCAATGTTAAAAACAATTACTCTATAATATCTTTTTGGAAACCGTGATATATTTTTTAAATAAAAAAAATGAAATAGAATTCTTTTGTAACATACATTTTTAAAAAACCTTAATTGTTTACTTTTCTTTATTTTAATGCATCCCTGCTGAATATTATTATTATTATTTAAAATCTTACTAACCCTAAACTTTTGAATGATCGTGTACCTAGTAGTTTTTTCATTATGAACTAAATCACTATTATTATCATCATTATACTTTCAGATAATCTTTTATAATTCTTATTAGCTTTAATTGTTCCATTACATGAGAGTGAGATTACTGCTATATTTCAGTGATGGTTTGTGTTTTGCATTGAAGGAAGTGAATGACTTCTTTGTGTGTGATTGGAGCGTGACAAATATATTTATTACAAACAATAAAAAGATGAAAAATGTAACTGTGGAAAACTGTAAAAAGTTATTTAAGTAATTAATAGGTAATATATCTTCTATTTACTCTGCAAAAAACTCACAACTTTTTGAGTGTAGCAAAAACAGTGATATGCAAACATTTCTGGACAATTTGCATCACGCTCGATATGAACAGTTTTAGTGTGACAACTGGTTGCCAATTGACTACTGATTTTTATTTCCCTTTTGTTCTGTCAATCCATGGCTTTTTATCTGGTTGATAAGTCAGGCACAATACAGTATTGCACTTATATATATATATTACACATTTATATATTCATATCACAAACATCCAGTCAGTAACTGAAGACTTAGTAAGTTAAACTTCTTCCACGTACCATACAGGCTATTCATAATAATTAATAATTACATATAATATTAATACTTTTAAGTCATAATCTTATACATATTTAGAACATTTACCAGACGTCTGTTGTGTGATTCATCTTCTTCTCTGTCAGGACTCTTTTGCAGTTGTCGACAAAAAGGCTGTTCAAGGTTTCCTTGACTTGCTGCAAAACATCTGGAGACTGTGTGAGTACAATTCTCAAGAACACGTGCAGTTGTTGTGACGGCATTGTGTGAGAGATACTGCATTTGCTTCTTTTGTCATCTAAAATGACAGATGTTTTCTTCGTAAGGTAACACTTACTGGATGTGCTCCTTGTCTATCCACATTAATAAATATCACCTGCGTGCCGCTGCTCCACCCCTTTCACTTTGTTTATTTCAGTGTACCTTAGTGATTAAAGATATGGTTATAGAACTGAAAGGTGGTAGGTTTGAACTCCAAAAAATGAGCTACCACCTTCATTGTGGCCTTTCAAGACTAATTAGGAAACATTTAGTTTATATATTTCTAAATATTTAGTGGTATAATTTTGGCTTTGCAGACTTTTAATACGTCATTGTGTCCTTTCCAGATCATATATTAATTATTCTTCTGGTAGAAAGAAATGTTGCTCTCACATTTACACAGCTGCTTCATGGAAATGAAGCATCAATTATTTGCAAATTCAGATTACATCACATGAACTGATCAGCTAGAGAACAAAAGTTCTTTATTATTTTCAATCCGTTGTAATATTCTTGTAAATTATGCATAACTAATATCAAACAAAAATTTTCATATTGAAGAACAAAGTGAAAGTTTCATATTGAAATCAACAAAATGATTTGGTTTAACTTTCCCTGGCATTTAGAGATTCACATGAGAATTTTTAATGTATGGAGAGAAAAAAAAACATCCACAGTCCTTTCAAACTCTTACAAAAAAAACAAACAAAAAACAAAATAAAATGAAAAATAAAAATAATGAAAGGGCACCACAAAACATCAAGTTAACATGTCTTAAAATGAGAAAATCAATAATTAACAACAAAAATGTAAGGACATGATAGATTTATTTTGTATAAAGGAAATAAAGCCTATTTATATGACCTTTAAGTATTGTAACATATTCATCATTCCTTATAATAAATCATTCACTATTGAACTGCAAAACTGTCACACCATGGACTATTCTGTGTGTTTTGTTTAGTTTCCTATGTGTCCCATGTGCCTTTTGATCTAGTTTTCCCTTCTGTTTTCCCATGCCCATATATGGCCTTCCTGTTCCTGTTCCCCGATTGTGTTCAATTTGATTACAGGTGTGTCTCGTCTTCCCCTCATTAAGTTGTGTACTTAAAGAGTGTTTTGTTCAGAGTTCTTTGTTCGGCGTCTAAGTGTGCGATTCTCTTTGGTTTATGATTAAAGTCTGCTTATTGTGAAGATTATCTCCTCGTTCCCTCCTACGCACCGTGACAAAAACAGATTTAAATATTTATATTTTAATTGTAAATAATAAGTGTAAAGCAGGGGTGTCAAACTCAGTTCCTGGAGGGCCAGAGCCCTGCAGAGTTTAGATGCAACCCTAATTAAACACACCTGATCCAGCTAATCAAGTCCTTCAGGCTTATTTGAAAGCTACATGGTATGTGTGTTGGAGCAGGGTTGGAACTAAACTCTGCAGGGCTGCAGCCCTCCAGGATCTGAGTTTGACACCCCTGGTGTAAAGCCTAAAAATATATATATATATTTTTTTAAATACAGAAATCTTTGTATTACAGAAGCTTTTAATTAAATAAAAAAAAATTATTACAATAATGAGAATATAGTGTAAACCGCCATGGAAAATGTGCTTATTTGTCGTAAAAATGTCACAATGCAAAAAAATAAACAAAATAAAGATAAGTAATTGTGCTAAAATGGGCTTGTTTTAATTTTTTTATTAAAGAAAATGGTCTTTATAATTTTGTTTGTTTGTTTTGATTTTGGATGAAATAACAAATGGCTTTTAATTTCAGTTCACACAGGCACAAGTGGCGATAACAATTGCCAACAGTGTGATCAATCAATAGAACACAAAAAACCCAACTTAAACTGGAAGATTTTTTTTTACTGCTGAGCATTTGGATGATATTAGCTGATATTACATGGCATGAAACGCTGTGCTCACACCCAAAGTGCCTCAAGTAATTGCATACTACATATTTCTAATCAGGCCTCTAGCTGTTATACAGAGGGACAATCCTGTCTATTGTAGCCCTGCATATGGGACATTTCTTCGGTTCGGGCAGGGCCCTATAGCACTCCTCACAGGCACACACGTGACCACACTCCAGAAACACGCACGAGCGCTCACGATTCAAGCACACTGTGCATGAAGTAGGAGACAAATCCTCCTCCTCCAGGTGGAGCTCCTGCAAACGTTTGCTCTGCCACTTCCTGTACTCGTCCAGCAGGCTGCGCTCTTTCCTCCGCTCCTTTCGCAGCACATACTGCCGCCACAGCAGGTAGAATAGTGTGGCGCAGGCAGTCAAGCCAAACAGCACCGTCAAGACCCTCCAGATCCGCAGGTGACCCTCTTGCTTGTTCAGGAGCGTGTCGTAGTCCAGCCGGCTGAGGAAGTACCGCAGGCCCTCTTTAGGGGGTTGAAGACGAACCAGGTTGTTGTCCAGCACCAGCTCCCCTACGCCCGTCATGCTGGCACCCAGACGCAGCATTTCTTCAGTCTCCTGGATGCCCTGCGGGCGCTCGCCGCTGATGAAGTGGCTGATGACGTTGGTCAGAGACTGCTGGGAGGGGTGAAAGTTCTCATAGGTGGTCTCCAGATCCAATTCGGCTGCATCGAGTGGACGGACCACTCGCACTGTTGTGGGAACGGTGTCATCATGTGGGGCGAGGTCAAAGGGCACGGTGTTGGTGCGTTGGTGGATGACCTTTTCACAATCATTCCTAAAAGAAAGATGCATTAGCAGATTAAATAAGGGGTATATACAGTTACTGATAGTGAAAAATATATTTTTATTATAAATTACTGATGCTGCATAGGGATACATAAAATGATTAAAACAGTAAACATTAAATATTTAAATAAATGAGAAAGTCTAACAAAAATTAAATAACGTGTAATATAAAAAGGTAAATAAAGTATAATTCTTAAACTATATATTATCATCATTATAACATTTTATATAAAAAAAATTAATGTACACTTTGTATAATTTAATGAACATATAATTAAAAAAATAAATTACAGTATAAAAATTTAAATAGAGTATAAATATTTAAAATGACATATTTTACACATTATTTTAATAAAAAATATATATTTTAAATATGATCTAATATTTTAAATATAATCTAATATGTATTTAAATATTAAGTCTATTTAATTTAAAATATTTAAATAAAGCACAATTTAAAAAGTGTAATTATTGAAACTAAATATTTATAAATATTACTTTATATTAAGACAATAATGAATATTTAAATTTAAATAAAATATTTAAATACAATTAAAATTTAAATAAAGTGTAATATAATTTAAAAACGTAAATAAAATGTATTTATGAAAAACTAAATGTTATAAGAAATATTTTATTAACACTACATGATAAATAATAATTATTATTAGAAACTACACACAAACACATTTTCTAATAATTATACTTTAAAAAACTTTAAATAAACTTTAACTGCAATTTATTTATGTTTAAATGACCTTAAAACCTTTCTGATATTATACCTAGATGAGTGAAATTTTGTAGACAAATACAAATTGTGGCCATGTATGAATTTCTATAGAGAGCTAAAAAAAAACAGCTATAAAGAACTGATAGTGTAATGGACAATATACCCATAGTATAAGTGTATAAATGATATACATTATAAACATGTACCATATATGTGTTGTTCGATTCCACACCATCTTCTTCTCTTTTAGGGTTAACCTCTCGATGACCCCTTTACAGTTGCCTACAAACTGACTGTTCAAGGTCTCTTTCACTGAGCGCACAACACCTAAACAAACACGGTATGAGTAAAACATTAACACCAATTAAATACTATTTTTTTTCTCTAATTATTTTCCAGTGAATCTTTATTGTATGAACATCAGCAAAGTGCAAGAAGCTATACCTTCAATAACTGCATAAGGAACACATTTTCCTGGAGCTTCATCGAGGATAGTTTTGAGATTTGGATTTAATGGCATCTTCTTGGCCTCCTGTTAAACAACACGCTTAAGTATGATCTAATTCTTCTAGTGATAGTATCATTAAAAGAAATGCACCAGGGGTGTTTGGTTACCCTTAATTTCGCTACATGGCTCGACTTCCTCTTGTATATGGTGTATAAAACAGCAGTCAGAGCCGAGCTAGTGGCCAGCAACACAATCTGTGCTGTCGAGGGTTTGCTGCTGGTCTCCATCCTTCAATCTACAGACCAGCTGAGTATGAAAACAAATGTATAACATCTCACAATAAAAACAACTCTAGTCCATATAGACATAGGACAACAAGAGAAACAACTTCTCCAAGTTTGGTGTCAACAACATACCCATTCCTAGCTTATGAACAAGGCATTTTTCAAAAGGTTAACTTACATCTTTGTATTCACATTTGAAATCTATATTGTGTTGGAAAATAAAACAATCATATAAAATCATACTTTGGGTTCATTTTTTTTTTTAAAAAAAAACAAAAAAAACAGAGATTGTAGGTAACTAACAAAAACATAACAGCTGTAAATTAGCTTGGATGGCTAGCAATGCCTTGCGAAAACAACCAGCTTAAATATGCGCTCTCAAAACGCAAAATATTTTATTTTAATATTTATGAAACTCACGATATTGGTAACTGAAATAATACTAAAAGTGGTCAACAGGACAAACATGCATCGAATAAGAGGTTATTTGGCTACCTTCACTAAAGCTGTGCTGGTGTACAACTCACTGTCAACTCAAGCCCCTTCATAATAAAAGTCCTCGGCAGCGCACTGTCTCTGCTGCAGGCGTGCAGATATTACAAAGATCTGACGCGAATAATTAAAGTGATCATGAAAGATTAGACCATGTTAAAACTGTATAATATATTTAGAAAGTTAACCCACATACACAGTGCTATTTTAATAGATAAAGATCTCCACTACATTATAGAGAGAAAAATACAGAAACTTGAAAGTCCTGCTTTACCTGCTTTACTAGTTGTATTCAACGGTTGAATACATTTTTTAGATTTTTTTTTTTCATTTTTATAAATCTCAGTGAAGAAGTGCAGAAAATACCAAATTCAACAGGAATGTAGATAGATATTTTACGTTATAGTTAGGCTGTTTTTTTCTCTCTTTTTTGAGGTGTTTCATATAGAATTTTATTTTCTGGTTTTAAAATGGACATTTCTTTAAAAATATCTGACATTTTGTTATGGCACATCTAGTCTAAACAGTCTAAAACTGGTTCAAATATTTTTGTATTCGACTAAGTAGTTTTCCGGAAACTATCACTTACTGCTTGTTCAAAAGACAGCAGTCAGCTTGATCATTTAAAAACACTATTATTTTAAAATAGATTACAAGTTGTGGTGTTTAAGTCGTGAACTACTCTGTATTTTTGAACGAATCTCTTCACTCAAGATTCACTCAATGCACACTTAATGGCATCGCCACCTACTGGAATCGACATCAAAGTATCGCGAGAGCGATTCGAATGCATAGGATCCCGCCTGCTTTCTTATCGCTCTCGCGGTACTTTGATGTCATACGGTGATCACTGCAGCGCTGCTTCAAGTCGAACGTGCCTAATGATAGAATACTGTACATTCATCGAAGTGAACGAGTGTTTTTTTGGTGGACACAGAATGAAACGATTCGACTCACTGGGAAAAATAAAAAATCCCGCTAGATCTTGGCTGTATCCGAAATCAACCCCTATACCCTCATTCACTATTCCCTACATTAGTCCACTCATACTAATGTTCATATTAATGTCATACAAGAGTTCAAAGATAAATCCTTCAAACTTACTACTGGAGCTGCCCGTTTCAAATGATTATTAAACAGCAAGCAAACATTGCAAAAGTGGCAGTCCTTCCTTTTATGTTCAATAATTAGTATTGATTGGTCAGTCTTTGTGTTTAAATATTACACTAAAATGTGTTTATCTTGCCTGTGAAGACGCTGCAATCCTAACTGTATAACTGTAGATGCCAGTGTTGAGTCATGCCGAGGGAAAGCCAGTCAAAGAACGATAGAATAAAAGCTAATATTCAAGTTCTCCTCATCAATGGGCCATTGAGTTATTGCAAATATGTTTTTCAACATTGTGAAACAAACAGCATGACTGCATCGTTAATAAATTGTAAGTCGTGAGTTGCTAACAATAGTGCAACAGCATGAACTTCTGTGTGAATATGCATGATAAATACTGACAGCCACAAAGATTCAGTACAAAACTATTCATCAGAGTTATATAATGAATGATCCATTCATAAAGAACTCTGTCTCATCTCATCTCATTCATTCCCAAGCACAATAATTCACGAGATAAAAACAAGCAGTTTTTGTTGATGAAAAGCCTATTTGAGTATTAATAAACTTTAAACCAATGAAGATTAAACACGGTTTAAAACAGGCTTGATATATATCATTTACCATAGTTATAAGACAGATGATTTAAAACTGACAGTGCAAAGCTGTTTGATGATTGATGAGCTCTGCACAGTGGAAATGGAAAACAAAGAGAAACTTTTTTTTTTGCTCTAGAATAGCTTACAGTGAAAAACATCTGGCATGCTGATTTTTGTGCGGCCCATCTCTACAGAAGACAACCTCCAGAATATGATAACGTAAAAATATATCATACAGTATATTACTTTAAGTAATGTTACATTTTATAAAACAAAGTATGTTGAGACCTTAAGCTGCAGTGATTTGTTTGGTTGTCAGGTGTACGATATTTAAATATATCGATTAATTTAATTATACATTTTATAGATTAACTGAATTATACGGTATGTTCAGTAGGATGTGAAGCTGTTTCATATTTTGTCATTTTTTAAAAATGTATTTATTTTTTCCCCCACATATTTACACTTCTCAGCTTAATTCTCTGCTGGTGTTCGACTGTCAGGCTACCATTGGCACCATTTGGAAGGGCTTAAAAGAAAGGCACCCTTTTATGATATTCACAGGTAAAGTAATTCTTGTTCTCTGGATATTTATAAAAACTTTTTAAACAATGGCCATTTATTATGAAGTCATGAATGTGAGGCTACAGTTAGACATAGCCCAAAACAATGATGAAAGTAAATTTTTGATATTTTAGATCACAACTAAAGTTTATTATTATTGTTGTTGTTGTTGTTAAAGAATTTTATTGCAGATTGTTTTGTTTTTTTTGTATTCTAAAGGTAATTTGTTACTTTGTATGTTGTTATTTTGTGTTATTTATTATAAAAAATGTTGTATTTAAATTAAAGTAACTGTGTCCATTTAGAATGCAAAACTTGGCATGAATAATAATAATAAAATTTAAGCAGTTTGGGTTAAATTACAACAGTAGTTTGATAGGATTTTGGGTTTCAGTTTAGAGCAAACTTTAACCAGAATGCTTGAGGAATATCAACAAAGTGCTGCTGTGCAAGAACTGTAAATATTGCATTAGAATAGTGGTCCAAAATAAATCTCATGAGTTTGTCAGGCCATTCAGAACTTTAATAAGTTCCTCAAAACATTAGTAATTCAGTTAATCAAGATGGGTTGTTCGCCTGCCAAAAAGTGATGTGCTGTTCAGTGATGGCTGGCTAATGCGAACATCAAGCGGAAGCCAAATACACGAGAGAAATGCCCTTTCCACATCAACAGCTGACTCACCGGAGGACGAGTGCCGCCCAGGGCCTTTGCTTTAACATTACTCACCTTGTTGAGAGAACGAGCAAACTGTTAGTGTTGTGTAGTGTGCTGTTCCTTAGCCCTCAAGACACTCAGGAAAGAAACACTGTGCCCACTCAAGCATGGACTGGAGAAAGTGTAGACAGATGGATGGGCGGGCAACAAACAGGAAGTGCTGGATACCAGATGTGTCTGTTTTAGTGCTGCAGAGCACATCGATGAAGGTGTGCAGGGATGCAGATGTACTGTACGCCTAGTGCACATGGACTCGTTCTTTAAACTAAAATTACAGAACTTTTCCAGATGGATTGTACAGTATTTACATGAAACAATGCAAACATTTGGATGGGTTCTTGTCATTTTTAGGAACTCCATAACGCTCCATGATGTGTGGCCTTGTTTGCATGTTCTCTGTTTAGTTTAATGGTCACAAAAGGCTGATTAATTTAATGGGAAGATGTCTAAGATGGCAACAGTTTTCTAAAGTAATTGACTGAGAAAAAAGCCATTGTTTTATCATCTTAATTACAATCCTCAGGACTGACAGATCATTTTAGTTGAGTTTTTCTTAAAAAGTATCTTTTAGACTGAATATGATGGTGTATCTGTTAAGCTTGCAATGCAATGCAATGCAATGCAAGTTAGGGCATAAATTATTGATTTACACTGCAAATCTGTTTACTGAAAAGGGTTTGTGAAAAGTTATACACCCTCAAGTGACCAAAAAGCAATTAAATCTGATTTGTTTGTTCTTTTCAAAAGTTTGGGATCAGTATGATTTTTACATTTTTTAAATTTTGGAAGAAATGGATCATTTTATTCAGCAAGGATGATCAAATGTGACAGTAAAGACATATAAAAAGTTACAAAATATTTCTATTTCAAATAAATAAATAAAATAAAAATAATACTCTTTTGAACTGTCTGTTCACTAAAGAATCCTGAATCATGGTTTCCACAAAAATATTAAGCAGCACAACTGTTTTCAACATGGATAATAATTATAAAAGCTTCCTAAGAATCAAATCAGAATAGTATAATGATTTGTGAAGGATCATGTGACACTGAAGACTGGAGTAAGGATGCTGAAATTTCAGATTTGTATCACAGGAATAAACTACATTTCAAAATATAATCAAATAGAAAACAGTTATTTTAAATTGTAAAAATATTTCACAATATTACTATTTTTACTGTATTTTTGATCAAAGAAATGCACCCTTGGTGAGCATAAAAGACTTATTTTTGAAAAAATGAAAAAAATCTTAACATCCCCAAACATTTGGACTGTAGTGTGGATTTCTGACTGAGACACATTCCAAAATAATTAGATTTCAAACAATACATTCCATACTGTTCCAATCAATAACATAATAAAATGTTGAAATAATATAAAGAATATTATTCAGTCTTGGACTATGGTACAAAATCTCTGCTCCACTAGTAAATGGTTATTTATCAAAATAGCTGTTTGTGCTGTCTGGTTCTGTTGCTTCGAGAATGTGAGTGTGGGAGTATAAAATCTCACACTCAAGAATATAATATAAAATATCAGCATGGTAATGTCTGAGACATCATGACTGGGTCTCTAAGAAATCAGATATAATAAAATGTCAAAAGACAGCGAATAGTAGACATGAGAGATCATTGCAGAGCTCATTGCTAATTTTTATGCATTCTTTATCTTTACAGGAAAACCAATCTTGAATTTTCACCCTGAAACTGAAGGATCTGAGCAGTCTCCATCATCTGTACTTACATTTTTGCCATTTATCGTGACCCGTGATGTGATTGGAGAGCCACCTCAAAAGATTACCAGACAAAGGCATCAGGTGAATAATGATTCGTCATGGCACTGGTCTGCATCGCTAATTTCTGCTTTCTACAAACTTCGGCCTCATTTGCATTCGTAGCCTTACATAATGAATATGCAAAAAAAGGCTGAATCAGGCCAACTACTTGGACATCTCATGTCATAATATGCAACGCTGCTTAATGTTTGTTTCCCATTTAATTTCAAATGTACTGCTGATGGAGAGGAAGTTAGGGGCAGAAATTATGCTGCATTATTCATCATCAAAACATAGCTGTATTCAGGGAAACACTGCATTAAGATGTAGAAATAGGGAGAAATACTGAAACCCTCCATTAGACCCCATCAGCAAACCATGCATAAATTAATAAAATCAAAAACTAAGGAGGTTGCTTAGTTTGGGCCACTCATCCAAGTTTAAAACAAATACATAAATTAGTGCTGTCAAATGATTAATCGCATCCAAAATAAAAGTTTTTGTTTACATAATATGTGTGTGTACTGTGTATATTTATTATGTATATATAAAGACACACACGTACAGCATATATTTAGAAAATATTTACATGTATATATTTATATTCATATAAATTATATCATATATAAATATATTTAATATGTAAACGTAACATATTTTCTTAAATATATGCATGCATGTGTGTGTATTTATTCATAAATAAATACAGCACACACACATATATTATGTAAACAAAAACTTTTATTTTGGATGCGGTTAATCGCGATTAATCATTTGACAGCACTAGCAAATACATACATATGTGTGTGTGTATACACACACACACACTATGAAGCAACAAAAAGGAAAAAAATAATAAATAAAATAAATGATAATAAAATCTGAATATATAAATGTAATTCAGAATATATAGTTGTACGTCTGAATATGTAGATACGAATCTGTATAAGTTATAAATCTGAATAAATGTAAGTGAATCAGAATATAAGTCTGAATATATAAATGTAAATTGCTTATATATACAGTGCCCTCCACTAATATTGGCACCCTTGATAAATATGAGCAAAGGCGGCTGTGAAAATAAATCTGCATTGTTTATCCTTTTTATCTTTCATTCCAAAAATTCACAAAATTCCAACCTATCATTGAAGTAAAACAATTGAAAATGGGGGGAAATCTCATTGTGTAAGAAATACTTTCTCTAGTTCATGTTGGCCACAATTATTGGCACCCAATTATTGCAACGTCCTTTTCCCAGCACAACAGCTCTGAGTTTTCTCCTATAATGCCTGAAGAGTTTGGAGAACACCTGAT
This sequence comes from Schizothorax lantsangensis, assembly GCA_027422415.1. Taxonomy (NCBI): domain Eukaryota; kingdom Metazoa; phylum Chordata; class Actinopteri; order Cypriniformes; family Cyprinidae; genus Schizothorax; species Schizothorax lantsangensis. The sequence goes on from CM049862.1 coordinate 22,761,217, forward strand.
AAGAGATCAGAGACCATTTCTTCATACAGAATCTCTCCAGATCCTTCAGATTCACAGCTCCATGTTGGTGCTTCTCCTCTTCAGTTCACCTCACTAAATTTCTATAGGGTTCAGATCAGAGGACAGGAATGGCCATAGCAGAAGCTTGGTTTTGTGCTCAGTGACCCATTTTTGTGTTGTTTTTGAGGTTTGTGTTTGGATTGTTGTCCGGTTGGAAGATCCAAACATGGCCCATTATAAGATTTCTAACAGGGTCAGTCACTTATTGATTTTTTATATGTTGTTATTTAATAGAATCCATGATGCCATGTGTCTAAACAAGATGTTCAGGACCTCCAGCAGAAAAATAGGCCCACAACATAAAAAATACAGCAGTATATTTCATTGTACACATGGGGTACTTTTTTATCCCTGTGTGCACCAAACCCATCTTGAGTGTTTGCTTCTAAAAAGCTATTTTTTTTAGTTTCATCTGATCATAGAAGCCAGTCCCATTTGAAGTTACAGTTATGTCTGATAACTGAATATGCTGGAGTTTGTTTTTGGATGAGCTAGGAGATTTTTTCTTGAAACCTTCCCAAACAACATGTGGTGATGTAGGGACTGTTTGACAATTTTTTTCTAATGTTTTCTGACCCCGAGACCCAACTATATTCTGCAATTCTACAGCTGTGATCCTTGGAGAGTCTTTAGCCACTCAAACTCTCCTCCTCACCGTGCATTAGGACGATATAGACACACGTCCTCTTCCAGGCAGTTTCATAACATTTTCTGTTGATTGGAAATTCTTAATTATTGCCCTGATGGTGGAAATGGGATTTTTCACTGCTCTAGCTCTTTTCTTAAAGCCACTTCACTAATTTGTGAAGCTCAATTATCTTTTGCTGCACATCAGAAATATATTCTTTGGTTTTTCTCATTGTGATGGATGATTACGGGAATTTGGTCTTTGTGTTCCTCATATTTATAATGCTGTGGAACAGGAAGTCATGGCTGGACAATTTCATGCTCCTAGTCACCCTGGTGTGCTAAAAAATTTAAATATGAATGGAATATACTTCAGAGATATTTTACTCATAAGAATTTCTAGGGGTGCCAATAATTGTGGCCAACATCCATTGGAGAAAAACATTTATTTCATCATGAGATTTTCTCCCCACTTTCAATTGTTTTACTTCAATGATAGGTTAGAATTTTGTGAATTTTTTGAGGGAAAGATCAAAAGGATAAACAATGCCGATTTATTTTCACAGCTGCCTTTGCTCATATTTATCAAGGGTGCCAATAATAGTGGAGGGCACTGTATATATATATATATAAATATAAATCATGAATATATATATATATATATATAAAAATATAAATCATGAATATATAGTTATAATTCAGATAATATAATTGTAAATATACACAAAATAACTGAAAAGTAAATGAAAATAAAATTATAAAGACATATGTGTGTATGATCAATAATACTTGTTAATTTTGTAATACTGTGGTATTGTTGCTCATGTTGTTCTTCTAGGTTGTTTTTGTGTCATAATTGACTGTTTTTCATTTTTATTTACAAAGTAGCCTTGTAATAAGCGAGAAATGTATAATGATATCTCTTACATAACAGCTCTTATCCATTTCATAATGCAACAGCAATACCTAGAAGAGAAAAGAACAAGTGAATCATCTCTTTAGTGGTAAATGATACAGCCCTCTGCGGCTGCTTTATATTCGTGCTGGATGTGTGTGTTTAGTTGCAGGTAGTGCTCAGCTTCTGCCGGAGAGAGTGTTCACTCTTATCAGGCCAGCTCATTCTTTACAGCGAGCAGTCCACAGACCTTGTGTTCGGCCATAAATCACACATCTATGAGATCGACCCTTTTTCCCTCCGTTCTGCCTAAACCCTTCGGTACATGATGTTGTATTGGCTTATTAAGGACAGCAGAAGCTGATTTGATTAGATGGCTGCTCTCCGTAGGGAGCTGTAGAACAAAACCACTCGTCAGTTTAGTGTTCTGCAGAAACGAAATGAGTCAGTGTTTGTTTGTGCCTTGTCTTGTGGATGGTTGCCAGGGCATGTTCTGAGGGGTTGCTAGGGTGTTGCTAAGTAAATCTGTACAATATATTCGTTGTTTTATTTTTCATTCAGTATCGGTCGTTATTGGATATCTATTTGTGCATGCTTATTTTTGATGTTCTTAGATTGTTTATCATCATCCAACATTATTATTATGCATAAATTCACTTTTAAAATTTTTAAATGATTAATTGTTTAATTTTTTTAAATTATAATTTATTTAATTATCATATTGGCTGGAATTTTGATATCAGTTTATCCCTATTGCTTTTCAGTATTTTAAATTATTAATTTCACTTTTTATTAGTTATCAGTGATTAAATCAAATTAATTATCGACCTGATCATATTGGCTGGAAGTTTAATATCGGTTTATCCCTATTACTTTTTAGCATGAATTAAAATGATTAATTTTATTTTGAATTTATTGGTTATTAGTTATCAGTCACAGCATGAAATTATCAATTTAAGCATTATATTGACTAGAAGTTTAATGTTGGTTTATTGCTTTTCGGCATGTGAAATTATTATTTTATGATTGTTTTATTTTTATTAATTAGTGATCAGTCGTAGCATTACCATTAATTATTGATTTAATTATTTAATTATCATATTGGCTGCAATTTTAATGATGGTGCATCCCTATAGCTAAGGCCTTTTTTCCACGTATAGCATATCAAATTATTATTTATTTATTTATTTATTTTATTTTCATTGCATGAAAACGAATATTGGTCTGAATTCTAATATCTGCATCCCTATTACTGAGGCCTTTTTTAAAGTTATTATTTTTATTCTTTCAATCTGTTTTAATGTATGCCAGGCGAGTGATATTTTAGAAATAATTTGAGGAATCATTCATGTGTGCTCCATGAACGTTGTTGGATGAGTTATGAGTTTAATACTCAAGGTTAACGATTTGAACAAACCTCTAACTGTAACTATGAGCAATAGCAATAGTGATGATCGTCTTAGAAAGCACTATTAAGTCAACAAAACAGAAGAAAATGGTTTATAAAGAGCGACTGTATTTATTTTGTTCCTCTCTGAAGATGTTCGGTACCACCGTGTGGAAAGGACATGTGAGGAAATGGCTCGTGATAAACGACGTCCTGCAGAAGAGCCGAAAAAGAAGTTACAGTTTCAGTGCTCACAGAATAAAACAGTGGTGTATTCAGCAGATTTCTCTCTGCTCCAATCACGAGGGCGACGGCGCAATAATGCCTGTGTGCGATTTTCCTCCGTTGGCTCAGATGAAGAAGTCTAATGAGCACAGGAGACAAATGTTCCTCCTCGTTTCTCTGTGAAATGGATGCCTGTATCACTCCAGAGGGGCGCTGTTAATTGTCAGGCACAGCACAAACAGTCCCAATTCTCTAAAGAAATTAAACAAGATAAAACACTGAGTTGCATTTAACCCTACTGTACTTTAAAGGAAGCCTGCAATGGTTCATCTGGAAAAATCTAATTACACTTTTATTTATTTGTAAATAATTTCTGGGTCATGTGGTCCATGCAAACAAACAGAATATATATATATGCCATTAGTTTAGAAATAATGGCATCACATCACATCACATATATACATATACATATATTATGATGTGATTCTGATTCACTCTCAGTTGAATTCTGATTTTGATTCAATTCCAGTTCATTTTGGAATAGTTCAGATAATGTTCTTTTTTTACCCAATATGTGAAAGAAATCATTTCTCTGCTAATAATGCAAATGATACAGGGACCGTGTTTCAGACTGATTTGAACCAGTAACCAGTATTCTTTATTAAAACAGTTAAAAGAACCAGTTAACTAAAAAAAAAAACTGGCTCATGAGAATCATTCATCTTGGGAATCTGGCTTCACAATTTCAGTATATTGTTTTGGGTGAACAAAGTATTTAATAAAGAATATGTGTTTTTATTACCATAAATGAGTGATTTTTAAATGATAATTGGAAAAGTAAATCATTTAATTACATTTTTAATCAAATTAATTGGCCCAAATAATGTCACAATGCACAAAATGATCCTTAAAAGTTTTTTCTTTATACAAAGTGTAATATCTAAATATAATTGAATAATTTCTTTCTTTTAATTTTGAGGTGAAATATGACCCTGAACATAGTCTTTACACTTTTGTGTAAAAACTTTTGTGTACACTTTCCAAAAGTCTTGTAGTTACATAAGCATGTTAAATTACAGCCCACTGTTGTAAATCACAGTCAAAGTCTTCATTTCTTCTAGATCTCCTTTTTCCTCATTAGTAAAAGTTAATTAATTCCCTCACACCCTCCTCTTTCATATGCAGATGAGGTGCTATTCTGCCACACAGAAGGCTTTAATAATGCATTCACTTGGATCGGGGAGCTGGTGTCCCATTTTCTGTTACTGGACAGAATGTGCGATCCGTGACAGCTTGCACAAATGCTCTTCCTTTCCTAGAGTCTGATCAGAAAAGGATTCGGGAATAGACTAAATTGTGACTGATATGGAATTTAATCAAAACATGGCCTTGAGTCGATCCTCTCACAGATGTTTCCCAATTTCATTCATCAGTTCGGTGCTTGCGCAGTGCTAACGCCTGAGGCAGATACGTCAAAGTGAACGATCAATCCTGATCAATCCTCGTAAAGATCAGGGAGCCATGGCAGGCTCCGGCCCTGTCCGCTCAGAGTTAGTTTTCAAGTTGTCATGGGCATGTTCTTTAAATTACAGCCCTGCTGTATCGTCCCCATTAGGTCGAGGCACTGCTGCAAACGTCACTGCAGGATTCATTCCACTCGCGCTTTCTGTCAAAAATCATAAAGGCAGCCGCATGTAACCTCTCGCTTACACGGCTACATCACTGTCCACTCTAGGAAACCAATAGCTTTCGCTTTTTATACTCCTCACAAAAAAAGCCGTCTCACGTAATGGACTGAAACAAGTGTCCTAGCCTTCAGGCCTTCTCTGGAGATATAGGCGACAGCTCCCTTTAAAGCGTAAAAATAGACATAAAAGTTGGTTGTTGCTTGTGCCACTGGGTTTGTCATAGGGAGCTGTGTGGGAGCATCATCCAAGTGGATGCTACACACTGGTGGTGGTTGAAGAGAGACCCCCTCATATGATTGTAATGCGCTTTGGGTGTACAACAATACACAATAAAGCGCTATAGAAATGCCTCATTCATTCATTCATTCTGTGTGATTTCAGGGTCAGCCTTTGAGGGAACAATGTGAGGACAGGAAACTTTGCCATTTGTGGCAAGGGCATGTGAGGACTCGGGCTTTAATGAATTGTTTACCAAGTGCCATTTTTACTCAAGGTTAACGTTATCTTAGGAGGTGTCTCAATTAATTTTGAATAGTCTTCTGTACATTTGTTTGCAGAGACTGCTGTGGCATTATTTAAATGAAAATTTCACTGTAGTTTATAATAAACATTATCTGATAAACATGCTTCTAAACAGCATGCAAATCCCATTTGCATATTTATGAGTTTAATAACATTTATTGAACTTCTGAAATATATTACAGAAAAATATGGAAAATGCAGAGGAGTGTTTGCCATTGGTAGACACATTTTTATCTTGAAGTTAAACCAACAACAGCACCTAAAAGTTTCTGCAGCTGCACAAAGCACATGAATATTTAATGAGGCTAGAATTGAGGAGTTTATTATTGGTTGTCTATTGCTTAACTTACTGTTACATTCCAGCACTATGTAGTTTGTAAATCTCACAAAACCAGTCAAGATTGTCTTTCACCATAAAATCATAAATAAAATAAAGATAATAAACGAAGCAATAATAGTCAATAATTAAAAATAAAGAAATAATTTTTTACTGTTAATTTTTTTTTTTTTTTTTTAAATAATTATTAATTTTATTTATTTATTTATTTACAGTAATAGCAATATAATGTGACCTGGATATTTCTTTGTAGGTTTTGTGAGATTTGCAATTTGAAAGTGGACCATGGCTTACGGTGGATCAGGGTAAAACACAATGCTAACCCATTTTTAATATAACAAGTGTGAAACATTGCTTAAAGGGACACTTCACCTAAAAATGAAAATTGTCGTCATTTACTCACCCTCATTTAATTACAAAACTGTGTGTGCACAAAACACAAAATAAGATATTTTGAAGAACGTAGGAAACCAAACAACATTGGAGCCCATTGACTTAAAAAAAAAAAAAAAAAAACACAAAAAATAGCAAAACAAAAAAAACACTTCTCGTATTTCTCAATTTATTTTATATTCCATAAGGGAAAGTAAGTCATACAGGTTTGGAATGACATGAGGGTGAGGAAATTGTCAAGGTTTTTTTTTTTTTTTTTTTTTTGGGTGAACTATCCCTTTAAAATAGGGTAAAAATTGCCTTGAATAAACCCAGGATTTAAGATGTGTGATGAAGCATGAGCAGTTCAGTACTTAAAAATAGTCATCAGCTAAGCAGTTAACTGCTTGAACATGTTCTTTATATGTTCCACCTTTTGTTCTGTGAATGACTAACACAAAAATCAACACACAAATTCCCCAGCGTGTAATAACAGATCTGTAATGACTGATTGGGAAAAGGAACCAATCCATCAAACAGAGAAGTAATCTCAGAGTGACAGGAGCAGTTCCACTCCTCTGCGCAGTCTATCGGATTGATGGAAATGCTTCTCGATGTAATGCATAACTGCTGACCTGCCCTGGCAGAACGGCTCGTCCAATACACTTCAACCCAATGAGATCCTAAGACTCAGAGACTGTGGGGAACATAGAAAAGGCTCATCAGCTGCAAGCCGTCTGACATAGAATTGAATAATAGTGATGCTGTAATCTGGTTTCAGTGGGAAAGGAACATTTATTGACATGTTTCATTATGTAAAGCGCATTCATTACTACATTATGGTTTGTTATAGGATTATTTTGCCCAAAAATAACAGTTATGCCATCATTTACTTGTTCCAAACCCTTATGATGACACAAAAATAGAAATTAATGCATGTACTGGTTAAGTCATATAGGTTTTGGAAAACATGAGGGTGAGTACCCTAATTTTCATTTTTGGATCAACTGTTAATTTAAGGAAACTTATTGAAAGTCTTTTTTCAAATAACTTGAATAGTAAAAAAAAAATTTCTAAAGCAGAAAAGTAAGATGTATTTAAGTGCTTATTCTTTGGCTTGGAATGTAGTGAAATTATAGCTGATAAGAAAGTGATTCATCCTTTCAATTGTGAACATGTTCAAATGTCAAGAAGCAAATGTCTCTCCAGTCGTTTCAGGATCTGCAGCCTACGCACTTGTTTCACTGAACATTTAATAACCACGTTAACGTGCTTGTTCTAGCACATTCTTTAATTTGCAGCCGTTACGTAAAGTCGCTTCCTGGAGTTTTTCCAGAGGCTGAATGAAATAAATTAGAGCTGGGCAGTATGATGGTATACACCGACGGTAGAAATGACTCCCAGCAGGTCAAAGCATTCTCATAGGGCACTCTGACACGAGGATGAACCCTCTTCTTCTGCCTCAGGGTCAGTGGTCAGAGTCAGCACAACAAACCGTCAGGTGAGACAGTGAGGGGTTTGAAGGAGTTAAATGAGGACCGCCGAGGCTTCGAGCCCAGCGCTGATCAGCACTCAGTGATGCAGGAGGAGGAGGAAGAGGAAGGAGGAGTAAGCAGAGCAGCTGAGCCTTTCTGCTTTCAGTCTCTCGTCAGCGAGTGCCAGAGCAGTTTCCTTTGCTGTGCTTCTCTGAAAAACACACACAGACCAGAACACTCTTCATTGCTGGTTGAGGGAGAGTGCTGAATCCTTTCCTCTCCGCCTGGATCATGCTGCCCTGGAAAAGGAGCAAGTTTGTGCTGGTGGAGAATGAGTCCAAAAGCAAGCCGAAAAGTCTTGGAGTTGGACTGACTTATCATTCCCTGCTTTCGACTTTGCTCCACTCCTGTCCAGACCTTGTTCCTGACTGCCCGTTTCACTGGCTGGGAAGCGTTTTCCACAGCAAACGCCAGAAAGTGGAGCTCAACAAAGAGGAACCCACCTACAGCGTGCGTTACCTGGGCAGCGCGGTCACCATCATGGCTAAAGGCGAGGATTGCACGCAGGAGGCGGTGGCTAAGATTTGGACTCGCAGCAACTATGGCGAACATAGCGCCAAGATGAAGCTCACCATCGGGCCGCACGGCATCCGCATGGGGGTGGATAAAGGCGGCAAAAAGAAACCCGTCCACCTCTATTCCCTCAACCGTATCACATACTGCACCGCTGACCCCTTCCGGCCAAAGATCTTTGCGTGGATTTACAGGCATCAGGTGAAAAATAAAGCGGTGGTTCTACGATGCCACGCCGTCCTGTTGGCGAAGGCGGAAAAGGTCCGAGCGTTAGCGCTCAGCTTGTACCAAAACTCAACATCGGCGTTCACGGAGTTCAAGCGACTAAAGCGCCAATCCGATTTCCGCCATTGCCAGCAGCAGCTCTTGGGTGAGGACATTGTGCCTCTTATGCCTCTTCGGAGACTCCTGAACGGCCAGTGCCACTACCAGCCACCTGCAGAAAAGCCTGGAAGTGTCACACGGCTGTCCTCGATTACTGAGGAAGAGGAGGAGGATGAGAACGGACCGAGGGATGCTGAATCCTCCAACACGAAAAACGCCAGCACTCCCAGTCCTTCTCCCCCAGAGAAAGATCTGGGGAAGATCGTAAATAGACTGGATGAGGTTTCGATTACCAGCTGGGATGAAGCACAGATGACTATCAGCACTCTGGTGTGACATCAGATGGATACAGTTTAGTGTCCTCACCACTGAGCCTCTGTCCTGTCACCTTTCCCGCCAACCGACTCTGTCTGGTACGTCCATCGATGCACCGTGAAACAGCCCTCCGAAACTCGGGATAAGGACCGTTGGCAGCCACGATGCTGACAAGGAAGCGTTACACGAGCTGCATGGGGAGGAAGAGCCAGAAGAAGCACAATATAAGGAAGACCACAGGTACACCAATCATCCGGAGTTGGTCGAGAGCTTACACCGAAAAGCCTTTATCTACCCCCGACATCGAGCAAAGCTTAAGCCGCACACCCAAAGACGATAATGCATTCATCTTGTACTCACGGCACCGAATGATTTTGTGAGTACGTGCCAAGTGCTTTAGACTGGTGGACTATGAGTAGGAACCTAAAAATGTGACTTTTTGTATGATCAGATGGTTCATAACTGTCCCCCGGTGACCTCTTTCAACTGGCTCAGCTTCAATGGGATGCGGTTAAAACCGGTTTATTGGCATTGGGAGCAGCACTAATGAATTAAAACATAACTTAGGAATCGAGCCATTGACTTGACATGTTTACTGCTACCATTCGTCATAGCTCTGCTAATCAGTAATGCATAACAAGTGGAGGCATCACCTGTGACGTTTGAGATGAGCCTTTTAAAACATTTATAAAAGGTATCTGTTTTACACTGTGATTTGTCTGGGACCAAATGGCAGCAATGTATCTTGTATTTATACAAATTGTAATTCATGCTGAATATGTGTTGGTGTAATGTGGTAGTCATAAAAACTCATTTTTATGCTGTTCACGTGAAGGTCGTAGCTCCCATCTGTCAACTCTGGCATGTGTTTTTGTAATTTCAGCTCATCGTATTAATCTTCTGGAAGCTGATTGGGGAAAATTGTGATTTTTGTACTACTTTCATCTTTTTCTGCACAATGGGACACTGTCAGTGTGAAATATTGCCAAATGTTGTATAATAAAATGTTTGCTTATATTAATTATGAATTTCTGGAGCCCCAGCTTTCCATTTGTTTCATCCTGGGAGGATCGGATTGAGTGCCTTTGAAAATGCAGACTGCTGATTTTCAGGCTGTATTTCAAAAGATCATAATTCCTATCTTAAAAAATACTTGATTCAAAGAAAAGGAAAAAAATGTCCATTGACAAGCCTGTGAGTGGGCTGTGGAAGGAACTGATTTCGTCTGAAGGGCATTTATCTTTTTCGTCAAAGTGAGGCTATTAATCAGCCGATTGAATTGTACAGGAAGTGAGCATAAAACACCTGGGCAGGCAGCACAGAGCTTTCAGCTAGAGCTTTCTAATGAAATTAGCCAGAAGAGCCTTCAACAGCCTCTCAGCGCATAGCTGATTACAACGGACAAAAGGATAAGCACATAAATGCACGCAATTCCATAAGATCTGCGTCAAATTCACCACAACAAGACTTTCTGAAGTGCAGTTGAAATGCTTTCATTAGTGGTGCTTGCTAGGACAGACATCACAATTGCTATTGCTTATACTTAGGGTTAGGCAATGGATTAACTTGTTCCGTGCCCTTTTTGGGTTATGTGGATGATTTAAATTTGTGAGTTGTACTTATTAGTTTTCTAAGTGATCATATTATCTGCAATTTTTCAGTGAAGACCCATAGACTTTACACAACAAAAGTGTGCAATATATATATATATATATATAACCATTTTGAATTTGGCTCCTATTAAGGATTAATTCACTTAAAAAATGTTGTCATTTAATTTTCCTGATATTGTGAAATGTCTTTTGTGTTTGAATCCAAACCAATATGCTGTTATTTTCTCTTTGGAACACAAAAAGAGTTATTGTATGAATTCAAATGTAGTGCACAAATCATATAAGCTACTTTATATGATTTTAGTGCTTGATAAGCATGGTCACTATGAACTGTTGATTTAAAGGTGGGGTAAGCGATTTCTGGTAGCCAATGTTGATATTTGAAATCACCAAAACAAACACGCCCCTACCCCAAAATGGTCTCGCCCCTATTTTGATAGCTCCGCCCCACACATATGTACGCAAACCAGGCAATGATAGTTCTGTGAAACAAAGCATGTTACTCACAGATCGAGAAGAAACAAAGCAACCTTGGTGTCCGATCGCACGCCTTCCCGCTCCTTCAGTTCTCTCCAGCGCGGGAAAGCTTGATCGATATTTACATGGGTCCTACTTCTTGCCTAATCGTAACACCGTGTCTACACCGGACGTGAGCGGCACTGCGCAACAAAATACTACAGAACTCATTATAACTACTTATAGTTACGTGTGTGTGCGCACGCTCTGGCTCACGCTGCATTCACACGGGGCGTCGGCGTCAACGCTTGACGGAGGGCGTGTCTGAAGCGTGGTGCTGACGCGCTGTCATAGTTACAACAACCAATCACATACTTCTCTGGTGTTGCATGAACGGGATTGGGTATTTGCATGAGGCGATCTGATTGGCTGACGCCTCCGTTGGCGCTTGAAAAGTTGCATCAGCACCACGCTTCAGACACGCCCTCCGTCAAGCGTTGACGCCGACGCCCCTTGTGAATACAGCGTGAGCCAGAGCGCGCGCACACACACGTCCCACACCGGATGTGTGTGCGCACTCAGATCACTTGGACATGGTTGTGTACAAGAGGTAAAAAACTATATAAATACTGTTCGTTTTCTCACACAAACCGCTCGTTTCGTGTCTTAGGCCATCAATGTGTAGTTACGATGGGGAATTGTTTAATTTAGATTTCTCTGTGCATGTTCTTTTTCCCTCTTATAGAGACAGTGACCTATACCTGCCATTATATGACTGACAGACTAGAACGGTTTGACCTAAAAACATCAAAATCGGATCTACTGAAGAAAAAAATTCACCTACATCTTGGATGCCCTTGGGATAAGCTGATAGATACCAAATTTTAATTTCAAAGTGAACTATCCCTTTAAGAAAACATCCCTTAAAGATTCTTCAAAATTTATCTTTTGTGTTCCACAGAAAAAAACGCATATGGTTTTTAAATAATGACTTTTTTGGTGAACCTAATTCTTTAAGGAATGCATTAAGGATGCATAAAATTGATCAAAAGTGACAGTAAAGGCATTTATAATGTTACAAATGATTTCTACTTAAAAATAAATTTCTATTTATCAAAGAAACCTGAAAAAAATGGATCACGGTTTTCACAAAACTATTAAGCAGCACAACTGTTTTCAACATTGATAATGATAAGAAATGTTTCTTGAGCAGCAAATCAGCATATTAGAATGATTTCTGAAGGATCATGTGACACTGAAGACTGTAATGAAGTAATGATGCTGAAAATTCAGCTTTGCATCAAAGGAATAAATTACATTTTAAAATATACTGAAATATAAAAAAAAGATTTATTTTAAATAATATTTCACATTACTGTGTTTTTTATCAAATAAACGCAGCCTTGGTGAATATAAGAGGCTAATTTCAAGAACTTTAAAACATCTTACTGACCCCTTTTGAACAGTAGTATTTATGTGTCCAGGTATATGACAGATTGACATGCCGAAATGGACATTTAGTGGCTTTGATAGACACCATTTTGTCCCTGGGATGGGATTCTGTAAGTGTAATCTCACCTCTTACTCTCTGACTGTTAGAAAATGTGAGTGTGGGTTCGAGTGTGAGAGTGACAGAATAATGGGAGTGAGGGGTGTTACTTCTCTCCTGTAAGCCTCAATGAAAGTGTTAATAGTCTCCCCTGGAGGCACCGAGGGGAAGAAGGTGTGCTGGGCCGGGACATACAGGATCAATGAGCCATCTTTGAGGCATACAGTGAGAGAGAGCGATAAAAAGGATGACAGCCCTGTTTCAGGTGTGTGTGTGTGAGGGTTTAAAAGAGAGAGAGACTTGCATTTGTATTCCTCCGCAGCACTGTTCTCTTCCCTTGAACAGCAGTGCTGGATTCTGCATTATTACTTCTAAACACACACGGTGCCAGATCAAATTCCCTGAAGGCTCAATCATAAATAGTTAATTCCTGAGAAATATTTGCACAAATAGTAACAGAGCAAAGATGTTTGCTCCATTCAAATTTTGTTAAGCAAAGCTTTGACAGTGTTTAACTGCTAAATAAAGGTGGTTTTATTTAAATCTTCAAATTAAATTGTCAAATAAAAGGCTGAATAAGACAAACCTGATTTATTTCCTGAACAAATCTGGCAAGAGTGTTCAGAACTGAAAGTGATTTATTAGAAACTGTTTATGCGTTATTTTAAAGTCATCAAGAAAACTAAATTACTAAAACTAAATTGTAATTGAATTGCATGTGTTGGTTCATTAAACACATATCAATATTACTTAAGAAAAGCTTCCAAATTAAATTTTGAGATATAACATGGCTTGTATGAAAAGGTTCACTGTTGTTCAAAAGTTTGGGGTCGGCAAGATTTTAAAATATTTTTGGAAGAATTGTTTCTGCTCACCAAGGCTGCATTTATTTGATCAAAATACAGTAAAAACAGTAATATTGTGAAATATTATTACAACTTAAAATAACTGTTTTACATTTGAATATATTTTAAAATGTAATTTATCAAAGCTGAATTTTCAACATCATTACTCCCATTTTCAGTGTCACGTGATCTTTCAGAAATCATTATAGTATGCCGATTTGCTTTTCAATAAACATTTCTTATTATTAATGTTGAAAACGGTTGTGCTGCTTAATATTTTTGTGGATATTCTTTTTGTGAATAGAAAGTTCAAAAGAACAGCATTTATTTGAAATACATTTGTATAACATTATAAATGTCTTTACTGTCACCTTTGATAAATTTAATGCATGCTTATGAAATAAGGGATACATTTCTTTAAAAATATATAATACTGACCCCAAACCTTTGAACAGTAGAGTATATAGATAGTATTCCTGCTTAAACCGTAGATTTCATGGCTCATGGGTTTATTTCCCAGCAGGGAATGCATGGATTGATAACATGTATACCTTCAATGCAATAAAAGTCAAATTTTATAATTACACTCAAAATTAATGTGTTGAGGTGACAGTCTTTAGATTTACTATGTTTACTTCAACATGTTCTTAGTCATTGTGCATGCTTTTCAAAGGAAAAATGACTTTGAAATGTCTTCCTATTTGAAAATGTCAAATTATGAAAATAAATGGCTAGCAAATGTTATAATGTGAACTTGAAATCTTAATTTAAATAATAATAATAAATTCAAAAGAAACAAAATGCAATTCTAACACACAAACGGCTGCAGGAAATTAGATTGCCTGCAGTGCAATTGTTATGCAACACCTTCATAAATCAGGCCAAGTAACTTCTCTATGCTGATCCATAGAGTCCGAGCTAAAACAGCTTAACTGTTATTAGCGCTACAGAGCAATATACTCCAAACACAAGCCACCCACAAGAGACCGGGCTCACTGACACTCGCAAATAAAGAGGAGCTGAATTTTGCATGACCTTTCAAAAACAGTGCTTGCACACCGTTATGACCATGTGTATTTCATGGTGGATGAAAGATATTATTCTCTGACAGTCCTCCCAGTAAGACTCTGTACTGTTATCGAAGCCAGTAGAATCTGTGTGACTTGAATATTTCAGTGTTTTCATCCAACATATTCTCTTTGCTCGTGTGTTTTTCTGCAATTCTTTGCACATAGAACAAGATGAAGAGAAACTTTTATGTGGTGAGGGTTCTTTAAAGATCAAAGCAAGATCTTTGATGTTGAAGCCATCACAAGTTTTAGCATCAACATTAAAATTTAACTCACCGTAAAATAGAGAGAATAAGGCAGATTCATTTTGTCACGTAAATATCAGATGTTTGAGATTCGTAGCATTAAAGAAAACATGAAATCGACCCTATTTACCATATTATTTTTAGTAAATAAATGGTCTTATTCCATATTATTCATTGAGTTTACAACTTAGAAAAAGATTTTTTTACAGTGTATGATTTTTCCAAAAGTCGTAAAACTGAATAATAGCACATAACAGCACATAGTCGTAAAACGCAATAATAGCACTCTTCAACAAACTGCATGAAAAAATAAACAGTGCAAGATGAGCCGTGCATCTAAATGTAATATTCAGGATTAGGGATTTCCACAAACTCCACAGCCAAAGTTTGAGCAATAGTGTAAGTGACTTTTGCCTTAGCAAGTATCACTAATTCTAAATCAGTGCGGCAGAGGATTGTTTGATTGGAGGATTTGTTGTCGGCAGGGTCTGTGAGGTCATTCTGACTCAGTGCTGAATATTTGTTTGGCTTTTTTGCTGGAGCGCTGACATTTAAAAAGGTGACATCAGTGTCACTAATGTTAGCAGGATAATTGAGGATATTAGCGCAACAGGGGCCAGTTTAGAGCATACCCTCTGTTTCACACTATCAAGCTCATAATTAGCTCTTTAATGCTGAAATTTACGTCAGTAGATTCGCAGGCCAGCTGGCGATCGTAGACTGTGTCAGATTTGAATTTGAGATGATCGCATTGGTGGAAAGTCTTGTCCAGAGATAGAGTGAGCGATAGTCAAGTCATGTAAAGTTACATTTATTTATATAGCACTCTATACAGATCGTTTCCAAACAGTTCAGTGGTAGTATTGATGTTACAAAGTTCATCAGTTATAAATCACATTCTGTCTCTAAAGACAATAGTGTCATTATTCACATGAATTTAGTCCAATGTTGATTCAATTCCATTTAATAACTCTGTCAATGTTGCAAAATTGAATCAATAATGAAACCACTTCAAAGGCAGCTCTACCAAAGACAATAGTGTCATAATATTAGATTATAATTATTATTATTATTATTATAAAGTAAGTAAATGAATAGATAAATACATTTTTTAAATCTCCAAAGAACAAAAATAAATGGATCTTTAAATAGGAAAATATATAGTTGTCCTTTATATTACTATTTCAGTCTTTCTAGTTTAATATTTCACATTTTATTAAATGTTTCTTGCCATTTCTTTGTAATTATTTGTGAAATTTACTGGTGATTTCTCAGTGAAAATTACTTCTCCACCAAATAATAGCACATCTCTCTTCAAGAAACTGCATGAAAAAAAATAACCATGGCAAGATGCGAGAGGTTTGTGTATCTGAAAATAAATAAATACATTTTTATTTATTTTATACAAAAATAATGAAAAAATAATTTAAGTTTAAAAAAGTTTAATTGTGACGTGACAGTTACAAAAAAAAAAAAAGTTGCAATTATGATTATTTGCAGTTGATTATTTAGTTGTTTATGGTTGTGAGATATAGCCTAACTCACCATTACATGTTTTAGTCCGAGAGAGCAATAGGCTATTGCTATTGCTATTTAAGAAATAGGCTTATATAACAGGATCTTGCATCAGACAGATGAATCCATCATGGGGCACCAACATTGGGGAATAGACCCTAATTAGTAAATTATGTGTGTACTTTATCATTATGTAATCCTTCCTCACCTCATTGCTGGGCTTGTTTTATTACTTTCCTATGAAAGGCAATATATTGGATTAGACCTTATAACATGCTCCTCCTCTGGGGGAAATCCAGCACCTCAGCTGATGCAATAACGCGTCTCTTTCCAATAAGATCTTTGCAGAACATTTTCTACCTCTGGCAATAGCTCTCAGACATTTCTCTGATTGCTGCTTTGAGACATGCAGCTCTTAAACCGTTTATGTGTTTCCAAGAGAAAGATCCGCATGACTTTGAAACACAGGCAAACAACCTTTATCAAAAAGCTCCAGCTGCCTCTGGGTTGATCTCACTGTCAGCAAAGCAGCAACGAGACTTAGAGCCAAAAGTTTGTGATCCCCTCACAGGAGGAGAAATTACATGACTGGAGGACATTCACTTAATACAGGCACTAATTAACAAACAAACATGCTCACATGCAAACTAGGCATGTGTGAAACTACTTTAATTTAGTGACAAGTTTTCTGAGAAGGTTTTAGCATGCTAATAGTCTTTGTTTCTATATATTCTAGACACGGTTTCTATACTACAAGTGTAGCAACATAGCATTTTAAATTAAGTGCATCCTAACCAATCTGTATTGCATATGCAAAACCAATCTTGAGTGAGTTTTACTCTAATTTTACAAGGGATGCATTTATCTTTTTTACTCTTTATGGTGACTAAACTATTAAATTGGTCAATAATGATGCTTTTTTTTTTGTCTGATATACCAAAATAACCATGTACAGTCTTGCAGCAAAAGTTCATTTGAGGTCTTTTGGCATAATATAAACAAAATTATTGCTTATTGCTTATCACTAATTATTGTTTGTTTTTATCCTTATTCTCGTTATCTTTTCCTATTAACAAAAGCTGTAACTTTGCCTCACTTGGAACTTCACCCAAAGTCACTTGTGCATTAAAGCTTTTTTTCAAAGGCCACAGTCCATTTGAGATGCAAAGGAAATCAAACATAACCTCTCTGTCTTGATTCAACTACACACTCTAAAAAAATGCTCAGTTTTTTCTGCACATAAATAAACAGATAAAAACTCAATAATAATCCTTTACAGATTCAACAGCACAGTGAGCTCTCTCCCACACCGACGAGCTGATTGAGTTAATGAGGCGGGAGAAACCTTTATTATTTCATGATATTCTGTCCTTCAGCTTTGCTCAGAGAGGCGTTTCATAATGCAACTGAATTTATTAAGACACAGGAATACAACATATTCTCATTGGAACAGCTCAAAGCTACATTCATCCTTCATTAACCAGGTTATGAAATAGTCTCATCTCTTTCCTGTTGCCAAACTTTCCTCGCGTGGCTGATGAATGTGTCCTCTGAATAAATCTGTTGACCTTTTAAGTGTCGCTTTAGTCAGATGTCTCCCGCAGGCTGACATGTCAGATCCTTGGTGCCGGATGGAGGGACACTCAAACATGGATTTTTGCCATTTGCTTAATTAAAAAGTAGAATGCAACTCAATCGTTGAACATTTTGTCACAACTTATTATATGCAATCAATTTAAATGTTTGCTAACACTTAACTTATATAAGCCTTTATATATAAATGCATTATAAATGTAGCTTTAATGCATTAATTATGCCTTGTAATGCCCCTTATAATGCTGTATGATCTTAAGAATAATTATAACCACAGATACAATACATTATATTATATTTATATAACCTATGTATTTTCAGCTTGGCTGAACAAACCTGTCTGATGTCAACTCAAAGTTACTGAATGAATGAATGTAGATGAACTTGACTGGAAACTCTTGGCAGTAATATTGTCACGATTATCTTGACTCGTGTTAAACTATGGCTTGACTAAAAGTTTGTGCAACAGGAACAAATCCATTCAACAAATTATTTGGCATTGAAAAAGTGACATTTAATTAAAAAATATATTTTTTATTAACATTAATTAAATTAATTAAATAATTAATTAAATGTAGTCACAAAATCTTATTTTCATGCATTTTTAATTATGGTAAGACTTTGCAATAAAGTCCATTAGTAAATGTTAATTAATACATTAACAAACATTAGCTTACCATATTTATTAATCTTTGTTAATGTTAATTAATAAAAGTACAACTGTTGTTATTCTATGTTAGCTCTGTCCATTATTTAATATTAACAGATACAACATTTCAATAATGTATTAGTAAATATGGAAAATAATATTAATTTAGATTAATTAATGCTTTACAAGTATTTTGTTAGTTCATGTTAATAAATGTAGCTAACAATGTTAACAATTGGAAACATATTGTAAGTATTACTGTAATTATTAAATAATGTCTAACTTTATTAATGTTAAACGATGCAATTATGTATTGTGAATGTCTTTAATGAAAAAAAATTCTGCTGTTTTATTTTGGGGTCCAATATTTAAAAATTAAGCGAATGAATGAATGAATGTAGATTAACTTGAGTGAAAACTCTTTGCAGTAATATTGTCACATAAATTGTTGACTTGACTTGGACACAATTTTATCTAGTAGCTTGACAAACTTCATTAATGCACATTTATGCAGCAAGACCAGGAAAAAAAATCCATTCAAACCAATTATTTGAGATTGAAAAAGTGTTATTGTGTGGCAAAGTCTCCCTCAATTTAATTCAAGATTCAAGATTTTTATTTGTCACATACACAATTATATAGAGGATATATAACCAGCAGTGAAATGTGAGTAAGTTCATTGATCGTTTTCATTTCTTACCAATGAAAACCAATGGCTTTGAAGACAGCATGAAAAGTGTCTGAACTGCTGCAAAGCCAAACACAATGCGCATAAAAGAATCTGCAGTCCATTATGGTAATTTGTCCTTATGTTTTTACCATCTGTAATGTGCAGTGCTGGGAAACTTACTTTTATAGCAGTTCAAGCTACTAACAAGAAATAGCTGCTGTAAAGTAAAGTTAAATCTTTATGATCAGGTTGTATAATCCTGTATAATAATTGGCGGACAACTGTAATTTCTTTCCTAACTTTCTGACTTTGAGTCCTTGGGGAAAACAGAGCCACTGTCCGTAATTGAGAGCAGTGGACTGGGCTGAGGTTTCGTGCATGGACTGCCAAAGGAGGAAGCTCCTATAAATCGCTTTCATATGAATGTCAGCAAACAGGGCCATTTTTTTGAAGCCCTTCCAAAATAGGAGGTGCGAAAAATCTTTCGATAGGTGCTCTTATCCTCATGCGCAGGTGGCTGAGGCACAGAAGTTATTGAAATGGCGCCGTGTGCCTTTGCCCACTTGGCTCCTCCGTATAAATGGATGTCTTGATCATTTTTTGCACAGAGTGCGCTGTCATTTATGATGGGATAGATAGAGGCGGCACTTAAAGCCTTGCATTATTTATGCAAGATGTCTGCTTCCTATTTTTCAAGGCCAGATGTTGAAGGTTGTTTGCAGATGCCCTTTGAAGAATGTTTTGCATTTTTTTTATTGCATTGCATGCTCTTTACAATGGCCTGAAGTTTTCATGTCACTTTTGATATTTTGTATGCAATGAAATGACATTTGTTCAGTTTGTTAAAAATGTAAAAAAAAAAAAAACTGGGTACAACAGTACAACAACTTGTGTTGTGGGTTAAATACAGTACCTACAGGAACATTTGTTTCCATGCAATTTGTTAAAGTATGTTGTTTGTTAAAGTATGTTGTTAAGTATGTCGTTTATATATATATTATATATATATATATATGTGTGTGTGTGTGTGTGTGTGTGTCTGTGTGTTTATATATAGGCTACATTTTTAAAAATGACATTTAAAAAAATATTACAAACATACAGATTTTTTTTCTGTCATTTTAATAAAATTGATTTTAGATTTTTTTTAAACCTTCCTCTACTGTTTTTCAAAGATTTTTTTGGATGAAATCAAAACAAATTGCATGAAAACCAATGACTCCAACACAAAAGCCTTTTCAAAACGCATCTATGCCTCAAAACTTTGCATGCACATTCATGACCCCAAATAAGTAATTTTCACAAAATATTAATAAATAAATAAATACAAAGTTTTATGAAACTCAAGATGGTACAGACTGATAGGTTCTTACTCAATCTGATATAATCACATCATTATTCACATGCCGCAGCTGATTGTTTTTTTCACATCAGCAGCCAATGAGCTTGCTGCTCAGTATTCAGATACTTGGCTAGTGCTTGCTGTAGCAGTTGTAGCGCACTTCAGAAACCCTCCACCTTCCCCAGCTCCACCTGTCTAGATCTGCTACAGGGTAATTTCATGTATGATATACAGTATATATATATATGGAGTTATTTCATATATGTTTTACAGTATGTGCAGCAGATCTATTCTGGCAAGACCAAACACATTAACATTGCCATGTATATTACCATGCTAAACTCTCAGAGAGTTGTCATGACAGAAATAGTTTAAGCACTATTCAAAATCTGTTTGAAAATCAAATATGGGTCAGACTGATACAAATACAACAGGAGGGTGAAGTGTCCAAATACTTTTTCGGCCACAGTTAGTTGTGCATTTATTCTTTATCCTGATACTGCTTTTACTGTGCATGTGGTTATATGTCTGCCTCTCTCTCTATGATTAATCAATGTTAGACCATCTGCTTATAAAATCATACCAGAGCACTGAAGAACGGGAGTCTGAAAGCAGGGTTTGAGTTATGAGGTTTGCAGCTTTGATCACATTGAGTTACACAACATTCATTGAACATTGTGTCTGCACGAAATTCTGCAGTCCGTTCCCAGACGCTCTCAGACACAGACATCAAACCGGCTCGCTAGGGAAGGATTTTTTAGACTAATTTGACAGTGGAGGAAGCCGGCTAGCTGTGAATTCTCTCGTAAGATGAAACACATTGTGCTTTGGGGAAGTGTAATTATGGTAGTGAACCCTCACTAGGCATTGTGTTTGGCAGCAGAGAAGAACTTGTTTATACCTTCAATATGAACACTGGTAAAAAAAAGTATATTGAAAGGTCACATGCTAATGCTGCCTGCGTCATTGCATGTTAACCCAAGGACAGACATTAACTGCTGTTATTTGGGTTTGACACTTGACATTTTGAGGTTTCTGAATGGGTGAATGATGTGACTCAAGGTTTGTGAGCTACATTTTACATTGCATTTATGCGTAAAACTAAATCTTTTCTCTAATATAATTTTGCTTTACCTCCAACCATAGACCCAGGTGTCAGGCAATGGGTTTTATGGTGCAATTATAATTTCTGCTCAGCACATTGAGGGATTTACATAAGATGGCACTTGCCGCCTGGATGTTTATTTCCCCCCATATAATGGAGCATGTTGGCAGGATTGTTAGGGATGCAGAATTGGCGTGCTGAAATAAGGGGGTAGGGGGGATCGGTTTAGGTGCTCTGCACTGTAGGCAATACCTGTGTGGTTCAGATAACGGTCAAGTGCTCTTGTATTTGCTGCAAGCTAGAATTGGTTCTGATCCATGGCTCTGTAGAGATAGACGACAGACAGCTGCTGCACACCAGCTCCAAAATGAAGGGACTTGGACAGTGTTCCAAATCAGAAAACAACGGTAGGCACTTTGCCATGACCTCGTACACATAACTCTACTAAACGAACTCAGTAGTTTCCAGTAATGAAAATGCACTGCTGTTTGGGCGAATTAAAAAAGTTAGACAGAAAACTGTTTGACAAAATGTAATTTCTGATATTATATAAATATTATATTGGATAATATATTGACAAAATCAATATACTCAAATAAATACTTAAAATCAATAAATACTTAAATATATATTTAGGAGGGGGGGGGGGGGATTTTGGGGCGAGATACAGTATGACCTACATTGCATCTTTTAATTCTACCTAAACTCTTTTATCTGACAGTGAATATGCAGCTTCTTATATTTTCAGCCGTTAGTAATCTGTTTGCATTCACTTAATCATTGTAATTACCAGTTTGATTGAGAAAGAGACATGCATTAGCGTGAATCATTTGGGGAAATTATACGTTCAACGCTTTGCGTCTGGTTCTGCCCTATTATGTTCCAGGTCTCTTATAAATTTGAATTATTCAAGGAATAGAATGTGACTCAGTGAGACGGAACAGGAACAGACAAATTCTGCTAACAAGACAGCACTATAAAGTGTTCACAGTTCTTTATTACACCCACTCACTCACTAACAGAAGACAGACACTGGAATGATTGTGCCTTGAAGTCTGGCTGATCAGCAATCTTGTAAAACCCCAAGATGCTGAAGACAGGCAATTTTGGACCTAGTTTACTACAGGCTCATTAGCTTACTTATTTTGTGGCTCTCAGTATCATCTGATCTGTATTTGGATTTAAATTAAAGATAAAGTATGTACTGTACAGTATGTATTTGATTTTAAGTGGCAATGTAAACAATTTTTAGGTTTTTAGATATAACCTTTATAATGCTTTAATATTTTATTTTTATTAATGTATTTAATGATTATGTAAAAATTGCTATTATGTAATCATAAAAAATATCAAACTGCATTGCCATCACGGTACCAGAATCAAGGCACCAGAAGTTGTTGCATAAATCTAGAAAAATTGCCATGGCCCTAATTAAATCCACATCTCGTGAACGGTGGAAATTAAAATGATGTCAGATCTCAAAAGCTCTTCATTTACAGTGTTGACACTCGCTCAAGTGTTCTGCCTTGAGGGTTCATTTCCGTCCTCAGTCTAAATCCTTGTGCCAGTCACGTATGCCTCTGGGCTTTGAGTGCGTCTTGGTCTGGCCACTTCATCGTACAAACACACAAGCAGGCTAATCTCTGAGCGCTCCAAATAATATCATCCTCATAAGCCAATGACAAGTCTGCTCACAGCGTGAAGAAACTGTTCTGACAGGGGCAAACAATAAACAGGGACAGACAAAAAGCATTAGGAAAGCAGTTTTGAATGTTTGTTTAGAAAGATTTGAACTAAAGTATGTACTGTATGATTTTTTCCAAATCATAATATTCCTGGTGATTAAAAGTCTCTGTAAATTTATTTAACAAGATGTTAATTGATGGACTGGAGTGGTGTGGATTATTGTGATCTCTCATTCGATAACGCCTGTTTCACACATGCTCCGTTTGCAGTGCGTATGCAATCCGTGTGCGATACGTATGCGGTGCAGAAGCAGCACGGACTCATTGTGCTTTAACACAGGAAGCGTTTGCAGTCCACTCCTGATCCACGGCTGTTTACCACAAACACAACATTTATCCATTATTTTGATTTCAAATCCAAACGTTGTTAGCCTATACTGAAAGTGCTTTTTCAGCATTGTGATCCTCTTTTATCACAGTACAGTTACACAATCTTTCATAGACATATTCACGTTTAAACTCAATTAATATAAACAACGTATTAAATGCATTTGGCTATAGATTTGTATATTAAGTTGCTCAAGCAAGTGGAAACACATTTAAACACAGCATATATCCTACGTTGTGTTAGGCTATCACAAATATTTTAAATTAAAACTTACCACTGACAGAAACAGTCAGCTCTCGTGCCTTTTACATTTAAATCTTTATTACAAACAGTCCTGCGGGTCTTAAAGAACTTTGTTTTTCTACCTCCACAAGACAAGTGCATATGTTGCCTTGTTTATCTAAAAGTGCACTTTTCTTTGTTTTAAACCTAGCCAAAAAGCCTGTGAAACACAGGAGACTTTAATTATATCTATTTATTGTAAAGTTACTACATTTCTGTGTCAATCCATGTTCATTTTTACCGTGAACAAAGCGCTGTCACTTTAATTCAGCGCGTGCAGCACAGCAAAAATAGACTCGGTGCGGAAACGATCGCTGCATTGCTGCAGACACACCGCTCCTGGAACGCACTGCCGGACCGCAACCGCATGCAGTGTGAATGCTCTGATCCGTTAACATGGGTGCAGAAAAAAATACGCACCGCAAACGGAGTATGTGTGAAACAGGCGTGACTCTCATTCTGACGGCACCCATTCACTGCAGAAGATCCATTGGTGAGCAAGTGACGTAATGCTAAATTTCTCCAAATCTGTTCAGATGAAGAAACAAGAAGGTTTGGGTACATTGTAATACAGTGAAATCATTTTAATACAGTGTTCGTAACGCAGTTTACTTTATTAAGTATAATTTATTAAGAAAGAAAATCAGGTCAGTTTTGATTTCATGTTGACTTTCAATAGCTCTGTTCTGGTGAGTTGGTAATGTGTCAAATGATGCCACATTGTCACTCCAAAATAGACCCAGATTTGCTAACTTTTGCACTTCATTATTCAAAAGGACACTTTGTATTCCATGAACAAACACGTCCGTCCCTGATGGCTTGGCAGCATGAGAATGAAGGCACAGACTGTACGTCTGAATCCAGACCCATGCCAGCAGCTGGGAGTTACACCCATTCATATGGCCTCTGGAGATAAACTCAATTCAGTGGGTGCTGAAGGACTGTGCAATGGGGTTAAATGAATCTCTTTGGGCGACTGCAGCCTAAAGGTAACAATGTATATTTAAACATTAGAAATAATATTTCAGTGTACAGTGTCATTCAAAATGGTGAAACATTGAGTGCGTTTATATGCACCCTCTTAATGCGATTATAATGAGATTTTGACAAAATTGCGATTAAACTTTACCTCATGTAAATGCAATACTTCGATCTAAATAATGCGATTAAGCTCATAATCGCAGCAAGCATAATCGTATTAACATAGGTGGCGTACGCCGATTTTAATCTAAATATACATGCATGTATACACCTTAATCGCAGTATTGGCGCTCTGATCAAAATGTGCATGTGCTCATGATGGAAATTAATGACGTGACACGCACCTGTAATAATATGCAGATTGGAAACGATGGCGGGGAAGAAAGCATCGCATTCTGGGGAATTCACAACTCGCTGCCAGCAGTTTCTGTTCCTTATCCTCATCCACAAACTGCGAATAGAACACGACAGCAGCGTAGGCAAACAAATTCCATCACATTTCAATGGCGCCGAAAAAGCGTGGAATACAGCCATACAAAATCATTATGACGTAAATAAATTAAAACAGCGGCCAGTAGCACACCTGCTCTTTCTGAGTCCATCATTTGTGCTGTGCAGTGGGGTATGTGAATAATGGCAGTTAAAAATTAACCACAATTCTTAGCGAATAATAAAAATAATGGAAATTGCATGTAAACGGGAGTGAAGAGCTTTGCTCTTGACATGTAAACATCATAATGCGATTAAGTCCTTACTCTGATTATTGGAAATAATCACATTATTCGTGCGCATGTAAACGTCGACTCTTTACGACTCTCTCGATAAACGTTTTGCACTGCAAATTACTGTAGCAAATGTTCTGTAATCTACTGTCACTAAATGCTAAATACAAGCTTGAGAAGTGAGGCTTCAAGAAGAAACCAATTTCCAATTACATAGCAAGTTCCAGATAACGAATTCCCTGTTAAGCGAGGCTTACACAACATCAGATAGACTGTAATCAGTTTCTAAAAGTGTGCAAAAATATGGATACCCTCTGATCTGGAAATTCATATAGTTGCTATTATTTTTTCTGCCCTCCAGCACGCTCATTACACTCATAAATAGTGTAAATCTCATTTAAAGCATGACTGCTGTAGGTGCATCTATCCATGCATATAATTCTCAGACATACTCAGAGGAACAGTGTCGGCCCACATCTCCCTGTCTGGCACCGTGTGGAAAATGTGTATGCGAGCTCTGCTTTAGTAAGAGCAAACAGAGACCGCATTTACATTTCAATTTGGCAGCGAGACATAGCAAGTTTGTACAATCTCTCTCTCTCTCTCCTTTTCTGCAGGGCTCAAGATAATTATAGACTGATTCAATGCTTCCTGCCTTCGACAAATATCCAAGCTTTTCAGCAACTCTGCTGCTCCCAGAACCAAAAGGTAATCTAGGAATGCGGTTCATGGCCGATTGGACATCGCTTTAACGCACAAATAGGGAGCAAAGCAGCAAATGCCAGAAATAATGTAGTTTTAAAATTTGACCGTTATTATTATTATTAAATTACTAAATTATTACAGTTATTACAGTACCAATTTAATTATTAGAACATTTTATAAAAAAATAAATAATAATTTATTATAAAATAAAATGTAATACTAATTATTAAAACATTACTGCAGCAGATTGTAAATTGTTGATTAAATGTTACAAAAAGTGACTTTAGATGTCAATACTGTATATTGTTTGTTTTATTTTTTACATTATGTACTGTGCACATGAAGAAAACATCTTTTGCTGTTGCATCACAAATTTTTTCATCACACATTTTTTTCTCATGTTGTGTTCTGGTCATTTTGACCTGGAGTGAATAATGCTTTTTTGCCCAAAAGGTGAGGTGCATAAGGCCTACAACCAGTTCCAAAAATAAATACAAAACCTGTGTTAATTGAAAGAAAACAAGTTGACAAAAATATACAATCTACGATTTGGTGATAATTTCACAAAATGAGAGATTTACAAGCATTTTTTAAAGGCCAGTCATTTTTGATTGGGAACATCAAATCAGATAAAGCATGACAAGCACAGATCTTTAAGTAGTTTAGCCTGTAAAATGTCTGCTATTACAGTTTGTTGCATTACATTGTTTACAAAGCGACCTAGAAAGTTCAGCACTGAACTGCGTTTCTGTTTAGTATGAAATGCGCTCATATCTTGGTTGTCTGAAATGGAGCAGAAAATCAGGCTGTCAATAAAAGGCCTCTTATGGAGGGAAGTATTGAGTGTTGATTCCTGATTGTTGGCCAAGTTAAGCTTTTGTGCCAAAATAAACCCTTTGGTTCTTGAGATGCCTTTGGAATTGACTTTCTGGGTCGACAGCATTTATGTACTTATAAACTGCAATTACAAGGGAGAAAAGGAGCAGGATCGGGCTTTGTTACGTTATCTGCGCAGAGACAGTTTTCCATTGTGCAAACCTGTAATATAGGCCCCATGATAGAGCTGTTCAACCCACACGATGAATGGACTAAAGGTGAGAGAAGAGAGGGATCAACACATGGATAGAAAATAAAATAAGTCACATTTTCCTGCAGCCCAAGCAAAAAGGAACAAAGCATTGTTTGGCCATTCTAGCATTGGTCTATTCCTCACACAAAGCTATCGCATGGCTTCAGATAACATATATACAGGTGCTGGTCATATAATTAGAATATCATCAAAAAGTTGATTTATTTCACTAATTCCATTCAAAAAGTGAAACTTGTATAATGTATACATTCATTCCACACAGACTGATATATTTCAAGTGTTTATTTCTTTTAATTTTGATGATTATAAGTGGCAACTAATGAAAACCCCAAATTCAGTATCTCAGAAAATTAGAATATTGTGAAAAGGTTCAATATTGAAGACACCTGGTGCCACACTCTAATCAGCTAATTAACTCAAAACACCTGCAAAGGCCTTTAAATGGTCTCTCAGTCTAGTTCTGTAGGCTACACAATCATGGGGAAGACTGCTGACTTGACAGTTGTCCAAAAGACGACCATTGACACCTTGCACAAGGAGGGCAAGACACAAAAGGTCATTGCAAAAGAGGCTGGCTGTTCACAGAGCTCTGTGTCCAAGCACATTAATAGAGAGGCGAAGGGAAGGAAAAGATGTGGTAGAAAAAAGTGTACAAGCAATAGGGATAACCGCACCCTGGAGAGGATTGTGAAACAAAACCCATTCAAAAATGTGGGGGAGATTCACAAAGAGTGGACTGCAGCTGGAGTCAGTGCTTCAAGAACCACTACGCACAGACGTATGCAAGACATGGGTTTCAGGGTCCATGTCAAGCCACTCTCGAACAACAGACAGCGTCAGAAGCGTCTCGCCTGGGCTAAAGACAAAAAGGACTGGACTGCTGCTGAGTGGTCCAAAGTAATGTTCTCTGATGAAAGTAAATTTTGCATTTCCTTTGGAAATCAGGGTCCCAGAGTCTGGAGGAAGAGAGGAGAGGCACAGAATCCACATTGCTTGAGGTCCAGTGTAAAGTTTCCACAGTCAGTGATGGTTTGGGGTGCCATGTCATCTGCTGGTGTTGGTCCACTGTGTTTTCTGAGGTCCAAGGCCAACACAGCCGTATACCAGGAAGTTTTAGAGCACTTCATGCTTCCTGCTGCTGACCAACTTTATGGAGATGCAGATTTCATTTTCCAACAGGACTTGGCACCTGCACACAGTGCCAAAAACTACCAGTACCTGGTTTAAGGACCATGGTATCCCTGTTCTTAATTGGCCAGCAAACTCGCCTGACCTTAACCCCATAGAAAATCTATGGGGTATTGTGAAGAGGAAGATGCGATATGCCAGACCCAACAATGCAGAAGAGCTGAAGGCCACTATCAGAGCAACCTGGGCTCTCATAACACCTGAGCAGTGCCACAGACTGATCGACTCCATGCCACGCCGCATTGCTGCAGTAATTCAGGCAAAAGGAGCCCCAACTAAGTATTGAGTGCTGTACATGCTCATACTTTTCATGTTCATACTTTTCAGTTGGCCAAGATTTCTAAAAATCCTTTCTTTGTATTGGTCTTAAGTAACATTCTAATTTTCTGAGATACTGAATTTGGGGTTTTCATTAGTTGTCAGTTATAATCATCAAAATTAAAAGAAATAAACACTTGAAATATATCAGTCTGTGTGGAATGAATGTATACATTATACAAGTTTCACTTTTTGAATGGAATTAGTGAAATAAATCAACTTTTTGATGATATTCTAATTATATGACCAGCACCTGTATAGTGTATGAGTTGTATAGATGACTTTCATTATGCTTTTGTGTGTTTGTGAAAGCTTTAATCTTTTCATTGCGATAAATAAACAGTATATATTTTCTTGAAAATTTCTCCTTTTGTGTTCCACAGAAGAAAGTCATACCGGTCTGGGACAACATGAGGTGTGGTAAATGATGAGTTATTCCTTTAAGTTCATTGATTCAGCAACAGAGAGCATCCCATTTTATCTCTCAGCTTGACACAATCAGAGCGATCGCCTCTAAGATTGAAGAGCCCCTCATATAAATAACAATCTCTGTTTATGTGGAGGACGTGCTATATTGGGAATACTAAGCAGTATTGGGACACTCTAAGAGGGAAAACTATGTATATAGTTTCTGTTAGTAGAAACGGACTGATTCTGATTCAGTGTGTTAGACTGAAGAATGTCATTCCTTTTGTGAGTGAAATGTAATATATTGCAGTTTTGTTGGTTCCAAATTTAGGATAAAAAGCCAAAGTGTTAAAAAATATGTATTCTGTTATTTGTTGAAATCAATGTACTGAAGTATTGAATGTAGTACTGCAGTATTGACCCTATTTACTTTCTTAATACACAGTCTCATTGTGAATGATTTATCATTGTTGCATGTTATAAAAAATCAAAAACATAACAACATTGATATTAATACAAATTATTCTTGAGCAGCAAATCAAAATAGAGATAGATAGATAGATAGATAGATAGATAGATAGATAGATAGATAGATAGATAGATAGATAGATAGACATTAACTTTGCTAAATTCCGCATCTTTTAATGTTTTTACAAATAAACCGAATACAGGATCCATTTATAATGATGTTTGCTTGTTTGTAGTCTGCGATTTCTGATATTTCGCATCTAACCACCATCTCAACTAGCTAACATTGTTGTCCATATGGTATCCATTATTTTCATCTATATTTAACACAGTCCTTAGGCTACAAGTATCATTTCAATCTTTAATGAATCAAGCACATTACCCAGTATTTTTAGTTCACAGTTTCCTTCCACACAGTTTCTTTTCTCCTTTCCCTCTCAGACTCTGTACTAGCCGAGTTCCTTGGGGCTTGTTTTTGTCTGGCATTAAAACAGCCATGCTGAGACCTTCCGACAGCTTCCAGATTAGAAAATGAAAGACCGCGAGCAACGCGGATTCTGTTGCCAGGGAACTGTGTAAATCAACTTGTCATTGGCTGAGCGGAGATGATTCAAAGGTTTGCTGACCACTTGTTGTTCAACAGGATGTTTGTGGTCGTATTGTTCTGGTGGACATAGATGCTGAATGTCCAATTTTCAAGGCCTGATTGGAAATAACAGCAAATAGACCTAATAGCTTCTGTAGAGCATCTAATTAAAAGCTTTTGCCAAGCACCTACGATCAGTATTCAAACAGATTTACTGCACTTTTTAGGTCAGGGCTGCTGAGTGCTGCACCTGCAGATCTATTTTCCTGAAGTTCAAACTCAAACACTCCTGAACCAGCTAATTTAGGTCAAGTACACTTTAAAAATTGCAAACAGATGTGTTGGAGAAGTTTAAATTCATCAATTCCTCCAATATAGAGTACTGCAGTGATGACATATTTTTGTAGGCCAGCCTATAAGTTAGCATCACCCTGGTTCCCTGGACAAAATCCCAAAAGGATTTTTCCATTGGCTTCTGGATTATTGCAGAAAATAAGATCTGTGACCAACAAAAGTTTGTGATTCTTACACAAACATGATAGTTTTCACAAATGAACAGAACTTTTATGAAATTTAAAGCATAAATGCAATTGCCAGGAGTAAGAAGCTAAAGAAACAAACTACACAACGGTCACAGACTAGTGAGTAGATGAGTTTACATGTTCATTGTGATGATGACATTTAATGTTTCAAACAACCTCAACCTCCCATTCAGCCACTTGTTAACAACTGCCTAAAGTAAGTAAACTCAAGGGGGTTTTACTGTCTTAGAATAAAACAGAAAAATATCTTGAGCTTTTGTTCACCAGACCTTTTTTCAGGCATTTAGCTAAAATCCCATTCAGAACCCCAACTGACTGGATTTGGCCTGCAAAAATGTCATCCTTGCAGCACTCTATAGCATGCAAGATTAGTTTAGTATTTAGAGGAAGTTAGTGGATCTTAAATCATAGAAGCTACATTGAAAACAGTATGTCTGTATGACTTATTGAAAACAATATGTCTTAGTGAAAACAGTAAGGTGTGTGACATTTCCGATTTTAGGAGTGTGTCATCCATTTGTGATTGCTTTTTAGGCTAGTATTGCCCATAACTCTTTTCCAACAGTTTTCTGATGTGGTATCTGCTCTTAAATCTCATTTGCGATCAGATTTTTTCTACGTCATGATTGGTCATGACACTCGAACCAGTGGCATTTTGGTCTGTTTTTCCTATAAAACTATCATTTGACTAAGATTGGAAAATAGTGCTCTAGTTGTATGGACCAATTTTGCAGTGCTTTTATGATGCCTTTTTGGCATTATTCTTCAGGCTTGACAGCATAAATCAGCATATTGTATGAAAAAGAGCAGGAAGAAAAAATGTAATCTGAATAAAATTTAGGTGAGTAAGTGATAACAAAAAAAAAATGTTTTTGTTGAATTGTTCCTTTATTCTATATCACAGTATGTTTTGCTGTTTCTTAAAGGAATTTGTCTCTTTTGCATGCAGTGATGAAGCAGTCAAATTATTGTTACATCTATCATGTCAGCGTATGAAAATGACTCTCCAGCTGCGCTGGATTCTGACTGAAGCGCAGACTGCAGGAATGTGGGTGTTACAGGAGGAATGTTACAAGTAAATTGGTGTGTCTAAATTGCAGCACTGTGTCATTTCAAAAACCTCACTTTATGGAAATCAGCCCTATTCCCACACACAGGTTTTATCTTTTTGTCAAGCACAGAGAACAGAGTGTTAGAAGTGGCGAACGGAGGAAACTGGCTGTTAATTAAAGTCTGTCACAGACGATCTCACACATTGCAGTTTGTCCCTGCAAACACGTCCACTAGGATTTTCAATTCCTCCTGTCTTTATGTAAAGTTATGGATTTACTTGCTGTAACACAGTCAACCTCCTGTTTACTAAGATAAGTGTAAGTATTTGATATGTTATTATTCATTTGGATGTTCATCTCTGAGAGGCTGCAAGTAAAACAGACTATTAGAGTAAATTTTACAAGAAAATTCTAATACTTGATTTGATATGTGATACTAATACTTTTTTTAAATATTTGCAAACTCTGGAACTAAGAACAGAAAGATGAAATTAATGTACAGTATGTATAAGCAGTGGCATTAGTTGATTAGGTTTAATCCAGTGTGAATCAACAAAACAAACACAAACTCCATTCGGACAGTCATAGTGTCACTTTTAGCTAATTAAAAAAAATCATATTAAATCTGTCATTGACCGTATAAGCATAACTAAGAATCTAAACCCATCTTAAACAACTGGCACACATCTCTAATCAATTGAATGGACTGCTTTCAAGGATTATAGATGGATCAGTGGCCAAAAGAGCCATTTAATCTTTTATTCATCAGTGTTTGTTGACGCCCTCAATCATTATGCGATGCCACATTGTCAAGACTGTCTAGCAGACTTTCCAGGGCCCTTCTGAACAGTCATTAAGCTCAGGAGACTTAATGGAGTTCTTAGTTATGGCTCATTTGAGTATCAGCTTTGTTTGCTGTTAGTCCTAAAACGCCTTTGAAGAATGCAGAAAAGTTTTTGCCACACATGGGGTTGAATTCTGTGTTCAATTTCAACTGGTTCTTGTATTATTGAAGCCTTGAAATAGTTGTGTACTCATTTACAAATCTATCTTAGGGCTCTTAGTTTGCCCATGTTTGGTATGGTCAGAATGAAATATAAATGTATTCAACACTCGGAATAGATTCAAACAAAATAGACAGACACAAGGGGTGAAATTATATTACCATTTTACCACAGGAAGAAAAAATAGATCTAGGTAAGAGATTGAGAGACAAATGTGTGGAGCAGCTACTTCAGCAGCATTTCTTTCTGCTGCACAAACCAACACTGGTGTCAAAAGTATTCACATTCATTACTCAGGTAGAAGTATAGATACTAGGGTTTAAAAAGACTTCTGTAGAAGTTGAAGTATCAACTCAAGCTTTTTACTCAAGTAAAAGTGTAAAAGTACTGGTTTCAAAACTACTTAAAGTATAAAAGTAAAAGTAATGTAAGGAAAAAAAATGCCATTAAGGACAAAAGCTTATGCCGTGCCACAGAGGCCTATTGTGCACTACCCCACCTCCTCAAAAAAACATTTTTCTAAAGGCCATAATGACTATAATGTTATATTAAAATGTTAATGTTGAAAAATTTGGGATGCACTAGGCTACCTGTTTCAGCCGCATATATGCCCATTGAAAATGAACGCATTTTAGTACAATGCAAATACATTAAAAAAACATGTACTACTGAGCATTAACGTGTTTCATGGAGTGGAAGATATGATGACTAGTTACCTATAAGTATTGTAATGGTGCAAAAAGTCAAACTTCAGAGGCATGTCATCAATAACCTTTATTGGAATGTAAATGTACATCCAAGCTTAGCTGCAGGAATCTGTGAGGGCAACGGACAAGAAAATTGGTGTACCCAGGGCAGTCTTGGTAACAATTACTCTTGTATGGTTGTCTATATACAATAAACATTAGTGCTGTCAAAATGAATGATTAATCCAAGTGATTAATCAAAAAATTAAAATAAAAAATAACTCATAATCCTGGTTGGGACATTTCGCTCGAGTTCTCTTCTTGAGTCTCTGCCACGGACATCTTCGTACTTGGCTACATACGTCTGCTATGTCCAGTGTTGGGTGTAACGAGTTACAAAGTTAGTATAGCCTACTTATCACAACATTGTCAATCGCAAACGCTAATTTATTCAAACGTCTCTCTACCGAACTACCTACTGCAGCTTAATTTGCGAAGGATGAAGAGAAAGCACCCGTTTGATAAAAGAGCCAGTAGTGGAGAAATAATAACTTTTAAGAAATAATCTTTTTTGAGTAACGACCCCAACACTGGCTATGTCCTTGCTGGAGTGTGACGTGATTTGTGTCATGTGCAGGTGCGATGGATCGCGTACAAACCAATAGGGTGTCGGAATGGTATATGTTTATACTTCTCATCCAACCACAATCAAATTCACTTTATCCGGATGGCGCGATTTATCTGGATAGGTTTTTATTTTATTTTTTTGAACGATGACAAGCCGGAATGAAAACAAGCCGAAATGAAATAGGAGTAACGAGGCTATTTTTAAAATGTAAGGAGTAGAAAGTACAGATAATTGCGTGAAAATGTAAGGAGTAGAAATAAAAAGTCGGCTGAAAAATAATTACTCCAGTAAAGTATAGATACCCAAAATTTCTACTTAAGTAAGGTAACAAAGTATTTGTACTTCGTTACTTGACACCTCTGCAAACCAGATCACTGGGATTTATAACCTCCTTCCAATCCAATCCAGCTGCTCACAGCAATGAGTAGATGCATCTGATTGGCTGAGAGGGACAGAGGGTGTGGTTAACTGGAGGATGTGCAGATCTCAGCTACTAAGGGTATGTTTACATGACAGTAATGTACTAAAAACGGAAAAGTGGAAAGTGGCACGTTCTTTGCGTTTTTGAATGCATACAGATGACAACATTGTCAAAACGATCCCCATTCACACTGATCCATGAAAAGGACTAAAATGCTGTATTATGCATGCCAGGCCAGTAGTTGGCAATGTTAGCCTACTTTGTAAAGAAATACTACATGCACAAATTCACATTTTGCCCTTTTTGCACACACAAATTGCATTTTTTAACCTGTTTTTAAATGTTTGTTTTCAGGTCAATTAAGGGCCAAAACACATTAAAAAGTTTTCAGTTTTTTCGTTGAAAATGGTGTAAACAGCTCCTTAAACGTTCAGACTTTGCCAGAATGTAAGCTCTAACGCTAAAAAAATAAATGTGGCTAGCTCGGATTATTTGATTTTGACTGTAGTTGATGAGAAATATTTAAATTCATATTAAAATCTCTAATTTTTGATTGGAGACTTTGTATTTTGAGATACAATACATTTTCTGAAACTTTTATGAGGCTTTGTCCACATCTCTACAGATATTTCTAAAAAAAAAAAAAAAAAACTGTTTTCACTTCTTTTCAAACTAAACATCTGGCCACACCAACAGCATTTTAGATGTCAATGCAAAAACATTCATAACCCAATTTTTGCAACTATTACAATGTAAAAATTGTTATAAAATCAATCTATTTAGGTGAATGACAGAACACACTTTTTGAAGAATAGGCTTTTTGAAAAAGATCAGTTTTTAGTTATCTAGTTTAGTTATCTTAAATCCTGTTAACATGTGAATAAGATGTCAAAACTCGTATTTTTATAGATGTGGACTGAGAGACACATGAGAGATTACTGGGTTGTTGTTGTTTTTTTCAGGATGAACTTATGCAACTGTCGCTTATTGCCATCTAGAAGAAGCAGAGATTTTTAAAGAGAGTGATTTTTCTTTCCTGTGGAGGAGCTCTCATTACTCACTCTATATTACAGATTCTCAGCTAAGACTGGAGTGTCAGAGACCCATCAGAGAGAGAGAGCCAGTGCACTGCTGCCCCAGAGACTCCCTCAGGCTTACAGATCATTTCTTCCTTGTTTTAGGAATGACTCTGACAATAACCTCCTGATTCCCATCAGCAACCGTGTCCGGCAGCATTCCATCACTCTTCGACGATATCGATCTGGCCGTCCGCTCGTCTGCCTCATCAGTGCACACGTATGACTGAGGACGACTGTGGGCTGACGTGCTGCAGCATACGGACAAAATGCATTTCACCTCTGATTCCAGAGCACTTGGCTTTTCTGTCTGGTAATTGGCTACTATGGGGAATAGATCTGTTCGCTTCCATTATAACACTAGGAAATGTTCATGTGGTGAACAATCATGCCTGACCTTGAAACTGAACTCGAGTATAAAAGTTTGTGATGTTCTTTAACCATGTAAACTTTCTGCAAGTAAAAAACATCACAAATTATCACGACTGGTGCTTGTTGAGGCAGTCATAACTATTTTTCACTTCTCAAAACCTTTTGCTTTTGTGTTTAGTTAAAGAAACAGGTAATCATCAGGCCATCCAAGATGTCTAGTTGAATTTCATAAGAACAGATTTGGATAAATGTAGCATGACATCACTCGCTCACCAATGGATCCTCTGCAGTGAATGGGTGCCGTCAGAATGAGAGTCCAAACAGCTGATAAAAACATCCCAATAATCCACAATCAATCCACACGACTCCGGTCCATCAATTAATGTCTTGTGAAGTGAAAAGCTGCATGTTTGTAACAAACATATCTATCCATAATATTAAGTCATCTAACTATAATATTGCTTTCTCCAGTGAAGAAGTCATTTTATCTGATTTAGGAGAGAAATATGCACAGATCAAGCACCGTTTACAAGTGAAAACAGTTCTAAACAAAAATGTTGGTGGATTTTGATGTGAGAGTGGACAACAGGGAAGGAACTTTTCCACTGAAGGGAGCAGTATTATGGATTATAGACTTATATTTTGGTTTAAAGTTAAAATGCCTTGATGAATTTGTTTCTTACAAACTGTTTTTTTCAAGACAAGACATTAATTGATGGACCAGAGTGGTGTGGATTATTGTGGTGTTTTTATCAGATGTTTGGACTCTCTTTCTGACGGCACCCATTCATTGCAGAGGATCCATTGCTGAGCAAGCGATCACAAAACGTCTTCAAACCTGTTCTGATGAAGAAATACATTTTACATCTTGGCATCATGTGTCTCCTGTAGCTGGGCAGAAATGGTCTTTAAATAACAGGAAACGAGTCGTGTTATACAACAGATTTCTTCTCTTGTGTGTCCATCTGCTAGTCTTCCCATCGAAGCTCTCAGGTGCCATGTCTGCTTTACCGTTTCTAAAATGACTCATTTTCAAGTGCAGACTTTGAGGGTGAAACTCAGCATCTATGACACCTCCTTTAGTTTCAACCTGCTGTTATATTGGATGTATTAGATGCATATTGTTTAATTTTTTACAGCAAATTGCCAGAAAATGCTGAATGGGACCTTTTGAAACAATTTACCCATTTTTGCTAAGTGTATGGGCCTGTCTAATCATATAATGGCCCAAAACCAGATTGGCTCAGCAATAACTGCAGTGAAAAATTAACATTGACGGCAGCAAACAGAAAATACTGGTTGCCACAGCACCTTTATGGATTCTGGTGAAATACAGGAGACATGGTTATTTCAGCTCTGCACTGTAATGAAGCTATAAAATATCTCCTGCATTTTTGTACAGCAGCTAAAACTGCAGAAGAGCTTTGGATTTAATATTTATTTATTTACCTGTCAACCATCTGCAGTTAAATTAATTCATGTATATGCAGATATTCAGATTTTAAAATATTGGTTTAATTAGCTTATGGCAGTGCATTTACATGATGAATCTATAATTATAATATTAGTAAATTCTGATTAATTTCAAAATAATTACTGTGCATTTAAGCATACTGAAGTTGGGCAGCATCCTCTCTTTTTCTTCAAGTCCTGTCAGAAAGAAAAGAGCCTTGTCTCCTTTGACAGCATTACTATGTTAGGAGTTTTGATTGAAGTGCTCTAGTTTCTACAGTTCCTCAGAGACTTGCACAGATAAATCAGCTTGGCCCCCTCCCCATAAAGACGAGACAGGAACTGAGTGGGTGAACGGAGAAAATGGGACATCAGTTGAAAAAATAACGTTTCATTGCAATGCACTGCTGAAGTGGTCTGGTGGAAGACTTAATGGCTCATAATTAATATTCTCCATTCTGCCCCCTGATTCACGTCCTACAGTATTTTCAGTGTTTCATAACAAAAGGTCGAGATGGTGATTGTTATTCATCTTCGTCTGTGATTAAGTCTTGAGGACAGATACATAAGTGCACTTAGAAGTCTTTAAAGAGAGATGGCAAAAGCAGGTCACCGTCGTTTTATTTCGCCCACTCACTGATATTTCACTGTAGGTTACAGCTGACACATCATTTCAGCTTTGAAGTGTGGTGCGTCTGGTCATTGGATGTTTACTGAGCCGAATCGTTTGCATTATACAGCTCAGAGGTGCTTTTCATTATATTTACACACACATATACATACATACATATATAATAAAATATAGTGCTGTTCAAAAGTTTGGGATCAGTGAGCTTTTTATGTTTTTTAAGGACGTTTCTTATGCTCATTAAGGCTGAATCTATTTGATCAAAAATACAGAAAACAACAGTAATTTTGTGGAATTATTATTGCAATTTAAAATAAGTTTTCTAATTTAATAATCATTTTTTATAATAGAAAAATATAATAGAATTTATTTTAGAATTTTTATAATAGAATAATTTTTATATTTTAAAAGAATTTATTCCTGTGAAGCAAAGCTGAATTTTCAGCATCATTACTCCAGTCAAAAAATTATCACAGGTTCCAAAAAATATTAAGCAGCACAACAGTTTCAACACTGATAATAAATCAGCATATTAGAATGATTTCTGAAGAATCATGTGACACTGAACACTGGAGTAATGGCTGATGAAAATTCAGCGCTGCGTCACAGAAATAAATTATATTTTAAGGTATATTAAAATAGGAATCCAATATTAGAAATTGAAATAATATTTCTGTATTTTTGATCAAATAAATACAGCCTTGATGAGCATAAGAGAATCCATTAAAAACATAAAAACTTTATTATATATACTAATATTGTTACAACTCAAAATAACTTGAAAACAATGCTGCTTATTTTTTTGTGGATACATGTTTTTCAGGATTCTGCATTTATTTGAAATATTTTATAACATTTTAAATGTCTTTAAATGTCACTTTTGATCAATTTATTGTGTCTATGCTGAGTAAATTTTTAACTGTTTGGAAAAAATCTCTCTCTCTCTATGCATATACCTTAAAAAAATGTTTTAGCTTATACTAGAGCTGTTAAAGTTAGTTAAATGCATGATATGCTGATTTAATCAAATGAATTACATTTTATTTGCTTTAAGCAGTAAATCATTGAATATACACCAGAAAAAGTGACTTTAAGTCCATATAATGTATTTTTTTAATAATCCATTTTAGATTTGAGTTTGCCATCTGTCTGTCTGCAGAGGCTGTTTACAGACAACATGTTCTTGTATTCCGTCTGTGCTATTTTTGATATACTGTATGTAGGTCTAGATCTGCGGGCTCTCATCAACTGCCATCAATTTAGCTGCTATTTCAGGCGTGATTTTTTTGAACAAGCCATGTTCTTGTACTAGACTGGAGAAGTAAGTTTTTTGAAAGTTATAGTATATTTATATAGTGCAACACTTTTATTTGAAAAGATCAATTCTATTTTTAATGATTACACTTATAAAGCATCATCTTCCTGAAATATTCGTGATGACATTAAAATTTGATACTTTTATGTCATTGCAACTAGCTTGCATGGATCACAAAAGAAGATGATTAGCAGAATGTCCCTGCTTCTCATCCACTTTCATTGTACAAAACAATACTCAGACATTCAGCTAAACTGAAAGAAAGAAAGCTACGTGGGTTTTGAAAGATGCCAGGAAGGAGAGTAAAGGATGCCACAGTTTCGTTTTTAGGTGAAGAATTCCTTTAAACTTTAAACAAGTCTCTTATATGCAGTTTCTTAAAGAGTTTAGCTCTTTTGATCAGAGTATTTCTGTGCCTAATTCTTATTCCCCTTATGTTTTCCTTCCATTTTGGTTGAAGCTGCAGACAAGCTAAAAGGCTTGCTAGATATGCATCACAGTTGATGTACAGAGTGACTAAATGCAATTGAATTGAGTGATAGTGTCTCATCTGGCTGCAGGATTGTGGACATTTAATTTCTCTTTTAGTTTTATCCCAGTGTTTCACAGTTCTCCTAAAGTCAGAAGGTTTTAATTCATATCAGAGGATCCTCAGGTAAGCTGTTAAATGTGCCAGGCCTGTGCAGTAGTGCTATTCATCTCAATTGAGCTTCTCTGCATGCTGAAGGTGAAAAATAGATGCCGTCATGTTCAAATGTGTGTTCCTAACACTAAGTGGCTGGGTACATCTGAAGCTGTTAGAGCAATCATTGCATCATTCATTGGGAGCAAAGGCTTTGTTTTACTCAGCTTTGACTGATGGGACTCATTAGACACTGCAGATTGTGAGTGTTGCCTTTACCTGCTATGAAATTTAGCAGGAAGCCCTTCTCTCCTGCTCAAATATAGTTATATTTCCTTGTAAAACCACAGACTTTAAGGAATAGTTCAACCAAAAACAAAAAGTGGCACCCTCAGGCCATCCAAGATGTATGAGTTTGTTTCTTCACAGGAACAGATCTGGAGAAATGTAGCATTACTGTACATCACTTGCTCTGCAGTAAATGGGTGCCGTCAGAATGAGGGTCCAAACAGCTGATAAAAACATCACAATAATCCACAAGTAGTCCACACAACTTCAGTCCATCAATTAATGTCTTTTAAAGTGAAAAGCTGCATGTTTGTAACAAACAAATCCATCCATTTTGAGTAAATTATCCCTTTATACCCTTGAGATACACTTTAGTGCAAACAGAATGTTTTTGGAGACTAAATTATAGGAGTTAAGTACTATACTATATAATGTTTATGTTATGCCATAAATCTATTGTCTTTGCAATATGGTTCAAGTGTGCTGCATTCATGTACTTTAAACTAATTTATATAACTTGTATTTCATATTTAAATATATTTCTAATTGCACATTTTATAAAGTTGCAATTTTGTGCATTTCAAATTTAAAAATTATGTCCTTTTGTATCATAGTAAACTTGAAAATAAATGTACTTTTAGCATGACAAAAATAAAACAATGATTTAAAATGTACTTTAATTTTAAATTTAATTATTTTAATTTGACATTATTACAAAGTGCACTTTTTAAAACACTTAAAGCACTTAACACTTAAGCACACTTTAAGTACACTTAAGTGGCCTTTTATTTCATTAAAATTATATTATAGGGAATTAAATAAAAACATACTTTTAAGGACACTAATGTACTCTAAAATTCAACACAGTTAAGCACACTTCTTTTTTTGCAGTGTATGAGGAGCTCTTCTGTGACATAGATGTGGGAGTTTCAAGCAATGCCAAAAACAAAACAAACAAAAAAGCTATTTAGGCCACTCGTCTTGACCCATCCTCTATTTGAGAGTGCATTTGAGAGCATGCACCATAAATCACAATAGCTCCACTAATGCCAGTGGGTTTTAAAGTTGACCTACTGTTTCCATTTCCTAGGAAGGCAATATTGTGTGTGTTGCAAAGTCCGGGTCAAATTCACCCTAGTGGCAAAGTAAGTATTTAATTGAACCAAGTATTTGAAAGAGTGGAACAAAACAGTCCATGTGCCAATATGCTCGAGTGAAGCCGAATGAAGTTCCTAAGTGTCTCCTAGAGCCACAGTCACGTTTCAAAAGTCAAATGTGGGATATTTCTGTTTCCAAGCTATATTGCAAAAACATGTTAACTGTTAGCTTTGCCATTGATTTGTCAGTAAATGTCTGCATCAAACAAACAACAGAGCATAAATTATGCTATAGCACGTTAATGCATTTGAATTGCTTGCAATGCATTTAAATTTTTGCATGCATCCTCATTTAAGGATTGTGTCTAATTTTCAGAGCTCTGAATGAAACGCTG
Organism: Schizothorax lantsangensis; assembly: GCA_027422415.1. NCBI lineage: Eukaryota > Metazoa > Chordata > Actinopteri > Cypriniformes > Cyprinidae > Schizothorax > Schizothorax lantsangensis. Next base: position 22,803,068 of record CM049862.1, read on the forward strand.
CATCAGTCAGGAAGAGGCCGCTCATGATTCCACGCTGAGCTTGTGTCAAGAGTGTTTTGTCCTGTCCTGCAGAGCGGAGCGGAGCGGCTCTCCCATCAGCCAGTGGGCAGCGCCGGCAGCTGGCCAACCCATGGCTGAAAAGAAAGACAGACACAATGTTCTTCTGTATTTTTGCCAAAATGAACAGCGCATTCTGTATGGAATTTTATACAACAGGAGATCCCATATTAGTTTATTCTAATGGATGTGGATTAAACGCCCTCTTGTGGGTTGGAATCATAAATCCTCATAGATAAATACAAACCCTATCTATCTATCTATCGATCTATCTACTACAGTATCTGTCTGTCTATATATCTGTCTGTCTGTCTGTCTATCTAGCATTCTATCTGTTGTTTTATTTCATCTATCTATCTACAGTATCTATTTATCTATCATCTGTCTGTCTATCTATATATCTGTCTATCCGTCTGTCTGTCTATCTGTGTCTGTCTGTCTATATGTCTGTCTGTCTATCTGTCTGTCTGTCTATCTATCTGTCTGTCTATCTGTCTGTCTATCTATCTGTCTGTCTGTCTATTTATCCGTCTGTCTGTCTGTCTGTCTATCCGTCTGTCTGTCTGTCTATCTATCCGTCTGTCTGTCTGTCTGTCTAACTATCTATATGTCTGTCTGTCTATATATCCGTCTGTCTGTGTCTATCTGTCTGTCTGTCTGTCTATCTTTCTGTCTGTCTGTCTATCTGTCTGTCTCTCTATCTATCAGTCTGTCTCTCTATCTGTCTGTCTGTCTCTCTCTCTATCTATCTGTCTGTCTGTCTCTCTGTCTGTCTTATCCCTCTTTTTTAATAAGTTAAAACCTAACAAACTTATTTTGTGAATAATTTTTCTTGATGTGTTTTAGGCTGTATTGATTTTGAACTACACTTCAGTCATGAGGTCTACTTAATAAATTTAGTCTGAAACTAGACCAGTCAGGGAAAAACCGATAAGGCTGGTCTAATTTCAGACGCAGCTCAATGTTACCTGAAATGTTTTGTCTATTTGATAACAAAGCCAGATTCCCCTGATAGCTGCAATCATGAGACTATTGTTGGTCCGTGCTAAATCCTACAATGTGAAATCTGCAAAACAAAAATGTCAGTTTTCCCTTTGAGATGCTCCTTGTACAAAACTATGGCTGAATATGTCATGCGATAGGTCTTCAAAGTCCCCTCTGACGTGTTCAAGCTATGGAACTCACAATAGAGACATCTCTTTATGTAATCCATAATGCTGGAGCCTCATATCCATCACTGGATGAAGAACACGCCCTTAAGCTGAAGGACATCTCCCTAGTTTTGTCATTTGAGAATTGTCAAAGTAGGGCGTGCAGTATTTATGGTGTGCTGAAATGGCCTCAGATGACCTATCAGGTGTAGTTTAATCTGTCCAGATTTCAGCCACTCCTTCCTGGAATCACGTTCACACCTGCTTAGAAGAATAACCTAAAAGCAGCCATTCAAGAGTTAAATATCAACACAAGAGGACAGACGATAGGGAACAGATTGAACATTAGACTCCTAAAACTAGATAGAGAAAAAAAAATCACAATTGAGATTTCTTGAATATCACAATGGTATCTACTTGACAGCAGTGAGATTAAATTGAGACTTTTGTTAAATCCTCTGCTTCCTTTTTCTCCTGAGAAAAAGACCAGTCATCTCGTATGTGTGTCTGAAGAGTTCTCAGCAACTTCTCAAACTGCTCAGATTTGACATCAAAATTCAGATATTTCAGTATGAATTTATTATTATTAATATTATTTATTTTACATGGAACCCGTTTAAGACAAAATCACGATCCACATTCTGCTTGAAAAAAAGTTAAAATCAGACATTGATGGTCTTAGTTCCCAAAACCCCTCTAAAACCACTTAAGACAAGCAAACCAGTTTAGGGTGGTTTAAAATGTTTTATGCAGGATGTACATTTAATAACTCAATACTTTTGCATTATGTCAAACAATTTTTTTAAAAAAAAAAAAAAAAATTTCATGTTTTTAAAAAAGTTTTTTTTATGTTTTTAAAAAAGTTTTTTTTTTATGTTTTTAAAAAAGTTTTTTTTTGTTTTTAAAAAGTTTTTTTTATGTTTTTAAAAAAGTTTTTTTTTAATGTTTTTAAAAAAGTTTCTTATGCTCGCTATATGGCTGCATTTATTTGCTCAAAAATACAGTAAAAACCGCAATATTGTGAAATATTATTACAATTTAAAGTTTCTGTTTGAATATGTTTTGAAATGTAATTTATTCCTGTGATGCAAAGCTGAATTTTCAGCATCATTACTGATGAAAACCGTTGTGCTGCTTAATATTTTTTTGGAAACCATGATACTTTTTTCAGGATTCTTTGATGAATAAAAAGAAGAACATTTATTAGAAATCGTTTGTAACATTATAAATGTGTTTACTGTCACTTTTGACCAACTGAATGCATCCTTGCTGAATATTGAAAAGTATTCATTTGATTCTATTAAATATCTTACTATATATATATATATAATGTATCTATTTATTTTTGTCTATATTCTTGTCCACAACCTTGGCTTGTGCATTTTGCAAAATTATTAATTTTGTGCTCCACAGATGAATGACATAAAGGCAGTTTTATACAGGTCGACAAAACATGACAGTGAGTAAATTATGACAATTTCATTTATGAGTGAACTATCCATTTCACCTGTAAGTGTGTAACCGGTTTGGTTACAGTCCAAATTAAAATCTGTTTGATTAAATTCATTTTAATGTTGATTATTTCGTTCTCACATTTACCATTCCATATAAAAGCTTTCATAATTTGTTGTGTTGTTTTTTAAGTATTCCTTCAGCTTTCTATTGTTAGTTTTCACTGAAATTGCAGGGAAGCAGCAATATGGCACATTTAAGGAACAGTTTGCACAAACTACTGTTTAAAAAAAGGTCTACCAGCTGTTGAGGAACAGATGTGCTGTTTCAGAACAGCGTTGTACTCGTCTGAAAATCATCAAAAGTCCTAACTTTTCAAATAGAAGAAAGTAGCAACAGTATTGATGTTGGCATGTTTCGAGGCCGTTTCAAGTTCGATTAGGGGAGTGCTGGGGTAACACTGCAGTCTAATACTTGAGGCACCTTCCATAAAAGCCAAATATAGTTCCATCGATCCATTGACGAAACCTCGAGACGGACGCGTAGACGCCGGGGTACTGGGCATCACCACAGCCATTGCCCCAGGAGACGATGCCATAGACACGGCCCTCACACACCAGCGGCCCTCCAGAATCACCCTGCGGAAAAGACAATCATATTAATATGATTTTGGACAGGGAGGTCAGATGTTGTGCGAGAAGAGTGACCAAACTAGAACTAGAAGGAGAAACTCACAACGACACGAGAATATGTGCTTTCTCAATTACTCCCCCCCCCCCCATGTCATAGGTGAACTTGACACATTAAAATGCCAGCAACAACAAAAAAAATAGATGGGATTTCATTCAAGAATTGATTTGGGTCTTAAAAAGTCAGCATTATCTAGCAGATTGGAGCCAGGGGGAGAGGGGTTGAAATATATAGATTTACAATGTCAGCCAAAATATATTTTTAGTTGTTTTTTTTTTAATTCTTTTGCACTGCCGTTCAAAAGATATGTTAGCTAAATATTGTTTTTTTCATTGCTCAAAAGAGAGTGTGCAAAAATATTTATAATGCCACAAAAGATTTCTGTTTCTAATAAATACTGTTCTATTGAACTTCCTGCTAATTAAAGAATCCTAAGAAAAACAAGTTTTTCATGGTTTTCACAGAAATATGAAGCAGCAGTACAACTGTTTCAACATAATCAACAATAATCAGAAATGTTTCTTGAGCAGGAAATCAGCATATTTATTAGAATGATTTCTGAAGGATCATGTGACACTGAAGACTGGAGTAATGATGCTGATTTTTTTTTTTCAAATCAACAGCTTTGTATCACAGGAATAAATGACATTTTAAAATATATTTAAATAGAAAACAGCTCTTTTAAATTGTAAAACTATTTGACAATCTTACTGTTTTTACTGTATTTTTTATCAAAGAAATGCAGCCTTGGTGAGCATAAGAGGCAACATTAAAAATCTTACAGACCCCAAGCTTTTGAACAGTAGTGCATTTTTATTCATTCATTTTGTACTTAATACCAGATATTTCCAACCTGACCGAATAAGATTTATCACACACATTTATTTATTTATTTTCAAATTTACAAGACAAGTACAGAGCTAGTTAAAGAGTTGAGCTCCACTTAAGATTTAAAATGTTTATATAACATAATTAATTCGCATCTGATAACTAAAGTAAATGGCCACACATTTCTAAGTTTAATTAGACCCAGTCAGCAGTGCAACCATTTCAATTTATAAGTTGTTGGCAAAATAATTGGCAAAAACAGTGTGACATCCAAATAATGACTGAATATAAGATGACCATGTTCCTGACAACAAAGTCCATTAAATCACTAAAATTGTGCTAATAGTTACCAGTGGTTTATTCCAAGAAGTTTTTTTATTTATAAATAGTAGATTTTCAGCAGCATCAGAAAAAGTCCAGTGTCCTGTGCCATTCACATTAAGTTAAGTGCCTGTGAAGCAGTAATCGATTGTCTCACCTTACATGCGTCTTTTCCTCCTTCGCTGTATCCTGCACAGATCATATTCTCTGTGATGTTTCCATTAAAAGAGTCTGTGGCGTTACACACTGTGCTGGACACGATGGGCAGCTTGACCGTGCGCAGGGTTGCAGGGATTCCTCCTGTTGGAGTGGTGAAGCCCCAGCCGGACACGGTGCACACGCGACCCACGGCCACCATAGCGTCCTGCCGAGGTAACGGTGCCAGGGACACAAAGCTGTTCACATAGATGGGAGACTGCAGCTAAACGGGTGAGAGAAAAAAAAATTAATAGTGCACATAAAGCATACAATAAAATGATGTTCATGTTACTTTTATTTAAGTTTTTTTCTTTTTTTTCTGAAACCCTAACATTTTCACCAGTTCACATCTCAAATAATGACACTTTTTGCATAATTTGACAAAATTACATCTTGATTGGAAATGATGCACAACAAGTGATATTTACCCTGATTTTACTTTTATTTTCTTCATGTTTTATAATGCCGTAAATAATTTTACTGAGGACAAAATTATTATGGTGGAAATGGAAGTGTGGGGCAGTTGTAATGTATGTAAAAATTCACACAAAAACATTTATTTTTTATTATTCATTTTCAAAATGTGTATTTTTCAATACAATTTTTATTTAGCTTAGCATGGTTTTAGATGTAGTAAGTATATTTTTTATAATAGATTTTTTCCATATTTTGAGGTTAAAAGGTTCTATATTATACTATATTTAGTGCTGTCAAACGATTATTTGCATCCAAAATAAAAGTTATTGTTTACATAATATATGTGTGTATGTGTATATTTATTATTATTATATAAACATATATTTTCTTAAATATATGCATGTGTTTGTATTTATATATACATAATAAATATGCACAGTACACACACACATATTATGCAAACAAAAACGTTTATTTTGGATGTGATTAATCACGATTAATCGATTGACAGCACTAATTATATTATATTATATTACATAATATTATTTTACATATATACTAAAATTGTAACATCCATGCTACACTGTTATACTAAAACTCTTATGCTTTAAATAGTCCCATTTGTTTACAATAATTAATTCATTAACTAATATGAACTAACAATTAGCAATAGATTTGTTATACTATTTATTAGTCTTTGTTAATGTTTTAGTTCATAAAAATACAACAATTTTTTCATGCTGCAGCTCATGTCCAAGCAATATTATTAACAGATAAAACTTTTGATTTTCATAATTGTAGTCAGGGCCGTAGCTAGAGGATTGGGGGCCCCCTGAAAAAATATTGATGTGGGCCCCCCACACACACACATATCATATACTGTACAATATACAAGCATGGAACCAAATTGCATGCTTTTTTTGTGGTTTTCATAATATCTCAGTTATACAAATAATAAAATATTAGAATTATTCACAGAACATGGGCCTATATAGTAAAATTCCTGGATTTTGTGGGGCCCCCTGGGCAGTGGGGGCCCCTAGAATTGTCACCACCTTTCACCCCACTAGCAACGGCCCTGATTGTAGTATATAGTATTAGTAAATGTTGAAATTAACGTGAACTTCAGTAATGCTTCAGAAGTATTTTTCTATGGTTAGTTCATGTTAACTAATGTAGGTAACTAATTTTAACAAATTAATCCTTTTTTGTAAAATGTTATCAAAATTATATAGTATAAAAGTGTACAATTTTAAGTTTACAATTAAAACTTGAAGGGTGTAAAACATTCATGCAGTATTGTTGCAGCACTGATTACTGAGAGACACATCCATCACTTCATGTAATATGACTTGATGCCGGATCGTTGTGTTCATTTTATATGCATGAAAGGAATCAATGACTCACAGCTACTGACGGTTCAGTGTAACACAGGAGCATTGATTCCACTGCCTCACCTTAATGAGCATGATGTCTGCGTTATTGGTGGCTTTGTTGTACTGTGGGTGAGGTATTAAAACATGAGGCCTGCGGAACTGCTCCGTCCCCTCATATAATCCCACAGAAAAATCTCCAGCCACGATCCTCATGTTTGCCGCCCTAAAGACACAAACCAACACTGATATTCATAAAGAATGATTTATAACTTGAGTTCAAAAACTCAACTTTTATTGTATTTTACTGTACTTCTGCTTTAATATACAATGTAATATACTTTCACATTTATGGTTTTTGGAAATAAAAACCGTGAATTATCATACAATATCAAAATTGTACATTTCCAGAAATCACATTTATTATATTTTAACTTTTTCTTATTTTTATTATCAGTAATGTACATTAGTGTGTTTTGTGCTATGCTTTCTGTTATTTAGTTGAAGTAGTTGAACTCTATTCTGTGCTTTTTTTTCCACCTGTATTATCCAGATTTTGATAACTCAAGTAGCTTGGTATATTAACATTATATCAATTGAAATATACAGTTAAGAGTTATAAAATATAGCCTTTAAGTGCCAATATGTCATCCCATAATGCCTGAAACATTGTCACCATATTTTTACTGTGAATCACTGGCAGTCCTGTCTGCAAGTTTTTTAATACTTAAAAAATACTTGCTGGTCAAGTATAGACCTTTAAGCTGGTCAAACTGGTGTTCAGATGGTTTTTGATGATTGATCAGCTGGTCTCCTAGTCTGAGCAGCTAAAAACAGCCTGACTAGCTGAAGAAGTGGTCAAAACCCTTCTAAAACTATGATCAGGCTAGAAGACCACCTATAAAACAATAATATATTATGTAAAAATATGTGTGTGTGTGTGTGTGTGTGTGTGTGTGTGTGTATATTTATATATATATTAGTGCTGTCAAACGATTAATTGCGATTAATCACGTCCAAAATAAAAGTTTTGTTTTTCATAATATATGTGTATTCTGTTCTGTGTATATTTATTATGTATATACAAATACACACACATACAGTATATATTTTGAAAATATTTACATGTATTTACATGTCTATATTTATATTCATATAATTAATATTATAAATAAATATATTTAATATATAAACATTACATATTTTTCTGAAATATATACATGCATGTGTGTGTATTTATATATACATAATAAATATATACAGCACACATACATATATTATGTAAACAAAAACATTCATTTTGGATGCCATTAATCATTTGACAGCACTAATATATATTTATATATATATATATATATATGTGTGTATATATACACACACATTATGTAAATTATTTGTGTGTTATTAATTATTATTTGTGTAGTTTGTGTTGTATTACTTTTGTGTAGTATTTTTGATTTAAAAACTACAATAATCATGAATGAATTTGAGTCATAACTACATTGTTATTTTATCATTAATTTATCACTTTATCGTTAACATTTATCATTACATTTACTGTACAAACTATATTTAAACTGCATTTAATTTGTTATATTGTTTTACATTTTTGTTGTTATTGTTTTGTTTTTTTTGGGTGATATTTTGTCATTGGACCTTCCAATATTAATACATAGAGTGCTCGAGTGCCAAACTGTTGCTATGGTAACCACCTCGGATGAACTCAACATCTGCTCGGTGAGTTAGTCTCACCAAATGGAAAAACACACACTGACTAACCTGATATTGAATCTCATATTGAAATGCTTGTGTACAATATATATACAAATGCTCAATTACAACAGTTTCTGTGTCCACTAATGCTGATCTTACCCTATATTGCAGTGTGCTGCGGTCAGGATCCAGTATTTGTTAATCAAGGTCCCGCCACAGAAGTGCTGGCCCGTGGCGCTCTGAATGGACACGATGTATCTGATGGAGTACGGCGCTGGGACGTATCCACCCACGATACGACCCTGTATCACATCATGACCTGAGAAACAAACCAGCAGACATGTGAATTGACTGACAGCATCTTCAATCTCTAGATTTTCCTTTCACACGTGCACACATGGAGGCCGCTCTGACTCCAAACCTTTGTCTCGGGAGGAGAGAGTGTAACTTAAGGTTGCTAAATTTGTTTTACAGTAAGTCAATACCGAACAATGCGCCGTAAACAATATGGGTTTTCCCCCATCTAAATCTGTCCGCACAAGACTATAATGTCCTAACATGTGCGTCACGAACAGACGCCGCGTTTGATTTGACTGGTGACTGGAAACTCATCTCTGGTCTATATGTTGCCCTTGGGCATATCGATCGGCATTTAACAATTAACAGCTGTACGTGTCGCGGTTAAAGTAATCCTATACAATATAACCCGTGTGAAACACATACGTGCTGGATTGAATCTATTATGCTACCTTGATTGAATGACCTTAGACCTCACGAGGATCGGCAGCAGCGTGACCTTTATCAGATTGCTTTATGAAGCTCTCAACGTGAGGAAATCCTAAACTTTAAAGCACACAAAGCGGTGAATTCCCCGCACATCAAGAGGTTATGTACTTCTGTTGTTTGCTGTTTATGTCGTGAAGTAGCGAAAAACAGTAAACAATGCTGAACATCAGTGTTTATGGATTTAAATGACAGCGTTTGGGGATTTAAACGGCTTTGTTGTGGTTTTATTATTCAGCATGATTTTACGTTAGATTCCAGCGTGTGATGGATTGATTAAGAGTTTTTTGCACATTCTAAGGTTTATAATTGCTTTTCGTGTTGGTAATGAAAAAGATTTGTTCGGGCTTCTTTGGATTTCCTTCAGTGAAGATGCGCTCAGAGCAGGCTGTCAGGATGAAGGGCCCATCCATCAATGTTTGTCCATTGTGCTTTTAGTTTGTCCTCAGATTTCATTTCTGCACTAAATAAATCACAAAACTTCAGCCAGACATCCAAAATTACTTAAAAATAAACTACCCCGTATTAAAAGTCAGATCCAAAATGTCTCCTAGAGCAATCTTTATTTATTTATTTATTTAAGCTTAGAAAATTTGGCATTATTAATTTACGGTATATGTCTATAAAACATCAGTGTGTCAGTAAAATTATAAAAACAATGTTTGTCTTGGGTGAATTTGGGTCTTTTTCTCAGGAGAAGCAAATCTGATGAGAAACTATGTGTTCATATTGAGATATTTGACTTAATATTGCAGAATTGGTCATTTTGGCAAATCTTAGCACATTTCTTTTCAAAGGTGTGAGGAAACTTCAGTCAAATCTAAAATTGATATAGCTTTTTATTAAATATGTACTATGTTATTGAAAGAACAATTTAAAAAAAATATATCATTTGTTATTTTTCTCTTTTCTTTTTCTCTTGAGATTTTAAAACATTTTTTTTTTTTTTTTTTATTCCTGTAGGTTGACAGATTGAATCTATAACATTGCAATATTCCATCAATTTATTTTATCTTTTAAAAATTGTATTATTATTAATTTTTATTTTAATTATAGAACACATCGTAAAATCAAAAGAGACGTTGTAAAATTATCACTGGCACTTTAAAATGAAAATTGTCATGCTATCATTCGCATGAAAATTCATAGCAAGTCATCCAAACTTTTTTTTTTTTTGCCGTAAAAACTTCACTTACAGATCATTGCTTTGCTCAAGGTACAGTTGCTCCACAAACCATAACACTCAATGCTGCTATACTGTGTTAATGCACTGAAAGGATTTTGTACTGAAGTATAAATCTGTACTTACAGCTCACCACGAGGAGCTCCAGGAGAACACAGAGCAGAAGCAGAGGCAGGTTCATACTGATGGAGACGCAGACACAGAGACAGACACATCCACAGGTGAAGACCAGACTGAGAGGAGCTTTGCTTCAGGTACTCTGATTCCTCACCTGGGGAAGGATCACCTCTGCATTCTCGGGTTTCTTAGTTCCTATTTCCGTCTCCATGGTCACAATGTCGTCTGAGAGCGGGAACAATATATAATTGAAGCTTTCTTAACCAAACCTGTGACCTTTTGTTTTTTTGGGTTTGATTTAGGATCAGTACAAATGCCTACGTCACATGCTATTTGCGTCATATCGCAGATTAAATTCTACAGTTAAAGAATCAGTCAGATTTACTGTATCTTTTATTATTCTGTCTTAAATAAGGATTTTTGGTTTATATTACTAATGTAGATGTTTTTAGTGGCCCCGTAAAGTATCTAGAGACTTAATTCACATTTATATATATATAAACATTTTAAATTAAATAAAAAAATAAATATTAAATTAAATAAAATATAAAAACTTATTTTATCTCAGCTAGTTTCCAAGGCAACATTTCTCATTTTCATCTAGTTTAACTTGATGTACTAAAAAAAAAAAAACTAAAACTGAAATGGAAATGAATAAATACTACACTGACAAATTTAAAACAACAAAAACTAATAAAAAAAATCACAAAAACACAGCAAAATTACTAAAAAATGTAACTTAAATTAACATGAAAGCAGAAACAATAAAAATAAAATCTAGTTCAAAATATTAACAAAAACTGTAATAGAATCCCAGTGATATTAAAAAAAACTTATTTTGTTTTATTTTATTATTTTAATGTATTTTTTCATTTTTGTTTTATTTTTTTATTCTTTTCTCTCTGGGTTGTAGATTAGTGGTTTTAAATTGTGAAAAATTGTGGTAGTTTTCAGTTAAAAGAGGCTCAAAATTATCAAAATGTAAAAAAAAAAGTGTCATCTGAAATCAAATGATCCAGTTTAGCCATTTTATGCAATTACTTTTGACGGGTTGTTTTATTATTTTATTTTATTATTTATTTTAATTCTGTTTTTGTCTAGTTGTAGATTAAGTTTTGTTGAAATTGTGCAAATGATTTCTAATAATGCTCAGTTAAAAGGGACTGAAAACTGTAAATGAACCATCTCATGGCAATGTTACCAGCCAAAGTGTATGAACAATCATGGAGTTTATATATATATATATGATTTACTGTTTGTGATTTACTGTTTTGTACATAAACTCATACTTCATAAGTTAAAGAATATTTTGTGAAAATGTAACCTTGATATCTTTAATATTGACTGAGTAAGACCATGTCAAATATTGAAATCATAGTGAAATTAATGGTTGAAATCAAACTTTAATGCTTGTTATCTCATAATTAGATTTTGAGACTTTAGATTGGATTTCACAGAGAGGGTCACTCACTCACACACACACACACACACACACACACACACACACATATATATATATATATATGCAATGCTATACATGCAGTGATTTTTATTGTGTAAAAATAGTAAGTAAAAATGTGTATATATATATATATATACACACACACACACGTATACACACACACACACACACACACACACACACACACACACACACATGTACACACACATTTTATATATATATTTACATAATAATAATGATTTTAAACTATATATTTTTTAATACAATAAAGCCTTAAACAAAAACAATTCTGGGTGCCAGTGAATGAAACTGAACCGCTTTACCAAACGGACCAACAGAAAAAATCCGCATTAGATCTGGCTGCTGGGAATTGTGGGATTGGCCCAGATCTGGAGCACGGATCATTAAAAATGAAGATGCGGATGAAATGGCGTGATCTCTGAGACCAGTGTTAGCTAATGAACTCCTCTCAATCTGACACAGCACAATCTACGTCTCATTTATTGTGTCTCTTTCTCATGGCTGCTTCCTCCGGGTGCTGACCGCTGCTGTTTTTACACCTGATCTGTTGTTCTGCTCTCTTGATTCTACCACAACAGAGCGATTAGCCCTCTTCGTCACCTCCTCATCATCGTGACATGATGTCTCTGGCTTCTGTGTTAGATCCTCTGCTCCGAGCCTGCAGGGTCCTGTCATGTTTAATAGAGAGTTTGGGGACCGTTCTGCTGTCAGTGGACTATTAATCGTCACTTTGGCATTCATTAATAACTGACCTCTTAAATTGGATCTTCCATCCATACGGTTGTCATGGTAATTAGGACGACAGTTATGTCACAGCACATGGTGGCAAGAATCAACTAAACCATTCAATCTTTTATTTTATAGATTATGTAGTTGTGTTAACAATATAATAAAAGTTTATAGTCTTTTATTTCAGTTTGAGAGGGAATAAATTATGTGGAATAACTTAGATGACGTACTAAATCGGATGTCCTGTTTTATTTTATTATTTTATTATTTTCACCATTTAAACATTTTACATAATATGGAATAATTTTAAATGACATTCACTGGAGGTAAGAAACGACTAAAGCTGATGACCTGTTTTATTTTATTATTTTATTTGCAAAATCACTACAAACCTTTTTAAAATTCTACCAAATTATGTGAAATAAATTTAAAGGACACTCATTAAGATGAGTTAACAAACAACTAAAGTTGATCACAGGTTCTATCATTTTATTTTATTCATAATCATGTGGAATAAATTTAAAATGCATTCAGTGGAGGTATCAAAACAACTAAAGATGATGACCTATTATTTATTTTATTTTATTAAATCACTGCAGACCATTTCAAAGTTCTACATAATTATGTGTAATAACTTTAATTGACATTCACTAGAGTTAACAAACAATTAAACTGATGACCTATTTATTGCATTTATTTTATTCCATTTTTTTTTTAAATACGAGCATAATTTAATTGAAGTAGTTTAATTAACATTTATTTAATTATTAATTTTTGCTCTTTATTAAAAAAATCGTAAGAGAATATAAAACCAACCTCAGCTTTTGTGTTCAATGAAAAAAAAGTATAGCATTACACAATGAAACAAATGACAATATTTGCTGTAAAAAGCACTGCATAAATTAGTAATTCTACTGTAAGCAAAGTTATAATTCTGATGTATCAAATTAACCAAATCACACAGTATTGAGACACTCCCCAGACAACCTGATTTTATCTTCATATTCGGTAGAGCTCTTATAATGTCACACTTTTCCCACGAGTGATTCTAAAGCTGTTCTGTAAGCCACCAACCTTTGATTTTGATCAAACTCCACAGTCTGAGTGAGTGTGAGATGGAGGATGAAGGAATGAAGACAATGATATGGTGTGAAGTGGGAAATGCATGTTGTCAGATTAAACAAAGAAACTAAAGGTAAATAAATCTAATTCTTTAGTTGCATATACAGATATAAATATATATCTGGGAAATAATGTGTTCGTTATGTGCTCATCCATTAGAAAATAAAGCACTGATTAAATGTTAGAAAGGAACCGAGTCATTATATTCAAAATGTCACAAAAGCTTAAATCTGAGAACCATATTTATTGTCTATCATAAATAGCATCCACAGATGAATAGATATTAGTCTGTTTCTAACAAAGTGTTTTATTACACTGAAAGCAAATACTTTAAATCAGCTAGGCGTTACCTAATAAACTCGTAATTTCATCCATATGCACATTGCAATGCATTGCAAACATTTCCTTGAACTAAATAGATCCTACCTTGCTTTAATGGCACATTTTATGTATTGTGAGAAATTACTTATAAAGAGTCTCAATGCAAAGGTAGCTCTAAATCATTTGTGATGTCAGATTCTGGTTTTGAAAAGCCCTTTTTGTTAAAGGTAATTATATATCAGGAAAATTATGGGGAAAAAAACTTTAACTTGTTGATAAAAACATTTCCGATCATGTAACTCAAGCTTGCAATATTTTGAAACACTGTTCATCTGACAACACCCACAGTACTTGTGTTTAACGCTGCCATTGAAACGGGTGAACAGGGTGTTGATCTGAATCTCCAGCACACAATAAGTCATAATAAAGAGCGTTGAATCAGATATGCATGACACTGACTTCATCTTTGTCAGGTACTAGGTCAGTGTCTGTTATACTGTGAATTAGTTGTACAATTTGTTGTTTGACGGACAACAGCAGGCCCGCAAAAGCACTGGACGTGGATAGTGTGTCGGTATAAAAGGAGAGAAGTACTGAAATCAGCAGTTGGAGGTCATTCAAAGCTTCGGAGGTGAGGAATTATCACTGGCGAGTCTTCACATATTTTATTTACTTTTTCCTCCTCGACTGTCTAATGAGCATTAGAACATCTCATAATAGTCATCGACTAAAACAAGCCTAAGTGACATGATCTTGTGATCAGATATTTCTTCTGCACTCTTGAACTGTATCAGGTTGCTATTGTACAGTTTTGAAGGATGCAAGCAGACATACAGACTTCAGCGATTCATTATAAGCATTGAGAGACTCGTTTTCATTTATTACAGGCTTTCACAATATGTTGCTTTTATTTTGGGCACTTTTCTTACAGCGCTGACAGAATGGCTCAGTTATTGTTGGGATTTCTTGTGCTCGCTGTAACGATCAAAGGTAAGCAATGCAATTCTTCTTTAAAAAGCGACTGTTTGACTCAAAGACCTTAGAATTGACATTTGTCTAATTCATTTAGAAGTCTGTTCCACATTAGAAATTTCAAGTCATTTTGTTAAAGGCACATTTATAATTGCATATGCAAGCAAACATAATCATAATTAAGCTAAAATAGAGTTTTAAACAATGTTATCATGGTATGTGGGTGTGGCTGGGATTGCTTAATAGAAATGGCTCATTTTAACATAATCTAATATGTAAATATTCTTCTAAACTGTTGGATATATAGCTTAAATATGCAAAATGTGTATAATATTTTCTCCATGTTTTTGTATTGACTAGATACATTGCCACAAAGGATCATCGGGGGTCAAGAGGTCGTGCCTTACTCTATCAAATACCAGGCGTCTCTTCAGGTTGACAGGAGGCATTACTGTGGAGGAACCCTCATTCATCCTCAGTGGGTGTTGACTGCTGCCCACTGCTGGAGACCGTATGTGCTGCATCTCGCTTTTAAAACCACATACTTTTTTATTGGTAAATTTGATATAAATAGAAGGAAGTTATTTCATTTGAAAATGCCCTGTATGTTGTATTGTATTTGGATGGACAGGGCCAGTGTGATTCAGGTGGTGCTGAGTGAGCACAATCTTGCTGTAGAAGAGGGATTTGAGCAAGTGTTTAATGTGTCCAGAGTCTCCAGTCATTTTGCCTACAATCCAAAAACTTTTAACAATGATATCTTGCTCGTTAAGGTAAGAAACACATAACAAATACTAAAAAGGACTGATTCTGTGGTGCAATTTGAAGACTTTGTCTCATTATTAAATACTGACTTGAGATATACGTGAAGAATCCTGCTACAGATTTTGTTTGTTTGGTATTAAAATAATTTATTTCATATCCCAGTTTAATGTGCAGTGATTGATCAATAAATATTGATTAAGTTTTTTTTTTTACAATGTTTATTTAAATTTGAAAGCTGAAGCATTAATTTAAATAGATAGATAGATAGATGGATGGATGGATGGATGGATGGATGGATATGAACTGAAATAAAAATGAATTAAGGCCATATAGAAATCTTTAAAAAAAACAATACAAATAATAAAAGTACTTCAAAAAAATTACTAAAACATAAAAATAGTATATTTCATATAAAAAAGTCTATTTCATTTAATATAAAGTATGCCTTGTCTTTATCAATTCCATATTGAAATATGAAATGTTCCACATCAATCAAGAATATTTTTGTACGCATTCAAAAAGCAAATTAAAATTGTTTCCTTGTTACCATTACAGAAATCACACAAGTAATCAATATTCAGTTTTACTCAAAACACGGCTGAGTTTTTCAAAACACTGCCGTTTTTGTTTGAGCGACTGACATGTCAACTTCTAGTGTAACCAATGCCATGAGCTTTTGGGTGGGACTATCTTTTTGTTTGCCCAATGGCAGATGGGGAGAGTGTTTGGGGAAACCTGTTTGGAAACTGCCATTATTTTCAAGATTTTGGTGGAAATTGCACACTTCATATGAAGACATATTTATTTTTTCCCCCAGCTCAGTGTTCCAGCCCAGATTAATGCCTATGTTCAACCGGCCACACTGCCAACCGTAGACACGCCTGAGTTACGTGGAGGAACCATCTGCACTGTGAGCGGATGGGGAGTGACACGAATATACAGCTTCTATCTGTCACCGATTCTGCGTGCGGTGGATGTGTCGATCATGAGCTACTGCCAATACTACTACTACTACAGAGTCAATGACAACATGGTCTGTGCGGGCTCTCGCTTCGGGGGAAAAGACGCCTGCCAGGTAACCTGAGGTTTAAATGCAAACGAGAACTTCCCCAATCCTGGTGGCAGCGAATGGAATAGAGCGCAACAGGTCCCGCCCACTTTTTCAGTGGCCTTCGCTCCTGAAGTATTTTTCTTAATAACCAAACCATACAGCTATGAGATGAATCCCACCATTGCAAACTTTGATAAAAAATTCTACAACAGCAAAAACTAATACTAAATGAATGTAAGTAAAATGTTCTCAAGCTTACTGAAAGCAAGTAAACAGTCTAATTATTAATTACAAGAAAAGGATAAATAAATATATTAATCAAAAAATACAAATGAAATTAGGTAGACTAATACAGAAATAGCCAATACAGACATTTAATCAGAGGTTCAACTGGGATTTGTTATGTGGGGGAGGGGGGCTCTGTGGTTTCAGGCTTTTGAGGGGTGCATATGTGTATGCAAAGCCTGCATCTTATATCAATTGACAAAACTGTAAAATATAAGTTTAGAGAGTTCTCTGCTATGAACAAATGCTGATCAAAATCATTCTAGATGCTGCATGGCAGTGTGCAAAGATAGATCTGTCTGCAGGATTTTTTTTTAAATCAAATGTAAGACTATTTAAGACCTTTTTTTAAGAACTGCTAATATTATTTAAAAAATAAAAATTTATGAGCAGGGTAGGGCAATGTCTTATTAAACTGTAAAATGACTGTAAAAACATGATTTACAAAAAAAATATTTACAACCCCAAATCAGAAAAAGTTGGGACAGTATGGAAAACGCAAATAAAAAAAGAAAGTAGTGATTTCTAAATTTACTTTGACTTGTATTTCATTGCAGACAATATGAACACAAAATATTTCATGTTTTGTCTGGTCAACTTCATGTCATTTGTAAATATACATCCTTTCCTGTCATTCAGACCTGCAACACATTCCAAAAAAAGTTGGGACAGTAAAGCATTTACCACTTTGTAATGTTGCCATTCCTTTTCACAACACTTAAAAGACGTTTAGGGACTGAAGACACCAAGTGATGAAGCGTTTCAGGTGTAATTTTGTCCCATTCTTCCTGCAAACAAGTCTTAAGGTGGGCAACAGTACGGGGTCTTCGTTGTCACATTTTGCGCTTCAAAATGCGCCACACATTCTCTATTGGAGACAGGTCGGGACTGCAGGCAGGCCAGTCAAGTACCCGTACCCTCTTCCTCCGCAGCCAGGACTTTGTAATGTGTGCAGAATGTGGTTTTGCATTGTCTTGTTGAAATATGCATGGACGTCCCTGGAAAAGATGTCTTCTTGAAGGCAGCATATTGTGCTCCAAAATCTCTATGTACTTTTCAGCATTAATGGTGCCATCACAGAAGTGCAAGTTACCTTTGCCGAGGGCACTGACACAACCCCATACCATGACAGACCCTGGCTTTTGGACTTGTTGCTGGTAACAGTCTGGATGATCCTTTTCTTCTTTGGTCCAGAGCACACGGCGTCCATTCCTCCCAAAAAATACCTGAAATACTGATTCATCTGACCACAGTACACGTTTCCACTGTGTGATGGTCCATCCCAGATGCCTCCGAGCCCAGAGAAGTCGACGGCGCTTCTGGACACTGTTAACATAGGGCTTCCTTTTGGCACAGTACAGTTTTAACTGGCATTTGTGGATGTAACTACGTATTGTGGTACTTGACAAAGGTTTGCCAAAGTAGTCCTGAGCCCATGTGGTGATATCGCTTATAGATGAATGAGGATTCTTGATGCAGTGCCGCCTGAGGGATCGGAGATCACGGTTGTTCAGCTTAGGCTTGCGCCCTTGTCCTTTACGCACTGAAATTCCTCCAGATTCCTTGAATCTTTTAATTATGTTATGCACTGTTGAAGGTGAAATATCCAAATCTCTTCCTATCTTTCTTTGAGGAACATTGTTTTTAAACATTTCAATAATTTTCTCACGTATTTGTTGGCAAACTGGCGATCCTCGGCCCATCTTTGCTCCTAAAGGACTAGACCTTTCTTGGATGCTGCTTTTGTACCAAATCATAATTACAATCACCTGTTGACATCAACTGTTTCAAATCACATCATTATTTAACCAATTTACCTCATTACTAGCCCTAAATTGCTCCTGTCCCAACTTTTTTTGGAATGTGTTGCAGGTCTGAATGACAGGAAAGGATGTATATTTACAAATGACATGAAGTTGACCAGACAAAACATGAAATATTTTGTGTTCATATTGTCTGCAATGAAATACAAGTCAAAGTAAATTTAGAAATCACTACTTTCTTTTTTTATTTGCGTTTTCCATACTGTCCCAACTTTTTCTGATTTGGGGTTGTATAAGAAAAGGGATGAGTCAGAAGTATAAATTATATTATCGGTTGAAGTTTGCATTAGTCTGAGTAAAAACAGATGGGCTGATTGAAAATGCAAATTGATTCTCTGCCAGCAGGAGGCGCTTTTGGAATGGCAGAAATACAGCGTTTTCCCTGGAAATGGCTGTACACAAAGCAGTGCAGTGCTCATAAATGCTTCTTTATTAGATAATAATGAAGATGCCATCGAAACTATTCTGAAGACAATCAGTTCCCTTCAGAGATACATTCATATAAAAATACCTACAGCATCATTGCTTGAATTAGTATAAGAAAAGTGTTATAATATAGCCAATGTTGTTGGAAATGTACGAGGAAAGTCCACTGATGTGTTACCAGCGCAAGCCCTGGCCCAATCTTACCCCTGCATTTAAAGGTGTCATAGAATGCATTGATACAATATTTTTAATTGTTCTCTGATATCTACATAGAAGGTATGTGGCTTAGGTAAGGGCAAAAAATCTCCAGAAACAGTTTTACATGTCCATTTACAACACTAGGATTTCTCCCCAGAATGAAACGGTCTGTTATTGGCTTATTTGGAAGGGTCATGAATAATAATGTTGAGATCTGCTCTGATTGGCTGTTTCACAGTGCGGCTCATTTCAGTAGTTCACACAGCAGGAAGGAAACACAGGGAAAATATATATTTCAATACTTTCTCGCACAGTTATATCGTTGGGTAATTATTCTGTAAATAAAATGCGGGCATCAGGGAGCCGCTATTAATATGCGGGGCACTGAAACTGCTTTCAAATGCAGGATTGCTTTTTAGTTTCACTTTCACTTTCAAGATTCGTGATCGCACATACTCTTGTTTATACTATGGAGCTGCAGTACTTACCACACATTTTACAAGATCAGATGCTTGTTGGTGGTGCTCAGGATCTGTAAATCATTCGCCATCATCCTCAGTCATCTCTCCTTACTCTGTTTATGTGGTAAGTGAAATCTTATGAACGGTAATGTAACAGGCTACAGCTAGCAAGGAGCTAACCATGTCCCTTTAGTGGCTTGCGTTATTTTATTAGAACACGTTATTTGCTTTCCGTGCCTTTCTGAATACAGACACCATCCCATCCCTGCACTTCACATTCCCTGCACAGCCTGGAACATAACATTTATTTCCATGATCTGCCATTTTCGCTGTTGTCCTCGCTTGTTTCTTCACAATACCTGCAGAACTTCTGATGGTTCGGCTGGCGGCTGGCATAGAACATGGGCAGGTTTATGCAAATGTTGGGGGCATAACTATTAGTGATCCTGACTGTTACGTCACAGTCGGTGTTATGTTCTGATTCGCCTATTTTTCAGTGGTCTTTTGCATTCACAAGATTTACATAAGAAGGAGGAAACAATGGTGTTTGAGGCTCACGGTATGTCATTTCCATGTACAGAACTCTTATTATTCAACTATGCCAAGGTAAAGAAAGTTTTCCATTCTATGACACCTTTAAGTAAGTAATAAATGTACAAATAAATTAAATATCCGTCCTACTAAAGTGATTCAGATGAGAGCAGTGAGTGATTTTCTCTTTTTCTTTTGTTGTTTGATTAATTAATGACACAGTCGGCAGCAGCCGTCAAAATGCTGTACAAGCATGTCACTTTTCTGATAATGCATCCGGTCAGTGACCATCAACTGTCCCTGAGCTCAAGTCTGAGTAAAAATGCATCCAAGTCCGTGACAAGTCCAAGTCCGCTAAAAGTTGTACTTGAGTCCGAGTGTGAGTCCGAGTACCCCAATTCAATTTTTTTTTGTATATTGGGAAACATTGGTACAGTAGTTGAGAGTGTAGGGAAGCTGATTTTATGTCATTTGCAATGCTTCATGGGAGTGAGCGGGCACTAAAGTGTTTTTTGGTGCAGTTTTCTTGTTTAAATTCTCTGATTGGTGAAGCATTCTGCAGAATCATAGGTAATGTGGTTTTTCACCAAAAATTCTGCTGTTGAACACAATTATTTAAAAAATAAGTTTGGCTGCTTTATGAGTTAAAATTAAGAATCACTGGATGAGATTTTTACTTCTGGAACCCAAATGTTGGGGGGAAGAAACTGATATTACTTAAAAAATAATATTAAAAATAATTATTAATAATAAAAAAATCATTATTTTGGCAGGGTTTAGTTTGACCCCTCAAACACACCTGATTTTCCATGTCAGTCGGCAGTTTTCCTAATTTATGATGGCAAACAAACCCTCCCAAGGGTCCTGCCAAAGGATTTTCTGTGAATAAGGCGTTCTGGGAATAAGGGTGCGGTCCACTGCTGACAATTCATGGAGACGTTAGATATACTCTGATATGGAACAGCTTTTCAGGGCTTTATGTTCAGCCTCTTTATGTTAGTGTAAATCAAGGTGTGATATCTTCATTTAGTTACACAGTAGGTAATATTTACAGATGGTTTCGGTTTCAGTGTTTAAAAATGTTTTTAAAATTTCCCTTTGAAGAATGGAAAACAAAAAAATTGTAACGTAAAAAATTTGGTAAAAATATTCTGTTTTTGTTCCATTTTCATAAGGATAGTGTGATTTGTGATGGGGAAAATAGTTTTTCTTTCTATCTTTCTTCTTTCAAAGGGTGATTCGGGCGGTCCTCTCATTTGTGATGGGACTTTAGAAGGCATTGTGTCATGGGGAATCGGCTGTGCTCTTCCGTACTATCCTGGCGTCTACACAAGAGTGAGAAACTACAGCCGCTGGATCGACTGGATCATCAGCTCTGACAGCTGAAATACAGGTTTAACTCAATGTGGGAGGGCTTTCCTTCAATCTGAATTCAGAAAAAGGTGTAATTTGACTTTTGAAGTACTCATGCTTTCACATTGTTGCTTTCAGTGTCTCAATAATTATAAATTAACATGCGTATTTTGGACTCTAAAAAGCATTGAATACTTATATTAACTTTATTTTATCTTATGTTCAAGCCTATTTTCACTCATAGTTCCATATATATATATATATATATATATATATATATATTCTATATAAGGCTTTCACACAAATGCTTGAAATTAGTTTTGAAGATAAATTGTGCCAATATGAATTTTTTTTAGAAAACTGTATTCTATTTAGTTTTTCTAAATGTTGGAACAGATAGAAAAGTCCTTAAATATGATTTAAAAAGCAACCTAGGATGTATCTATTTGATAGAATGACGTGGAAGAAATCTAGCTGTCAGTAAGATTGATGGAACTGTCACTGTTTCATTTTGAAATACATAAAGTTTACAACAAGCTCCTACTTGCCTCTTTATTGCAGTCATATTCTCATATGAGTCTCTGAACTCTGGACTGAGTAAACAGGATGATCTTTACTCATCCGTCTGGTTACTTACAATTTGTGCATTACCTCAATTAAATATTTTCTAATACTCATGAGAATAAATGTTTAAACCACATTGTGAAAATGTTTTGTTCATTTTATGTTGACGGTGCTCTGTATAATGATTGTCAGAATGCTGCAATGCACAATCCTGTTCGTGGAATTTCACACCTTGTCATCTGTATGAATATTAAGTAAATGGGAATTTTCACATTGCTGCACCAAATTACTCCATGCTAAGTGTCAAAGAGTCATTGCATCACTGATTTCCTCCTTAGTCACACACACACACACACACACACACACACACACACACACACACACACACACACACACACACACACACACACACACAGACACACATTAACTTGTGACTTCAAGCCATGTAGTGCCTGGCTGTTAGAACAGAGTCTCCAGTCAGCAGCATTATGAATAGCTGGAGCCCACAAGAGCTTGTTCAGAAATCTCAGGAAGCCAAAGAACAGGCGTATTGTCCCTACAGCAAGTTCAGAGTCGGAGCAGCTGTCATAACAAGCGATGGAACCGTGTTCACAGGTGAGGACACACTAAAAAATATGTTGTTGTTATTTGAAACTACAAATACATATATATCATTCAAATGTCTGGGGTTGTTGCCACTTTTAAATGTTTTTGAAAGTCTATTATCCTCACCAAGGCTGCATTTATTTGATCAAAAATATAGTAAAAACAGAAAACAGTAATAATGTGAAATAATATTCCAATTTAAAATAACTGCTTTCTATTTAAATATGTTCAAATGTTATTTATTCCTATGATGCAAAGCTGAATTTTCAGCATCTTTACATCCTTCAGAAATCATTCTAATATGCTGATTTGCTGCTCAAGAAACATTTCTGATTATTATCAATGTTAAAAACACTTCTTGAATGCTTCTTGAATGAATGGAAAGTTCAAAAGTACAGCATTTATTTTCAATTGAAATATTTTGGATCATTAATGTCTTTACTGTCACTTTTGATTAATTAAATGCATTATTTATGAATAAAAGTATTAATGTCTTTAAAGAAAAATCTTACTGAACCCAAACTTTTGAACAGTAGTCTATATATTTGTTTTGTAGCTATATTTTTGTCCATTTTTCATGGTTCTTCAGCATATGGTGGTGTTTAACAGGTTGTAATGTAGAGAATGCATGCTACACAGCTGGATTGTGTGCTGAGAGGACTGCAATCTCTAAAGCTGTGTCTGAGGGACACAAGAGCTTCAAAGCCATTGCTATTGCCAGGTAATTCAGTATATAGCTATGTGTATGTATTGGCTGAAGTATAAGTAAGCAGTGTTGAGTAATATTCCTTAACTGTCTTTTATGCAGTGACCTTGAAGATCGCTTTATTTCTCCATGTGGAGCCTGTAGGCAGTTCATGAGAGAGGTCAGTTCTTCTAAAAAATATAATAATGCAAACTGATAATTTTTTATTCTTTTGTTATTACTATAATTCACAAAAACATAGAAGTTACACTGTGGCTTGCGAAAACAAGTCATCAGGGAAAACCAAAACATTAGTCAACAAACTGCATGTTTGGAAATAGTGGGATTTTGTGAAATGTAAGTGTGGCTTGGAATTTAAAAAATAAAAAAATAAAATTGCAAAAGAATGTGAGTAATCATTTTTCAGCTTCCATTGACACTGCCATTTAACAGACTGGTTATGTCATCTGTCTCACAGTTTGGCTCACAGTGGGACGTTTATATGTCAAAATCTGATGGATCTTACAAACTGATGACAGTGGAGGAGCTCCTGCCGTGTTCATTTGGCCCTGATGACCTGAGGGCAAGAGAAAACGATTAGACTTTCGACATAAAGCCATGACAGATAGATTTAAATGTATTAAATGGATGTATGGTTATATTATTTTCCAATGAAAAATGTAAATTAATAAATAGTAGCCCTATTCTGAATTGATGTGTGGTTAAATTATTACAAAATTAATTTACAATGTGTACTTTTATTTTGAAAGCTGTAAAAAAGTGACAATTATCCCAACGACCAATCAGCGTTACATAAATAATATAGGGAGAAGTTTGGTCAAAGCCACTAGAAGGCAAGCCTGCAATCATTAGCCGAAAAAGCGTAATGGCTAACGCTAACGCTTCCGGTCTGGCAGTACGTGGGAAAGGAGACCAGAGGCCTTTCACTACGCTGAATAAACAGCTTTTTAGAGGAAACGGTTCATCATTTAATGAATCGACAGCCTATCTGCTAATCTTCAACATGTTTTACACAAAACAATACTTTTGAATTGAGCTATTTTTAGTTTACCACGAAAAAAATGCTGTTTTATAAGAGAAATCACTGACTTTTTGCAACAGCTGGGATTCAGCTTACGGCATTTCTCATTCATTCCTATGTTGTCCTTAAATGGCGACTGAGTGTCGCACAACTCTTGACTGAAATTCAATGACGTCAAGGCTGTATGTGATTGGTTATTAAGGCACACGTGATCCTAGTTAGCCGTTACGCTTTCTCCAATAGTAAGTAATACAGACCCTCTCATCTCCCTACCAGACAGCAAGCAGTGTTGGCCCAGATCCAGCCCACATCTGGCCCGCATGGATTTCACACGGGCCAGATGTGGGCCGGATCTGGGCCAACACTATGTTGCTGTCTGGGTATAGTAAGATAATCTCTGGTTTGGTTCGTAAATGGGCTGTTTCCTGTCATCATGAAATTTAGTTCTTTACTCGGCTCAAAATGTCAGTGAAACATGCTCTCAGTCGGGGGTTGGAGCTGGGGAGGTCGCTTCTCCAGCTGGGGCTCTTCAAACCAGCCGGCCGTGTGCCAGCGAAGCTCCGCGGTGAGCAGCTGCGTGTGTCCCGCTCGACCCGCACCGTCCAGCCGCAGACCTTCCTGCCCGCTCGGTACCGCTTCTTCCGCCTGTCTCTCAGCGGACTGGCCGCCCAGCTCCAGTCCGGGGCTTTCAGGAGAGTGGTTGGAGGTGGTGCTCCCAGAAACAGAGCTGTTTTTCTGGCTTTTGGGGTGGGTTTGGGGCTGATTGAACAGCAGCTGGAGGAGGACAGAACAAGTGCTGCTCTGTGTCAGGAGATACAGGTGAAAAACATCATCACATAAGAACACAACAATGACGACAGTTGTATATCTAATAATAGTGATATGGCATAATAATAATTGAGCATTCCTGTAGCTTAAACAGTAGAGTGGTGGTAGGTTTGTTTCCCAAATAATGCATGAAAAATGTATTCGCTTTGGTAATAAACGCCTGCCAAATGTGTAAATGTAAAACAGGTAGGCTTATTTAAATATAAATGGCTTGCCATCAAGGAATAAGTTACATTTTAGACATATTACAATATAAAACAGTTATTGTAATAAAATTTCACAATATTACTGTTTTTATTGTATTTTTAATCAAATAAATGCAGCCTTTGTGAGCATAAGAGACTTCTTTCAAAAACAAAATCTGGGGAGGAGTTCAGAATTTTTTTTTGCTGCATTGAAGGTTCACAGACACTTGTAGCCTTAATTATCCTTAATGGGAGAAGTTTGGAACAACCAGGACTTTTCCTAGAGCTGGCCTCCTGGCCAAACTGAGAAATCAATGGAGAAGGGCTTTGGTTATAGTAGTGACCTAGAAGCAGATGGTGACTCTGGTTGAGCTCCATGATCATATGTGGAGACTCCACCGATCTGGGCTTTATGGTGGTGTGGCCAGACTCAATCCTTTCCTCAGAGAAGACACATGAAAACTCAATATGTAAAGATAGCCTGAATGAAAGCCTAGTCCAGAGCATTCAGAACCTCGGACTGGGCAGAAGGTTCACCTTTCAACAGGACAATGACCCTAAGCACAGAGCTAAGACAATGCAAGAATAGCTTATGGACAACTGTGTGAATGCCCTGGACCAGCCAGAGCCTGGGCTTGAACCCAATCAAACATTTTTGGAGAAACTTGAAAATGTCTATCGGCCCCCAATCCCCCATCCAACCTGACAGAGCTGAAGAGGGGAGGAGAAGAATGGCAGATAATTGCCAAATGCAGATGTGCAAAGCTTGTGATATCATAACCAAAAAGAATTGAGGCTGTGGTGCTTAAACTAAGTACCGTGTTAAGGGTATGAATACTTATGCAATGTACTTATTTCAGTTTTTTTTAAATAAATTAGCAGTGTTGTCACAAACCTGTTTTTTGTTTTATCATTATGGTGTGTGGAGTGTAGATAGATGTGGGGAAAAGGTGATTTAAAGCAGTTTAATCATAAAACGTGAAAAAAATAATGAATATTTTGCAATTCACTGTATATTCTATGTAAGGTTTTTTCATGGATGCTTGAAATTAGTTTTGAAGGTACAGTGGTGGCCAAAATTATTAGGACACTAGTAATTTCACCAGCTAAAAATGGTTTTAAGTCAGTTATTTTTTATCTTTTGCTGTAGAGTGTCAGTAGGAAATATCAGTTTACATTTCCAAACATTCAGTATGCCATTAATTGTAATAATGCAGTGAGATTTTTGTCTGACAACAGTCAGTGCTCCACACAGAGATCTGATCTGATCATCATCCAGTCTGTCTGGAATGACATGAAGAAGAAACAGAACAAACTGAGACAGACTAAATCCAGAAGAACTGTAGCTTTGCAGGTAGGTTTCTTGAAGCATCTTGGAGACGTTGCCATGAGTTCTTCTGGATTTAGTCTGTCTCAGTTTGTTCTGTTTCTTCATGTCATTTCAGACAGACTGGATGATGATCAGATCAGATCTCTGTAAATTAATGGCAAAATAAATGTTTGGAAATGTAAACTAATATTTCTTACTGACACTACAGCAAAAGATAGAAATAACTGACTTGAAACCATTTTTTAGCTGGTGAAAATACTAGTGTTCTAATAAACCTTGCCATCTAGGTCTATGAATTTTAAAGTGAATGGTAATTTTAACATTGCTTCACCTTATTACTCATACTAAGCGTCAAAGAGGCATTGCATCACTAATTTCCTCCTTAAACAGTCACACACACTAACTTCTATCATTTAGAGCCTGGCTGTCAGAACGGGATCTGCAGTCAGCAGCATTATGAGTCACTATAACCCAAAAGAGCTTGTTCAGAAATCTCATGAAGCCAAAGAACAGGCGTATTGTCCCTACAGCAAGTTCAGAGTCGGAGCAGCTGTCTTAACAAGCGATGGAACCGTGTTCACAGGTGAGGACACACTAAAATTTTAACTAGTTAAGTGTTCTTATACATGTATGTTTATGTGAACCCTACAAATACAAATACAGTACATACCATTCAAAAGTTTAGGTCAGTAAGATTTTTAAAAATATTTTTGAAATAAGTCTCTTATGCTCATCAATGCGTTTATTTGATCAAAAATACAGTAAAACTTTAATATTGTGAAATATTACAATTTAAAATAATTTTTGTGATCAACAAACATTTCAATGTTTAAAATAGTTCAAAAATATTTTTGTGGAAACTGATACACTGTCTTCAGGATTTTCTGATTAATAGAACGTTCAAGAGAACAGCATTAATTTGAAATAGAAAGCTTTTGTAACATTTTAAATGTTTTTACTGTCACTTTTGATCAACTTAATGCATCCTTGCTGAATAAAAGTATTAATTTATTTAAAGGAAAATCTTACTGACCCCAAATTTTTGAATGGTCTCAATGAAGCACCGATAATGCATATACTAAATAAATCCCAAAAAGAAACCAGAGAGGCAATATGAGACATGAGTTTATATAAAAATCTACAGTACTGTTTTCTTAACAGGTTGTAATGTAGAGAACGCCAGCTATCCTCTTGGACTGTGTGCTGAGAGGACTGCAATCTCTAAAGCTGTGTCTGAGGGATATACCAGCTTCAAAGCCATCGCAATTGCCAGGTATTTAAATATATAGCTACAGTTAGGTCCATATATTTTCAGAATATATAATTCCAATTTTCATAATTTCGGCTCTGTATGCCACCAGAATAAAATTAAAAATAAAACAATCAAGATGAAATTGAAGTGCAGACTTTAAGCTTTCAAGCTTTTCAGTTGTTGTTTGTTTGGGTGTCTTTCTGCCTTTAGTTTTGTCTTCAGCAAGTGAAATGCATGCTCAATTGGGTTGAGATCAGGAGACTGACTTGGCCATTGCAGAATATTCCATACCTTCAAAAACTCCTGGGTTGCTTTTGCTGTATGTTTTGTGTCATTGTCCATTTGTACTACGAAGTGACGTCCAATCAACTTTGCTGGATCATCATCAATAAACACCAGTAACCCAGATCCACTGGAAGCCATGCTCATGCCATTACACTGCTCCACCATGTTTCACAGATGATGTTGTATGCTTTGGATCATGAGCTGTTCCAAGCCTTCTCCATACTTTTTTCTTCCCGTCATTCTGGTACAGGTTAATCTTAATTTCAGCTGTCCAAAAAATGCTTTTCCAGAAGTGGTCTGGCTTTTTTAGATGTCTAATCTGGCCTTGTTTGCACCTTGTGGTGAACCCTCTGTATTTGCTCTGGTGAAGTCTTCTCTTGAGTGTAGACTTTGACAGTGACACATCTACCTCCTGGAGAGTGCTCTTCTCTTGGCTGGATGTTGTGAAAGGGTTTTTCTTTACCATGGAGAGGATCCTCCGATCATCCACCACTGTTGTCCTCCGTGGACGTCCTGGCCTTTTTATGTTGCTGAGCTCACCAGTGCGTACTTTTTTCTCAGAATGTACCAAACTGTTGATTTGGCCACTCCTAATGTTCCTGCTATCTCTCTGATGGGTTTGTTTTGTTTTTGAAGCCTAACAATTGTCTGTTTCACTTGTATGGAGAGCTACTTTGACCGCATGATGTGGGTTCACAGCTACAGCTTCCAAATACAAATGGCACACTTAAAATCAACTTCAGACCTTTTACCTGCTTAACTGATGTAGAAATAAATCAAATCAAATCACTTTTATTGTCACATCATCACAGCACATGTGCCTTGATGAGTGAAATTCTTGAGAGCGTGCTCCATACAGTGCAGAAACAATTAACATATAGACAGTATTACTTACAGACTTATACAGATGGCAATGTGTAATATACACATACATATACTCAGTACACACAGTGTACTGTTAGACATACTTACAGTTATCAATACACATTATACACCGAACTGCAGAGTTTTCTCGGAGCTCGCAACACGGCTGCCATGCTCGGCGCCATCTTGGATCATTTAAAATAACGAAGGAATAGCCCACAACTGTCCATGAAACAGCTTTTGAGTCAATTGTCCAATTACTTATGGTCCCTTGAAAAAGGGGGGAGGTACATATTAAAGGGCTGTAATTCCTTAACCTTTCCTCCAATTTTGACGAGAATACCCTCAAATTAAAGCTCAGAGTGTGCACTTTATGCACACATTCATTATATAACTGTAACTTGAATGTTTTGGTCAGCAGCTAAAATAATAAAAATGGTGCCTGTGTTCAAATATATATATATATATGTATATATATATATATATATATATGGACCTGACTGTAGATGTAAGTATTGGCTGAAATTACTGTTGATTTAATATTCCTGTTATGAACTGTCTTTTATGCAGTGACCTTGAGGATCGCTTTATTTCTCCATGTGGAGCCTGTAGGCAGTTCATGAGAGAGGTCAGTTCTTCTAAAAATAAAATTATGCAAACTGATAATTATTATTGTTTTATTTGACTATTTATGAAGACATACAAATATGGAGTTACAATGTGATCTGTAAAAAGTTGTGAGTCAGCAGTGACAAACTGCATTTGGAAATAAAAGAAATGCCTTTATAAATTTAGGTGTGGCTTATAACAAAAGCAATTACAAATGAATGTAAGTAGCCTAATGCACTATTCATGCTTCACCTTCCATTGATACTGTCATTTAACACTGGTTATGTCATCTGTCTCACAGTTTGGCTCACAGTGGGACGTTTATATGTCAAAATCTGATGGATCTTACAAACTGATGACAGTGGAGGAGCTCCTGCCGTGTTCATTTGGCCCTGATGACCTGAGAAAAGGAATGAAAATAAAGCTATAAGCCATGTCACATACCAGATGTGCAGTATAGATTTAAAATGTTTTAAATCGATGTATAGCTGTATTATTTCCCAATTAAAAAATATAAACTAATAAACAATGAACATATTTTGAACTGTTGTGTGGTTAATAACTGACTCACCCCTTCGAACTTTTTATTGATACTTTTATTTTAAAATATGTGCCATATTTACTTTTAATGTGAAATACGTTTCATTTGACTTTTATTTTGAAAGCCTAACAAAAAGCGACATCTCGCGGACCAATGAGCGTTACATAAACACTGTCCTTGAGGAAATAATGCAGGGAGAAGTTGGGTCGGTAAACAGGCCCAATTGTTTTCTGTCATCGTGAAATTTAGTTCTTTACTCGGCTCAAAATGTCAGTGAAACATGCTCTCAGTCGGGGGTTGGAGCTGGGGAGGTCGCTTCTCCAGCTGGGGCTCTTCAAACCAGCCGGCCGTCTGGCAACGAAGCTCCGCGGTGAGCGGCTGCCTGTGTCCCGCTCGACCCGCACCGTCCAGCCGCAGACCTTCCTGCCCGCTCGGTACCGCTTCTTCCGCCTGTCTCTCAGCGGGCTGGCCGCCCAGCTCCAGTCCGGGGCTTTCAGGAGAGTGGTTGGAGGTGGTGCTCCCAGAAACAGAGCTGTTTTTCTGGCTTTTGGGGTGGGTTTGGGGCTGATTGAACAGCAGCTGGAGGAGGACAGAACAAGTGCTGCTCTGTGTCAGGAGATACAGGTGAAAAACACCATCACATAAGAACACAACAATGACGACATTTGTATATTTAATAATAGTGATATAGCATAATAATAAATGAGCATTTCTGTAGTTTTTGTATTCTGTAAGAGTGGCATGGTCATGTTGATTAACAGAGAATGCATTAAAAATGTATTCGCTTTGGTAATAAACGTCTGCCAACTGCATAAATGTAAAAATAATTAAGGAATTTAAATGTAAATGGCTTTGCCATCACAATAATAAATTACATTTTAAATTGTATTAAATAGAAAACAGTTATTGTAATAATATTACTGTTTTTTTTACTGTATTTTTTATTAAAAAAATCAAATAAATGCAGCCTTTATTCCGGATTTTGACCAGTAATGTATATATTATATATTATTATAATTTAACATATAATATTTCACATGTTATATTTATATAATATTACAATGTTGCATTCTTTACTCCTTGTTGCATAAAACAATTATTGCATGTAACATTGCGATATTACGTTCACAGTAATTCATAAATTTTATTGAAACATAATTAAAAAAAAAACAACAACTGGTTATTAGTTAACCTAGTCTGATTACAAAATACTGAACAGTAACCGTAATAATTTTATGTTTTTACATGTCATTATTTGTAATTATCTATCGCATCAGGTTACTACTTTCTTCTAAAGTTCATTAGACCTAGTCAATTTTGCACAAGCACACATGCAAATGGTATGCAGAGTATTATAAATATATGCAAATTACAGTATAGCAATTGTATCCATAATGCATTTATCATTTGTCAGCAATGCAAGTTATTACATTGGAATACAACTTCTCTATTCATTTTCATTTAAAAAAAATTCAAGAAAGATTGTCAGCTGCAATTACATGGGTATTTAAAGGCTTATTTACATGTTTTTTGGATGTAGGCCGTATTCAGAAAGAAGAAGTTCCAGACCCCTCTAAAGTCTTTTGCATCGGGGTATAAGTTGGAGGACTATGTGATTGGGAAACAGATCGGGAAAGGTTGCAATGCAGCAGTGTATGAGTCAGCGGCTCCGTTCGCGGCCCCTGCGGAGAGCGGGAAGTGTTCTCTGGTGGAACTCAACCAGAAAGAAACAAATGATGACAATAAGAAAGCAGGACCACTTCGATTCTCAGCTACACCCAGCTATCCTTTAGCTATGAAAATGATGTGGAACATTGGGGTGAGAATTTAGAGTTTTTTAGCATTCTATTTTGGAGTAAAGGAATTCTTTTGGATCTTGTGTAGAATGCGTATACGATACAGTATTCCAAAATCCCTCAACAGCTTTTTCTAATGAACATTTGATACTGCTCAATAGGCTGGTTCATCAAGTGACGCCATCCTTCGCTCTATGTCTATGGAGTTGGTTCCTGCATGTCCACAGGCCTTAACGAAAGAGCAAGGAGAGATCGCTTTGGATGGGTGAGTTCATATGTAAACTTTAGCAGTACAGCATGGCCTTAAAATAGACTGAATCATTGCCAATGGCTTTTCTATTTTTACAGCCACTTTGGAACGGTGCCTAAAAGACTGACCGCTCATCCCAACGTGATCACAGTGTACCGGGCCTTCACTGCTGAGGTCCCGCTGCTGCCTGGAGCTCAGGAGGAGTACCCCGATGTCCTGCCTGCCAGACTCAATCCACTGGGTTTGGGCAGCAATCGCACACTTTTCCTGGTCATGAAGAAGTGAGGAATCATGAAAGCACCCTGTTAAAAAAAACTCCTTAAGTGGTTTCAGTCATTTTTATCTGACAAAAAAACAAACATGCATTTAGACTCATTTTCTGCTGAATGCTGCTTGTGGTCATTTTTAAAGTCATGATTGATGTGTCTGTGCTGTAGTTACCCATGCAGCCTGCGGCAGTACCTGGGGGTGTGTGTGCCGAACCAGATGCAGGCGTCTCTCATGCTGCTGCAGCTGCTGGAAGGGGTGGATCACCTGTGCAAGCAGGGCATCGCTCACAGAGACCTCAAATCAGACAATGTGCTCCTGGAATTTGACAGCTGTAAGAGTCATTAGACAGGGCAGACATAATTTAATGTCAATGTAAACTTGCAGCATTTTGCCAGCATTAGGTAAATGCTTTATTCACATTAATTGTAACATTGCTGTAATGTGTTTTTATTTCAAAGCCGGGTGTCCCAGACTGGTGATCACTGACTTCGGCTGTTGTCTGGCAGAGGATTTGGGCCTCAAACTGCCCTTCAACAGCCGGTGGGTTAACAGAGGGGGAAACGCCTGTCTGATGTCACCTGAGGTGAGAAACGTCTGGAATAACTCTTGAAGTGTCAGGGCTCAACAATAAGGATTTTTTCTGCTTGCCTTTTCAGGCCAGTAATTCAGATTTCTACTTATCCTGTAAACATTTTTATTGGCATTTTAATTTAAATATTATATTTCCATTTGTAATTGTAAAGTTCAAATTTTAAAATGTATAAGGAAAAGGGGACAGCAAGAATGTTTTAGTATTTTTGAGAGAAGTTTCTTGCAAGGCATTTGTTTGATTATTACTGAACATTTTTCATTTATCAAATGAAACATATTTATGATTTCTTTGTCCTCTAGGTGGCCACAGCAGTTCCAGGTCCAGGGGTGATGATAGATTACAGTAAAGCAGACGCCTGGGCTGTAGGGGCCATTGCCTATGAGCTCTTCAGTCAGCCGAACCCCTTCTACAGCTCAGAGGGACTGGACAGTTGCACTTATCAGGAACAACAGCTTCCTCCACTTCCTGCTTCTGTACCTGATGATGTACAGCTAGTAGTGAAGCTACTGCTACGCAGAAACACTCACAAGGTATAATATCCACCAAGAAACACTACCTTATGTACTGGCAAAGGCAATATACATATACAGGTGCTGGTCATATAATTAGAATATCATCAAAAAGTTGATTTATTTCACTAATTCCATTCAAAAAGTGAAACTTGTATAATGTATACATTCATTCCACACAGACTGATATATTTCAAGTGTTTATTTCTTTTAATTTTGATGATTATAACTGACAACTAATGAAAACCCCAAATTCAGTATCTCAGAAAATTAGAATATTACTTAAGACCAATACAAAGAAAGGATTTTTAGAAATATTGGCCAACTGAAAAGTATGAACATGAAAAGTATGAGCATGTACAGCACTCAATACTTAGTTGGGGCTCCTTTTGCCTGAATAGGCTCGGTGCACAAGGGTAGTGACGAACTTCCGCTGTCGCCAGAAGTCGGGATATCAGTTTCCGGTTTACTTCCTGTCTTCATCCGCATCCGTAAACAAACAAGATGAGTGCTGCTGTACGAAAAAAGAAGTATAATGTGCGTGACTCATTTAAGCTTCAGAGAACTGAGGTTGAATCTACGAATCACTGCTGTGTGCCACATTGCTCGGCTTCAGGTCTGTATAACAGCCATTTGAGCTTCCACCGCTTCCCCAAGAACACCAGCCTTCGTGCACGGTGGCTGCACAAAATAAGGAGGGCGGGATTTTCGGTGACCCCCCACACCAAGGTATGCAGCCGACATTTTCAAGATAATGAAATCAACACTACTGCTAAGGGTAGACGGGTTTTAGCAGCAGGCTCTGTTCCATCGTTATTCGAGTGGAATAACTACACTACGAAGTCACGGGCCGGTGTTTGGGAACGCCGATCTCGACCGCCAAGTCCGGAACCTGACTCGGCGGGGCCTGTGGAGGACATCGAGCATCCCGTCATGGTCCCGATGGTTGTGGATCACGATCTTCTTCTAAATAAATCAATATGAACTATTGTTCAGTGTTCAACATACATAATTCATAAGAATAACATCATTTTGTAAATTTCCTTTGTCATTTGTCTTTTGACTCTTTTTTTGTAAAAACTTGAAGGTGCAAAATAATAATAATAATAAAAAACACCTAAAAATCACAGGCATGGTCATGTAATCATTTAGTTACAGTAATAATTGACTGGTCTTTTTTGAGGGGGGTAAAAACTTTTATTGTGCTCAATCATAACTTAACTTTAATTTTCACTTTTAATGGTAACACAGAGCAAAAAAACATTTAAGTGCATTTTATTTCAATCCTGCATAGAGCTGCAACAATTACTCAACTGATTGGTTATCTATTATTGTCTATTAAATTAATCAACTTTTTATTTGCGTTAGTTTATTAGACATTTCTGCAGATAGACATTGAAATAAAACCTGTCTACTTTCTCTCTGATCACATCCAACACACCATTGTCTCTGTAAATTCTTTGAATGAGTACGTCTTCCTCAGTTGAAACTACAAAATCACACCAATTCATTCCTGTCATTAGCATCTGCCCCTGTACTTGCCAGTAGTAAGCATGTGTTTGTTGTAGCTCCAATTTGCCTGACTTCACTTTGAGATATGGGCAGTCAACATAGCTTTTAACATTCGGGCATTTCATCTCAATCAGCCCAAACTGACATGGCTCTGAAGGGTCAAAGATTAACCCATCTGGAGATGCCCCCAGCCAAGGAGCATCCGGATGAATGACAAATCCACAGGGGTAGTGGTTCACCCTTTTCATCTGGCAGTATTCACAGATAGCATCTGCCTCTAATTCGAGCCCCCTCTTCATAGCCGCCGTCTGACGGGTTCCTTGCAGTATCCGGTTAGCCAGACTTTCTTCAGAGTTCTCTCGAACCTGGCAGATCTCCCTGAAACGTGAGGCAGTCAGTCTATGCTTTCTTAGCTGATGCCATTCAGTACATGAACTTTGTTCTCTGGTAGCACATTCAAAATTGTGCGCCATGTCCCAGGTGACTTCCAGACTCCTATGGTGTAGCTGTTGTGGTTCAGTACAGACAAACATGCAACTGGATGGCTGTAGGCGGTAACCCTGAAGAGGCACAGATGGACGTGGTGGGGCAGCATTGAAGGACAGGTTTCTTTTTGCTGTTGCAGGTTGTTGGTAGGATAAGGGACTACCGGCTTGAACCTTGCCAAGGGCGGAGTCGACCAGGGGAATTTCCAGGGACCGCCGGCACATTCAGCTGTGAGTAATGTGCTGACTGGAACAGCAAAGCAACACAGTGGTTGCATAATGCTGCTCCAGCAACACATGTGCAGCTGTGTTGAATCAGCTCAATCAGCTCAACAGGACTCAATCAGCTCAACAGGACTTGAATCTTTCAGTACCACCTGCATCAGTAAAATATTATAGTAAATACTTATGTATCTTAGGTTGGTCACGGTTTAATCATTTGTTTAGGACGTAATCTTGTTTAATTTTTTTAGATCTTATATTCTATATAAACAGACCAAATGTCATGTATTTCTATATGTTTGATTAGATTATGTTTTGTAATGTGCTAACTGCGTTAGATCAAAATCCCTAATCGTTTATTTGAAACACATGATAGCCTAATACCTTTAACACAAGATTACATCTTAAATGAATGAGTTGAGGAAAACTTGAACAAGAACATATTTTACCCGGAGGGGACTGGCTAGGTAAACTTACCTGCCTACTAATACTGACTTCATTAGATTTGAAAGTTACATTAAACCTGAATGACCTTAGCTCAATCCCCTGGAACATCAGGAACACCGGGTTCTAATAATTAACAAGTTATAACATGAACAAGAACGCATGCAGTAACCCGAATGGGGACCAGCAAGGTAAACTCACCTGTCAATTTTACGTACTAATTTAAGAGTTATATTAAACATGAATTACCTTAACTAAATCCCCAGGAACATTAGAAATGCCGGGTTATTAAAGTAACAAGCTTATAACTGTTGGTTTATAAGTCCTAGCTTCGCCATACACTCAAACTGTGAGGTTTCTCAGCTTTCCTCATGGATCTGTAGCACAATGACCTGACAATGACTTCACCTGTGCCCTGATCTTTAGTAGAAACTGAGAGGGGGAGAAAGTTAATACAACTGATGATTCTATACTAACGTTACACTACAAATAAACACGTCGCTAACTTGCTTAGCCACTAGCTGTCAGCACACCACATTAGATTAAACTACTTACCCTCGTAGTTGTGGATATAACTTGATATGTACAGCTTGAATCCTTTGTCCCGCTTGCTTGTTGGAGCAGGGGACCAGGCATCAACGATGCGGTGTACATCGCTAATGCTTATTTTTGGCAGATCTTGAAGACATCTTGTAAACACTGACATTTTGCGCGGTGCGAGAGCAAACCGGAAACTGACATCCCGACTTCTGGCGACAGCGGAAGTTCGTCGCTACGCTTGTGCACAGAGGCTATTACTGCAGCAATGCGGCGTGGCATGGAGTCGATCAGTCTGTGGCACTGCTCAGGTGTTATGAGAGCCCAGGTTGCTCTGATAGTGGCCTTCAGCTCTTCTGCATTGTTGGGTCTGGCATATCGCATCTTCCTCTTCACAATACCCCATAGATTTTCTATGGGGTTAAGGTCAGGCGAGTTTGCTGGCCAATTAAGAACAGGGATACCATGGTCCTTAAACCAGGTACTGGTAGCTTTGGCACTGTGTGCAGGTGCCAAGTCCTGTTGGAAAATGAAATCTGCATCTCCATAAAGTTGGTCAGCAGCAGGAAGCATGAAGTGCTCTAAAACTTCCTGGTATACGGCTGTGTTGACCTTGGACCTCAGAAAACACAGTGGACCAACACCAGCAGATGACATGGCACCCCAAACCATCACTGACTGTGGAAACTTTACACTGGACCTCAAGCAACGTGGATTCTGTGCCTCTCCTCTCTTCCTCCAGACTCTGGGACCCTGATTTCCAAAGGAAATGCAAAATGTACTTTCATCAGAGAACATAACTTTGGACCACTCAGCAGCAGTCCAGTCCTTTTTGTCTTTAGCCCAGGCGAGACGCTTCTGACGCTGTCTGTTGTTCAAGAGTGGCTTGACACAAGGAATGCGACAGCTGAAACCCATGTCTTGCATACGTCTGTGCGTAGTGGTTCTTGAAGCACTGACTCCAGCTGCAGTCCACTCTTTGTGAATCTCCCCCACATTTTTGAATGGGTTTTGTTTCACAATCCTCTCCAGGGTGCGGTTATACCTATTGCTTGTACACTTTTTTTCTACCACATCTTTTCCTTCCCTTCGCCTCTCTATTAATGTGCTTGGACACAGAGCTCTGTGAACAGCCAGCCTCTTTTGCAATGACCTTTTGTGTCTTGCCCTCCTTGTGCAAGGTGTCAATGGTCGTCTTTTGGACAACTGTCAAGTCAGCAGTCTTCCCCATGATTGTGTAGCCTACAGAACTAGACTGAGAGACCATTTAAAGGCCTTTGCAGGTGTTTTGAGTTAATTAGCTGATTAGAGTGTGGCACCAGGTGTCTTCAATATTGAACCTTTTCACAATATTCTAATTTTGAGATACTGAATTTGGGGTTTTCATTAGTTGTCAGTTATAATCATCAAAATTAAAAGAAATAAACACTTGAAATATATCAGTCTGTGTGGAATGAATGTATACATTATACAAGTTTCACTTTTTGAATGGAATTAGTGAAATAAATCAACTTTTTGATGATATTCTAATTATATGACCAGCACCTATATATATATATATATATATATAGACAGTATATAATTGAGTTAAAAAATATATGTTTTTGTGATTGTGATGTTTTCACGTATATTTGGGTCATAGAAAATATAACTTGTAAAATAATATTTTAAGTAGTCACATTTCAGGAACACTTGATGGTCCTAAATATTTAATTATTTAAGCAATAAATTTTGACAGATTTCATCTTCATTCAGATCATTATTTTAATAAAAATAATAATAATTATTATTACTATAATAATTATAAAAAAAATAAAACCCTAATTAAAAATAATTTCTGCATATCAGTTATTGGATACAACAATAAGATTATTAAAAATAATCTGTATTGATCATACAAATGATGCTGTAGAATCTGTCAGGCTCTGGTTTACCCATAGAAAAACTCAACAACACTTGAATATAAAAACTGAGAAGATAAAGCAGTTTATTGACTGATTTATTTCATAACGTCCCTGATGGTTTGCAGCGCCCCAGTGCACGTGTGGCTGCTAACATGCTTCACCTCAGCCTGTGGGGCAAGCGTGTGTTGGCCAGCTTGGATCGGGCCAGAATGGATGAGCTGACGGACTGGCTGCTGTGTCAGTCTGCTGTGGTGCTGCTGAAGGGTCAAAGGTCGGGTGGGAGCTCCGTGGAAGCCGAACTCCAGAGATCCTTCCTCGCCAACATAGACCTGGAGGACCTCCGCACCGCACTCGGCTTCCTCATGTGCGGACAAGAGCAGTGGAAATCCCTGCTAGCGCACTACACTGAACCTTAGTGTGTGAGTGAGTGTTTACTAGAGAAACAAGCACAGCTCAGTACCAATCATTTTTTTGTAGACTGGGGAAGCACTTTAATTTTAATGTCCATCACTGACATATTTTGAAATTATTGCAGTTTATGCATTTGCACTTTTCACTATATATACATTAAGAATACTTCATGCTGTTGATGACTCTTTAGAATAACAGCTTACAAAAGGTACAAATTCATGCATAATGTAATGCATTAATATCCACAGTACATCACAGTATACTGAATATTGCTTTAAAAAGTAGGCAAATTAATGTAGAATAAATTACACAGTTGATATTTTTTTCTGACATGATATTCAGTACAAATTTGATTTGAACTTTTGGTAACTGATTGCATCATGAAATGTTTGTTACTGGAGCAGAGTTGGTTTGAAGAGTTGAAAAAGCAATTGGGATTTGTGATGTCACTGACTCACTTCAGAGATTGAGCAAGTGATTATATTTGGATGGGTTCGCTATTACAATCTTTGGAATAACTTGTTTAGATGAATTGTACAATAAGACCAGTCATTGTGCATGTGCATTAAAAGTAAACAGGGTGAATTTTGAATGCATAGCCTGGAAAGGAGATAAATGGCAAAAACAATAAAGAATTTGAATAGTATTGAAATGTGTTAATTTGCATGTAGCACTAAAACAGTTTGGCGATAGAATACACGTTAGCTGATACCAGTCCTCTTAGCAGAAATGCATATGACAATATGTACTGTATATACAGAGAGAGAGAGAGATGTAATTCATTGTTCATATTGCAGAAAAACATGATTGTCCTAAAAGTCATTTTAAGCAAAATATATATATTTTTGACCTGTTTTTGACAGATTTTGTCAACAAATCTGCATGAATAAAAATAGTGTATTTAATAATAATAATAATTATTATTATTATTGTTAATAATACTAATAATGCACATTTAATTCTTGTAATCTTTTGTTTTTATTTATTTTTTCAAAATGCAGAAATTAAACTAATTAAAAATCATTTTTGCATAGTAGTTTTGTTGGAGTTGGACATAATTATAATCAATAACGGTTATTGAAATATAATGCATAATGTAGTATGCATACTGTATATACCCATTCCTAGCAGGAGTAGTGTGGGAGTATATGATTGTGAAAAACAACACCGAGTCCAGCCCCTCATCGCGCCAGGGGCGAAAGTTCATTTTCAATCACCTGAACTAATAGCGACAGACAAAACTCTTAGCGAAACCTTCTCGTTAAAACGAACCTCTAAACTCGGTTGTTTGCACAGGCATTGCATTGCATTGTTCGCTCATTTCTGCAGGAGTTGGTTTCACGCCAAGCTGATCATGTTTTCTTCGATCAAAATCCTTAGTCAAACTCGAGCAGTCTTTGGTGGATCTCAGGTTTTTAAAGCGAGTGCTTCTCAGAGAGTCATAAAACAGGGAAACTTTGACTGGGATCAGAGCAATGTGTCTTTCACGCGCCGAATGTCCGGGACGGGCTTCAATGTCCCACCGAGCGCGGAGTTTGTGGCGAGAGTCAGCGGAATCGCTACTATGTGCAAATTACCGTTTCAGAAAACAGCGGACGGGCTGGACGCGGCGTTTGTCGGGGTTCCCATCGACACCGGAACATCCAACCGTCCCGGTGCAAGGTACACATCATATATCACACACAATCATGAGTGTCACAGAAATGCCTGCGACAATTTGGCATTGTATAATATAATAAAAACACAGAAATTGTATTTAATATATGTGTTTTATAGTATGCTGTAGCATATAGTATATTACTATGTATATATGTATAGAATCATACATTTTATAGATATATTGTAATAAAAAACATACCATATATATATATATTTAAATATAATTTTATAGTATTCAATATTTTCAACAAAAAAAATAGGCTACTAAAATAATTGAAATATTAATAAAATCTAATAAAGAATTGTAATTCAATTTGAATAATATTTGTATTTAGATATATGCTTATAATAAAACGTACTATACGTGTATTTGATATATTTATAACATTTTATATATTTTCAAAAATGTAATACAAATATTACAAATTCAATAAAGTAGTAATTATAACTTGTATAGACATTTTATAAATTTTATCTACATTTTATTTAAATATAAATTATATTGACATAAAACTATTTTATATATATTATGTTTTTAAATATAATTGTATAACATTTAATATATTTTCAAAAATGAATAAAAATATTGTTAAAAATAAAATGTAATAAAGAATTGCAATTCAATTGTTACATATTTATAATAATATTTGTATAAATTTTAATAACATTTGTATATATTTGAGTGTGTGATTAATTGCTAATAATCGCATCCAAAATAAGTTTTTGTTTACATAATATATGTGTGTATACTGTGTATATTTATTATGTATATATAGATACACACACATACAGTATATATTTTGAAAATATTTCCATGTATATATTTATATTCATATAATTAATATTATATACAAAAGTTTAAATGTATAAACATAACATAATTTTCTTAAATATATACATGCGTGTGTGTGTGTGTATATATATGCATAAATATACACAGTACATATATTATGTAAAAAAAAAACTTATTTTGGATGTGATTAATCGTTTGACAGCACTATTATGTATATATGTGTGTGTGTGTGTGTGTGTGTAATATTAACACAATATACATAATATTTGTATTTAGACATGCTTATAATACAGCACACTATATAATATATATATATATCCATGTGTGTGTGTGTATATATATACGTATATACACAGTATATTATATATTTTTAAATATATTTATAACATTTAATATATTTTCAAATATGTAATACAAATATTAAAAATTCAACTAAATAGTAATTAGAAGTAATACAATTAACACATTTTTTTTTATATAAGGATGTTTTAAGGTTGAAATGTTCATAAGCAAAAATGACTTGTTGAGTCCCTTGTACTTGATACAGATTTGGTCCGAGGCACATCAGGGCAGAATCCGCTATGATCAGGTTGTACAATGGCTGGACAAGAGCGGCCCCATACGAATCACTAAGGGTGGCAGATATCGGTGACATTAATGTCAACCTCTTTGACCTGAAGGACACCTGCAAAAAAATACGAGAGGCTTATCGTGAAATTGTGGCCACTGGCTGCATCCCACTTACACTGGGTGAGAAAACATTTTCAATATGCAGAAATACTTGGATCAGGTTTGAGTCTACTTTTAATATGTTACTTCTCCACTTGTCTTGGATTCCCAGGAGGTGATCATACAATTGCATACCCAATTCTGCAAGCCGTTGCTGAGAGGTTGGTGCAAACACAAGAGGTCTCCCTCCTAATTTGCAATACTAACTCACATTTAGTCTGAAATATTGCTATTTCTGCTGTTCAGACATGGTCCGGTGGGCCTAATACATGTGGATGCCCATGCGGACACTAGTGACATGATTCTGGGTGAGAAAATTGGTCACGGGACCCCTTTCAGACGCTGTGTGG
Organism: Schizothorax lantsangensis; assembly: GCA_027422415.1. NCBI lineage: Eukaryota > Metazoa > Chordata > Actinopteri > Cypriniformes > Cyprinidae > Schizothorax > Schizothorax lantsangensis. The sequence continues at coordinate 22,846,125 of CM049862.1, forward strand.
ATGAGGGGCTCCTGGACTGCAAGAGGGTCGTCCAGATCGGGCTCAGAGGCTCGGGTTATTCTCCAGATAATTATGAGTGGAGCCGAGCACAGGTATCACGATGCTTTTACCAATAATCATGCTCTAAATAGATCATTTATATATATTAGAATGTAATGTGTTGTATAATGTTCATTGGTCTATAAAGTGACGTCATAGTTCCACCTCTCTATAATGATGCTATATTTGAGTCTGGCACTTCTTTCATGTCTCTCGTTTCATTCCGCTGATGCGCGGCCTTTCGTTTCATTCAAAGCAGACATCTTTCGCCTCAATTATCTTTCAAGTTATTTACTTTAAAATGAAACCGGAGATCTTGGCCTATGGCAATAATGTTGAAGTCTTCGCTTTGTGTGAATAAGATTGTTACGGAGCCGACGAAACGTGAGGCATGCGGATCCATTTGCAGACTTTTATTTATAAACATAGTCAATAAACAGGCAGGGTCAAACAACGGCAAACAGGTATGGTACGGGCAAGACACAGAGTAATCCTAGGGGTAGCGTGAGTCGACGATCGGCGAACAGTATCCAACAGGGCAAGGCAAAGAGAGACAATCCAGGTACACGGCAATAATCCAGGCAGGGGAAAACACAATCCGAAACAAGCAAGACTAAGACTATGAAAACTACAAAAGGCTCTGTAAGGTAGCTATCGGCTAGGGTAGCGATAAGCGCATACAATACTCGGCGATCACAGAGAGGAAGTCCAAGGCTTATAAAGCTTGTCTAATGAGATCAGCTGTGTAATCAGTGCAATGAGATTGGGACCAGCTGTGTGTCGTCAGTGCAATGAATGATGGGAATTGTGGTCCAGGGTAATATGTAACAGTTTTGTGTGGTGTGAGAGTCAATCTGATGGAAGAGCGACCTCTGATGGAGAGTGGACGGAAGATCACGGACAGGATTCGTGACAAAGACATTATCCCTCAAAAGTCTGTCTTGTTTGTACTTTGTTTGTCTTAGTTCTAAGCTGTTTGCTAGGAACTGTTTTGCTTCGCGCCGGGTTCTTTATCACTCTGTTGACGTTTGTTTTGCGATAACAAACTGTTGGAAGTACATTATCCTGTCTGTCTGTCTGTCTGTCTGTCTATCTGGATATCTGTCTGTCTGTCTGGAATATCTGTCTATCTATCTATATATCTATCTATCTATCTATCTATCTATCTGTCTATCTATATCTATCTGTCTGTCTGTCTCTCTGTCTGTCTAGATATCTGTCTGTCTGTAATGTCTGTCTGTCTGTCTGTCTATCTGTCTGTCTGTCTGTCTGTCTGGATATCTATCTGTCTGTCTGTCTGTCTGTCTGGATGTCTATCTATCTATCTATCTATCTATCTATCTATCTGTCTGTCTGTCTGTCTGTCTGTCTGTCTGTCTGTCTGTCTGTCTGGATATCTATCTATCTATCTATCTATCTATCTATCTATCTATCTGTCTGTCTGTCTGTCTGTCTATCTATCTATCTATCTATCTATCTATCTATCTATCTATCTATCTATCTATCTATCTATCTATCTGTCTGTCTGTCTGTCTGTCTGTCTGTCTGTCTGTCTGTCTGTCTGTCTGTCTGTCTGTCTGTCTGTCTGTCTGTCTGTCTGTCTGTCTGTCTGTTATATTATAGCCATATTATATACTTAATACAATTTTTATAAATAATTAAGAAATATAATAAAAATTGTAATTCAAAAATGTAATACAAATTTGATATGTATTTTATAATATTTGTATTTGGCATATATGCTTGTTAGTAAAAACTTTGTATATTTATACACTGAATTTTTCACTTATATTTTTATTTATTTATTTTTTAACATTTTGGTCTTTCCAGGGTTTCCGTGTAGTGGAAGCTGTGGAGTGCTGGCACAAATCTCTTGTCCCACTCATGGAGGAGGTTCGCTCACAGATGGGAACCGGACCGGTCTATCTCAGCTTTGACATAGACAGTCTGGACCCTGCATTCGCTCCAGGCACAGGAACACCTGAGATTGCTGGCCTCACACCCATTCAGGTATGCTTTACCTGTCGCTCAGAGATGCTTAAACCTGCTCTGGTGTTGAGAATAAACTCCCATCACCCTTAAAGCTACTAATGAAGGACTTTTAATTCACTTTATGTCAATAATACTGCACACTATTCAACCGATATATAGAACAAGTGATTTGGAAAATGGACACACTATTAATCTGGCATACTGTACTATACATTACAGATCAAAGATACAGCCAAGAGCAGCCCTTAGACTTTGCACATGAAAGTTTAATATTAACCTTAGGGGTTGGTTAAAAGCATACTTAAAGATAGAGACATGGCTGATTTGAATCTCAGTTGACACTCTTTTGTTTAAAGAATAATGTATTTTGAAATTTGTTTTCAGGGTCTGGAAATCATTCGAGGTTGTCGAGGTCTTAATCTTGTGGGTTGTGATTTAGTTGAGGTTTCTCCACCTTATGACACCACAGGTACTGTATTATATATAAAAATGTTATTGATATTATTTATATTATATTTTTATTATTTAAATTATATTTTCACAGGAAACACTGCTTTGACTGGGGCTAACCTCCTTTTTGAGATGATGTGTGTCCTTCCAAAAGTCAAATATTATTGATTGCGTTTGTGGAACGTCTCAGATAATTGCACAGTGACATATACATGATTTATGTACAAAATCAGTATTAATATTATTTGCAACAACAAATACCTTTATTTGGAATAGCAAAACAGTGTCATACTGTCACAATTTACGAACACAGTGAAGAAAATTCATATTGCGGATGGAGAAACATAACTCTCGGAAATAAAAAAAAATCACAAAATTATTAAAATAAAACATATGTTTATTTGATAATATAGTTTATGAACTGATTAATAAATAAAATAGATTACATAACATGACACAGAGTTAATATTTTACACCACAGACATAAATACATTTAGTCATATAGAGTTAATAAGCCATGAAAATTTGGCATGATTTAATGCTATCTTAAATTTAAGATATTTACCAGTGCTTTGCAAAACACAAATAAAATGCTAATATAGTACAATGGCACCAATACCGCATCATCAATTATAACGTATAATGAATGTTCATTGAACACCATATGAATCAAGTAAAATTATTCACCACTCAAAATATGTCAGTAATGGAAGACTTCATATAGGAGTGGATTTAACTCACCCACATCTTTCTGTGCATATGCAATAGCTAATCAAATGCATTAACCACTAAATCCTGCAAACAAAATGAAACATCACAACATAAAGGAGACAAACGCTTTTCTACAGCAAACATGAAATGCATAGTACAAAATACTTCAGATCAAGTATGTATTATTTCTTCTCTTTGTACTGTTGAGAGTATGTTTTGCATGCCACAGCACATTTGTAATGAAAGAACACAACTGGAAACTATAAAGGTCTCTGGCGCTATTTGTCATTCTTTAAGGCTTTACCTGCTCATTTTATAGCTGCACTATATAGCTGAATGTGACTTGTACAGGTCGATAAAGAGCTGTTCCACCCTTTACTTACACTGTCAATCTGGTAAGAACATCTGGAATCTTTCTTATATTTTAGAGACACAAATCCATATTATATTTTTACATATACGTTTAAAATTGTCATTATTTACACCTTGGGACTGAAGCACAGTTCATGTTCTATGGGTATTGCTGTAAAGTTGTGCCAGTTGTGTTAAAGTCTGTACCATAAGTATGGGAGATGCTAAGAAATTTGACAAGTGTTGCACTGAAAAAAAAAAGACTAAACCGAAAAAGTTTTCTTTAGATACTGAATTGATAAAGCTACAGTATTTTTTTTTTTTTAAGTTTAAACGAACAAACAAAAGATATCTACCATCCATATTTTCACTATTATTTAGAAGGGAAACAAATGTTTATTTATGTTCAAATTATTAAAAATAATTACAAATGGTATATGTTTCCAAAGGGTAGCTTTTCATTTTTCAATTTTGAATTATAACAAACTTTTATTAAATGTCTTAAATGTGTTAAATGGTAAGGAATTACAAGTAAAACATATAAAAAATGTGGTAACAGTTTGTTAACATTAGTTAATGCATTAGGCATCATGAACTAACAATAAACCACAATTTTGAAATGATAAAAATGTTTTAGTATATGTAGATGTACTGTAGAAATGTCTGTTATCCATAATTAATCAATGCTGCGAAAGCATTGTGTATTGTTATTTAATTTAATTCGCTGCATTAACCAAAGTTAACATATAGAACCTTATTGTAAATTGTTAGCAAAAAGTTAAATATTACATTTCGTAGATCAAAAGCGTTAAATTAAAAAGGAAAGTGTCTCTTAAAATTGTAAAACATAAAAATTCACAGCATTGTCATGAGTAAACATAGTTAGGACTAAAAGTCTACAGTGATCATGTTTGTTATGCTACATTATATTAGCTGTTTTTCAACTAGCAGCATGTTGCTATGTTATTCATGGAACGGAAATGTTTAAAATCGAAAGCTAGGCTAGCTGTATCGATATTTTGCCTCTCAACCAACAGCCTTTTGAAATAAATACCAAATATCCAAACTGACTGTAAAGTCCTCCGTTAGAGCAGCTAAAGTAAAGATTTCCAAGAGGTCAACATCGGTGTCGATTCACGTACTCCAAACATTTTCCTTTCCTCAACAATGCTAAACTAAACTCACTTCTGCAAAGTCTTACATAGAATCGTTTCACGAGCATCCGGCTCTGAGCAGCTTCAAGCCTGGTTTTGCTGAGGCCTTCGGTGCTTCTAATCCAGCTGGGTTATTAGCTCTAGCAAAAGCATGCTAGCTTCCATGAGGCTTTATTTGTTGACAGTGATCTTGTCCAGACCGGGCCAGGCTGGGACATAGTACCGGGGAAGCGTCCCTTCCATCAGTCGCTCCATCCAGAGTCCGAGTCGATCCAGTTTGTGGTGTTATCTGAAGAGTTGTGGATCGAGAGCGTGTCATGCCTTTCCTGGACCGGGAACCTCCTCCTTCCTCTTCTGGCTTGTTATCCAAGTCTTCACCTGTGTAGACTGGCTTGAAAAGACACAGGTATTTCTTATGGCCATTGAGGGCTAGAACATAGCCTGTGTAGTCAACTTTGCGGCTGCCCACTTCGTCCTCATCTGTGTCGATCTGCATGGCGTCCTGGGCGTATTCCAACACGGCCACCATCCATTCGCTGTGTTTATCCACATTTAGGAAGGAGAAGTGTAGCGTCAAACTCCTACGAGGAAGAGGAAACATTGTTTATATCTTTTTTTAGACATTGTGACTGCAAGGTGCAGCATGCAATGAGGGCTCACCCAGTGAACGAATAAACTTCCTTGGCAAACTTGCTGAGCAGGATGTTCTTTGTGGAATCAGTAAGTACCAGAACTACATTGATGTGACCCGGCCTCAACTTAACCAGATTACTAGTGTATGTAATGTCGGTTAACTCTGTCACCTCCACAAAGTTTTTCTTTGGTGGGCGACTGCTGGAAAAAAAAGAAAAGAAAAAAGTTTAAATGAGAGCATACAGTTGCATCTCAATAAATTAGAATGTCGTGGAAAAGTTCATTTATTTCAGTAATTCAACTCAAATTGTGAAACTCGTGTATTAAATAAATTCAATGCACACAGACTGAAGTAGTTTAAGTCTTTGGTTCTTTTAATTGTGATGATTTAGGCTCACATTTAACAAAAACCCACCAATTCACTATCTCAACAAATTAGAATACTTCATAAGACCAATAAAAAAAAAAACATTTTTAGTGAATTGTCGGCCTTCTGGAAAGTATGTTCACTTACTGTATATGTACTCAATACTTGGTAGGGGCTCCTTTTGCTTTAATTACTGCCTCAATTCGGCGTGGCATGGAGGTGATCAGTTTGTGGCACTGCTGAGGTGGTATGGAAGCCCAGGTTTCTTTGACAGTGACCTTCAGCTCATCTGCATTTTTTGGTCTCTTGTTTCTCATTTTCCTCTTGACAATACCCCATAGATTCTCTATGGGGTTCAGGTCTGGTGAGTTTGCTGGCCAGTCAAGCACACCAACACCATGGTCATTTAACCAACTTTTGGTGCTTTTGGCAGTGTGGGCAGGTGCCAAATCCTGCTGGAAAATGAAATCAGCATCTTTAAAAAGCTGGTCAGCAGAAGGAAGCATGAAGTGCTCCAAAATTTCTTGGTAAACGGGTGCAATGACGTTGGTTTTCAAAAAACACAATGGACCAACACCAGCAGATGACATTGCAACCCAAATCATCACAGACTGTGGAAACTTAAAGGAAAATGCCACCGTTTTTCCATATTCCAATATGTTCTTCCCTCAACTTAGACGAGTTGATATGTACCTCTCCCGTCTCAGTCCGTGCACTTAATCGCTTTAGCGCGCGGCACCACTATGCTAGCGTTTAGCTTAGCACCATTCATTTCTTAGGATCCAAACTGGGATAAATTTAGAAGCCACCAAACACTTCCATGTTTTCCCTATTTAAAAACGTTTACATGAGTAGTTACACGAGTAAGTATGGTGACACAAAATAAAACGTGGCGATTTTCTAAGCGGATAAAAATGATAACTATAATGTGTGGCGGAAGAGCACTTTGCAGCACTTCGACCTCGGCGCAGTAATATCATCACTCCTGAAAACTCTCCCTCCCCCTCTCCCTGATAGTGATAGTGCAGGCCACGTTGGTTGTATTGACGGAAGAGGGAGAGGGAGAGTTTTCAGGAGTGATGATATTACTGCGCCGAGGTCGAAGTGCTGCAAAGTGCTCTTCCGCCACACATTATAGTTATCATTTTTATCCGCTTAGAAAATCGCCACGTTTTATTTTGTGTCACCATACTTACTCGTGTAACTACTCATGTAAACGTCTTTAAATAGGGAAAACATGGAAGTGTTTGGTGGCTTCTAAATTTATCCCAGTTGGGATCCTAAGGAATGAATGGTGCTAAGCTAAACGCTAGCATAGTGGTGCCGCGCGCTAGAGCGATTAAGTGCACGGACTGAGACGGAAGAGGTACATATCAACTCGTCTAATTTGAGGGAAGAACATATTGGAATATGGAAAAACTTCATGCAACTTGGGCTATGAGCTTCTCCAACCTTCCTCCAGACTCTAGGACCTTGGTTTCCAAATGAAATACAAAACTTGCTCTCATCTGAAAAGAGGAATTTGGACCACTGGGCAACAGTCCAGTTCTTCTTCTCCTTAGCCCAGGTAAGACGCCTCTGACGTTGTCTGTGGTTCAGGAGTGGCTTAACAAGAGGAATACGACAACTGTAGCCAAATTCCTTGACACGTCTGTGTGTGGTGGCTCTTGATGCCTTGACCCCAGCCTCAGTCCATTCCTTGTGAAGTTCACCCAAATTCTTGAATCGATTTTGCTTGACAATCCTCATAAGGCTGCATTTCTCTCGGTTGGTTGTGCATCTTTTTCTTCCACACTTTTTCCTTCCACTCAACTTTCTGTTAACATGCTTGGATACAGCACTCTGTGAACAGCCAGCTTCTTTGGCAATGAATGTTTGTGGCTTACCCTCCTTGTGAAGGGTGTCAATGATTGTCTTCTGGACAACTGTCAGATCAGCAGTCTTCCCCATGATTGTGTAGCCTAGTGAACCAAACTGAGAGACCATTTTGAAGGCTCAGGAAACCTTTGCAGGTGTTTTGAGTTGATTAGCTGATTGGCATGTCACCATATTCTAATTTGTTGAGATAGTGAATTGGTGGGTTTTTGTTAAATGTGAGCCTAAATCATCACAATTAAAAGAGCCAAAGACTTAAACTTTGTCAGTCTGTGTGCATTGAATTTATTTAATACACGAGTTTCACAATTTGAGTTGAATTACTGAAATAAATGAACTTTTCCAAGACATTCTAATTTATTGAGATGCACCTGTATAATAGTATAATAAATTAGGGATGCATCAATTATTTCATATTATATTATTTAATGCTATTTTTATAGCTGATAACAAATGACTGATATTACTAAAATTCCAAATGTATTATTATTATTATTATAAATAATATAATCTCAACATAAAAAGAAGAGAAATGAGCATGCATAAATAAATATCCAGTATTGTTTTAAAATTGCTAATATCCAATAAATGAAATGGTACTGATATGTGATACTGATATAATAGATGAAGTTCTGTGGAATTTATTTATTGGATTTATCCAAACGTAATATACGAAAGAACCTGGATGTGCTGGAGGTGATTGGTGAACCGTTCTCGGCCTTGGATGCCTCTTTTGCTTTCGTTTTGGGCTGTTTTTCCTCACTTGAGTCACTGAAATGAGAAACAACAACGTTCAATGTCTCTGCATTTCCCATCTAACACATCAGAATTATGAATGCAATAAATCTTACCTGAAAGCCTGAATAACTACAGTGCCAAATAAAATAAAAAGTGCAGAGAATATCAAAGACAGTAGGGGCATCATCTCACGCCTGCAAAATGAATGAAAATAACTTAATAGTAATGATATTTTAAATATCAAAAATATTGCTGACCAATCCCACCTTAACAACCGTTGCCTTTCGCCACTAAGAGACATTTCATAAAGCTTATTACCTGACTTAGCAACAGTAAAGAAGAAGGGCAGAGCTTAGGGTCAATTGGCATTTTATTCACTTACCAGTTATTGTGAAGAATATCATCGATAATTTCAGACAAGTAGTCATATGCCGTGTAAATCCATCTTATTAAAAACATCTGAAAACAAACGGATGTACAAAATTAAGTTCCAGCAAATTTGGACATAATCTAGATCTCTACTGAAACATGCATATAGGTCACTGCTAATTTCCCAATTAAAGACATTCCATGAAAAGCAAACCCTGAGAGACTAACCGAGGTGAACTCATTGTTGAGCTCTGGGAGAACGGCATCATTGTTGAGGATGGAGGGATCCTTCTGCAGTCTTTTGAGTTCCTCCAGAAGCTTGTGTTTGTCTTCCTTACTGCCGTTCCATCCTCCCAAAACTGGCTTATACAGAATCTTACCAGCTCCGTTACGCCTCTCCAGAATCACCACCTGCTCAATACATACAAAAGTTTAATTGGGTTACACACTAGAGGTCCACCAATAGTGGATTTAGCAAATTTTGATAACCTAAATGGGAAAACAGGCAAATAACCAATTGGTCATTTTTATCATCAATGAAAACTTGGGGACTGAATGTAAAGTTAATGTAAAAATTCAATGTAAAATAGTGCTTTATTACTAAAGCATTATTACTTAATGAACAAAAATTACTTAATCCTGAATGTATTATCTCAAATTAAATAAAAAATCCAAATGGAGCCAAAATATTACACTTTAAATAATAAAAATTACAAATAACAATTAAACAAAGATCACTCCAAATAGTACAACTTAATCTGAACCTAAACAGGTAAAACTTTAGCAATCCTGTAAACGATTGCTACATCAAAGTGATTGTTTTGAATAAATGTATTGTTCCATTCTCTGTCTGCAATAATTGATGCAAAAAGCAACTAATAATGTTGAACAATCATTAGAAATAACATATCTGTTAACCTCTATAATGCTCAAGTATTTTCTTCTCGAAACAAAAATGCGTGGAGAAGATAACATCTACCTGTGGTGGTGTGCTGTCTTTTTTCTTCAAGAGAACATCACATAGGGGCTGCTGACGTCGCTGGTAGACGTAAGCAAACCGCAGCACATCATTAGTGTTCACAGAGGCTAGTGAGAGGAAGGCTTCATTTCCTGTGGCGAAGGACTCTTCCTCACCAGTAATGAGTAGAACGCAATATCTGTGAAAAAGACATTGCAGACTATTGGAAAATACCCTTTAATACGTTGAATCAGATTAACTCCACTGATTTTTACAAAGCCATCTTACTTCCTGCGACGATGGAACTGTTTGACAGGGCAAACCTCATCAAATAGCTTCTGGTTCACCAGACGAGGGGCCAGGAGGAACTTGTTGTTGGAGATGAACTCGTCTATTATCTGCTTCTTCATCCCTTTAGCCTGAGGAAGCAAATGTTTAATTGAAAGTCAAAAGGTAAACATATTTACCGTATATCTTCTCAAACATCTCAAACAAAAAAAGATGTTGCTGAAGCCCCAACCTGGGGTACGTTTCCAGTACAACTGACTGACCACCATAGTACGATGAATAGTTGTGGAAACGAACTAGCTAGTCACGACTGTTTTCCGAAGACTGTTGCATCTCCGTCGTTTCAACCACATTAGTTCAACAACATAGGGCCATTGTTAATGACTTCACATGCATGTGGTGGAGGAATAACTTCTGCTATTTAAATGATTAGAGGTCTCTAAGATGCTGCTGTATTGAACATGGCACCTGATGACTAATTTAATATTTGTATGTTCCGTGTCATTTTGCTTTATTTGATGTTTGATTCATCGCAGGTTCCCTCTTATGTCATACTCCGGGGTTCCCTTAGGCATTTATGCACATGCGCACTCTTCAGTCTGTCAGCGCTTATTGAGGACGGGCAAAAAAACTGATTAAAATGCATTTATATTTATATAGAATGGAAGATATTGATTGTACTGCATGTTAGCTTGATTTAAGCATAATTTATTTAAGCCCATATGTCTTATTAACAAGAAACTATGCTTCTAACCACAGATCGAGAGTTGTAGTTCCAAATACATAAGCTTGTGACGCTGTTTGCGAATGTTCGTTTGAACTATGGTTTCGAGAAACACCGAATCGTTGAACTATGTTGGTAGCAACGGAACTTGCGACCATAGTTAGTGATGCTTTTGGGAAATGCACCCCTGATTGGTTGTTGTTGTTGGTTGTTGTTTCAAAACCTTCTAAAGCCCTAAACACACTGCACGATTTTCAGCTGTCCCAGACGAAAGATTGACATCGTGAAACAATCGTGGCGATTTCTGTGATCGCGGCTCCTAATCGGTGGTCCTGTGTCGTACAGTGAGAGAGGTTCAAAGACGGCCGTTGTCACGGTCTTGCAATCAAAGATAGCCTACGATACAGCATGATCATCGCACAGTGTGTTTGCTGGTACGATCCACGTTTACTGACCAACCAATAAAAATGCAACATGAAATCAACACGACATGGTCCTAGAACATAAAACTGCTTACCTCAAGCTCTTATGCCTTCCTCTTTCGCCACTTCCACTTTTTTCAGCACACATTAAAACTACAATTGCTAAAGTGTGATCTATCATGCGCTTTTGTTTACCACTAGCGCATGCTGATGACGTTTTATTATTTTATAGTAACATGCGTCGTATCGTACGAGTCAACAGGTGTCATCATCGTACAGTCTACACACATGTCGTAACCATGTTTATTAGATCCATGTTGCACAGTGTGACATGCAATGATCTTAGGATTGCTAAAATCGTGCAGTGTATCTCGGGCTTTAGATGTGTCAAACTCATTTTCTGGAGGGCCATAGCCCTGCAGAGTTTAGATTCAACCCTAATTAAATGCACCTGATCCAGCTAATCAAGTACTTCAGGTTTATTTAAAAACTAAATGGTATGTGTTGGCACTAAACTATGCAGGGCTGCAGCACTCCAGGAACTGAGTTTGACACCTGTTCTAAGACAAGGATCCAGCACAAGCCTTATCACAAAATTAACAATGACTTAAATAACATAAATAAAAACAGTTGGATACAAAATTAATCATCTAAATTGCACAACTGTGAACAATCTGAACTTTAACAGGTCAAACATCAACTTTATCCAATCAATGTGGCCTACAGAAGTCAAGGGAACAGGTTTACCTGTATAATATCTGCAGGCTTCTCAATGTCCTCTTTAAAGACAAGCATGGTTGGTGCATAAGTGTTTATGTTGAATTTTCTCAGCAGGTCAGCTGTCTCAGAAAGACCTTGATCCACATATCCAAACTGCACATAGTCCTTATAGGCAAATGCTGTAAGCTATTAGAAACGAACAAACAATCAATCAGTCATTGGTGTACTGGCTGAACATTGGCAAATCTGGAGGTTACTAACCAATCTCTACCTTATAAAGCAAAGGAACCGAAGGCACTTGGTCAAACAGGAGAACATGTGGCTTGTTCAGCTCATGCCAGCTCTTCAGAAACTCTTGATTGTTCTTGTCTGTAACCTACATGCATCCATGAACGAGAAGTTTGAGACCAGAAGAAGACATAAATACAGACATTAAGAGTGCATGATGATGTTCACTAACCTTTTCAACTAGTCTCTGTGGCAGCAAATCTTCTACAAACTGCATCAGGTGGCCTTTAACAACAGCGTAATGGAAGAAAGCCACTTTTCCATTGACGACACCAAGAATGGATGGAGTCTGATGTGCTCCCAAATGATTTGCTAAACGCCGCTCGTAACCAACATCAACCACACCAATTCCAATCCCTAGAGATGAGAAAAACAACTTCTTATCTGGAGGAAGTGAACTTGACACTCGTTTCAACCCTAGTATGGTCATATCACTAACAGAGACGTGACAAGTAAGCATTTCTAGAAAATATGAATTGTCTCACCTAGAGTTTCCAATTCCTGCACTGTTTCTTTCCAGACTGGCTCGATATGGATGCAGCTGAAGCACCAGTCTGATGTGATCTTGATCAAGTAAGGCCTCTTGAAGCTGTCAGGCACAACTTCATTGACATACTGGTTGAAGTGCAACGTGTACTTGCTGTCAGCAAAGTCCCGGCCACCCTTATTGTTGAAGGGAAAGTGGAAGAAAGACTCGTCAAAGTAGAAGTTGTCATGAAAGTGTCGGAAACCATGATGGGCATGACCATACGGGTGAGTGTTATCTGTTTGTCCATAACGATCGTAGCTGGCTCTCTGCTCCTCATTTGTTAAGATCTATGGAGTAAAATGAAGTTAACATTAGCATTACTTCTGACAGCATGTGATCTTTTCAGAGTCCATATGAGCTGCAGTACCTCATAAGACTTTGTAATCTTGATGAACATGTCTTCAGCTTCAGGATTTTTGTTTTTATCAGGATGCCTGACAGTAGAGATGTAAGGTGACTATGGTGTAGCATTCTCATTTAGACATCATAAAATTGTAGTATTACAATCTACAAGAAAAAAAATAGCACTCTCACCATTCTTTGGCCAGGCGTTTGTACACTTTCTTGATTTCTGCTTGGCTTGCGCTTCTGGTGACTCCAAGAACTTTATATGGATCAAATTCTGCAGTGCTTTCCACCGTAGCATCCATCAGGAGCACATAGACCATCATCACAGAGAGCAAAACCACTGCCATCCTCATCATGACCATGTGTTCTTCTGCCCGAAGACTATTATATTATAAGACATTATGGAGGAAATACTTAAGTATGAAATATTGAAAAATCAACATTTAATTCAGAAAATAATAAATAAATGTAAAATATATTAATAATTAAAATAATTTCTAATAAAATAATAAATATAACGAAATATGATGATAAATAGATAAACATAAATAAATATAAACATTAAATCAATTTTTAAATATATAAAAAATGAAATAACAACAAATACAAAATACAAATGTGTACATAAATGAAGGAATTAAATGTAGGCCTATCCATTGTTACGTTTTTGGTATTTGAAGTAAAATTTTATATAAATATTAGATGAAAAAAAAAGTTTAAACTGAAGTACTAAAATTAAAATAAAAAAATAAAATATAAAAATAAAACCTAATTCAATATATTAATAATTATTAGGCTATAATATTATATAAATAATACTGTTAAAATAGTGAATATATCTATAAATAATTTCTTGTTTGTAATGTATTTTAATTTCATGTTTGGTCTTGAGTGTTATTATCGAACTGCCTTCGCACATGCCAAATAAAATAAAACCTAACGGTCCTGACTGTTCAAGCATATATAATCAAATATGTCCATACTGAAAGCTGTCTTGCAAATACAGAAGTTTCCATCGAATGTCAGTTACACATGCTAGTCGCGTTTCGACTATTACAGAAAACGCGACATAAAGCGCATTCAATGATAAGATAAAATAACCATTAAATCGCGTTCTGAGGGCAATAAAAAGCAGGACATGCAGGTAAATCGACATCTGACGAAATTGAAAGAAAACCTTAGCTAGCCTGTTAGCCAACCTAGCTCATGCTTTTATCACGAATATGACATCATAACGAGAGGAAACATTACATCATGAATGGAATATGAATATACCGCTACTAATGGTGACAGAAGTTCATCCATCCATCTGAGTGACACGTTCATAAACCATGAGACATGCGCATTAATATTAGCAGATTCACAGCGGCATAAACATTCTCTCTCTCTCTCTCTCTCTCTCTCACTCACACACACACACACACACACACACACACAGAGAGAAGTGCGCGGTCTCTCTCTATTCCATGGTGTTTATTGCAGTAACAAACATAACAATAACAAATATGGTATTAGGCTACCATGCCTTGCAAAAACACTTCCACCATGGTATAGTGTATAAAATGCCTCCAAGGGTAGGCTACTTCAAAAATCTGGTAGGACTAAAGAATGTGGTTCTACCAAATCTGAACAGACTGGACAAATTGTTTCAAATGTTTAATACAGAGATCGTCTTAACTCAAGAAGCAGAATAATTCAGACTCCAGATAGCAATGTAACTCATTAAGATTGAAATATTAATAGGCCAACAAAACAGTCAAAACAACAGGGTAATATGCTGCTAATCAACATACAGTACCAACTTCTGTCTGACAGACTTGCAGCCTTTAACAGCAAAGATTTTCAACTCTTCAGGGAAGAAGGGCAAGTTTCTGGCCACTTTATTTGCCAGATCAGCATCTTGGGTCATGTTCAGATGAACCATCTCAGCCATGACACACTGACGCACATGCTTCAGCTCCAGAGGAAGGAAAGGAATATAGTGATCAACCAGATGATGATCTATGATACTAGAGTGCAGAAATCCACCTACAGAACATGCACAGACATTAAAAAAAGTCATTTGTGTAGTAAATACAACCACATATTCACATATATATACACACTATATTGCCAAAAGTATTGGTTCGCCCCCTTCTAATGAACAGGTTTGACTACTTTAGTAATTTATATGAGTACAAATCTTAATGTTAAAGCATATAATGATATTCTAGGAAATTGTGTGCTTCTAATATTATAGTAACAGTTTGGACAGGACCCTTTTCTATTCTAACATGACAATGCCTCTGTGTATAAGGCACGGTTCAAAAAGAAAATGATTGATTCAGTCAGTGTGGAAGAACTTGACTGGTCTGCATAAAACCAAGTCCTAATCCCAGTTTAACACCTCTGGTGTGACTGTAAATGCAGACCTTGAGCCAAAAACTCATCACCAAACACCAATGACTTGTACATATGGGTACCGTCATTTTAGACACTTCCAAAACTGTTGCAACAGAGATGGAAATACAATTTTTAAATACATGAAAACTTTCTATTCAGGGGCCATAGAAAGTGTATTGACTCAGTGCATCTCAGTGTGGTACAGTAACGCCACAAATCAGGACTGCAAAGCTCTGCAGAGAGTCGTGCGCTTAGCTGAGCGCATCTCTGGGTCTGCCCTCCCCTCTCTGCAGGACATCTACCTCAAACGCTGCAAAAGCAGAGCTGAAAAAATAATCAAGGACTCAAATCACCCCGGTAACCGTCTTTTCATCACACTGCCATCTGGCAAGCGCTTCAGAAGCGTGATGGCAAAAACTGAGAGACTGAGGAGGAGCTTCTACCCTCAGGCCATCAGGCTCCTAAACTCAGTCTCATAACATCTACAGGACTCAATTTAATTAACTGTAACACCCATCATTCTCCATCATCCGCATTGCTGCTATGTGTACATACCCGGTACAACCTGTTTGCACATTCCTCTTGCACATCTCTGGTTATATTAATATTTATTAAATCCACAGTAGACTGTATTGCACATTTTAGTTCATTGCACATTTTACTCCATATTTTATTTTATTGTTTTTACTTATTTTTTTATCTTATTCCTACCTATATTTAAATATATGCTCCTGTGTTATGTATCATCTTTTATTTTATTTTTTTGCATTGTCCATTGAGCGGACCCGTCCTGACCTACATTTCACTACTGATTATACCGTGTATGATTGTGTATGTGACAAATAAACAAGAACCTTGAACCATGAATTATGTTCCCATCGTTGTTGCCACAGATTTGGAAGTGCATTTTTCTGTTCTAAAGAAGGGGGTGTCCCAATACTTTTATCTATATAGTGTATGTACAAGTCATTGGTGTTTGGTGATGAGTTTTTGTCTCAAGGTCTGCATTTACAGTCACACCAGAGGTGTTAAACTGGGATTAGGACTTGGTTTTATGCAGACCAGTCAAGTTCTTCCACACTGACTGAATCAATAATTTTCTTCTTGAACCTTGCCTTATACACAGAGGCATTGTCATGTTAGAATAGAAAAGGGTCCTGTCCAAACTGTTGCTATAATATTAGAAGCACACAATTTCCTAGAATATCATTATATGCTTTAACATTAAGATTTGTACTCATAGAAATTACTAAAGTAGTCAAACCTGTTCATTAGAAGGGGCGACCCAATACTTTTGGCAATATAGTATATGTATATAGTCTTTCAATACACACTGTTCTTATCATTGAAGATGTTTTGAAGGATCTTAGTCTCCAGTTCCTTGCTGTTCATCCAAAGCTCTTCCCGATCTTTGCCTTCTCTCCAGAAATCCAGAGCCACTTCAGCAATCACATTCCCACCTGCATTACTATAAACAAACAGATAAACAGCTTATAATTAGTTGTGTCACTCGTTAGGGAGAGTAGAGGCATTTAATTACCACTGTGTTTGAATTTTATAGAGCTAATATGTTGAATACAACTGCATTTTCGGAAATCCAAAAAAACAAACCCTTGATTTTTTGAGGGCTTTACCTAAGAAAAATGAAAATTGCATTGCGGAACGACACTCCATCCACACGGGCATTGTAGTCTAGAAAAGGTTTTATGACATCGATCAGCTGTGGTTGCATCTTGTCCATTTCGTCAAATATGAACATGGAGCGGGGAAAACTTGATACATTTCCATGAATCCACTGTTTTAGCTGTGCCTGAATATATAAAACATGCAAATCCCAGTTAGAGGAATTACTTCTGATATGTACAACATTCTCACAGCCGTTTTACAAAAATGTGCATTATTTTTTATTTTAAAATTACAATTTTAAATATATTATTTACTATGTTTTTAATGCAGTAATGAATACTAGGCAAAATATGCTATCAGATTAATAGAAATGAAATGCAATTTCATTATTATTTCAAGTGAAAATACTGAATCAGTAAATGACCCAAATCCACACTTGTCCAGCCAACTCTGAATATGAGTCTGTGGGCATTACAACTTAAAGCTAGAGCCTGATCAGTTGTTATAAATGATTGCTATAGTCTTAGGCCAAAGCTAAAAACTCTACAAATTATTTACTTACGCTGTATAAGTCTAATTTTGTTCTGTGTGGGAAATGATGCTCAGATATATACGTGTGAACATGCTTGCTCTGGTCCCCTTTTTCATACACATTTCTTGCAATAATTTTAGCAACATGATTTTTCCCAACTCCTGTAGTCCCATGGAAAGAGAGGACCAGAGGTTTGTTTGGGTTGCTGTCAGTCATAAATGATGACACAGCTTTCAGTACAACATCAGACACAATGTGCTGCCCAAAGAGAGAGGCTCTTAAATCTTTCTCCAAACCTGAAACATGTTAAGATATGCAAAGTCAACAAATAACAAAATAACCCATAACACATTTGCATTTCTGAGGTTTTCTGACACTTTTACCACGTGACAAATTAGATCTTGCAAAAACCTCTAAAATGGTGTGTATACAGCATACAAGTGTAATTGTATTATAACATTTAGGCCTAACTAAATATTGCTGTAATTCAGAAAGGGAATTATCATGAAGAAACAACACTGGAGTCTCATTTAATTTCTGTTCCTCTCCCTTTCTTTCATTAATGCAGTTTTTATTGGGTAAACACTTTACTTTGAAAGAAGATTTGATAACGTACTGTATATCCTATGTGATATACGCTTGCCATAATACCAGTAATGCCATGGGAACGTGCCATCAACATTATAACCAATTTGGGGGGGAAATACAAAGTTTAACCCTGTCGTATGTAGTATGAAGGATAAAAACGTTATCCTTTTTATGAAAAAAAGTTATATGGGAAGTTATACGATAATCGAAAACACGCTGTTGGAAACAAAGGAAACATTTAACATATGATGAGCCATAACCAACTCGTAAATATATCGTTAAAACATGGGCCTACGATATGTTATTTTGCCGTTTTACTCACGTTTAAAGTCAAAAGGCAGCAAATCGTCCCGTTCAAAAAATGTGTAAATCACATAAGATGCAGCTGCCGCGAAAACATCCAGAACACCTGAAGATAATGTTATATTAGACACCAACAATAAAACTATTAACAAATGTCGCACTTTCATTGTGAAAGCGAGTAATCTAGGCCTCTTTCAGTCACGGTTTCGTTTTTGGGAGGAACTCGGAGGGGAACACGCTCCTTTCAGCAAATATTTAGCTCCCAGTTATAGGCTTTACGTACTAACTACAGGAAAGAAAACACGCTTTTCTTGTTTTCCCAGTCTTCGGTATGTTGACATCAAACTCACCATGACCACAACAGAATGTTTTTTTTTTTTTTTTTTAAATCAGTAAAAAGTTACAAAATGTGTAATGATTGCTGCCTTCACATGCTATCGGAAATGTCCTATTTCCCACTTATGAAGTCATGATTACGAGCTTGTCAAGTAAAATGTAGGATCCCATTGTTTGACAATCATATAAACATTCACTGCGCTATACATGCAGTTTGCTGACAATTCTTGGAATTTCGGTCAAATTGATTTCACTGCTTATAAAACATACAATATGCGTCGAATGATCGTTCATATCTAGCCTATAAATAAAGGGGAAAAAAGGGATGTAGTTGTGAGAACAATATTGACAGCAGGTTGTCCCCTCCACTATGTTTAAAGTTTATGACCCGCCCAACTCCCTTTTTGCCCATTTTCGATTATCCGGGAGTGACGCGCGGTGACGCGCTGCCAAGATGGCGGCAGTCGGCTCCGCCCACTTTAGGCTTCAAAAATGCTCTTCAGAAAACTACGAGTGACGTCACGGACACTACGTCCATTTTTTTACAGTCTATGGTCCATACCCGCGATCCATTTATATCAATATAATAATTATATCCATCATGTCATGCCTCTGTGTATGTAGTTTTTTTTATTATTTCTTATTTTTTACGAGGTGTATTATTGTTAATAAAAGTATTACTATTAAAAAAAAATATTATATTCTGTAGCCTATGTGCATTGTATTTTAAGCTCTGTCCTCCAGTTTCACAAGGCTAGTCCCAGACTAAAATGCATGTTTGAGCTGTCTTAATTGAAAATAACTTGCTCCGACAGATCTTAAAATGTCATTGCCATTGCTTTGTCTCAAGATGCACACTGTTGTTGTTTTTTTGTTTGTTTTTTTGGCATTTTTATAAAAGCTGTTTAAATATCCTAATTTAACTAAAGCCTAGTCTGTCTTAAAATAAGCCAAGTCTGTGAATCCCAGCATATGTTTTGAAGTCACCACAAAGTTTTCTTTTTATTTACTTTTTTAAATACACATTTTAAAATTGAATCATAATAAAGACTTGTTTTACGTTGTGGTTGAGCTGAATGTAATGTTATTTTCCTGTTCAAATAGTGTGGGGCAAAAATAAATATATTCGCATGTAAACTGAAGGACGTTGTTGACTTTTTGTCTGTCTTATAAGCCCAAGTCAAAACCATATTAATTGCAGTAATGTTATTTTCCTGCATGTTCTCTGATTGAAAAAACCATATTAATTGGTCCTGCAGTAAAAAGCAAGATTGATTTGATAATGTTTCTATGTTGATTTAATGTTAAATAAGTGATTTAATTTAAGTTGAAGAAATGTTGATTTTATGACCATCTTGATCTATTTTTCATCATTGAAATAACATTATTTCAGGGTGCAAACCTGATGAAAAATCAATGTTAAACTTCAACATTGATTCAATGATAATTTGATTGATGCATCAACATTGATTCAGTGTTGGTCTATCTGGGATCTGTTCCGTGTGAACGACTATTTTCTAAAGCTGGTGATGTGAAACTATCACTGCACACACACGCGGACCATCTTGCTAATGACATATGTTTATTAATATACAAATAAACCTCACAATGACATCTCAACGAACAAATCATCTGAATGACAGTTGGTGTATGAATTTTTATTGACCACCAGAAGGCGCAGTAGAGCACCGTGTCAAAAGCTTCGAAGCATCAAGCAGTTTGTTGTAAAAGCCTCCCTGCTTCAGAAGCTTCGGCACATCCCTAGGTAAATCCAGAGAACAGGCTCAAAACACGAACATAACTAGTTGATCCTACAACCCAAACGCAGCGCAAACAGGAACTTAAAATACACAGGATAATTACAAAAAACACAGGTGCTAGGAATAATCAATTAAACTAAACAAAGACAGGAACATGACCTAATAAGGAAACACAGGAAGAACTAAAACAGGTGAGGAGAAATCAATCAAAACCCATGGAAACTAATGAGAAACTGAAACAGGAGACAGGAACACAGGGAAAACAGAGCCAAACAGACCATAAACGTGACGCATAATTAATTTCTGTTCAAGTTAAAACAATAAACTGGACAACAAGTGCTGCTAAAGTTGTTCATCTGTTAATTAACATAAAGCACCAACTTCTGTCTGACAGACTTGCAGCCTTTAATAGAAAATGTTCTCTCTTTTTCAGGGAAGTAGGGCATGTCTCTGGCCACTTTATCTGCCACATCATAGTTTGGTTTGATATTCAGGTGGCCCATCTCAGCCATGACACACTGACGCACATGCTTCAGCATTAGAGGCAGGAAAGGAACAAAGTGATCAATCAGATGCTCATCTATCATACTGGAGTGCAGAAATCCACCTGTAGAGCAGACATACACATTAAAAATTAGAGGAGTTAATTGTGGAGTAAATGCAGCCACATATTTAGTTTTGGGCTAAATAAATTTATTTAGAAAATGTATAAATAAAATGTTCAAATAATATATTACGAAATACAAGTAACTGAAACTTTTTTAAATATAATTGAAAATCTATATTAGCCTTTGAAATATGTTTACAAATATATATTTTGCTAAATACTTAAATGATCTTTCAATACACACTGTTTTTATCATTGAAAATGTTTCGAAAGATTTTAGTCTCCAGTTCCTTGCTGTTCATCCAAAGCTCTTCCCGACATATGCCTTCTCTCCAGAGTTCCAGAGCCACTTCAGCAATCACAGTCCCACCTGCATTACTATAAACAAACACAGCTTATCATTAGTTGTGTCACTCTTTTTAGAGAGTAGAGGCATTTAATTACCACTGTGTTTGAATTTTGTAGAGCTAATATGTTGACTACAACTGTATTTGTGGAAATCTGAAAAGCAAACCCTTGATTTGATTTGAGGGCTTTACCTAAGAAAAATGAAGATTGCATTGCGGAATGACACTCCATCTACATTGGCATTGTAGTCTAGAAAAGGTTTTATGGTGTCGATCAGCTGTGGATGCATCTTGTCCATTTCATCAAATATGAACATGGAGCGGGGAAAACTTGAAACACTTTTATAAATCCCCTGCTTTAACTGTGCCTGAATATACAGAACATGCAAATCACAGTTTGAGAAATGAATTATAAATAATCGAAATGAATTATGTGTAAATTAATATTATTTAAAATAATAGTTCACCCAATTTTTTTTTTTTGCTGACAGTTTACTCAAGCTCAGGTCATCGGTGAGTTTGTTTCTTCATCGGAACAGATTTATAGAAATGTAGTATTACTGGAGTGGTGTGGATTACTTGTGGATTGTGATGTTTTTATCAGCTGTTTGGACTCTCATTCTGACGGCACCCATTCACTGTAGAGGAACCATTTGTTAGCAAATTATATAATGCTACACTTCTCCAAATCTGTTTTGCTAAAGAAACAAACTTATCTACATCTCAGATGGCCTGAGGGTGAGTCAATTTAGATTTTGGGGTGAACTATTTCTTTAATAGAAATGAGATGCAACTGAATTACTATACCAACTGAGGGAAATACTGAATGTGTAAATGACCCAAATCCCCAACTGTCCAGCCAGGGCATTCTTACTTCCAACTCGTCACATATTGACGCTTGGCCAGGATCCCTCTGCATTACTTTTTAATGCTCAGGATACCCCTTTAGCATTGCTTTCAGTTGTTTGCCTTTTGTGTCAGATCAAGAAGTGCATACATCACATCAAATCACAATGCATGTAATTCTTTGCATATGTAAAAGTATACATTTTATTAAAAAAATTGAAAGGGTATAAATATTCATACTTTCATAGATATTGGAGCACCTAACCCCACTCCTATCCTAAACCTACCCACTTATTAACAACATAAAACACTTAACAGGCAAAATCACAGGTATGTATTGTATAAATATTTATTTATAGGTATTTATTACTTTCCAAAAAATTTACTTTTTATTAAAATCACTGGACTATAAAAAGCTTAACAAGACGTTTCGGTGTCTATCCAAACACCTTCATCAGTTGTAAAAACAGGAAGTAACTCTGGCAAATATATACACAAAAGTCACATGATCGACAGACCTATAGAGGTCATATAACTACTAGATTAAATGTGTAACACATGCCAGAGTAGATGGTGTTACAGCTCACGATGGTGCCCCTCCTACTCTCCGAACGGAGCACTCCAATCTCTCCTTGCAGCGTCGTGGCACCGTTTCCAGCACAGCATCATAGGCGTGGGACAGATGGTGTCTCAAACCCCCTCCCCTATTCAAAGAGGGACGCTCCACCTTTACATGAATCGCTTCCTTTACACCTCTTTTAAACCACCTCTCTTCTCTATCCAGAGTTCTCACCTCATGGTCGTGAAAATGGTGTTTCTTTTGTTGTAAATGTAAGAAGACTGCCGAATCCTGCCCAAAAGAATTTGCACGTCTATGCTGAGCCATGCGTCGATAAAGTGGTTGTTTTGTTTCTCCTATGTATATTGTTACTTTAATGCTTGTTTGATGTGATTATTCTCTTGTTCTCTGGCCTCTGGAAATGTGGGTATACTCTCCGCTCGATGTTGCAAGGTGCGAATCACACCCATATTTTGTTCTAATGGGTGGTGTGAATCAAACAGAAGATACTGGTCTGTATGGGTGGGTTTTCGGTACACCTCCACTTGTAATCTTCTGTCTTCACCCACTCTTATAGCACAATCCAAGAAAGGAAGTTTGTTGTCTAGTTTGTTTGGTAGGATTAAATTTGAATAAAAAGTAAATTTTGGGAGTTTTAAACATCTGGATGTTTTAGTGATAACTCTACACAGACATAGGTATTTATTAATACTCCAATGTGTAATTTCATCATGGCAATATTCCAATGCCCATCTATGTGTGATGCCAAAGGTTTCTCATTGAAAGCAACGAAGTACCCTGCACATCGAAAAATAAGCATAAGGCAAACAACTGAAAGCCATGCTAAAGGGGTACCCTGAGCGTTAAAAAGTGACACTGAGGGATCCCGACCAAGCGTCAATATGTGACAAGTTCATAGTGAGAATGTGTTGGTCCAGCCAACTCTGAGTACATGAGTCCTTACATCTTAAAGAACATGACCATGATAAAGAAGTAATCATTTGTCTATGATTGCTTGAGTCTTATGCCATGGATTAAAATACCATTTATTTACTTACACTGTATAAGTATGACTTTTCTTTGTGTGGGAAATGATGCTCAGATATATACGTGTGAACATGTTGGCTTTCTATCCCATTTTCGTAAATGGTTCTCGCAATGATTTTAGCAACATGATTTTTCCCAACTCCTGTAGTCCCATGGAAAGAGAGGACCAGAGGTTTGTTTGGGTTGCTGTCAGTCATAAATGATGACACAGCTTTCAGTACAACATCAGACACAATGTGCTGCCCAAAGAGAGAGGCTCTTAAATCTTTCTCCAAACCTGGAAGATGTGAAGAAATGTGAAGTCAACAAATAACTAAATAAACCAGGAAGTACATTTTAATATTGATGCATTTTTCACCACACATAATAAAAAATAAAAATTGTACCAAAATACAATGTTGTGAACTGTTTTTAAGCAGACAACTAGTTAAACCAGCTAATGCAGGTTTACTGTCTTAGCTGGACAAAATTCTGACGACATTTTCTGAGGGTTTCTGGCACTTTTACCACATGACGAGTATTAAAGCTGTTTTTATTGGTAAACACTTTACTTGAAAGAATATTTAAACAGTTGTGCTTGTTGGGAAGTTATGCGACAGTAGAGAAACAAAGTAAGGCGTTTTTCTACTAAATATTTGAATATTAAATATATGGTCAAAAGATTCGATACGTTTTACTCACGTTTAGGATCAAAAGGCAGCAAATCGTCCCGTTCAAAAAATGTGTAAAACACATAAGATGCGACAGCCGCGAACACATCCAGAATACATGAAGACAATGTTATATTAGACACCAACAATAAAACTATTAACAAATGCCCAGCGTTCATTGTAAAAGCGAATCATCCAGGACACTTTCAATCTCGGTTTCGTTTTTGAAAGGAACTCGGAGGGGAATGACGGATTAAGAGACATAAACTGCACTCCTTTTACAAATAATTAGCTCTGACCACAAGAAAGAAAACATGCTTTTCTTGTTTTCCCTGTTTAAGACGCGTATATGTTCAACTCGCTGTAACCATGACCACTAGATAAACGTGTTCATAAGCTGTAAAACTGCGCACTACAACCAATCACACACGATGCTGTTGAGCTTATGAATTCAATGACCAATCAGAGGCGTTCAGATGAGTCATGCTAAAATGCGGTGTTTTCCATAGACTAGTTCACACGGCAGGCTAAAGTGGCCCAAATCCGACTTTTTGCCTAAATGTGACCCATATCTGATTTTCTTATGACAGTCTGAACAGCACAAATCCGATTTTTTCAAATCAGGCCCAGGCCACTTTCATATGTGGTCCTAAATCAGATACATATCCGATGTTTTTGCAATGTGACTTCAGTCTGAACAGCCATGTCACATTTCATGCGACTTTTACTTCATTGAAATGTGACAGACGTCACAATTCTGCGCTGGAGGAGGCGGGAAGATTAAAATCATAATGGCAGACAATATAGACAATAATATCACTTCGTTATTTAGGCTCCGATTGCACATTAACTTAAAAATTGCTAAACACACGCTAACACGAGCAGCATCCATTTTTATTTCCGCAAACACAGTGCGCTGCGTCTGACGTCATTATGCAGCATTATGAAAGTGTCTTATGCTCATCAAGCCTGCATATATGTGATCAAAAATACAGAAAGAAATGTAATATTGTGAAATATTATTACAATTTAAAAGAATGTTTATCTATTTTAAAATACATTTTATGCAATTCTGATTTATTATCAATGTTGGAAACCTGTGATACTTTTTTCAGGATTCTTTAATTAATAAAAAGTAAAAAAAAAAAAAAAAAAAAGCACATCATTTATTTAAAATATAACTTTTGTAACAATATACATTGAAAAGCTTGAGGTCAGTATTTATTTATTTATTTTTTGAAAGAAATTAGTTTTCATTCAGCAAAGATTTGCTAAATTGATAGAAACAGTGATAGTAAAGATATTGTTAGAAAACATCTCTATTTTGAATAAATGCTGTTCTTTTAAAAATCTGGCTTGATGACCATAAGTGACTTCTTGCAAAAATATAAAATAGTAATGTATCCAAAATTTTGACCTATAATTCTATTTAATTTTTTTACATTGCCCCTATTTTACATTTGAGCCCCTGCCCCTGAGGAACTCTCTGCACGTCCCTGGTGCTTGAACTAGACTGCACTGTAAAAAATAAATGTATTTTTACAGAGAAAAAACAGTAGAATTTAACAGTAATATCTCATTTTGATAGGAACTGGGAAATTCCATAAAAATGCATACATTGACACCAAATGTACATTTTACCTGTTGTTCAACTGATTATATGTGTTACTGGAAAAAAATAGCATTTTCCTTTAATTAAAAGTAATTGTTATGTATTATTAACCTTACATGTCCTTAAAAAAACTTTCATATATAATGTTTTTTTATTAATATACAAATAAACATTACAAAGACATCCCAACGAACAAATCATCTGAATGACAGTGGTGTATGAATTTTTATTGACCACCAGAAGGCGCAGTAGAGCACTGTGTCAAAAGCTTCGAAGCATCAAGCAGTTTGTTGTAAAAGCCTCCCTGCTTCAGAAGCTTCGGCACATCCCTACCTGCATGCCACGCCGAATTGAGGCAGTAATTAAAGCAAAAGGAGCCCCTACCAAGTATTGAGTACATAGAAAATGAACATACTTTCTTGGTGTTTGGTGATGAGTTTTTGGCTCAAGGTCTGCATTTACAGTCACACCAGAGGTGTTAAACTGGGATTAGGACTTGGTTTTATGCAGACCAGTCAAGTTCTTCCACACTGACTGAATCAATCATTTTCTTTTTGAACCTTGTCTTATACACAGAGGCATTGTCATGTTAGAATAGAAAAGGGTCCTGTCCAAACTGTTGCTATAATATTAGAAGCACACAATTTCCTAGAATATCATTATATGCTTTAACATTAAGATTTGTACTCATATAAATTACTAAAGAAATTACTAAAGTTCAAACCTTCATTTAGAGCAATATTGGGAAAGAAAGACATGAACCAATCACTACTAAGCAGAAACAAGTGTAGTTAGTTGAAACTGAAATTATAAGTGTTATGTTAGAGCAGTAATCCTAATCATCAGCCGAATTTAGAAGATACACCTGAGATCCTTTATTTGAACCACTAAAAAATGTTTTAACTTTGAATACAAACTTCTCTGATTTTACTTTTTGTAGCTATTTTGCTAGTCAGCTCCCGACGCGATGTCATTCACTGTGCAAATTCAAAGCGTTGTGTCTGGGCGCGTCAACGCTCGCGCTCTTTTAAACTCGTACTTAAGCGGTGAATGATCTTTCCAGAAATGATGCTGATCGACAGAACAAGTTTATATTTAGAATATATTGCAATCACTCCAAAATAGATGACAACAACTCACGCACGTGCCTTAGGAGCTGTACTTCTTTGCGTGCCTATTTAGCCTTTTGCAGATCGCAGCACATTCGTTACGCAAACATTCAGAAGGCGGGGCCGCTTTGAAACTGCAACAATAATTGGTTTAATTGCAGATGAGTGACAATTCAACTATATCCAATGAACAATGAGGCTAGTATTTCTGCTCGTCTTGACTGGTGGACTAGCATATAGGGGATGTTACGGTTATGGAGGCCCCTCCTCAAAGCACGAGGCCCTAGGCAATCGCCTGCTCTGCCTATAGCTAGCGCCGGTGTTCTGACGATTTGTGCTACCCGCTCAGATTGTGCTGCCTCCCATTAAAAAGATAGGTAGCACAAATCGATAGCGAAATATGCTTCCTATCAGATTGTGCTACCAGCATCTTATTCATGTGGTTTGAGGCTTTTTTTTAATGTCCATACCTACCCCTACCCGTCCATACCTACCCTTACCCTAAACTTACTCTTAAATCAATGCAAATATATTATTGGTAGCACAATCTGATAGGTAGCATGTTTCGTCGATACACCGGCCCTGACTAGTACTCAATGGAAAAGATACTAGTATCTAAAAAATAAGTACCATGAAAATAGATACTAGTACAGTTTATAGATTAAATGTTAAAACGGCTTTCCATACCAGCTTCAACACTGTTTCAGAGATGTAATGTCATCCAATGGACCTACGTGCACTTGTGGAGCTTGAACTGTTTGCAGATGGACATGATGACCAGCAGGTGGAGTCATAAATTCACAAGTATTCAGACAAGCCTGCAGATGAACTTCTGAACTACTTCCTCTAAGGGTAAATGCAATAATGAAAGCAATTGGAACTTGATTCACATAGTCAAATATTTTTTTAACATGTTATATTAATATATTTATATGTATTACATAGACATGAAATATTCAGTTAAGATACTAAAAGGTGCGTAAATTGCGGTAAAATGAATTCTACACACGCGCCTGTGCACTAGTCAGTCTTTGGCGCCTCTAGCGGTTGAACAAGTAGTGCAGCGGGAGCTCTTGACTAAAGGTGATTTGAATGAATGGGAAACGCTTTCCACGGGTGAAACAGAGCAGAGGGAACAGCCCAGACAAAGCAAGCGAGAAACTTTCACGCTGATAATCGCCAGTCCTGTCCCACCAGGCATGGATTTACAGAAGACAGCGGCGGTGCAGTAGATTCAACACCTTTCTGAGGGGATGAAAGCGACATTGGAGTGAATTTA
Organism: Schizothorax lantsangensis; assembly: GCA_027422415.1. Classification (NCBI taxonomy): domain Eukaryota; kingdom Metazoa; phylum Chordata; class Actinopteri; order Cypriniformes; family Cyprinidae; genus Schizothorax; species Schizothorax lantsangensis. The sequence continues at coordinate 22,874,664 of CM049862.1, forward strand.
AAGTCCTGCTGTTACTGAATGGACGAGCTTATTTTGGTACTGCGGGTGGATGATGAAGCTTTACAATGCAACAGGTTAGACTGAGTTTCTATATACATTAATAGACCACAGAAGCGAATGCGATCACTGGATTTAATTGTTGCATTGGTCATGTTGTAGTCAGTGTATTAATCGCTGAGATGCAAACAGCGTGCACGCTTACCGAGCCATTGAAATTACAATGCAACACAATACTGTGAGATCAAAGGAGATGTAGCCAAATCAGGCCTGTTTGAAATGTGCAAACGGGCTCTGCGTTTAATATGTGCATGCATGGCGAATAAAAGGTGGATCAGTGAAATAAGGATGTGATGAATAAAAAAGAAAAATTACTTGAAAGAACCTAGTTTAAAACATGTGGCAAGTTCTTAGAAATGTAATTTATGTTGGTTTCATACATTTTTGCACTGTTTATACCATTTTAAACAAATGTTAGACTCTAAAATGTTAAGTGGTTTGACAAAAGCACTAAAATCCTTAAATTACATCTTTAAAATATGTGTGCTTGCCAGCTTAATCATTGTTTTCTAAAATTAAAATGTTTGTCAAGTTATATTTTAAAACATAATAACTTTGTTTATTTTTTTTTAAATGAAAGATTATGGCAAACTACTTTCTTCAACATGTATTTTTTTTATTTATTTTTTTAGCTTTTTTAAATTCAGTTAAACCATGTTGACATTTTTAACTTTAAGCCAGACAAAAATATCAGCATTGTTTAATTCACTAACTGAAAACATGTTTTTCATATTTTTATGCCTTTCTAAATAATAATAGATACAGAGCGAATATAGCATTACATACAGTATATAGGCCTATATATATTGATATTTATAATTTTTGAACAGTCACATGTTTTTGTGTGTGCGTGTATTTTCAATTTGATGTGTACTCAAATTTGGGGGTTGTGTCCCACCTGGGATCTATGTCTCTGGCAGTAAAAGTAGTGTTCATTCTCCAATCATCATGCCAGGAGTCGTATCTGACCACCGGTGACCCCTCCGCCAGCTGTTATAGTGTGGATTTCTACCTCAAGACAGAGGACGCAGAGTAAAGCAGACAGCATGGTACCCAGCAAGTGGATTATGCATCCAGTTCTTCACAAATCGCCTCCCAGAAGCTGGCTTGGCATCCGACTACGTCTCAGTAAGTTTGCTTTCTCTGACTCTTACGAAATGTTAATTAATTGTTCGACTTAAAGGAACACTCCACTTTTTTTGGAAATAGGCTCATTTTAAACCTCCCCTAGAGTTAAACAGTTGAGTTTTACTGTTTTTGAATCCATTCAGCCGAACTCCGGGTCTGGCGTTAGCACTTTTAGCTTAGCTTAGCATAGATCATTGAATCAGATTAGACCATTAGCATCTCGCTCAAAAATGACCAAAGAGTTTCGATATTTTTCCTATTTAAAACTTGACACTTCTGCAGTTACATCGTATAGTAAGACCGACGGAAAATGAAAAGTTGTGATTTTCTAGGCTGATATGGTTAGGAACTATACTCTCATTCCGGCGTAATAATCAAAGAACTTTGCTGCCGTACCATGAGTGCAGCAGGCGCAGTGATATGACGCAGCGCCTGAAAGTAGTCCCCAGCTCAGTAGCCTATGATATATCTATATTTTAAATGGAAAAAATATCGAAACTCTTTGGTCATTTTTGATGACCAAATGCTAATGGTCTAATCCTATTCAACGATCTATGCTAAGCTAAGCTAAAAGTGCTACCGCCAGACCCAGAGATCGGCTGAATGGATTCAAAAACGGTAAAACTCAACTGTTTAACTCTAGGGGAGTTGTAAAATGAGCCTATTTCCAAAAAAAGTGGAGTGTTCCTTTAATATCAATAATGCAGGAAAGATTACTAAATGTATATGTCTTGGCAAATTACATAACATTGCTTGATCAAATGATTGATGCTGATGCTTCAGATCCCATAAACAAATCAAGAGTTGTGGTTTGGCATTAAAATAATGACTTTAAATACAGGCATTTGTAGCATAAGCACTCTCTGTTAATAGTTTAGACCTGTGGAAATGTTAAACAAACATTTAATAAAATTTTTACATTGTTTACTGCAGTGTCTTTATGTGTGATGTATTTGTCCGGTAGAGTCATAGAAATGAGTTACAGCAAATCTCTCCGCTCATTATTTTAATTGGCAGTTTAGTTCATTGTGATTCATTTTAAATAATTTGCATATTAGGGATTTTTAATTAATTGAAAATGAGACCAGAAGTGGCCTGTTCTTTATTAAATTCATAAATTACAATATTTTTACATGCATTTTACATTTCTGATGAAAAAGTGCATGGTTGCTTATTGGCCTTGGTTGAAATATTTAGTATATTCTGTGCATAAATAAATACAAGGATGCATATCGTAAGGTCCGATAAAGTCAACAAAAATTAATTTAGAAATTTTGTTGTTTTATTGGACTTTTTAAAATCAGATTCAAATCCAATTCTTGGATGCTTTGACCACAATACTACTTCTTTCACAGACTGACGTGCACAGACACTTCCTGCTGTTGCCAGACATTTTCCTGCTCGATTATATTGACCTCTGCAATCACGATACGATTAGCCTTCCAGTCTGAATGGTTATTTATAGAAACCCCAAACTAACGTGTGGTGTACGCTAGAGGTTTCTTAGCTCAGCAGGGCCTGCAAGTTACCCTTAGTGCACCAGACCACTCAAGCTTCCCTGAAATACATGGGTTTAATCTAAGAGCATCTGGTGTTTAAGGCTTGTCTGAGAGGAGCTTCTGGCTCACTCAAGTTTGATTAGTCGTTTTATCTTAACAGTTCTACCTAGTGTGTGTTTTTCCCCCTGAGTTTGGGTGCATGATGTCAACTGACTGACCTTTGAAGCTCTTAGCTTGATATGCTTCCTGAAAAATGTCATTGCATCACTGGTTTTAATTTGGTTCCTTTTGCATCCGCTAACTCTTTGCCTTAAACACAGGCAAATCCTTCTGCTTAAAGACTAATCTTATTATCTGAAGTGTCAAGGGTATTCATATACCAGTTTGTGTTTCGCTTGGCTACATTTGGCTTGTTCAGTGATAGTCAGGTTTTCTAAAAAAAAAAAGAGGTTTTTGCGAAATTGTGTCCTTTGTTTGAGTTTTCTAAATAACTGTTGATTGGTTTTCATAGTGATGCCATAGAAGAACTATTTTTGCTTCCCCAAAGAACCTTTCAGTGAACTGAACAGTTCTTAAAAGAACCTTTTTTTGTGTGTGAAGAACATTTTAATACTCTAAATAACTTTTTTCACTTGTGCAATGGAAAGGTTCCATGGATGTTAACATTTCTTCATGGAACCATCGATGTCAATAAAGAGTCTTTATTTTTTAGAGTGGATGCCATTTGTACATGCAGGAACAACTGTCACTTAAATAAGTGAACAGAGTTGTTGGTAGATAGACAATAAAATTGGTAAAAACATCCCATAGACGTACAATGAAAGAGGGATGAAGCTGTATGTAGAAACCAGAAAATCAATCAATAACCAAAATATTTGTGACCTTGGCCCGCAGAACCAGTCATAAGGGTCTATTTTTCCCTTCTTTATAAGCTTTAATAGATACAACTATTTGAAAGGGTGCAAAAAAATCTAAATGCTGAGAAAATCGCCTTTAAAGTTGTCCAAATGAAGTTCTTAGCAATGCATATTACTAATCAAAAATTACGTTTTTATATTTAAAGTAGGAAATTTACAAAATATCTTCATGGAACATGATCTTTACTTAATGTCCTGATGATCTTTGGCATAAAAGAAAAATCAATCATTTTGACCCATACAGTGTATTTTTGGCTATTGCTACAAATATACCCCAGCGAATTGAGACTGGTTTTGTGGTCCAGGGTCACAAATGTGATTTTGTCTTGGGATCAGTAATGAACCACTTAGCAACTGCATAACAATGTCCTGGCATTGTGGTTATGAGTTTTGCATGGGCAAAATGTAAAAATCTAATTAATCATATTTCAAAAGTGATAATAAAAACCATAAAAAAGGACATTTAACTTACCTGCTAACTTTGACACCATTTTCTTGTCAATAAATTGACCAATTCAAGTGCTTAGTTTTTAGTCAAAAGACACCTTACATTTGATTAGTTTTATCAAAAGTAAACAAATAATGAAATATTGTTGGTAACTCACAATGATGTAATCAAGTATGGCCTTTACTTTACTCCAAAACCCAAAGGCAACCCCCACATGCACACAAAAACAAACTGCTGGGTTATTGCTATCAGCTTTTCAAGTCCTGAGATGATGTAATGCTCATGAACAGGCTCTCGCAGCTGTCAGCCGTTCCCTCCACCGTTCAACAGCCCTCCTAGCCTTACGGCTTTCCCATCATCCCTCAGTCTGTCACGCTTTCAGCTTGCCTTCATCACACACAAGAACGGCTTAAGACAGTTCTATTAACATATTGTTCTTCCTCCAGGTCCTGCCCTTGGTTTAAGTGGTTGTACAGCTATTAGACTCGTTGAATGAAAGAGATTAGCAGTAATTTAGCTCTGAACTTGCAGTTGGAGTTGTTCGGTTTGTTTGACTGATGGAGCGCCGCTGTTGGAGCCTGAAGGAAAAATATCAGGTCCCAGCTGTGAGGAGTAATGAAAATGTTCACTCTTGTTTACTACAGATGCTTCTCTGCAGAAGACTTGACTTAAACAATAAACCATTTTATACTTCATAATAAGGAATATATTTTTAGACTAATATTTTAGATCAATGCAAACAGACATTTATTTGACCACAAAGTGTGTTGGTGTGACACAAAACAGCCTCAGTTGCTTTTATCAAATGGCTGCAACTGCGATATGATAAAATGCAACAATTTTAAATATTTTTTTATTAATAATAATCATAATAGACAGCTATTCTTCTGAGTAATATAGCTTATTATAATAACACTGAGCTTTCCCAAATAAGAGAGAAAGTTCTCAGAATTTTGGCAAACATTCTGGCAAGGTTCAAAGTTATGAACAAACATTCTTCCTCTGACAATAATAGAATGTTCGCTCAAAGTTATCTGGTGTTTAATAACGTTCTAAAAATAATAGCACAAAAATGTTCAGAGAACATTCAAAAGTAACATTCCCATTATGTTTGCAAATGTAATGATCATGTCATTTTCATTCATACAACATTTGTATAAAACCAAGGAAACATTTCTTCAAAACATTTGTAAAAATTGGATGCTTTGAACATTCTGAGAACATTCAGAACTAACATTTTTATAACTAATTGGGAACATTAGAAAAATGTTCTTGAAACACATTTTTGTTAGATGGGTTCCTGCTGAAGAAACATCTTAAAACAAAAACATCTTAAACCAGCCTAAGCTGGTCTTCATTGATATCCCAGCCTGGCGAGTCTTTTGGTTGGTTTTAGAGTGGTTTAGTGGCTGGGCTGCAAACCAGTTTAGTCATTTTTCAGCAGGATTTTTTTAATAGCTGACATACAACATAACAACGGTGCATTATACTGTAAAATCATTTCCAACTAGTAAAAACATGTTTCATGTTTTCATCTAATTACAAGTAGGAAACAGAATAAGTTGACAAACAAATACAACACCGCAGTGGCTTCAACAGGTCAAGCTAATTTGGCATTCTTACTTTTCAGTTTATGGCATTTTATTACAGCCTGCGTTACTGTTGGTGCTTTTTGTTTTGTTGCAAGAGAATATTAAAATTAGGTATTTTGCTACAGTGAACACAGCAAAATTCTTTCAAAAAGAGTTTAGAATCAGAACTATTTGTGTTTTTTATGTTAGATTTCTATTGACTGTGTAGATCTGAAGTATCTTCTGTAACTCTTGGTTTCTTGACCTAGCTAATGGAGTAGCAGTGATCATGCTCTGCTCATTAGAGGAATGAAACGCTTGTGTGTCACCCCTCTCTCCGTGTGACGATTACGGTAGATTAAAAGGGCCCTTCAGCCCGAGTTCATGTCATCACTTTGTCTCATGTCGACTACTGCTGAAGAGCTTCCCCCACCCAGCTTAAGTGCATTTAGGAGGATCTCAGCCTCGTGTTAATGGCCACGTCTCTGCCAAGGATGAGCTCTGTAATATCTGCTTCTGTTCAGAGCAAGACGGTCTAGCTTTTCATTATGTCATAAATACCCCTGTGCTCTTACAGTCACAATTTAGGGATTTTGAAAAACAGGATTTGAGTGAAAGGCATATCAGTTATTTTCAAGGTTGTCCACCTAGTTAGATGTAAAATAATAATAAAAAAGGTAATCTAGATGGGTTGTGTTTTGTGTGTAGTAACTGCATGTTACAGACAGACAAATTGTTGCAGATGATTGCCAGGTTTCCATTCATGTGTTTTTATGTGATATTATATTTAATAAATGCTTTTTAGTAAAGGAGCCACAGTGGCTTATCCAACATTTATTTCTATTGCTTTTTTGTATTTTCTCTGAGTTTGACATTAACGCTCATACACAATAAACATACATTGTGAAAAACGCTCTATAAACAAAATTGTGTTCTTTGGAACCAAATACATATTTTACAGTTATTTGCATTAAACATTATGGATGGAAATATTATTTATAAACATGTTTTGAAACCATTGAGTAATGTGATTATTTTTATTTTTTTTAGAAATGTATCCTTTTTTTCAGCAAGGATGCATTGTATTGTTCAAAAGTTTAAGATGTTCATTATGTTACCAAATATTTCTATTTCACATAAATACTTTTTTAAAATGTAACATTCATCCTGAAAGGATCCTGAAAAAAATGCATCGCAGTTTTCACAAACATATTAAGCAGCACAACTATTTTCAACATTGATAATAATAAGAAATGCTTCTTGAGCACCAAATCAGAATATTAGAATGATTAAAATATATTAAAATAGAAAACGGGTATTTTAAAGGTGCAGTGTGCAGATTTTAGCGGCATCTAGCAGTTGAGGTTGCGAATTGCAACCAACGGCTCAGTCCCCCGCTCACCCCTCCCTTCAGAGAAGCTACGGTGGCTGATACAGAGCTAAGATGCTGTCGTCTGAGACCGCAGAGAGCAATGAGGTTTCTTTACAAAGGTAAATTAAGGAATTATTTTACTTAATTATTCAATAAACTGATGTCACTGCGAATATTACTGTTACTTGTTCATCCTTGTGTCAGTGTTTTTTCGCAAGAAAAACATGGTGACGAAACGCGCTCTGTAGAGCAGTTTGTCCGTTTAGGGCTACTGTAGAAACATGGTGGCGACTTCCATGTAAGGGGACCCGCGGTGTATGTAGATATAAATTGCTCATTCTAAGGTAATAAAAACGTAACGGTTCATTATGTAAGGTCTTTATACTCCTCTGAAAATGTAGTTATGCATATTATATTGCATTTGTCTATAGATCATCCTAAATATTACACAGTGCACCTTTAAATATTACTGTTTTTACTTTGTTTTTGATCAAATAAATGCAGCCTTGGTGAGCATAAGATACTTATTTTTAAAAATCTTAACAACCCCAAGTTTTTGAATGGTAATATTTGAAATTGAGTTAGTGAATTATCTTCAGTTAATGTGATCAGTTTGTTGTTGTGTTGTAAGTTTTGAAGTATTACAATAGCATTTCTAGTATTTAAGGGGTTAATATAGCATATGATGTGGCTGTTCCATCTAAATATAGGTTAAATATATTTTCCACTACTTTGGCAACCAGAGAGTCAAACTGCTCTCCACCTGTCAACACCACTGAGGCTTGGGAAAACTCACTCCTTCACTTCATCCTGTTGCACACGCTCATTCTGCCTCTCAGTCACACGTCTGCACTCAAACTCTGTTACATAAGCGCCCTTTTTATGCTAATGCAGTATATTCAAGCCCACTGTTTGTTTAGAAAAGACGCTGAAGTTGCAGAGGAAAAACCTTAGATTCATTGTCTGAATCTGCTTCTCTGTTGAGTCTCATTCTGCAGCTGCCCGAGCGGCCTGTTCATTTAAAAAAGCTGCAAGTTCAAAGCCAGGTTCTGAATTACTACCATATGTCTGCAAAGCCAGACTCCAAGAGTAAGTCTGCCCCAGCCGTACCCTCTAATTTCTTATCCCAAAATTGGACATCTGAATGGCTGTGCAACATCGTCCCTCCCCTCCGACTCTTGCACGGTACGTTCTCACAATAATTCTTCTCTGCAGGATAACTAAAGCAACCTTACTGCAACAAGACCTTGGGGAAATGCCACATTTGAAATTGTCATTTTGACATGCATCCACCTCCGTAGAGCGGATATCTTATCAGGAGCCACTGCTGGCCAGTGTCCATCCAAGGAAACAGCTGACATTGTTGTAGTCACACGGCATTCGTAACTCATAAATCTCTCTGAAAAAGGAGGACTAGGACTCTAATCAATGCAGAAATGTCTGGCTTTTATTGTTTGTGCAAATCATAGACAAAGTTCACTGTCTGTGTAGGAGGGGTTTGCAAGGGATCTTTGTTTCCCAAAGACTGGAAGGTATTGGCCTAGTCTGTCAATCCCAGCATGCACTTCAGCCCAGTATGAATACAACATTTGTCTGGTAGTGTGGGTCGAACACCCTCTGACAACCAGACCTCTTTGCACAACTTGCTTGCACAGACTTTGACACCGATGTGCCTGTTCCTCGCAGACTTGGAAATACTGATTGTTTGGCAAAGAAAGCGAAGAACTTCTGAGATGAAATTGAAGAAGATGCACCGTCAACTTCTCAAAGAAGAAGACACTCTCGTCAAGACGTCAAACAACTTTGGAAGACTTTTAATTTGGTTTGCTCTTGCCAAGGTGTAGAGAACTTTTAGGTGTTCCTGTTTAGCGTACAGCAAGATCCCACATCCAAGATCCCAGAAGCAAGGAACACGTCATACATTATCCATTCAGAGCATTATTTACATTATCAAGAGTTGCTGTGAAATGGGTGCCAGTGTTTGCTCGGGTTTAGAACGTAGGCCTGGTAATGGGATCTAAGATGAAGTTGAAGAAGCACCATCAACTTTTCGAAGAAGGCGAGACATTCTTGTCAAGACATCAAGCAACTTTGGAAGACTTTAGTTTTTTTTTCTTCCCAAAGTTTAGAGGACTTATAGGCATTCCTGTTTTGGCGTACTTCAAGATCCCACTGAGGGATCCACAATTCGAGAAGCGAGGAACCCGTCATACGTTCTCCATTGAGATTTATTGTCAAGAGTTGCATTGAGTTGCTGTGAAATGGGTGCCAGGATTTGCTCTGTTTTGGAACGTAGATCCGGTTTTGGCATGCCTAGTTGCGCACTTTTATGGATTGGAACTCGTGAAGCGGGATCAAAGCGAGGTTTAATTGTTAGGGAGGATGAGGTAACTGCAGGTGCCTGCTTTATGGGGAATTGTTTGAGATTGACTATATCCCGTTTAGGGCACATCAGAGGTGGACGTAAAGATGCCGCGTTAGATGTTGAGTGTTTGATTATTGTGCGAGTGGGTATTGTTTCCTTTTAAAGTAGCTTTTAGAAAATCAGTTTATTTTTGCAGTTAGCATTTACAGCCTCGTCCTTCACAATGTTCCTTTACTGGAGGAAACGGGGAGCTTATGAACTTGAGACACTCCCATCTTCTTTGACAGAACTGGGGGCGGAACGGTACTCTTGGTCGTCCCCTCTGGATGTCATATATGATGTTTATGGTAAGGCTGGATCCACTTACCCAAAAATACTGACATTCCTCAGTCACTAACCAGTGAGTTGTATTTTGTACACTACAATCTCAAACAGTACTTGCTTAAATTTATACAAATTTGTTAAATTGTTTGGAACCCAAAGTCATAAATGTACTGTTGTTTTTGGTAATATCATTCAGGATTTCAGTAGTTGAAATGCTGTTTATATGGATAACATGTAATCATTTGAATCAAGTATTTCCTCAGTGGGATTAAAAAATAATGTTCAGGATTGTGATGCATATGTTTACATGTTTTATGTCTTATGACCCCGTGTATGTTTAGTTACAACTCATGTCTTAAAAATTGGTGCGTGAAGGAGGCTGAATGTTTACTAAATATTTGCTAAAATGCTTATCTGACATGTCAGCTCTCTTTTTGTGAATATGCAAGATGAATTGCAGTGCTTAGGGTTCATAATATAAACAATTTTCTGAATCCGAATCAAATTTGATTCATTCCATTTGACAGAAATTAGTGCATATAAACATACCTACAGATATCAGATTTTATTTTATTTTTTTATTAATTTAATTTATCATTCTCTGTTGGACAATGTTTCAGTTGATATTGTATATTTAATAATCAAATGGTCACTTAAAGCTGTCCTTTTAGTATTTAAAACTTTCGATTTTAGCTTTTTATTATTAGCTAATAGACAAAATAGTATAGAATTTTAATATATGAATTATATATTATATTGTTTTATATTACATTATAAGAAATTATATTTAAAAACAATTGACTTTTTTAAACAAAATTAAAATTGTTACATCCCTTGTTCATGTATACACGCGTCAGGTGGATATCTTCAGCCATTGCATTGCATCCTGCTGTTTTGTAGTGCTACATTTAAGCTCTTTTTCAACATTTCTGCACATCTTCTTTACTTTGAATGCTGTTGCTGCCCTGCATTTGTGTGTTTTGAAGTTGAAAATGTTTTATCATGGTCAGTCATTGCTGTCATCTCCATGCTTCCCTGACGCTGTTTTTCATTAGCCCATCATTCAGTCCTCAATGGTTTATTTGTTTGTCACTTACTCAACCCAGATTTCTTCCGGAACATTTGGGACACTTCAGCAGAGATGGAAAACTGCAGCAATGAGTCTCTTCTTTGATCTCTTCCATCCATAAGACCTGTAATTAAGGCCGATCCATTACTGAGAGCCGCTCTCTGGCCACTGCGGCCTAGAGAAGAGGAGCGTACTGCATTTCTAAGTGCATACTTGTCTTCTCAAATGCCATAATTAGTCTGTGGGATTAAAATGGTGGGTCGTGGCTCACTTTGGTGTTTGAGTTGGTAATGGTGATGGGAAAATGTCACACTCATAGTGGATTATACAGTCATCTTATAGCTTCAAAATGGTCTTATTACTGTATGTACTCAGGATTCAAGTGTGTGGCTTCTTAAGTCCTCTTTGCATGTTGTGTAAGAAGTAGTATGGCTGGAGGCACGAAGTCTGTGTGGTCAAAGACTTGCTGTCAGTTTTCTGTCAATGACATGAATGAAAATGCATGCTGCATTTTTAGTTTTTCAAGCAGACCAAATTTTTAAATGTTAGTACAGAAAATCATCTTAAAGTATGTAGTTTTATTTGCCTGGGCAGTGTCTAATTAAAATAGGTATGCACAAACAGACAGCTTGGAAAGATTTTGGTTGACAGTGCAATAAAATTAAATATTTTACATTCGGTTTTCAGCAAAAAGAGAGAAAAAAAAAGTTTTTTTTTTTTTTTTTTAATGAATACAAGATTTAGGATGTGGAAACTTACAGTACTTTTGTATGTGTTAAAAAATATTTTTTTAATTTCTTTTTTTTGCTGAAAACCGATTGTAAAATGTTTTCTAAAACGCATTACTAAAAGTATTGTATTTTTATTTTTTTTGCAGTTGTGACATTCTCGCCATTTGTGTCTTTGTTTAAAAATTATTTCTGACTTTATATTTCACAATGTGATTTTAGCTCACGTTTGCAAAGTAATTCCTCATAAAACTTTATTTCTCACAATATGACAAGATATTAAGAAAATCTCTCACAATGTGACTTTCTTATTTTCAACAGTCTCACTCAACACTATAAACAAATAAATAAAAGATAAGTAAAAATGTATTGGTACTATTTACTGAATTTATTATGAAATAATTTTTCCGCATTTATTTCTACTGGTGTTTTACCTGTATTTAGGATTTTGCGTTGTGTTTTAGGGATAATGGAAATGTCCATAAAATTACTGGATAATCACTAGTACATTTTCCTTTTTTCCCCTCTGGAAATGTGTTTTCATCTAACGTCTGATATAGTTATGAAAACATATTGTGGTAACTCAAAATTGGTTCAGGTTGCAATTGCAGTTTTTTGGATGCATTAATGATTTTTAATGCTAATAATGATTTTTTTTGCGCTGATTGTAAAAATAGTAAAACAGTGAGAGGCCATTTAAAGCAGTTTCTCATCCAATGCATGAAAATAGGTAGCATCACTCATGCACTCATGTTCCTTTCCTTTAGAATCAGAAAATGTATTTTGTTGGGTATTTGTAAGCACTTTTTGTAGGGTACATTTTGTAGCCAAAAGTCAGTTTAATGTATAATAGATGGGATCCTGTTCACCTTGTCTGGTTTTATTTTGCTATATATATATATATATATATATATATATATCCCTTGTTCTTGCCATTGAATTTAAACTCTCTGTCCCGTGAGGCGATGCAGCAGTTGGCTGCATCTCTGACAGTCAAGTGAAGCACCTCGTACCTTGGCAGTCTGTTGCCGTCTGCCATCTGTCTTCCAGCAGACGCCTCGCGTTACATAACTCACACGCTGTCTCCAGCTGACAGGGCGCTTTAGCCTTCAGAGCAAAGCAACAGGAGGAGGAGGCAGGCCATCAGACAGGTCCAGTAGTGTGCCAGCCGTCCCATGCTACAGAACAGAGGGAAAAATTCACCGCTGATCTGAGGCATTCCTTACATTCCTCGTAAAAGCTGTACAAAAGCGATGCGTAAACATGCTCTTAGAAACCTCCACTCTGCCTATACATGGTAAACATGGTACAGTCCAGGTCGAGGGTCCTCGCTGTGTGGTCTTCTTTGAGGAAGAGTATGATAAGGCTGCAGGACTGTGGGATTGTCGTTGGGAACTGTACGCTTTTGTTTTATGGATCACTTGTTTATATGATTATAAGTCAAGCATCACTAGTTCTAATGCTCATACTTTGGTAAAGGGGCTTAGCATGTCTCTATCTAGAGTATTAAACTCTGGCATGTAACTTGTCCTAAAGATTTTGTACTACGAATGTGAACGAATGTGAATTATTGGCTTTCCTGTAGCTCAAATGGTAGAGCATGGCGCTAGCAACGCCAAGATCATGGCTTCGATTCCCAAGGAAAGCAAGAGCTGATAAAATGTAAAACTGTAACTTGAATGCACTTTAAGTCGCTTTGGATAAAAGCGTCTGCTAAATGCATAAATGTAAATGTAAATGAACACTGTGTAAAAAAAAAAAAAAAAAAAAAAAAATATATATATATATTATTTTATTTATTTATTTTTTACGCAAAAAAGTTATATATTCATTTATTATGGTTATTGTTATTTTATTTTTACGTATTTTATATACCACTGTAAGATTATAGTCTCTTTTTTATTTTATTTTTTAAATAATATTATTATTATTATTATTATTATTATTGTTATTAGTCTCTTTATTTTATTTTTTAATAATATTAATTTAATAGATATTAATTATTATATCTATATGAAGTCAAATACCATTGTTAGAGTTATCAGATCAATATAATAGTTCATTTTCAACTTTTTATTTTTCTTTATTTATTATTATTTATTGTTTATTATTTTATTAACTAATAATAATAATTATTATTATATATTATTATTAATTCGGTTTAATTTTTAATGATTCACATTCATTATTATTATTATACAATCTTTCTATAATATTTCTTATTTTACTATTTATTTTATTTATGGTATTATTTTATATTTATTTTATTTATGGTATTTATTTATGAATTTTTAATGATTTCACATTATTATTATTATTATTTCAATCTTTCTAAATACTTATTTTACTATTTATTTTATTTATGGTTTATGGTATTTATTTATGATTTATTTTGATGATGATGAAAATTATTATTATTATTTATTTATTTATTTTACTTTATTAAAAGCTTAAACGGCATTAATTTTAGCTCTGCTGAAGTTGGCATCCCAACAGGCAAACAATACTCACACTTTATTCAGATGCTGTAAAAACTCACTTTGAGAGTTCTCAGAGTGTGACCGCATCAGTGGCTGTACACACACGCTGTCTCACTGTATGTGTTGACAGTGCATGTGCCGCTAGCTTGCTTTTATTTGTTTGATTTGGGCTTAATCAGCAGTGCTGAGGCCAGACATTCCTCTCCACTTTAAACAGTGACTGAGAGGGAGTGAGAGAGAGTGAAGAACAGGAGGAAGTTAAAGAGAGAGGAGAGTGGATGAATACTGCTGAATCAGACTCTTAACACATCATTAGCATCCTACGCTAAGATAAACAAACTTGCTTGTCCTTAAGGTCTTTATTCAATATAAATGTCAAATAACATCACATTTTAGCAAATTTAGTAATATTTCAGTTTCAACTTTGTCTGCTCTCCTCTTATAGTAGAGTAGAGTAGAGTAGAGTAGAGTAGAGTAGAGTAGAGTAGAGTAGTAGTAGAGTAGAGTAGAGTAGAGTAGAGTAGAGTAGAGTAGAGTAGAGTAGAGTAGAGTAGAGTAGAGTAGAGTAGAGTAGAGTAGAGTATTAAAATGCTTTTAGATTATTCATTTAAAGCAGAAAGTGTTGGAACAGCAAAAAAAAGAAAACTTTCTTTTTTTTTATATAAACATAACACCATGCTACAACATACAGTTCCTAGCTTAAACTGTATTTTCCAGCAGGGATTGTAAGAGTCTATGCTTTATTTCCACCTGTTTCATCATCTGCAGAAGGTTAAGTATCACTGAAGTGTTATGGTTTTGCAAACCATAAGTATGAGGAATAACGATGCAAAAACAATGAAGTGGTCGAGCAGGCAGCTGCTGCTGGTCAGACACTGTTGACTCACATGATTTTAGGTTTCGCCACAAGTTTTTGATTCATGACAGCTTTGATTCAGTCTAAAAAATGGATACCGAGGCATATTACTAAAGAAGGCACACACTTAGCCGATTTCTAGTGAAAGATCTGCAGATGGAAAAGATGTTGGGAATTTTCCTGAGAATATTGAATCTGTAAGCGGAGAGGAGAGTGGAAAGTTGTCGTTGGGTCGACTTGTACTATGGAGAATCACTTAAATATGTGACTGTTAACTGTCTTGAAATTCTCATCTACATACAGACACATCGATCTTACAGCATGTGGAATAATTAGCATTCATAAAATGAATATTTATAGTGGGGTTTATTGTTAGTTTTAACTAACAATAAACCCCATTAACTAACAATAAACCCCAATAAACCCCACTTCATTCACCTTTTCGTCCAGTCAGTAATGAAGTGAAACTGTTTTCTTCCTTTTTAACTTTGTTGTTGTTGTCTTCCTTTCTCCTGTCTTGTTTATATCCTGTTAATGTTCCTCTGTCTGTCTCAGTCATTGCATTAAATATCCTCTTAGAGTTTAGGACCTGTTGAGACCGTTTTATTATTTTATTTTGTTTTGTATTATTTATTTATTTTTTCATTTTGCTTAGTTTTTAACCGGTCAATTTTTTTTTAACAATAACGGTCAATAAAATGGTCAAAAGAACACCCTAATAACCAGTGTTTATTTTATTTTATTTTCATTTTCATTGACCTATTTTATTTTATTTTATTTTATTTTATTTTATTTTACAGAATAAACTAGCAAAGTAGCAATCTTTTGGGAAAAAAATACCTACGTTTTTTTAACACTGACATACTATTATATTTTTAGTAACTGACATACTATTGTTTTTATTAATATTTTGAATTAGTTTTTATATTTTTATTTTAATAATGTAGTTTTGTTTTTAAATTTTTTAGTTTTTGTTACTTTTAAATATGTCTGTATTAATTTGTTTTAGTTTATTTCAGTACAAGTTACCAGTAACTACAACTAAAACGGAAATAAAAATGAATAAAAACAATACAGATATATTTAAAAGCAACAAAAAACTATTTTTTTTAGCACATTAGGTTCAACTAAATGAAAATGAGAAATGTCACCTTTTGCAATTACATTTTAAAAGTTTGTTATTTTTAAATATTTTATTCTAGTTAATGTTTATTTTATTTGAATCTTTTTTTTTATGGTTTTAGTTAACTATGATAACCCTAGATTAAAAATACCCTAGCAACTACACTATATTTCTGAAGAAAAAAAAAGAGAGAGTTTTCCCGCGGGTTCATGAGTTGTTTTGATGTGTATGTGTGTGTGATTTAATGTTGCAGACGAGAAGCCGGCTCAGGATGAGGAGTGTGTGGTTTGTCAGCATCCAGACTGCAGCGAGCGCCGTCACGCCTCAAAGGTAAGAGCCACGCACACTGCAGACACCTGGCCTTTCTGAAGACCGCTGGGAGACCTCAGCTTCTCTGTGGAGGGTCCATCTCGTGCTTTCAAGGGTCAGAGAGAGGCCTGCTGGGTATGAGGTTTCCTCTCTGGCCACCAGACTGTGAAATGAATTCACTGTCATAAGCTGATGCTCTCTGAAACAGGAGAAACAACTCAAGTCGACTCTCCTTGCTTTGCTAACTTATACGGTTTGCTTTGGGAATCATCGTGGGGACTGTTGGGAATGAGGTAGACGGCTGTTATTGTGTTGAGGGGCACGTTATGTAGTGTGTTGGGTTGTAATGGTGACAGGAAAATACTTGTGCATATTCATTTTATTTGTTCGGTACTTTGATAATGCTTTCAGCTAGCTAAATGAGTGTAGTATTTGATGAAAAACAGTGATTTTGTGACATCTGTGCAATTTATACAATTTATAAGTAATTTATATTTATAAAATGTACACTGCCATTCAAAAGTTTGGGATCAGTAAGATTTTTAATGGGTTTTTTTAAAGAAGATTCTTATGCTTATCAGGGTTGCATTTATTTGCAAAAATCAAGAAGCAAATATCAAGATCTTTTAAAAAATCTTGGTCAAAAATCTTTAAAGAAATCAAGATCAAAAATCAAGAAAAAATTGTGCAATATTATTTCAATGTAAAAAAAAAAATTCTATATGAATATATTTTAAAATATAATTTATTCCTGTGACGCAAAGCTGAATTTTCAGCATCATTACTCCAGTCTTCAGTGTCACATGATCCTTCAGAAATCATTCTAATATGAGGATTCATTATCAATGTTGAAAACAGTTGTGCTGCATTATATTTTTCTAGAATGTTATACTTTTTTCAGGACTTTTTAATAAATAAAGTTAAAAAGAACAGCATTTATTTAAAATAGAATCTATTGTAACAATATAAACTTAAAAATTTGTGGTCAGTAAATTTTTATTCATTCTTTTTTTGAAAGAAATTAATACTTTTATTCAGGATAGTGAGAACAAAAAAGTGATAGGAAAGACTTATATTTTTAGAAAAGATTTCTATTTTGAATAAATGCTGTTCTTTTAAATTTTTTTATTCATCAAAGAATCCCCCCCCCCCCCCAAAAAAGCAGCACAACTGTTTCCAACATTGATAATAACAGTAATAAATGTCATATTAGAATGATTTCTGAAGTATCATATGACACTGAAGATTGGTGTAAGGATGCTGAAAATTCAAAAGTATAAAATTATTTATACTTTTAATAATTTTAAATTAATTACATTTTTTAATAATTCAGCAATATATAAATGTCTTTAATATCACTTTTGGTCAGTTTAATGCATCTTTGCTGACTAAAAGAATTTAAAATGATTAAAAATACAAAATCTGCAATATATATTTAAATTCTGATATTAAATAAAAAGGTCATGAAAACTAACATTATAAAATATAACCTTGTACATTTATTTAGTCACTTTTGGCCTTTACTTTTTTGGTCTTTACTCTGTACTATATCTATATCTATATCTATATATATATATATATATATATATATATATATATATATATATATATATATATATATATATATATATATATATATATATATATATATAAAATTCAAGAAAAACTATATTATGATGCAAAATGTATAAGTGGACTTAAAGAAAAAAAGTCAACAGAAGCACACGAGTGTACAGTATAATGCCTTTATGAACAGCACTTTTCCTTCAGATTCTGTCAAAGCAGAAGAGTTGTTCATTCCTCTTTATTGTATGAACAAAGTGTTGAGCTCGTTTAGTTTTGAAATAAGACAGAAATGGAGGCGAGAGCTGTTACCTGTTGGAGCTTGCTAAGTTTAACTAATCATTCCTTTAAGAAAGGCATCATGTCTCTCTCATCATCCAGAGTGCTGCTGTCAGCTGCTGGGATGTGTTTGTGTGTGTAAGTGAGCGCTGAGGCCTCGGGGACCGCTGCAGGGGGTCGGTCTGTAGAAAAACCTCCGTCTGGTGCCCGTCGCCCTGAGGTCACGGGCTGTGGTTATGTAAGGAGATTACGAGGAAACGTGCATGAGAGAGGAATGTCTGTAGTCTCAGTCACCTTCACCTCCCTCTGTACCTGCTTTAGATTTATCACTGGTCACCTCCTCATTAAGATGTTAATATTTACATTGTGTTAGCTTGTCTTGTAATGTGATTGTTTTTGTCTTGTTTTTATTACTCCTCGTTCTTGCTTTAAGAATGAACGGAGAGTGAGTGATATATTAATCAAAAGTTTGGGGTCGGGAAGATTTTGAAAAGTCTCTTCTGCTCACCAAGGCTGCATTTATTTGTTTTAAAAATACAGTAAAACAGTACTGTGAAATATTATTACAATTTAAAAGAAATGTTTTCTATTTGAATTCATTTTAAAATGTAATTTATTCCTGTGATACAAAACTGAATTTTCAGCATCATTACTTCAGTGTCACATGATCCTTCAGAAATCATTCTAATATTCAGATTTTCTGCTCAAGAAACATTAGTGGAAACTGTAATACTCTTTTGAGGATAGAAAGTTCAAAAGAATTTATAATTTATTCGAAATAAAATTATAAGTGTCTTTACTGTCACTTTTGATCAATTTAGTGTCCCTACTGAGTAAAGTACTTATTTCTTAAAATATATATTTAAAATCTATTAGCTATTTTATGTATGTATGTGTGTGTGTATATATATATATATATATATATATATATATATGTGTGTGTGTGTGTGTGTGTGTATGCCTATAATTTTTTTAATTTTATAATTTAATATGTTATAATAATAATAATAATAATCTATAAACTTAAATTAGAAGAGTGCAAAGGAAATTTTTCAGAACATATTTAGAATATCTTATTGTAATGAATTTTTTGTAAGTTTTTGAATTATTAGTAGTTTATTATTAGTATTTATTGCATTTTGATGCAAAAGTTCACTATAACTATAGCTGTGCCACTTTACATAATTGACATTGTTTTATACATTTGTAATTCATGTAAAAATATCTGAGATTTATTTCTAGACCTGAATAAGTTTGCTTTGACAGTCTTTTTTCCAGCCATTTAGAATATGCAAAAATAAATAATTTAAAAAATAATTAATTAAATATAATCATAACATATTTTACTCACAACTCATAAATAAAAATAAAAATGATAATTTTAACATTTTCATTTTCTCGTATATGTGAACAGCTGTGCTTGGTTGACCTCAAAATGTGGTGAAGTGATGTAACGCTGTATTTGCTAAATTAAGAGGGTGACACCGCTTACCCACTGACACGTCTTAGCCCTCTTTGCCCTACTTTTCTGTATACTATAAACATACAATTTTGAAAGTCATAATTTTGAATTCCTTGCACAATAAAAGCAGCTTTAGTTGTCAGAAGTACTCAGGATCCCTGTGCTGCAGTAACTCAGCCTCACCACTAGGTGGAGACAGAGAGACAAGGCTGTGTGTGTGTGTGTGTGTAGGACAGAACTCTAACTGACAAGAAATCTGCTGTCAAATCATTAGTGGTGCTTTCTGAGATGACAAACAACCCATAACCCTGTAAGTGCTGTTAAACTGTGCAAAAATCTGTAAGCATCTTGTGGTTTAATACATCAGCTCGAGCCTGATGACAAACACACAGGTGCAGATGTGTGATCACTGTCTGTGTCTCATCTGCTGCTTAACTAGTCACGGCTCTTGCACAACAGTCGCTGATGTTGCTCTACAGGCCTTCAGACTGGTTTAAGGAGGATTGTATTTATTTATAGTCTGCCGTAGGAATAATGCTGACAAGACAACGGTTAAATGCATGTCTTAGATGTTTTGGAAATACACTTTTAGAAAGTGCTTGCTTTCAACAGTTTCAAAAATGCTGTGGTGTGCCATTTGTGTAAATGTAACCCAGTAGAAATCTGTCACTTTAACTGGGTAATTATGGAAATCCTTGAAAATTAGCTGATTGTCGGAGACTCTGCCTGACGGTACGGCACCTGCTGTGACGTGTTGTACTGCACACACTCCAAATTCAGTCTGTTATTTTCTTATCCACTATTATAATTTTTTTTAATTGATTTTCTATTTTATTTGTTAATATGTTGAATTGCCATTTACTTTGTTTTAATTGTCATTAATTTAGGTTGTAGTAATTTTATGTTCTTTTGTCATTTTTATTTATTTATTTTTATCTTTCCTTTTTTTTTTTTTTTTTTTTTTACATATTTCTATAGACCTTAAAAAGTAAATTTGTAAAATAACAGAAAAGGTACTGGCAGCTTATTGCACAGGAAATAATCTAATAATTTTACATTTCCGTTAACTCTAAAATACAATGTGATGCAGTGTAAAATAAAAACAACAACTGGTGAATCACCTGTTAAAAATAATTTTAAAAATCCTTCAAATTATACAGTACATTTTCCCCAGTTTTTACAGATTTTTTTTTTAGCATATAGCTTTAATTTATTATTTAAGTTTTAATTTTAGTTACTTAAAACAATTTATTTCAGTTAGTTTCCGTAAAGTTTTATTTTTTGTTTGTATTTTTGTAATTTTTACCATTATTAATAATATTTGCATTATTATTGTTTGCATTTTATAACCTTTTCAGTAATTAAAAACAATTTTTAGTAGTCTAATCTTTAGCAATTTTATGTTTTATTTATAGCTTTAATATTTATTTCAGTTTTAGTAATTTTAGTACTTACAATTATTTATTTTATTTAGTTGTCATGACAGCATTTTTAATTCTCAATTTAATTTTATAAGTAGAATTTTTTTCAGCTCTATTTCGATTACAGAATTTAAAAAATTGTTTTAGTTATAGTAATTCAGTTAAGTAATTGCTTTAATTTAATTTTCATCTAATATTTATATTACATTTTATTTCAGCCTTAATGTTTTAATTTTTTAGTTTGTTTTAGTAATTTTGTTTTTATAATTTATTTTTAAAACTATTTTTATGTACTTTTAATAATTTTAGTTCTTCAACTTAAACTTATTTCAGTTAGTTAGCAATAACAACACTTTTCTGATTCTAATTCCCCCAAAATCTAAATGGCTAACGGGACTCTGGAGTCAGTTTGTATCTTCTGGTATCTGATGGTGTTTCCGTGTGGAGACGGGGCCAGTCTGAGCGTGCTTCCATCACTCAGAGCCAATTACCTCTATTCACTCCCCAACAGGACTAGACAAGGTGTGGATCGCCAGGGAAATACACCCCTCCATAGACAAACAGCTGTGTGTGTGTGTGTGTGTGCGCGCGCGTCATGCGCAGCAACAGATCAGATAACTGCCCTCACTTTCTCCATAACACCTCATCCTCGTCAAAATCAATCCTCTGCCGTCGAGCCGCCCACTCAACCGTCACTCTCAGTGTCTCCTTCAGGGAAGGCGTCCTCTCTACCCGTTTCCAGATAACTCCAGCTTTTTCTTCTGTTTCCTTATTCTGCTGTTAATCTTTCCCGAGGCGTGCTGGTGAGTGATGGAGCGTATGTCGTCTCCATCAGCCGTCTTTTCTCATTTGTGTCGGTTCTTTTCCAGTTCTGAAACGGCCCATAAATATTTAGCTTTTCATTACCCTAATGATTCATGGGTAACTCTGAGCAGCGGATGAGTTTATAAATGATCCTGGAAGGCTCCTTTAAGATGTGAAATGAGCTGTAAGACAACGGCATGGGGCCACACAGACTGTTTAGACCATAGCTGACTTTGCGTTTAATGTTTGGGCATTAAAGGAATATTTAATACAAAAATGTTCCTCATTTGTAAGTCGCTTTGGATAAAAGCGTCTGCTAAATAACTCGATGTAAATGTAAAATCATTTACTCTCATGTTGTTCAAACAGTAAGGTGTGAGATAATGAAAATGAATCAGGTCACTGATTATTAAACATTATTAAACATTAACATCCCTGCCTAGCTCTTGTTAGCATGATTATGAAACTTCAGCAGAGAAGTAGTGGTGTGTAATTTGTTTATAAATCTTTTTAATGAATCATTTGACCCAGTCTACACATGATTTGATCATTTTTAAGGCTGATTCAATACTTGGTTAACTCTCTTTTGGTACGTAACACAAATTTCGGTCTGTTTGCCACAAAAATCTATCATGTGGCTTTTAAAATTTGTAAATTATTTTTCTTTATCTTTTCAATGAATCATTTGATCCAGTTCAGTTAACAAACGATTTGTTCATGAATTGGACTGATTCAGTTCTCAAGTTCTTCTCACTGAGGTTTTTCAGTAAATTATGATTTATTTTCAGTCCATTTGCCCCTTAGATCATTCGTATGGCTTTTCAAATTTGTGAATTAATCTTTTTTTTATTGAATATTTAAAATGAATCATTTAATCCAGTTCAGTTCACAAAAAAAAGATTTGTTCATAAATTGAAACTCACTGAGATTTTCTGTAAATAATGAATTTTTTTTGTCACCCAAATGTTTTGTATAGCTTTTGAAATTTGAGAATTAATCCTTTTATTATTTTTTTTTTTTTTTAGTTTTTTAATAAATCATTTGATCCAGTTCTGTTAACAAAAAAATAATTTGCATAGACCGATTTAGTTAAATTTTTTAAAATTCAAGATTTAATTCAAATATTCATTTATTTTCTGTAAACAACAAACTAATTTCAGTCAGTTTGTCATGCAAATATTTCATATTGGCTTTTTAAATTTGTGAAATTTGATTTGGATCTTTTTAATTTTGTTTGATCCAGTTCACAAAAAATGATTTACTCATGACTGATTCTCAACTAAGTTATCAACTTACAGACTTTTTCAGAAGAAAAATAAAATAAAATCTGTCTGTTTTTCAAATTAATATATTGTATGAATTTTTTAATTTGTGATTTTAAATTTTTAATTCAACATTTGACTCCGTTCACAAACTTAATTGCTCATGATTGGAATTGATTCAGTTCTAAAGATTGAATCAACTTACTGACTCAGATATTTTCAGTAAATTAAGAACTCATTTTGGTCTGTTTGTTCCAAAAATACTTCGTATAGCTTGTTTGTTTTGAATTGGGTCTTTGTAATGATCTGTTTGATCCACAAAAATGATTCGCTCATGAATCGAATTGATTCAGTTGTCAAGTTCAAGAGTACAGACTCAAATATTCTCAGTAAAAAAACAACAATACAACTAAATATATTTATATCATTATTATACATTTATATATAAATATAAAAAAAAATTGTGAATTTTGATTTGGATATTTTTAATAATTTGTTTGATCAAGTTCCCAACAATGATTTTCTCATGAATTGGACTGATTCAGTTCTCAAGCTCATACACATCTTTTAATATTGACTCATTATTATTGTCTTAAATTTCTACTTTTGTGTTCCACAGAAGGAAATCTGTCATAATGACATGTGGGAGAGTAAATGACACATTTCAGTTGTAAGTGAGTTTTAGACATGGTTTTCCACATCCAGCTCGTTTGATATTAATTCATAAAGGTCACATTTTGCACATTATTACTTAAAAACAAATTGTAAGTAGCATATTGGAAGGTGTGACAGGTCTTTGTGGCAGCGTATGGTTCTCTTCAGTGTGTGTTTTCTGTCATTGTAAGATGTGTGCCCAGGTCGTATTTGAATTTTTCCCCACAGATTGTAATGCCATTAAATAACCACCGAAAGCATAAATTCAGCTTGAATGGACAAGGTAATGGCTCATAAGATGAAATGAGCGGTTTCCTTCATGCAGGAATGGGAGGATTGCTTCACTGTTGTGTAATGGTCATTGACCGCTCACCGTTGGAGCGTCTGCTGGCATTAAGGCCGATGTGGTGGAGAGGATGTGGCCTGGGCATGAAAATCTGCCCGTCAGAGGAACATAATGGCTTTTCAATGCAGAACGCATGGGGTGTCTTTAGAGCGGTGCATGAGAATGTTGTTCATCAGTCACAGAAACCACACAGGAGCCGTTTCGTTCATCAGTTAGCATATGGCATCAGTGGATTTGATTTTGTAAATGATGAAGCCACATGGATAAATGGCAAAGTAAGGTCTGACACATATTTTAATCGATGTGTTTATCAACATCTGCGTCACAATTATAATAGTTCCAGATAATACGTAATGCCTGGTGTTAGTGTGAGGTGTTTTCTGGGCACGTTTGCACACCTTCTTGGGAAAGAAGCTGTTGTGTAATGTTTGTTTCTTAGGAAGGGACATTTAAAGTCTGCCAGCATTCTGCAAGAGGAGTAGTTGTTTCTCTGGTGCTGATGGAGTGAATCAGCTCTGAGATTTTTACAAGAAAACCTGAAAAACAGAAACACTATTAGTATCAGACAGAAGCGTGACCTACAAATTTGCAAAAACTTGAACTTTGGTTATACTTTGCATTTGCTCTTTGTTAAAATGCATTTAGGTTCCTTGAACACATCCAAAATTAGCACTTGCCATACACTTGTTTTCTTCGAGTTACTGCAAGATTTTCAGTATATAATGAACTCATTCTGTTCATCTATTTTGAGACTTTTGAAATTTTGTGAATGACTTTTTAATTTTTTTTTGAGTTGATATGTTCAATGAATCATTTGACCCAAAAATGATTTGTTCAAACTTTAAATTAGAACTTGCCAAACGCTCGTTTTCATTGAGTTGGATCTTTTCAATGAATCGTTTGAATCTGACTGATTCAGTTCTCAAGATTAACTTGCTCACTGACTCAAAGATTTTCAGTAAATAATGGACTCATTTTGGTCTATTTATCTCACAAATCTGTCATATTACTTTTTTTAAAAATTGTAAATTATGTTAACACTTTTCTTAAAGCCTTTGTATAATGCATTATAAAGGGTTGTTAAAGTGTATTTATTATTATCCATAATATGCATTGTATTGCATTGTCTTGTCGTAAATAATTAAAACAAAATTTAAAATGCATATAGTGCAACAATGAATTGACAAGTGTTATAATGTTTTAACTGTTGTTGCAATTATGCATGAGATTGTACAATTAATTATAAGGTGCATTACAAGGCATAATTTCATAACTTGTAACCAGTATTTGTTTTATGTAAACTACCTTTTTTTAAAAAAAGAGAGGAAAAAAAGTTACAAAAGATTTCTATTTCAAATAATAATAATAATTATTAATAATAATAAATGCTGTTTTTTTTCTTCTATTTATCAAATAGATTTTGGGGGGAAAAATGTATCCGTTTCCACAAAAACATTAAGTGACTGTTTTCAACATTGATAACAAGGAATTCGGTTTGTCAAGCTAAAAATCACTGGTAGACCTTCAAATAAGATATTCTGACAATCATGGCGATGGAACAGTCACGACACACGAGCAGGATTGGTCTGCGTCCTTGTGTTACGACAAAAATGTCTATATTGTGTCAGATGGGCGTCAGCTGTGTTGAAGCACTTGTGCTGCATCTTCACGATTGCTTTGCCCGGAGCACCTGATCCCCTCAGGTAATTGTGTTGCTGCTGTCTGCCTCTTTAAATATAGACGCTTTTAATTGAGGTAGACAGCAGGGGGTTCTGAAGGATGGGACGCTATTCCCCAAACACACACACACACACTCTCTGTCTCTCACGTAGGAAGATAATTGTAGAGGACTTAAGAGAAGCTCAGTGTGGTTTACTTTGAATGCCAGAGGAACAGTGTTTTGTTTAGGAAGCTCTGGAACATCAGAGCCGTTCTAGTTGACTAGTTAGAGAGTGTGTTTGTTAGAGATGGACTCGTTATGACTCATGTGGACTAGTACGTCAAGTATATTTTACGCCTTTAGTACCTAATCCTGGAAATACAATGCTGATGCAATTACAAAGCAGAACAAAAACAAAGCCTCCCTTTCGGAGTGTTTTGCTGAGGGTGTGGTGTTTTATGTAGTATTGTGGTAAATCTTTGTAAACTAGCATTGTGCAGTCATCTGTTTGGGGTTCATTAGGATTTGCTTCTCATATATTTGACTGACAGGCCTTATGTGACATGAGCAGCTCTGCGGTGGTTTTGAAACATTGTTTGTTTGAGCATCTCAACTGGCGCAATACAGAAATGTTGGCACCACCAATGATGCCAGTTTGGGACGATCTGTTTGTCTGACCAATGTCAGATGAGAGTGGAGCGTTTGGATAACTGTCTTAAAAATTATTAAAATATTACTAAATTATTAAAATAATAAAAATAATTATTTTTGCAATTGCATTTGGTGTCAGTAGTGGCGAAAAATGTATTTTATTTGTTGTATATTTTAAATATTTTGATACATTTTATTTAGCATTTTTATTATGTTGGGTAACAGTTAATAATAACTTGAATCAAAAAGAGAATGTTGTTTGCTGGTTTTACAGCTGCGAAGAAGACAATAATACAGAACTGGTTTACACCACACATGTGTAGAAAAACATATTGGATCCGTAGCCTCCTGCAAATAGTGTCATGTGAATGTGCAACGGCGCGAGTCGGTGGGGCCAGGCCTTCGACCATTGATGCTTGGCAGTGTTTTCTTTTTGATGTACGTGATTGTATGGAGGAGTGACTTGTTTTGTGTTTTTATTGTCCTTCCCTCTCTCCCTCCCTTTTGACTTGACTTTGAGCTATTGAGTATATGTCTGTTGTTTTGTTTTGTTATATTTTGGATGTTATGTTATGTGTGAAAAAAAAAAGTTGATAACAAAAAAAAAAATAATAACTTGAATCTAAAAATCTCTTATTTAGGGTCCAAAACATCCAGATGCATTAAGGTAATAAAACTTGGGGAGAAAATCTTCTTAATTTCATGAAGTCATTATAATATTAACAATGCAAAAATTTAAATTAATTTAATAATTAATTTAATTTTACTTATAATTTAATTCATGATAATGTCAATGCAAAAATGTAATTTAATATTTAATTTATTTAATAAGTCACATGACATTTTTGACCTTACATTTGACCTTTTTAACTAGGTTCCAAAATTAACACTTTCCAAGCTCTGAATGCAAGTATGTATTTATTTAGAAAATGCTGAAATGAGATTGAATAAAATTTATATTTTTTATTTAATTTTTTATTTGACCATTCTTTCCAACTCATTCTTTTCTAACTCATTAGCCAGGGTCCAAATACAAGTCAAAATAGCCTTTTTCCTTTTTTGACATGACAAGCATTAAAACCAGTTTTTCCAGTAATTAGCAATTGTGCAAATACAATTAATTCTGTTAAACATCATATGTATGGTCTAAGCCAGATGGCCATGTTCACAAAATTCACCCCGACAGCATGATCAGGGGTATTGTATCAGCCTAAAGGGGCTAATTTTGTGATAACATCCATCTGCCTGTGATTTGCCCCACTTGTAACGCAGCTACTTACTAAATAAAAAAGAAAGGCCCATGAAATGATTCTAGTTAAAAATATTTATATTACACAAGAAACAAGATACCAGCACAGCTATGTGGCAAATAAAGGATAAACATCCACCCTTAATATGTCATTATATTCAATTATATGACCACAGAATGCCACAACTGACCAGTCAGAATGAATTATTTGAGTTGCTCATAGTCATAAGAATGTATTTTATAATGTGTTATCAGTATGCACTATCGTTTTCAGGCTTCCTCCTTTCCCTTTTTAGCACTTTTGCCAGATTGTTAGCATCTCTCCTCAAGAATCCATTAAAGCGCTTCATGTGAACTGATTAACAGATAAGCTTCATCTGAAGATGAAGCAGTGTATGTGCATTGTGTGTGTGTGAGAGGATGGGGGCGTTTTTTCGTAAACACACCCCGGGTCTTCAGTCCCGAATGACAACAAGATTATATCTGATATCTTCCTTCCTTATAGAGACGCCAGCAGTTAAATAGTCCCACAAACACCTTCAGGGGCTAAACTGCGCCCACGTTGGAAGAAACGACACCAGGGGTAGAAGCATTCACCTTGTGTAACTCACACACACATACGCACACCAGTTTACGGAGTTATTAGATTGAAAGCAGCCCGGTTCAACAAATCCTGCCAGACTGCAGGAGGACGCTGCAGTTTACTCTGAAGGGAGAACAGGACAGCGGTTTGACGCACAGAACTGTAGAGCAACATGCAAACACGCATGCGACTGTGACCGGCTGGAGGTGAGTGCATCTGATGGCATGCCAGAGAGCCGTTCCTTCTAATCATTTGGACATTTTTTTACTGTTTGGTCATTTATTTTTCTTGGTTATCATGTGATGCATGCGTAATTCTTATGTTGGCATTGACGGTGCATGAGCGTGCAGAAATTTCAGGAGAAAATTGCATGGATTTTTGGATCGTGATGAGTAGTGGGAAGAGTTTAAACATGTTAAAGTAAGTGGGGTGAGCGTGCAGGTCTGGACTGGGGTAGGACGGCTATGTTCACGGTTTTTCCCTTTCTTTTCCCAATCCCAAGCTCTGCTTTTGTGCACTTAGAAAATTATACTTCTAAAAAGTATCTTTTCTTCCATGTACTATGTGAATAACATGGCATATGATTATGGTAGTCATTAAGTACCATGGTATTACTTTGATTTATCGGACATGTACCATGGTGAAATAATTGTGTTCTTTGAATTGTGTTGTTTTTGCGTTGCAAAATTAATTTTGTGACTAAGTATTTCCGATATGTGACCCTGGAGCACAAAACACAGGTATATTTGTAGCAATAGCCAATGGGTCAAAATTATCGGTATTAAGTAAAGATCATGTTCCATGAAGATATTTTGTAAATTTCCTACCGTAAATATATCAAAACATAATTTTTGATTAGTAATATGCATTGCTAAGGACTTCATTTGGACAACTTTAAAGGCGATTTTCTCAATATTTAGATTTTTTTGCACCCTCAGATTCCAGATTTTCTCGGCCAAATATTGTCCAATCCTAACAAACCATACATCAATGGAAAGCTTATTTATTCAGCTTTGAGATGTATAAATCTCAATTTTGAAAAATTGACCCTTATCATTGGTTTTGTGGTCCAGGGTCACACATATAAAATACAATTAACTATTTTACCATATATTCTCATTACCATGATGTGAAACAAATTCTTCTACTTGATGTAATGTTATATATATATATATATATACACCCCCTCTGAATAAATATAAAAGATGTATTGTCTTAATGATCACTAATATAATTCATGGAAAGATGGCAGCAAAATGAAATGTATTAAACTTATACTTAATAAAAACAACAAAATATATGCCAATATTTTCTGTAAGATAAGTAAATTAGCCAATTTTGTTTAAATGAAGGACTGCAGAAATGAGTACACCCTAGATTTAATTCAGCAAATGTATAATATTCTAGTACTTAGTATGTCCTCCAGAACTTTAAGTATACTGCTCTGACCCTTCTTGGCATTGAGTGTACAAGTTCATGACAAATTTTCACATCTGTCCTGTTTAACTCCTGGAGGACGACCTCCTTGAATGCTCTGGTCTTTAATGGGGAGCGTTGCTCAGCTCGTCTCTACAGAATTAGAGCATTAAGATTGGGTGAAATGCATGATTTTCACCTTGGGAGAATGAATATCTTCATTGTCATGCTGAAAAAATGCCCAATAATGCAGGGAATGAGGGGAGGGTAGCATCTTCTGTTTCAAGTTTTTGTATTCCATTACACAGTAGTGTGTGAATTCATGACAGCGTTGATAAAGCACAACTCCCTCATACCTTCAGCACTCATTCATCCCTATACAAGAGCTTTACTACCACTGAATGTCACTGTGGGTACCAAACACTTCTCACTGTACTCCTCCTCTAGCAACACCAGAACATTTTGGATCTGAAATGATTGACTTGGTCTCTTGAGACCAGAGTATGGATTCCCAGAAGTCTCTATTTTGTAGATATGGGCCTTGGAAGAGGTTAAATGAGTTTATTTTGCTTTGGCTACAGTAGGGTAATTCTAGTGGTGACAACAACCATGCATGTCACTTCTGCAGGCTGCGTCATACTCTGTGAGATAAAGTGTCACTCTTTTCATAGCTTTTGCCGGCTCTGAGACACTTGCATGTTATTTCTCCTGCTCTTTTTCTAGCAAAAATTCACTCATCACTAAATGAAAACTTAAAGTGAAGACCTGATTATTTCAGGAGCCTTGTCACAAGTCATTCAAAAGCGCTTTGCAACGATTGTATCGTAAAAAGCGCTATACAAATAAACTTGAATTGAATTGAAAAGTCCATTGTTTTTGAATGTCAGTGCTTCTGCTATATTTTCACACTTAAAACAATAATTTGGTATTCCTCTTGTAACATTGTCCTCTTTTAAGCTATGAAATAAGTCAACTGGCAGTTCTCTCTCAAGTGGTTCCACTGCTGCCAGCATTAAGTCTGAGTATGATTTAATGGGCTATATAACACTTTTAATTGTCAGGAAATTACTTGTCTTTAAAAGTTTTAGTTCAATATACTTACCTGTTGATCAAGAATAGCCTTAAACCTATACACAATAATTTTTTTTTTTTTTAGTAACTTTCAGGAGGGTGTACTCATTTTTGCAACACACCAATTTATCACTTTGATAAGAAAATCTTATTTTGCTGAATAATTTTGACATTCTTTAGTAATTGATCAAGCAGGCTTGTTGGAACGTTATATCTCCTAAGAACCCTAACATGTCATCTAAGTAAAGAGTAATTGCTGAATTTAAGTTTTAGAGGGGGTGCACTCATTTATGCTGTGCACTGTGTGTGTGTGTGTGTGTGTGTATGTGTGTATATGTATATATTGCTTAAATTGTGAGGTTTGTATAATTAAAGTTATTATTACTGTTGAAGCTGCAGGTTAATTCTAGAACGTTTAAACCAAAATTCATCTTCTAAAATGAGGGATCGATCACTGGGGGCCTCCATAATGGCGCTTGTTTTGGTAATACAAGGTTCTTTATTGACATTTATGGTTCCATGAAGAACCTTTAGCATCCATGGAACCTTTCGAAGGGTTATTTAAAGTGGAAAAAGGTTCTTTAAATTAAAATATTCTAGAAATTTTTTTTTATTTTAGGAACTGCTCACTGAAAGGTTCTTTTGGAACCCAAAATGGTTCTTCTATGACATCACTGTGAAAAATCCCTTTTGGAAATTCTATTTGTAAGAGGAGTTTGATTTGTATCAACCACATTGATTTCTAAGAATATCACCTGAAAATGAAAATTCTGTCATTTACCTTCATCATCAAACCTGTGTGACGTTCTACTGTGGAATTCTGAATAATACATTTTGATGAATATCCAACATGGAAGTCAACTGGCAGTTCTCTCCCAAGTGCTTCCACTGCTGGAATTATAATATAATATTATATATTAATCTAATATATATATATATATATATATATATATATATATATAATTATAATATATCCACTGCTATATTATAATAAAATACTGTATTATAATAACTTAAAAAATAATAAAAAACATATTTCGAGTAACTTTCTAACAAAATTTTCAAACTGTACATCAATGGAAAGCTTATTTATTCAGCTTTCAGATGATGTATAAATCTCAATTTTGAAAAATTGACCCTTATGACTGTATAAATAATGATTGAAATATATGAATAATGAAACTTATGATTGTATACATTTATTATTAGTTGTATGGCTTATAATGTATGATTTACATACATATTTATATTACTGTTATTAGAGCAAGTAAATAATACAGTATTATAATATAATACTGTATTATAATGACTTTAAAAATAATAAAATAAAATCATATAAAAATTGTTTTTAAAACAATTAAGCAAATTGTAGTTTTAAACAGATCTGTAGTTCATATACATTGATTAATATTTATGTGAATATATTTTCATACATTCACGTGAAATTGTGACCTTTCTAACAAAATTTTCACACTGTATTTTTTTATTAATTTATTTTAGTTTTAATATTTTTAGCTAAGAATATTCTAATTTATAAAACAAAAAAGCTTTAAAATAAAATTCATATGAACCATTACAAGAAAATTTCAAAAAAACAAAATGAATAATGGCAAATGTCTTTTATGTTAGAAGTTGTTTGGTTTACAAACTACACCCAGACACATGGTGTGGTTAAGCAATTATGTGAATGAGTAATTACACAACTGAACATCTTTCGACTACCTTTCTAACAAAAGTTTCAAACCATACATCAATGGAAAGCTTAGTTATTCAGCTTTCAGATGATGTATAAATCTTGAAAGGGTCAATTTTTATATATATATATATATTATATATATATATATAATATATATATATATATATATAGACTGATATATTTCAAATGTGATGATTATAACTGGTTTCAGTATAGAATTAGAATATTACTTAAGTTAGAAATCTTGGCCAACTGAAAAGCATGAACATGAAAAGTATGAGCATGTATCAATACTTAGTTGGGGCTCCTTATTACTGCAGCAATGTGGCATGGAGTCGATCAGTACTGCTCAGGTGTTATGAGAGCAGGTTGCTCTGATAGTGGCCTTCAGCTCTTCTGCATTGTTGGGTCTGGCATATCGCATCTTCCTCTTCACAATACCCCATAGATTTTCTATGGGGTTAAGGTCAGGCGAGTTTGCTGGCCAATTAAGATTACTGGTTGCTTTGGCATTAATCCTGTTGGAAAATGAAATCTGCAATAAAGTTGGTCAGCAGCAGGAAGCAAAGTGCTCTAAAACTAACTGATACGGCTAAAGAAAACACAGTGGACCTGACCAGGGAAACTGCATGGATATGGTAAAAGGAAATGAGCTTTAGGGTCCAGAAAATCTCCTTAATGTGTCATGATAATGCAGTCAGTGAATAAAATACATTCTTTATGCTTGTTTGTCTTATTAATGTGCATTGTGAACAGCCAGCCTATTTTTTATTCAATTTCTCAACTGTTAAGTATTTTATTTGTTATTTTTAAAGGCATTTTTGAGCATTTTAAGTGTTTCATTTTACAATATTCTGAGATTTATAGTTGTCAGTTAAATCATTTAAAAGAAATAAACATTTGATATATCAGTTGTGTGTATTTATAATAACAAGTTTCACTTTTTGAATGGAATTAGTGAAATAAATCAACTTTTTGATGATATTCTAATTATATGACCAGCACCTATATACAGTTTATTCAACCCCCTTAAATTTTTCACTCTTTCTTATATTGAGCCATTTGCTAAAATAATTTAAGTTCATATTAATGTACATTTGATTGTTGAATTTTTGCAGATTTATGTGAAATATCACATGGTCCTATTTCAGACCCTTTGCTCAGTATTTAGTAGAAGCATTTTGATTTAATACAGCCATGAAATTGGATTTGGCCTCTGCCATTCCTCCTTGCAATCAGTTCTGTCAGGTTGGATGGTATTGGTGGACAGCCATTCACAATTGGGTTTAAGTCAGGGCTCTGTGGGCCATTCAAGAACAGTCACGGAGTTGTTGTGAAGCCACTCCTTCGTTATTTTAGCTGTGTGCTTAGGGTTTGTCTTGTTGGAAGGTAAACCTTTCTGAGGTCCTGAGCACTCTGGAGAAGGTTTTCGTCCATATTGTACTTGGCCGCATTCATCTTTCCCTCGATTGCAACCAGTCGTCCTGTCCCTGCAGCTGAAAAACACCCCCACAGCATGATGCTGCCACCACCATGCTTCACTGTTGGGACTGTATTGGACAGGTGATGAGCAGTGCCTGGTTTTCTCCACACATACCGTTTAGAATTAAGGCCAAAAAGTATCTTGGTCTCAAGACCATCCTTCAGGTGTTTTTTAGCAAACTCCATGCGGGCTTTCCTGTGTCTTGCACTGAGGAAGGCTTCCGTCGGGCCACTCTGCCAAAAGCCCCGAAAGTGATGGTTGAAAACTTTCTCCCATCTCCCGAATGCATCTCTGGAGCTCAGCCACAGTGATCTTTGGGTTCTTCTTTACCTCTCTCACCAAGGCTCTATAGCTCAGTTTGGCCGGACGGCCAGCTCTAGGAAGGGTTCTGGTCGTCCCAAACGTCTTCCATTTAAGGATTATGGAGGCCACTGTGCTCTTAAACCTTAAGTGCAGCAGAATTTTTTTTGTAACCTTGGCCAGATCTGTGCCTTGCCACAATTCTGTCTCTGAGCTCTTCAGGCAGTTCCTTTGACCTCATGATTCTCATTTGCTCTGACATGCACTGTGAGCTGTAAGGTCTTATATAGACAGGTGTGTGGCTTTCCTAATCAAGTCCAATCAGTATAATCAAACACAGCTGGACTCAAATGAAGGTGTAGAACCATCTCAAGGATGATCAGAAGAAATGGACAGCACCTGAGTTAAATATATGAGTGTCACAGCAAAGGGTCTGAATACTTAGGACCATGTGATATTTCAGTTTTTCTTTTTTAATAAATCTGCAAAAATTCAACAATTCTGTGTTTTTCTGTCAATATGGGGTGCACATTAATGAGGAAAAAAAATGAACTTAAATGATTTTAGCACAATATAACTGAAAAATTTAAGGGGGTCTGAATACTTTCCGTATGTATATATATATAGCTTTTGTGAGGTTTGTATATATTATTATTAGTTGTATGGCTTATAATGTATGATTTACATGCACCTTACTGTATTAATGTAATGACAATGGCTCTCAAGATTAAATCCTCCAGGTGCATTATGGTAATGAGCTCTCCTTAATTGTCATGATAATGTCAGTGTAAATACATTCTTTATGCTGTTTGTTTCATTTTACACATTTTAAGTGTTATTTTAACTGTTTATAATAACTTAAAAAAAACATATAACATTTATTTTAAAAGAAATTAAGCATATTGTAGTTTTAAACAGATTCTATACATCATACATTCACATGAAATTGTGGCCTTTCTAACAAAATTTTCACACCGTGTATTTATTCATTTATTTTAGTTTGTTTTAATATTTTTAGCTACTCTCATATGAACTCTCTGGCAAATGTCTTTCAAACTACACCCAGACACGTTTGGTTAAGCAATTATGTGAATGAGTAATTACACAACCAAACATCTTTCGACTACCTTTCTAACACAATTTTCACACTGTATTTATTTATTTATTTTAGTTTTAGTTTTAATATTTTTAGCTAAAATATGACCTTGGCCTTGTAAAATTTAGCTCTCTCCTCTCCTGTCAACACTTCGTTCTTTCTCCTTTCACTTCCTTCTAGACACTCTCTCTCTCTTTCTTTCTCTTTCTCTCCACTCCCTCCTTCCTGTATGTCAATTCCTCCTCCTATTCCTCCCCTAAAGCTATGGATAGCAGTGTTGCGTCACAGAGCGGAGCTTGAGACGCTCTCTCAGCACACTTGACAGAGTTTGAGTTGAATGCGTACAGCTGCTGGTGAGTTTTCGCTTCTGTCTTCACTACATATGTCTCTGGTTACCCAGCAGATGGCTGGGTTATGCTTCCTAGGGTTTTTCCTTCTTAAAAGTCTATTTTATGTAATTTACATTATTAATGTTGAGCGATTTAACTTTCAGCTATAATTTCAAAGCATGTTTAACAAAGTTCATACATGTTGAACTATGCAAGTCGTTGTGTCTAATTGGGTTGAAGCTGGACAGTGTTTATGAGATATCACTATTGTTGCAGTTTGTGAAAATTGTGGTTTCATTTTGTTTTTATAGCTAACCAAAGTACGAAATACTGTTTGCTAAAGTTTTTCATGGTGGAATTTTGTCTTAACTTAACGTTAATTTAGAAACCAGTTTCAAAAAGCACATTGTAATTCATCATCTTGCTCACTTCTGTAATAATGGTGGCTGTTTTCCAGGTGTGGGTGTGTACATGCACATTTGCTTTTGCTGATGCTACATGTTGAAACACACACTGGGAGGAATGTTTCTTGCGAAAAACTAACTAAAAGTTAGTTGGTCTCCTTTAACATGGATGGACTTGTCCTTTTGGTCATTCTTAGTTAATTTTTCTTGAGCTCTTCCAAGTCAAAATGGCAACCAAGTGTTTTTATTTAAAATTGATTTAATGAACATCTTCATTGCAAGACGTCTAGCTTCATTTAGGGCACTGAAATGTGGAAAACGACTGGTAGAAAGCAATTCAGAGATGAGAAAACTTGGTAGAATAGCCTTTATTTAATGGACATGAGACCTTGTGACCTTGTCCCACAGTTGGCAAACTCTATTGCCCTGGAGTGAACTTTGCTTTTGGAGGAAAGTGATTGTGTAGTGGCTTGTATGTGAACCACAGGTTTAAATTCAGGATGAGTCACTCAAGGAAGTTTTGGTCCTTCCACGGTGACCAAATAGGCCTTTGATGTTCTCGGTACGCAAGCATGGAAATCCCACACCACTCTGCAGACATTTGTCATCAGCTTCTGTGAATAGGCTGGTCTTCTCAGACTGTTTGTAGCTGGTCTACTGTGGTCCGTGGTTGGCTAAAACCCTGACATGACAAGAAGTTTGTCTGAATGTGTGCTTTTGGTTTCACCTGCTTGACTGTTGAAGCTGCAGGTTAATTCTAGAACGTTTAAACCAAAATTCATCTTCTAAAATGAGGGATCGATCACTGGGGGCCTCCATAATGGAGCTTGTTTTGGTAATACAAGGTTCTTTATTGACATTTATGGTTCCATGAAGAACCTTTAGCATCCATGGAACCTTTCGAAGGGTTATTTAAAGTGGAAAAAGGTTCTTTAAATTAAAATATTCTAGAAAAAAAAAATATTTTAGGAACTGCTCACTGAAAGGTTCTTTTGGAACCCAAAATGGTTCTTCTATGACATCACTGTGAAAAATCCCTTTTGGAATTTCTATTTGTAAGAGGAGTTTGATTTGTATCAACCACATTGATTTCTAAGAATATCACCTGAAAATGAAAATTCTGTCATTTACCTTCATCATCAAACCTGTGTGACGTTCTACTGTGGAATTCTGAATAATACATTTTGATGAATATCCAACACAAAAAAATATTTAGGCCTAAATTTGAATTGAATTGCATGTAAAATTTTCATTCATTTGGATTACACATTTTTAACATAAACCGACTAATAAACTTAATGTGATGCATGTTTGTCAGTCATACATAAAGGACAAAAAACAGGTAGGATTTCTGTAATACTAATAAACACAGCTAGACATATTTTAATGATTGTTATTTGATTTTTTTTAATATGATTATCTAAATAAACTCAGATAGACGCAAATAGTTTATAATAAAATCATGATTTTTCGGGTGCTGAAATCTTACAGATTTCTAAGTATGACAGAGTTTATTTGTTAAAACTGTGTAATCCAAATTGGTGGAAGTTTTATATGCAATTCAAATACACAAATCTTAAATTTAGGCCTAAATATTTTTTTGAGTGGATTATTTTTGTTCATAAAATCAATGCATATTGTGACCAGTGCTTGTCTAACTTCAAAAATGCCATAAAAGTATGATAAAAGTAGTCCATTTGACCGTTTTCTGCTGGCTGAAAGTCTTTGGTTTTTGCATGTGTCACAATCCTGCAGTAGCAGCTCAGTCTTGGTAAATTTAGACTGTGGTCACTGTATTCTGACACATGCATGTAGACCACTTTTGTGGTAATGCGTTCTTTCCTCTTAATTGTTCCGGATGTCCACTGACCCAAGACTGTGACCCGTCAGTCACTAGCCCCGGTCTGCATACTTCTGTGACTTCTTGTATGCTGGTGATTTCCTTGCTTTAGACCCGTTTCATCTCTTTTAGAGACATAAGAATGTCTTTGTCTTTGTTTGGAATAGAATACTAGCTTACTGCATACTGCACAGTATGTAATGTATCTAAAACTTTGCATGTTTAATTCAGCCGGTATAGTGTCCAGCTATCAATGTACATTTTTGCAGGTTTGTGTAAATTTATGGCATTTCGATTGGTGGAAATAAAATCCCTTATAGTCCTAGTAATGATCTTGAATAATAGTCTTATTTATTTGATTAAAAATACAATAAAAACATTAATATTATGATATATTATTCCAATTTAAGATATTTTTGTGGAAACAGTTTTGCAAGTTTTAGTATAAAGGTTCAAAAGAACAGAATTTCTTTGAAATTAAAATTTGTATAATTTCTTTACAATCATTTTTGATCATTTTAATGTGTGCTTGCTGCTAAATAAGGATTGTATGGTAAGTATGCTATTCCGAACATAGCCATAGACATATATTCTCTGTGAATTAGTTTTAGGTTCTTCTGGTGCTGTTGGATCATTTTCACATACATGGAAGTTCTGGAAAAGTTCGCCTGTAGACAGTTTTCGTATTTTGGTTTGGAGGTATAAGAGATTATGTGAGAAGTTTTGGAGTGGATAAAATTATTCCTTTATGATAAAAAAGGCTAAGCTAAAAACCATATGGACTCACAGCTTGTTCAAAAGAATCGCAATAATGTGGCTTTCTGTTTTTAGCCCCAGTTTAAGAGAACTCAAGGAAAACAAAGCATGGTGAACCAAACTAATATAACGCCGCCTTGGTTTGCGTAAATGCCTTTTTATTTTTTAATTTATCTTCTTTTAATGTGTACTTTATGGGCCAGACGCTTGTCTTGGAGTCAACGGTTGTGGCAAGTATGGCAGTTCTCCATCCAGAGCAGTCTGGTACTGAAAAGCCAATGCAAACTGCAATAGCTCTGATTTCGCTTCCTTCAACGGTCGTGTTTTTCTCTAAACACTCAGATCCAGAGAAGTCAAAAGATGTTTGGCAGTGGCTTCAGTTGTGTAATTACTCATTCACATAATTGCTTAACCACACCATGTGTCTGGGTGTAGTTTGTAAACCAAACAACTTCTAACATAAAAGACATTTGCCATTATTCATTTTGTTTTTGAAATTTTCTTGTAATGGTTCATATGAATTTTATTTTAAAGCTTTTCTTTGTTTTATAAATTAGAATATTTTTTGTTTGCATATTAGAATGTTTTTTAGTTTTTCTTAGCTTTTTAAATATATATTTGTCTAAAAGTGCTTTTAAAAGTCTTCTATATATTTTTTTAAATACAAAGCAGTATTTGCTTAAATATATAAAAATAAATAGATATATAAAAAATATTATATACACTACCAATCAGAAGATTGGCTGAATGAAGATTTTTTTTTGTTTGTTTTTTGTCTGTTTATTTTATTTTATTATAATAATGCCTATGCAACACAAGTTTTCATGCTTATTTTTATGGAAAATTTTGGCTATGCTTCATGTAAGTTCACACCCAGCTCTGTTTTGGAAGAAAAATCACTGAGTCTTTAAGTCTTCTAACAGTTGTAGCAGAACTCTTACTCACTTCTCAAAATGGTTGGGTTAGTGTAGTTAACTGTGTTTGTTTTAGCAAGTGTAGCTTGACTGATAACTGTGCTTGGGTTTA
Organism: Schizothorax lantsangensis; assembly: GCA_027422415.1. Taxonomy (NCBI): domain Eukaryota; kingdom Metazoa; phylum Chordata; class Actinopteri; order Cypriniformes; family Cyprinidae; genus Schizothorax; species Schizothorax lantsangensis. Next base: position 22,914,261 of record CM049862.1, read on the forward strand.
ACTCAAGAGGGATGTGAATCAGCGTTATATGAGTCTGTATGTATGTTTGGGTCTGTTGTGTTTAAGCAGCAGCGTGTCTGTGTTTATAGACGTCACCAGCGTCAGACGGGAATTTCAGTTTTGTGAGTGTGAATCAAGACATTTAAGGCCGTTTAGTGATTCACATCGTTCTCTCACATGAAGTCACCATGATGCTGTCAGGGTTGGGCTGAATTTAAGCCTGTTTTTTAATCATCAGGCTTTGTGTGCTTTAGGATCATTCTGAGTCAGTGATTTCGTTAAAAGCTGTCTAAAAGTACTGATTATCCAAACAGAAAATCTAGTTTACTTGCTCTTAATTTCATCAAACAAACTGACTTTTTTTATTTGATGCCACTAACCTGGCATTGTCTTAAAAATATCTTATTCTATCAACTCTGCTTTTGTCATTTTTATGTGCAAAATGTATTTGACGCTCAGTGAACGGATCCTTAGGTGTGGTGTCTGAGGTTGAAGCTTCTGCAGTTCATGTGAGATTTCAAAATCTATTACACTGACTGCAATGATGATTCGGTGAATTTAGTTAGAATCTGAAGCTGATGTCACAAGTCAGTAAGTTTCAGGACTTGTTTGGCGTTTTGTCATAGACTCAAATTTGTGGCGTCTGCGTGAGCACTGTAGCACAATGCTTGCTTCACGTCTTGTATTGTCAAGGTGAGAGAAGGCTAGAGAACTGGGAAATCCGTTGAAGAGCTTGTTTACTATTTTTTTTGGGTGTGACCTGCACTAACTCCTATTTAATTATGCTTATGCGCATTATCAGCTGATTTGAGGTGCAGTCATGTGATTGTGTGATGCATATGTAATGTATGTATAGCACAGGTGTGCTTTTTACAGTTTTGCCCTGTGAGTTTTAATTGATGTTGCTTAATTTTGTAATGTCCCTCTGTTTTTGAGTTTCAGCATTTCCTGTTCACCAGTTTAAACTCTTACTTGTCAAATTGTAGTCAAGCTATTCTATGAAAATGTGTTTTGTTAAACTTCATTATGAATGTCTGTGACGTTGAGTTAATGTCTGCTAGCTGTGTGGTCGTCTATGTGTTAGTGCACTCCTAAAAGTTCATTTTAAACAGATATGCATTTAAAATGACTGTTTTGAGCTTCCTGGACAACAGACCAAAAATAATGTCTTATGTTGCACTGCAGATTTTTGTTCAATGAAATGCTCTCTAGAATGAGCTTTTGATATGTCCCACCCAAATTTCCCGTTTCAACACAACACAGAAAACTGTACTTGGTAAGTGATTTCATGGGGTTTTTAGGTAATATAAGGGGATAGTTTCTTTTTAAAGATATAACAATCCAATAATAATATTATTTTTTACAATCAAAGCTGAAAACATGTAGGAGCAGTACAGTTGTAACAAAACCCTGATATGTAGCTTTTTCTATATGGATATAAAAATATAATATACACTACCAGTCAAAAGTTTTGAATAATTAAGATGAATAATTAAGGTTAAGATTTTTTAAAAATGTTTTTGAAAGAAATCTCTTATGCTCACCAAGGTTGCATTTATTTGATCAGAAAAACACTAAAAACAGCAGTATTTTGAAATGTTCACAATTTAAACTCTTTTTCTATTTAAATATATTTCAGAATTTTTAGCAGCCCTTACTCCAGTCTTCAGTGTCACATGATCCTTCAGAAATCATTCTAATATAAAAATCCAAATTATTCCAATCTTTTGACTGGTAATGTATAATAAAACAGTTTCTATTTCTAAAGACTATTTTCTCTTAGTCATTCAACGCTCAATGTCACTCTTTTCCATTTTCCAGTCTTTTGTTGCTCACATAATTTCATTCACCCTTCAAAACGGTGAGGGCAAATTTCTTGAGCGGCTTTCCATGAAAGGAGAGATTAAATGCTGGCATAATTATCTGTGTGTGTGAAAGAGGGATGAAAATGTACATTATGTAAGACCGCTGGAGCTGTGCATTTGTAGGGAACAGGTGCTCAGTTTTGCGGCAGATGGATTAATCCTGCACTAAAGGACACTGCACTTGACTTTTGACCTGAAACTCTTCACACGGTCTGCACAGCACCCCTTCACCAGATATGTACAGGAGAACACGCTAGCCAAATAGAGACCACAGAACCTGTTCACCATGGGTCCCCTTCACTCCAGATCATCTTTGTAGATCAATGCTGATGAAATATTAAAAAACTCTCAGGCATGAAAAGCTTTTGCAAATCAAGGCTTAATTGCTTGAAAGATTATTGAGGGGGAAATGAGGGCATGAAATTATTAAAGCATACATAACGTCATAATCCTCATACATGCTCTGATAAATAGGGATGGCGGCTGCTATTGTTTTATGTGTTGTAACCAAGAGTGAAACACGTTTCCAGTGACAAGTAATTAGATTTTTGGTTGTTTTAGCCCTGGTATTATGTGCATTTTGTTGACTAAAGTTTTTGTAAGTGTGGGCCCTATGATTTCTGCTATGCAAAAATAATTTATCCATTCATAAAAATGGAATTTACTGTAGAATGCGGAATGTCACAGAATTTTGACACATTTTGGATGAATAAATCAAAAGTATGTCAGTAAATTGAAAGTGCGATATCGACTAGTGTCTGTGAATATTAAACTTCAAATAATTATTTAAATATGAATTCTGTATGTTCTGCGTATCTCTGTGTTGAATTAATGGTGTAAAAGCACGGTTTTGTCTACTACACACATGAAGCACAGTTTTTTTCAGCGTCTGTGTTTCACTATATGAGGACATGAACGTGAACTTCATCTCCAGAGCTGCTCTGAAAGTCACTTCACCACCATTTTACTCTTTTATTTGAGAAAAACTATTGTCATATCATATGCACACAGAACGTAAAGGTCTTCATGGCAACCCGTCAAAATAAGTTCAATTTAACTTGAAGACATTATGACAGAAATATATTACCATGTAAGTTTTAATGTAGCAATACTACTACTACTAAATAATTATTACATTTTCATTTTAACAGTAAACTTTTGTTGTGCAGCACATTGTTTGCAAAAAATTTGTTGTATTCCTTCATTTGATTACTGAAAAATAAAATACACAATGCAGAATTTCTGAAAAAAGGGCCCTATTATTGTAAATAAATTAATAAATGAAGTTGTTTTAATGATTTCAATTGATAAGACATGCTTTTGTTTATTACAATTAAATTAAACAATTAAAATGGAAAACAGAAATTAAGAAAAAAATAAAGAATTTTGGAAAAAATAAAACTGATTTCATTGGGCCCTATAATGGCAAGAATGGTGCCATGTGTGTCTGAATTCAATAAGCCCCTCTGGACACTTGTGTGTGTTCACAGCTGTCTGTTTCTCTCTGCTGTTCACTTACATTCACTTCCACACTCCAAACACATCACCCCTTCCTGAGGCCCATGGGTAATCCAGCAGAACTTCAGAATCAGACAGCCTCCACACACACACACACACACACACACACACACACACACACACACACACACTCAGCTGTCCTTGGCTTTGATCCCTGGCTGAGGGTCCTTTAATTGCCCAACTGTTTGGTCAGCATGTAACTTGCTTGAAGTTTCTTGATTTAGGGGTTTCAGAAAGACTCATCTGTGCGTGCCGCCCCATTCAATCTCTGTTCCTGTTCTCACTCAAGTTCGGTTTCAAAACCTGGTGAACTTCCTACCTAGAGCATTTAAAGGCAATTATGGGCAGCGATCAGGGTTATTATAGTAAACTAAAAGTGAAAATATAACTAAAATCATAAATACACATTTTTTCATTACTTGAAATAAAATAACAGCTTGTTGGCAAGGTAACATTTCTTATTTTAACTTGATGTGCTAAAATAAAACTACATTTAATAAAAACTATATAGACAAAAATGCAACAAAATTGCCAAAACTTTATCAAAAAAACAAACCAAAAAAAAACGATTTAAAATATGAATAAAAACTAGTATAAAAAAAAATATGATACTAAAATAATACTGGTAGAGATGTAGTTTTACATTTGGAATATCTTCCATAAATTCACTTTTAGTTAATTTTTTAAAACATTAATTATTTCATAATACTTTTAAATGCAATTTTATTTGTTACAGATCTCAAAATTAACTATGCAATTATAACATTGTGATGCTTAAAATTATAGCATTTAAAATGGTGGTTTGCATTTAAATATACAGTAGTATTTAAATTAATTTTAGTTTTAGGTGTTTTATTTTTAGATAATTTATACAAAACGGTATAAAACTTTAATATTGGCCATTTATCAGTTGTCTTACCTACAAAATTATGGATGTGCTGCAGATGCAAAGTCAGCATGTTTCTATTTCAGTCCCAGAATGCACCTCAACCCTGGTTTATCAGTGGTGTTTTAGTATCATTTATAAACTATTGTTGTATTTATTAATATTTTGAATTGGCTTTTATTTTTATACATTTGTTTTCATTTATTTTAAGGTTTAGTGTTTTTTTTTTTAGTACTTCAAAATGAGAAATGCTGTCTTGGCAGCTAACTGAAATAAATGTAAGTTTTTCATCTAATATTTATATTTCTGCTATATTTCAGTTACTAAAATTATTTTAATAGATTTTAGATTTTAGTTACTATAATGATTGGAATCAATTGGAGTCGAGTTTTGCAGGGTACATTTCATAAAGACTAAATGTGTTTAGACACTTGCTGCCTGTGTAGAGCGCTTCAGTATCCCATCTTAGAAGATAGCTGCCCAAGTAGGGAGGAAGCTCACATGATGCAGAACTAGCCTCAACTTTTCACCTCAAGTTGCTTCTTCACCTCTCTCTCCATCACTTTACTGTAAGTAATCACGGAGCGCGTGTGAATACGTGATTGTGCGCCTCATGTCACCGCCCTGCGGTCAGGTTCACACTCTCAGCCGGGCCGTAAACAGTGATGAGTCCCTCGTTCTCCTTCAGATGAATGTGCCGTAACTCGTCGAAGAACACGAGTCCCTCCCGGTGATTCAGCTCGGCTCTCCAAACTCTTTACCTGACAGTTGTCATAGCAGCGGCTCACGACAAACACGCCGTTACATGAGCAAACAAGCTGTTCTGTTGACCGCTGTGTTCGGAGAAGCTCTCAATCGACTGCAGGAAGTTTTACTGTAAAGAGGAATGACCTGTCGTGTGTTATGTTGTTTATGTATATGTATGTTTTGACCTGTCTACTTCACTTGGTGGTTGTACGGATTTTGACCTATCCCTACTGGTGCTGGTGACCTTTGTGATCTGTTGCCCAAAAAGCTTCAGCAAAATTTGCTAGCATTCGTTTAAAAGGGCACCACTCTTTTAAAATATATTTTCTTTTATTTTCTGCAGACTCCCCCTTCCCTTGTGGCCTTCTAACTTCTGTTTTAATATATCATTTTTAATAATATATCTTTATTACCGGTATTAATTTTTTCTCATTTAATAAAATTTTATTTATTTTTATTTATTTATTGTTTTGTTTTATAAAACTGATTTTTTTTTTTAGCAGAATCCCCTTGTGGCCTTCTAAATTCTGTTTGTATGTATTATTTATTATTGAATGTTATTATTTTGTTTCAAAAAATTTTTTAAACTAACACTGCTTGTAGCCTTCTAAATTCAGTTTTTTTTTGTATTTTTAATTTTATATCTTAATATTTTATTTATTATTCAAAAGACTCCCCTTTCGGGCCCCTCAAGATCCCCAAACCCCAATTTGAAAACCTTTGCCCTAGAGCGTGCTATAACCATGGAAACCCCAAAATGTTGCTTGCTTTGCAGTTCTTGCAACATTTGCCCATTTAATTTCCACATTTATCCAAATCTATAAAACTCTGACATCCAAGCATGCACAAATAATTGAGTTTGTTCTGGCCTAAAGTGATTTGTGTAGTCACATTGACTCCATATTTGACCATTCGTGCCTTTAAAGCTGCTGAAGCTTCGCACAAAGTCCCAGCAAGCCCTTGAATCTGAAAAACATGAAAGTACACCTAACCTAATTGTGCTCATTGTGGTAGACCATGTCATGCCAATTACAGACAACAAGGCCCATTTAAAAGCAAGCGCTATTTAAAAACTTTATGGAGACAAAACTGCCTTTCTTCCTCCTTTTGAGGTGGAGTCCAGTCTGAGAAAGAGATGAGCCAAATCTAATCTCCACCGCCCCATCAGATGGATTCATGAGAGCGCACAGATGATTAGCTCCTCAGATTAGAGGAGTTTTGGACATCTGAAAACTGATTTGGTTGTTGGGGAAGACCAGGACTACCCTAAAACCGCCCTGCCCCCATGAGCGCTTAACTTGACTAGACACCGAGGGGGTGGGCCAAGATTAATTGGACCAAATCTTGTTGGTTCTTTGGGGGAAGGGGATGAATTGAGACCCTTCCAGGAGGTTTTGGGGTGTGTGACTGTACTGAAGCGCTTTCCTTTGCCGCCATGGACCGGTGTCCAACAAATGGGGTGGCCTGCACATATCCCATGATATGGAAGGTAAGAGGAAGGTACGGTCGTCTGATTGATGTGTTTCAATATGGATTTGGATTAAGCTCGAGTAGGTGTGGCAGTCGAGGCTTTTATATAAAACGGCAAGCTTCAGACATGAAGGTGTACAGTATGCAAGAGACTAGTTGTGGTTCTTGGTTTTCTCGTGGATTTTAACTTTTCAGAGCTGCTTGTGCAACTTTAGCTTGATTTAGTTGATTCGCATGACTTTTTGCTTGTCAGAACAAAGCAACCGTTGGCTTTATATATAAAGGAGCACTTTGTGGTGATTTTTTTTATTTTAATTTTTTTTGCACTTTACAAAAATTGGTTGAATCTTTGGAGCATTCTACTATCTAAAAGTTCATACTATTTTTCTATACATTTAAATAGATAATCATTTAAATATTTGGGAGTAGTAAGATTTCTTTGGATGAAATTACTTTTATTCAGCAAGGATGTATTAAATTGATCAAAAGTGACAGTCATATATAATGTTACAAAAGATTCCTGTTTCAAATACTGTTCTTCTGAACTTTCTTTTCATCAAATAATCTTGAAAAATATACCACTGATACTAAGAATTTAGCATAGAATGATTTCTGAAGGATCATGTGACACTGAAGACTGAGTAGTGATGCTGAAAATTCAGCTTTGCATCACAGGAATATTTACATTTTAAATTATATTCTAATAGAAAACGGTTATATCTTGGTTCTACTGTAGTACATGTCCACAAACATGGTAAATTATATCACAATGTTTTTTGCAAATGTACCATGGTATTCTTGAAAGTGCCTTGGAGTACCATGTAAATACCATGGCACATGAATTCTTCTAAACCATTCACCTCTGTGTTTTTGGATTGGTGTAAGGTCTAAATGATGTCCTTTGGCCATGTTTGTCTTTGTATGGTTGCATTTGAGACTGTATATGATGTTGTGAACTGTCAGAAGAGAAAGTTCAAAACCGACAGAGTGACTTCAGCTGCAGTCACAAGGTTTTTTGTGGTCTGATGAAGTGCGATGAACCTGACCCTGAGTGACGTCTGGTTGATGTCTGATTTCTCTCTCTGTTCCTGTAGGTGTGTCATCATCCCGACTGTCAGGAACTGAACGGTAAAAGCCCCCTGCACCTGTGCGAGTCATGTGATTCTCGCTGTCACCTGGATGAGTCTGACAGCATGCACTTTGACAGGCATCTTCGCTTCGACGTACAGCCACAAGGTAAACGGCCCTGCAGGCACAAACACACTTAATGTGACCCTCTGCCAAACAGGTTTATGCTTCATACAAAGGGGTCTCATGCAAAAACACCAGGAATGGATGTTTGGTTATTTGTACAACTAATAATTACCAGTAAAATTAAATCACCCAACAACAGATGCTGAATATATATATAGTATAAGTATAAAAGGTTGATAATTGATTTAATTGATATTAATTTATTTTGATCATTAAAAATACTTCATCTTTTTGATATTATCTTTTAATTTTTTTAAATATTATATATTTTTCTTTTTAAATATTATATTTTTTTTTTGATTAATCTAGAAGAATTTTTTTGTTTTTTTAAAAATTGTACACCATCCCTGTACCATTATATAGTTAAGTAATTAGTTTATTAGTTGAGTTACCTATTATAAAGTGGACATTTCTGTAAAGAGTGAAGCATGTAAGATCAGTTAAATCTGTGTCGTCAGGTTCTATCCTGGCGCGGAATGTGTCCACTCGTTCCTGTCCCCCTCGCACGAGCCCCCCTTCAGACCTGGATGAAGACGAAGAAGGAAGCACTGAACGAGGGTCAGTCAGTGATCCACAACCTTCCCACAACATTCAAATAACTATATTGAATCTTACAGCCTATACACACCAAGAAAGGCACAACAAAGTGATGCAAAATTCTAAATGTTTTTTTGTTTTGTTTTTTTAATCAAGCTGACACGCATGAAGTGTTTGCATACCTGAATGAGAGTGAAATTCACATGGACAATCTGAAATTGATCAATGGAAATAAATCACTATGGCTGCATGATGAATTTAAATAAAAACCACAATCACGATATGTCACTTGGTGTGATTTTAATTTGTAAAGGAAAACAAGAGTAATGATGCTGATAATTCAGCTTTGCGTCACAGTAATAAATTACATTTTTAAATATATTCAAGTAGACAAGTTATTTAAAATTTTAATAATATTTCAAAATAGTTTTTTTGCTATGTTTTTAATCAAGTAACTGTAGCCTCTGAGTATAATGGTACTTAAGAAAAAATATTTTTAACTAGTGTATAAGTAAAAGTGTATATCTTTACCTTCACTATGGCTTATTTAAAATATTGTAATGTAAAAAGTATCTTTTTTTAATTATAAAAAGTACAAATATTTCATGCAATCTCTTAATTTCATCATAAAAGCTGCATGCAGAATAAATATTAATTTCGTCAAGGATGTGAATTAAATAAATATACGCAATGCAAGTTTCAAAGTGAAGCGCGGTACTGTGTTCATTTACACACGAGCAGCTGATGATCCAGTGTTTTCAGTGGCTCGCTTTGCAGTAAATGTCCCACACCAATTCATCTCTGCAAGCACTGTGATTTTGGGGCACTTATAATGTGTATTAGGGAGCGAAACATGCACCAACCATCTTCCCAAATATGAGAAGAGAGAAGTGCTTATAAACCGTCCATTGTCAACAAAAGAGAAGCTTTAAGGACTCCCTGATGTTTTCCAATAAAAAAATAAAAGCACAATAGTTTTGCATTTGAAAATAAATAAATAAATTAAAAGCCAGAAATATTGTTGTCATTTTACTTTTATTATTATTGTAATACTTACAATAGTTATAATATTTCTGTAATATTCGTATTATATTAACCTGAGATACTTTTTTATTTTACAGTGAAATATTGCTGCAATAATAGTATTTGTTTTTTTTGTATTTATTATTATTATTATTATTATTAGTATTATATAATCACAATTGTCCAAATTGTGCAGCCTTACAAACAAGCACAGCAACCCTGGAGCTTTTTTTTTTTTTTTTTTAATCACAGGCACAAATTTTACCACAAAATTGCAATTAGATTTTTTTAGCACTAAAAATACAGTGATGCTGTCAGATACAGATACCATGGCCGTTTTCCTCATGTGTCTGTTGTGTTTTTCTGTCTTTTAACAGAGAACGTAAGACAGGAGGAATGAAGCTAAAAAGCAAAGAAGGAAAAAAGCCCCGGCGGCGCCACACTGATGTGAGTGCTGGCCTCCTTTTGCAAAGGCCCATGGGAAACTTTTGAAATCCTAGCTGACTGTATGCACTGATAGTCTGAAAACAAGCATATATAGCTCTTTTACATCCTACATATTATATTAATATACACTACCAATATTTTTACTGTACAAGAACCTGTATAGACTTGAATGTGGACTCCCCTATCCAACATAGTGTACAGGAAATGACACGTCTCTGAATCATCAGCAGCCCCAGGATGTGGTGGCTTGATAGATATCTTGATCACATCTAGAGTTCGTTGTAAATTGCTGGAAGTGGTCTGTCTGTCGCCCACCTTTGACCAGCGCTGTTCTGTCGCCCCCTATAGGACCCCAGGAAGGAGTGCTTCAGCCTCAAGTTTGACCTCAACATAGACATTGACACAGAGATCGTCCCCGCTGTCAAAAAGAAGACATTACGGTAAGTCAGAGAACAAATCTGTGTTCCCCAGCAACCTTGGACCGTTCTCTACCAGCTGAGGAATAATCAGTTTTTGTTGCGTTTCTGTTAAATAGGTAGTTTATACTAAATGCATCCATTGCGTAATCAATATATTTTAGGTTAGAATTAATTTGAATATATAGTACTCTATATAGTATAGTTTGGATGAATTCTGTTTGGATGAAAATTAATTATTTTATTCAGAAATGATTGATCAAAAGTGACAGTAAATACCTTTATAATTCTTTATAAAAGATTTGCTCATTTTATTGTTCTTCAGAGAGGTGCTCGGACCCATTTTTGAGCGCAAGGGCATTGAATTATCCCGAGTGGATCTGTTCCTGGACCAGTCCAACACTCCACTCTTACTCCACTTTGAGGCGTATCGTTTCGGAGGACATTACCTCAAAGTGAAAGGTAAGAGTTTGAAGTGTGACACATCCTCTGCGGTGCCCAGCTTCTTCTCACCGCACCGTTTCCAGCTAATCACTGTGACAACTTATCGCTTCAATCTGGCTGTCAGCGTTTTGATTACCCTTTCTTCCTACACATTTACAGCATTGAAGTTCAAAACATACACAGAATATCTGTATTACACAACACAGCCTTCATTGTGTCCACAGAACCAGACAGTTTTCCAGGAAATGAGGTGTGACCAATTACACTTCATTAGAGTTATGTATCTAAAGGAGCTTCACAGGGACATGCTGTTTCTTCAAGTAGATCATCACATTCACACAATGCTTTTCATGATTATACAGCCATGTGCCTGTCTTTACAAATCCCCATCCCCATGTCTTTAATCAGATAACGCAAACACACGCCGACACAGACATCCCACAGGTGCTTGCGTAATACACAGCCTGTGACACGAGAACGAAGAGAGGGTTAGCATTAAAATGATTGGGACATTAGCAGCCGGACTGAAGAGTTTCATTCATGCTGAAAATCTGCTCTGTTGAAGACCTTCTGTTACTTTAATTAATACTGCAGCGGATTTCAGTGATAATGAATATATGGTGATATTTAACAAACAATAATCCACAGTAGTGTTTTACTCCCTTATAGTGTTGGTCTTGCTTTATTTGTATTTTTTATAATTAGATTTTTATTGTTTAATTTTAATTTTCTTTTTTTAAATGTTTCTTTTTTTATTTAATTTAACAGGAATTATTCATTTTAAAAATAACAAAAGCACAATAATATATCACTTATTATTATTATTATTATTATTATTATTATCAATGCTAATAATAACAATAATAATCTGTAATTGTAATGTTGGTATGTCATATTTGAAATATTTGTATGCCATATTTAAAATAGTGATTTATTTAATGTCATATTTAAAATTGTGATTCATAAAAGCAAATAGCCGTTCAAAGACGTGTTAAAGTTATTTATTAATATAATATATTATTACATACTGGAATTTTAAAACTATATTTTATTAGGATTTGATTTCTGAAGTCATTTGATATTTTGCAGTGAAACATTTAACCATTATAAAGTATTGTTAGATCTATTTCATAATCAGTGTTTTCAGAATAAGAACATTATTTGTTCACATTCATAGGATTAAATGAGTATTTCTTACAAAGGTTGTTTTTCTGCAGCTCGGCCCGGCGATGAGCTGAAGGTGGAGCAGTGCGTGAAGGATCTGCGCTCTCTCAGTCTACCCAACATGAAGCCGTCAGGAGAGGGCAGCGTCTACATCCTCACACCGGGCAGTGAGAGGGCCGAGCAGGGGTCCCTGCCGCGGCGGGAGGGCGTTGACATACTGGTCAGTGATGCTGCTGCTTCCTGTGTACAACCACTCATGCCTTTCAAAAGCCAGTTTGTCTCATAAATTAAATTACATTTTAAAAATCTGTTTTAGAAACATGGCCTAATGTTCTAATGGATGCCAAAGGGGCAATATGTTACATATAAATACTTAGTGTTGGTCAAGGTTTTTAGTCATAATTTAGTTTTACAAGACCATTGTCTGCACCTTAGATTTTATTTTATTTTTTTGTTATAAATCTATTTAGAAATATGGCCTAATATGCTTATGGGTTGTATTTATTTATTAATAAAAAAAATTGGCAGGCTTTTTTTTTTTTTTTTTAATCCTTATAGTGTCCCTCTAGATAGTGTGGGGGATTGTTTTATTTTTTAGATTTTATTTATGTTGTAGAAACATTTTGTGTCGTATCCGTTTTAGAAACATGGCCTAATGTGCTTATGGATTTTTTTAATTTACCTTTTTCCCCCAACATTTTATTTTTTACACTAAGTTCTTACAGTATTTTTAGTTATTTTATTATTTTATTTTATTTTACTTTATTTTAGAAGCATGGCCTAATGTGCATTTTCTTTTTTTCTTCTTTTTTTTTACATATTTCATTCAGCTTTAATTTTATTTTTTTACAGTTTTAGTTTCTGTGTTTTTAATCATAATGGAATTTTACAAGACAATTTTCTGTCCTATCGATAGTAGGGGATTTGTTTTGTGTGTGTGTCATATCTGTTTTAGAAGCATGGCCTTATGTGCATTTTCTTTTTTTATTCTTTTTTTTTACTTTTTACATATTTTATTCAGCTTTTATTTATTTTATTCTTTTTTTACAGTTTAAGTTTTGTTTTTAGTCATAATTTAATTTTACAAGACCATTTTCGGTCCTATCGATAGGGGATTATTTTATTTTGTCATATGTTTTAGTCACAAGGCCTAAATTACTTTTAAATTACTTTTTATATTTTTACAGCATTTAATTTTTTTACACCAAGTCCTTAGAGCATTTTTAGTCATTATTTAGTTTTACCAAGACCATTTTCCATCCCTTTAAAAGTAAACAGGCTCCTTTTTTGCCACTTTGAGACTTCTATACATAAATTAAATCTGTTATGACTGGCTAATTTATTTGTGTGTAAAATGAGCAGTTTGCTGACCCAGTTGGCTCTGAATTCATGCGTCCCTCTCTTTCTTGATATCTAAACACCTCAGTCCCGCTTCCTTTTAAGGTTCCAGCCCTGTGTAAATCATCTTATGTATAACACATGACCTCATACAGGAAGCTTACTGAGTGCATCCTCTGTCACATACGACACTCTGACCCTCTGACTGACACTGGCGTTTGTTTAGTTTTTTGCTCTTTTCTGTAGAAATGACTGGTGACTCTTTCAACATCATGGGGTTGGATTTCCCCGGCTGCACCGTGATACTCAGTAAAGCTGGATTCATGGAAAGACAAGCCTGAACATACTCCCGTGTGCGTGTACAAACATGGATATGCAGGCCTCGGAGATGAGTGCAGACTGTAGGATTGAAGGCAAAGGTCTGTCGATGTACCTCGTGGGTTTTTACTGTGATTTGAGGTTGAATCGTCAGGCTTAGCAATAAAAACTTGAGAACAGAGCATTCAGGTGTAGGCTGTGTCATCCCATCAGGCTTTGCTTTGCGTTGTGTGGATGTAGGTTACGTAACGGCATGAAACAAGTCTACACGTGTTGGACGAGTGTTGCACAGGTATTACGCATCAGACCCGGGTTTGTTTTTCTAGTTCTTCTGTAACACTGGTCTTTTGGAAAAAAAACACAGAATCTTACTAATCAGACCTGGGATTACATTTACCCTTTTTTTGTTTGTGATAAAAGGTTCAATTTGCAATCCAAAAAGGAAAATTCTCTTGAGGTTTTGTAGTAATTACGGTTTCTTCTTTGGATAGAGAATAGAAGCTCAGGAAAGATACTGTACTTCAAATTATGCAGCTTGTTTAGAAAAGGTGTGATGTTATTCTTTAAAGCAATTTTTTACCATCAATTTTAATACAAAGAATGGCTGTTATTTCTTTTTCTGCTTTCACAGACGTCCCCACTGATGTCGTTTAAGGCTAGTGGTTTTGGATTCACACACATTTGTTTGATAACGATCAGCATGAGTTTGCATAGTGTTATCAATTTCCAAATTTGTAAGATCCACCACCCCCTTGTTTTCCAGCAGGGCATTCCTTATCACTCCGTTACGCAATTCCTCTTGTAGTGTTTCATTATATGCTAATAGCACAATATAGTGCAAACGTTTCCCAAAAAATATTATTTTTGAAGAACTTTGATGGCCATTTAATGTATGTAACTTTTTATCAATAAATGTAACTTGATCAAGAACCTTTTTTTGTGGCATCCTGATAGATTTAATAATTTGTGATTTAAAAAAATAAATAAATTAAATGGCCATCAAGGTTGTAAACTTTTTTTAAATAATCATGTTTATTTATTTATTTGTTTACAAAATATTATATTTTAGTTCAGTCAAGATTGTAGTAAATTATTTTTGGTCAAAACACAGCAAAGAATTGTAAAGAATTTACAAGTTTATTTCGGTAAGATTAAAAAAATTTTTTTTTTTTAAAGAAGTCTGTTATGCTCACCAAGTCTGTATTTATTTAATATAGTAAAAACCGTAAAATTGTGAAATAGTTTTACAATTTATAAGAGCTATCTCTATTGAGAACACTCTATTTAAATATATTTTAAAATATTTATTCCTGTGATCCTTCAAAAATCATCTGCCAATGAAACATTTCATATTATTATCAATGTTGAAAACTGTTGTGCTGCATAATATTTTTGTGTAAACCATGATAAATATGATTATTTGATAAATAGAAAGTCCAAAATATAGCATTTATTTGAATCATAAATATTGTGTAACAAAGTCTTTGTCTCTTTTGATCAATTTAATGTGTCCTTGCAGAATTGGATGGATGTATGGATAGATAGACTATAGTTGTGACGGTAGCAGTGATCTATATTAAAGTCCGCTGATGCACCTCCTCGTTTCCCGCTGATGGAATTCTCCACTCATCTGCCAACTGTTCCGTTGGAATTTTTATGAGAGCTGCTCGGTTTTGTCTGAGCGCGTTTGACCTGTATGTGGTAACTCACCCACTGTGTCTTGCCCCCTCACCAAAGCCTGACCTTTAGAAAGGAACCCATCACCCCTCGGATTATTGGTGCGGCGGTGACACCAGGACTCCTCTTTGAGGTTTGATTGGCCAGATCCGCCCCGGTGGGGGAGTGACCTTTGAAGCGCGAGCGTTTGATGTAGCGCCGTGACTTTTATGCTCCCAGGAGCTGAAAGACGAGTGTCTCACAAAAGCAGGTTTTCAGGTGAAAGTCGTGTTTTTGCAGTTGCAGCTTCGATCCGGCCCTTCTTTTGACATCAACTTGCCTAAATATGACGGCCCTCTAGTGGTTGTGTGTATAAATATGTGTAAGCACAGTGTTGTTACCATTGGTGTTTAGTTTTAAATGCACGCTGGGATTCTGTCGCTTTAAGCATGTTCTGTTGCGTAAAGTTCATCTCAGAGACCTTGACTTCAGGTCTCCCCTCTTCACCTTTAACCTCTGGCTCTGTTGCATTAGTCAAATAGCTTCAGACTGATAATTCTAGCTGGCACCATTCACCCACGCTGACACAAAGTAGAGCGATCTCACCTGTGTAATGACCTGAGAGGTGTATTACACAACACTACAGGTGATTAGATCAGAAGTCCCCGTGGCCCTCAGGGGCCCCCACTGCGCAGCGGCATAGATTATGGATTTAGTGAAACTTGTGAATGCCAGACACCTCCAGCTACTAACTATTTATCTATAAAGGCATTGCATTAGATGACAAACCTAGTGGCTTCAGGATATTTTTTCTAATATCACTTTTCTGAGCCATTTTTGCTCAGACTTTTAACTGACTGTTTTGTTGTTGTTTTTAACTGTATTTATATTTTTGATTTAATCATATAACTTCTAACAAACATTTTTGTGAAATATTTAGTTTGAAAAGTGTGCTTGGTCTTTCTTAAAAATAAATGCCACTTGGCTTTGTTTGATCTTATTTAACCCCATAACATTCATACTTTTTCCAACAACTAGAAATTTTCCAGCTTATATATATGCATATACTGTATACTACTACTACTACTACTACTACTACTACTAATGATAATTATAATAATAATGAATTATTATAATAAATTGCAATAATAAATACATACAGTAATATAAATAATAATAAAAATAGTAGTAGTGCTAATGAGAAAAATTATTATTAATGTAATTATTATTATTAATAACAACTTATTATTATTATTATTATTGGCCGTGGTGGTAGTAGTGTTTTATAATTTCATTTTTGGATATGCTGATTTACTTGTCTCCTAAATGAGAAGCTAAATGACATAACTTGCTTTGCATTTATTTATTTATTTATTTATTTATTTATTTTTGTTTGTTTTTGGTTTTGTTTCAGCTGTGTCTCTAAGGCCACATTTGAACTGCAGGTCTTGATGGCCAATTCCGATTTGTTGACTGTAACGGATTTATTTTATTTTTTTTGACTATCAGCTTACATCTTTTAAAAGTGACCTACATCCAATATCTGAATTTACGCAATACACTTGGCGAAACAACCCAAAGTAGATGTACTGACCCCTAAAAAAAAAAGTCTGAAAAGCAAGTAAAAATGGTGCAATTTACAATGGGTGTAGACAAAATGATAATACACGCTTTTGCTTTCAGCACCATCTTTAATGGTCAGCAAAACATTTACAGAGTCAAAACAGAAGAGAGCTCTTGTTGCAGCCTGGGCAAATGTTGGTGTCCACCTGAGTTGACGTCTTTCTCCACCGTTGTTTTTTTTTTCCACTGATGTACAACTTGCATCGGGTAATATCCTCTTACATGGCAGATGCAAATACACGTATCCGATTCACATTTTTCAGATTTATTTCCACATATGAATGAGTCCTGAAACTGATCTGAGAACATCATAATCCATGTGCTGCTTTGTTTGTGGGTCATATCCGGTCTGTGCCACATGGGAGTACCCTAATGGGTAATGTAATTGTACCCTAATGGGATTCATATATATTGCATTGTTTTATTTATTCATTTATTCATTGATTGATTGATTGATTCTGCTGTGTTTCCAATGAGGCTTACTTTGCATTGTAACATATATATTGCATTATTTTCATTAGCTTGCAAAAGAATCAATAGCTATACAGAAGCTAGAATTTCAAAATGTTATCAAATTGGTGTTATTAATGTAAATATTTGGCCTTTAAGAAACTTTTGTCTTCAGAGACTGCAGAGATTTCTCTACAAAATGATATCAAAAGCTGCCCGAGGAGTGTTAAATAGAGAAACGATGTGTTTGATCAAACGTACCTCAGTCAATGGAATATCAAAGGTCTAGATAAACTGCACAGCATCTGTCGGCTGCGACTAACTGCAGGAAATGAGCCTTTTCCTGTTCTTATTTGACCCCTGATAAGAGACTGGTTCAAAAGTGTATTAATATCACAGCGTAGAGGTTAGTGTCGGAGCAGACAGATTTAATCTGCATCGGTTTCCCTCTTTAAATGAAAGGATCAAGTTGTTTAATGTTTAGTTTAAGGTGTGTATAATTCTTGCAAGCTTTAGGAAAAAAATATAGCAGATCTGTGTTTCTCAGTCTCTCTCATTAAGCAAGAGACCAATGCAAACAGTAGTAATCATTTATTTACCTGGGATATCTGTTAAGATATCCTCTGTTAAGAGCTCTTGAAGTAGCAAACCCCCACATGTGATTGATGCTCTTGTGAAGTTAACACAATTAACATGCAATTAGTTTCTGACCATTAACACCCAGTGTTCGAAGACAATAGAACAAAACACGACTCTAGCAAAAGATGGGTCTTATCTTCATGGGAAGCTAGTGGGGTGAATCTAAAATGATGTAAGATTTCTTAGCACACATTGTGTGGAAAGCAAATTCATAGTGTCTCACATAAATCACCTTTAAAATGAGAATTAGTAGTGTCTATAATGTAACAAGGCATTTATTGAACTCGTTAATGGATTCGTTGTCTGTCAACACTGCTTTTTTTATTTTTATTTTTATGCACATCGACAAAACCACCCTTTTCTAGCATAAAATGATTTGGTGTTAATCTCACGAGAACATGTTACAAAGGAAAAAAAAAAATACAAAAAGAAGCCAATTTCAGAACTAATTTATGACAGTTTGTCTAGTTTTGCCTCAAAATGCTCATCATAATATGTCTAGACATTTTTCATTTTAGCTGTTTTTAAATTAGCATAAAGGTTGTATGAGCAGCAAATACTAGCATTATGTGTAAATGCATTAACCGTATTTTAAAAAAAATTCCCCATTATTTTATATAATAAAATATATATTGCATTGCAGTAAAGTGGGATAATGCTTCACTGCATGAAATTGACAAATGGTCTTGAAAATGCTTCATTTTCATTTTAGCAAAATACATTTTTTTTTATTTCTTTTGATTTTGCATGTGACCTATAAGCATCCTACATTTTTATAAAATTTTACCTGAAGACAGTAAATCCAATTTTAGAAGAATTTTAAACATGTATGTGGACAAATTCCTTTTATTTTTAATGTCTTTAACCAACAAGTAGTACTATGGTGTGTAAACATTTGAATTTTTTTTTCCATTATAATTATTTTTATTTTTATTTTTTTTGCATTACAACGAGGAAAATGCTTAATTGTCATGAAATTGTCACATTGCACAAATGGTAGCACAATTTTGGGGGAAATGTGGCTTATCCTATATTTTGATTGTATTTTATTATTATTTAGGTCAATTTCAAGACTCTTAAACCTATTTGCGATTTAGGCCGATTCCTTTATTAATATATATTTTTTCAATCATAAAGTTGCACAACAAACAAATACTACAATGATTGCAGTACTTCACAATTTAAATCTTTGTTTAATTACAGAAATAAGTACAATATTTTTGTGTTAGTAATTAGAAAATGCTTAATTGTGATGAAAATGTGCTGACAATCAAATGTAATTTCTTGTTTATTTCCTTTGACGTTGTGGAGAAACATGACCTAAATTCGCTCACTTACCTAATACTTCCATACTGTAAGGAAGTGATCTTGTGAGTGTCTGCTGGGGGGGAGGGATCAGCATCTAGTGTGTGATTGTTGTTTGCTGTGATGAGGAAGCTGATTTTGGAGGAGATGGGAGGAGTAGAGTGATGAAGTCACAAAGCAAAAGCTTAAAAACTACTCTCTGTCATCCAGACCTTGAGCACATGTGGGGATTTCTAGCTTGTCTCTTCATTTTTTGCCTCTTCTCTGGATGTTGACTGCTGAAGTTTAGAGTAGGACGTGCACTTTAGTGTTTGAGCGAGGTCAGAGACGGCATCCAGGCTGGATCATGGTACGTTTTGGACGTCTGTCCTCATGGCACAGTTGGGATCTCCTCCACATGGATCCTGAAAGTCTGTCTGGTGAAGCGTCTCTCAAAAGTCCATCGCCAACAAAGTGTCAGGTAAAGCAAGAGTTACTCATAATGCATGTAGCCACATTTTGAGCATTCATGTTTCAGTGAATGCTTCGTCAATGATTAAACTTCTCTATAGCATCATTTTGATTACACACCACTGTATTTCTCATTGAGCAAATGTTTGTATTGAGTGGGAAGATGCTACGTATCTGTGTAATGGAAGCTGAATGTGCACGTAATGGAAAGCCATTAGCATCATTCCGTTAACTGATGACACAAGTTTAGGCCCCTGTGCTAGACAGACACGGTTATCTTGTCAGGTGATAAGGTTGTATCGTTTTTTTGATCACTGATTAATCGTCTGTCCTTAAGCTTCAATAGCTCTTTGTTCTGTCTCTGCTTTGACTAGTTGAAGTGGGTGACATTGTGGGTGTTGTTGGCCCTGAGACTAGTCCTGTGTTGACAATCAAGGTAAAGTTAGGAGATGAAATGTGACCTGGCAGAATGGTGTTTGTCTAGCATGTTTTTGTGGCTTAAGTGTTGGTCACTTAAAGGAACACTCCCCTTTTTTTGAAAATAGGCTCGTTTTCCAACTCCCCAATAGTGAAACAGTTGAGTTTCACCGTTTTCGAATCCATTCAGCCGATCTCCGGGTCTGGCGGTAGAACTTAGCATAGATCATTGAATCTGATTAGACCGTTAGCATCTCGCTCAAAAATAACCAAAGAGTTTCGATATTTTTCCTATTTCCTATCCCCTCAGTTTTAAATAGGAAAAATATCGAAACTCTTTGGTCATTTTTGAGCGAGATGCTAATGGTCTAATCAGATTCAATGATCTATGCTAAGCTACGCTAAAAGTGCTACCGCCAGACCCGGAGATCATCTGAATGGATTCGAAAACTGTAAAACTCAACTGTTTAACTCTTGGGGAGTTTGAAAATGAGCCTATTTTCAAAAAAGTGGAGTGTTCCTTTAAACTGTTCTCCCACTTCCCTTTGTTTGTTTCATCATTATTCAAAGCTTGATCAAAAGCTTTTCTTATCTTTACACTGGTTTATGTTCTTCAGCTGAACTATGTTGTCTAGAGAAGGTTTAAGTAAAAAGGAAGCTATATGCATCAGTTCCCAGTGGTCAGTCTGTTGTTGACTGGAATCAGGGTCTCAGACAGGAAAGTTTAGGAATATGTTGTGGTAAGCAGTAATATTTTAACTAGGTTGAAGAGGAATTGATTTGAGTGCTGGTAAACTCAACCAGTGTCAACTTAAACCCCGACTGCTAAACATTGAACATGATTTATGAGTTATTAAAGTTCATTCATAGCACTTAGAGGGTAAACATCTGTGCATCCACTGAGGGAATTTTATTTTATTTTATTTTATAATTTTTTTTTATATGTAGTTGACATTAAGGAATTAATTTGTAGTTTAAGTCTTTTCCTTTTTTTAAATATTCCCTAAAATCATGAGGAACTTATTGTGTAATTCAATTATTGCAGATTTCTTTAGTCAACATTTTAATAAAATGAATTTATTGCCTTTTTTCTGGTCTTCGATTCAATAAAGACCAGTTCCGTCCTACATTTTGCCTCTCTGAAAATCACTCTAGACATTACATTACTAAAGTAAATGAATAGTGAGCAGTTTATTTTGATTCTAAGGATTTATATAACATTATGTATTATCATTATAGAGTTATTATATATTACATATATTATTATGTATAATTTCAGTATGCATCAGGT
Organism: Schizothorax lantsangensis; assembly: GCA_027422415.1. NCBI lineage: Eukaryota > Metazoa > Chordata > Actinopteri > Cypriniformes > Cyprinidae > Schizothorax > Schizothorax lantsangensis. The sequence continues at coordinate 22,935,519 of CM049862.1, forward strand.
CATGCATACATGCCCTCTAATGAGTTATTAATGTGCTAAACCTGCAGGTCCAGGGCTGGGACTCATTTTTTAAGCAGCTCTAAGGCGTATCATCCACTCACTCAGTCTTTCCATTAAAGATGATGAACCTGTTTATTTTATGTAAAAGTAGAGCTTACACGTCATTAAGTAGGCCATGGCTTGTTTGGATACATAATAACGATGCAGAAATTCAAGACTTGTTGCAGCACATACTATAGTCTGGGATTCCCCAAAGTTTCATATTGCAGAGATCATTTCCCTGTTACAGTAAGGAAGAATGGGATGCTTGGAAATCATTCAAGGCACAGGAATGCCATGCTGCTGTCACTTTCATTTTATTGTAAATCCAGAGGATCATCAGAACCTCTCTCTTATGATGATAGAATAAATCATTAAATGGATTAAATGAATATACTCACAGTAACAGTTTTGTAATGTAAAATATGATTTTAAGCTGATTGTAATGGTCTTAACTGTACTTTTCGTAAATGTGTAATTGTTTTTTTTTATGTACACAAGGACCAAAGTAAACTTATTTTTAGAAAACTTTTAAATGGAAAAAAATGTTGCCAAACCAAAGGTTGGCTTTTTTGAGGCACCAGGATGTGTTCCTGGGACCCTGCAAGCTGTCTTCTTCTCCCCTCCCTCTTCACATGTGACCCTCTGCCTTTAAGCAGCCACACCTCTTTTTCCTGTCCCGCACAATGGGACAGGATCCTCCTAGTTGCCATGACGTTTGGGCTGTCCTATTCAGTAATGCAGGCAGACAGGCTCAGTTGGACAGCTTTACCTCTTATTGCAGGTTGAGAAGCATTGGGAAACTAGAAAGGACCTCGTAGAGAGCCCTGATGCACCTCGTATTTTTAGAAGGAAATTAAGGGGCACTGAGTTACAAATAGTGATTTATTATTTTACATGTGAGCGTTTGAAGAGAGGAGGTTTTGAGTGATCGTAGCAGCTGGCTCTAGCATGGGTCAGGCTCTGTGAACCCGGCTGAGAGATTACCATGGTCTACCTCTCATTTGACATGCCGCTCGCTTCCATGGTGAGTAGATCAGACGCTGTAGGAACCCTGTTCCGCTTCATAAATTTGTTGGTTATTCCGTCTGTCCGCAGAGAATGAGAGTTGCTGGTTACAGCTGATCCGAAAGTGGGTGTCATTCCATGAGTTTGAACAAATTGCTTTTTATTTATTTTTTTACTTTTGGAGAAATTATTTGCTTTACTTGTGCTCTGTAAAGTTTATCAAGAATGTTGTTTGTAAGTGGAATTAAGTGGTGGAAGAATGCTAAATATTGATTTACCGATCCATATAAATTATAGATGTGTGGCTTTCAACAGAAGGATTCCTTTTGATGTGGCATTTGTGTTACTCATTGATGTTTTATACAGTACTTTCTTTGTTGGTTGTGCGTAATATAATAAAAACCCATGATAAAATCATAAAACAGTCATAAAAATGGACAGTACGCATAAATGTGTTTTTTGTTTTATGGCAGTAACTTCTAATGATGTGCCAACAGTCCATTTTGGTCTTGAATTTTCATCCCTAGTGCTGGTAGTGTGGTTATAACCAGCAGTCAGATGTCCGCTGTCCATCCTCCTCAAAGTGGGGACATTTCCTGACATCTGTGTCCTCATCCTTTCACCCCAGATTCTGCAAAAATCCCCTCATCAAAGCTCATCGTCTGCCTGTCTCTCTGCCTCTGTTCTAAATTTAGCAGGGGGGGCATAGTGGCCAATCCGCCATTCTTTTATTTCTTCTATTGCAGGGATGTTCATTATTTGCCTTGCCAACAGAGAAAAGATTTTAAAGCAATCTTAATAGAATTCTAAATAGCCCATATAGATGCTTTGGAGGGTGTTACAGTACATGGCTTGGTAGTGAATTTAGTTGTTTGTGAAGCTCAGCAATGGTTTGAAAGGTAACTTTAGTCATATTTTTTATGTATATCATGTAAACATGTTAGCCATAATTCAATTAAGCAATAGCAAGTTTTTATTAAAATTATATTGATAAGATTTAATAAGTTTTTTTCCACATAATTTTTAATGTTAAATATTTCTATTTCAAATAAACGGTGATCTTTTGACTTTGTTCATCATCAAAGAATCCTGGAAAAATATATATATTTTTCAACATCAATAATGATTATTACTTGAGTAGTCAACCAGCATATCAGAATTATTGCTGAAGGATCATGTGACACTGACGACTGGAGTAATGATGCTGAAAATGTAGCTTTGCATCACAGATATAAATTATATTTTAAAATATATTAAAATAGAAAGCATTTATTTTAAACAAATAATTTTTCACAATATTCCTGTTTTACTGTATTTTTGACCAATAAATGCAGCACTTGTACGCATATGAGACTTCTTTCAGAAACATTTTGAAAAGTCTTTATATATAGTAAAATGTACTTGATTTAGAAGTGCTTTTAATTGTAACACCTGCACAAGTCTCTGAAGTGTTCAAATCAAATATTTCTGTTGTTGTGGCAGGTATCAGTTTCACTCGTGTTTGTTTAGGGAATTCCATTGTTTTGTCTTCAGACCTTTCCTGTTTTTTTGTGCATTCCCCAAAAATGTCGTAGCCGTCTCTGGAATTTGCAGGAGTTGTTAGTGGGTAACGGCACTCAGGGCAGTGGAATTCCCTGCACCCTGGCGAAGGGTCAACAAGCCCATCTGCCTCCCGCTCAGCGAGATTACTACTTCCTTAGATACTAAACAGCTGTTTGTTTGTTTGTTCAACTCGCTGCAGCTCGTAAGAGGGAGTGTGTCTAAGTAAAAAGATGTTGCAATGCTCTCTAGCAGAACAATTGCTTATGAAACAATAGCAGTCTTGATCTTTCTGAGCAGGGTTGCTGACCTCCTTGATTTTGGTATGATGTAAAGGGGGAAATTGTAACATTCAGCAGGATCTTATTGTTTGGAAAAATCGGTATGAATCAATGCATTACTGTTTCTGTTAATGTCATCTCTTTGCGGCAGCCCTAATTTTTCCATGTGTCAAGCTAGGGTTGGGCGATATGTCATTTTAAATGATAATGGTAATATTCATAAATAATTTGTGAAGAAGTCTGATTTAAGAGCAAAGCAAAAACTCACTACAGTCAACTAATTCTAGTTAAATTATAATTTTTTCAATTATATATTTTTCGTAGTGTTATTTATTATGGTTTTATTTTCCTTTGTTATTTTCTATTGCAATTTACAGTTATCTGCCTATCTACCTACCTACCTACCTATATAAATAGATCATTTATTCATATTTATATTTAAATTGTAATTCAAGCTTAAAAAGTTAATAGTTTTTAACACGAAATATCTAAACAGAAAATAAACATACATCTTTATGTATTTATTTACTTATACATTTATTTAAATAAATATATTTATGTTTTTATATGATAAAGCTGAAATAGTTGAAAAATCTAATCAGAAAATATAAATTTTTATGTTTAGGTTCAGTTAATAGTTTTAGTTATTCATATATAATTTAATCATTTTTATATTTAAATATAATTTAATCTAAAACTTTTGAAAAAACTCAAAAATTGTATGATGTGAAATAAGAAATGTTTACTATTCTGCACTATTTCTAGGTCAGGTTTTGAATTAAAAAAATATTGTGATTACAAATGTGTGCCAACCCTTGTTTCCTATTTATTTTATTTTGTAGTTGTGGTTTGTTATCTTTAGAAGAATGCTGGTACATTTACTTTATTTGCTTCCACCCCACCTGTCTCTCTCAATCTTTTTCTAAATCTCTTGTTTACCTCTCTCACACCCCCTCATTCTGTAGGGTGGTGTTACTGATAACGGTCTCTCTCCTATCTCTCGGTCTGTTGTCCTTGACATACTGGTTGATATCCTTCTCACAAACCTCTATCTTTCTGCTTTTGTAAACATTTTGTCATTCCCACCTAGGTCTTACAATCTTCCATCTCTTCCTCCTCACAGGGTCAGGCCCGTCGGCGGAAGAACATGACGGAGTTTCTTGGCGATGCCAACATCCCGTCCAAGGACACTCTGGCCATGATAGGCGCGTCTTTACCAAGCGTGCCTCCAGGAGGTTCGCTGCCCGGTGTGGCCGCCGGACCAGACAAATGGAAGAACCGTGCCACCAGTCGGATCAGCGTGTTCTTTGGCGCCGGATCTGGAAAGGTAAACCTTATCTCGCTCATCTTGAAAACCTCAGGAAGTTCATGGAAAGCAGGACGTGATGGTGCAACTTTCCATGGTGTGATTTCCAGTAAAAAGGTCTCATGTAAAGATGAGCCAAAGAAACCGAAACTCAAACTAGAGGCTGGTGAAATATCTATGTTTATAGTAGGTTGCGCCATAATCTAGTTTCAAATAAACTTGGAATTGTATGTAAGGGTTTATGAAAATGTACTCACCCGCCATCCAAGATGTAGATGAGTTTTTCTTCATCAGAACAGATTTTGAGAAATTTAGCATTACATCATTTGCACACAATTGGATCTTCTGCAGTGAATGGGTGCCGTTGGAATGAGAGTTAAAATAGCTGATAAAAACGTCACAATAATCCACAAGTCATTCACACAACTCCAGTCTATCAGTTAACGTATTTTGACGTGAAAAGCTGCGTGCTTGTAACAAACAAATCCATCAAGATATTTTTAACTTCAAATTGTGGCTTTCAACTGAAATACAAGTCCTCTGTCCATAGTATTGCTTTCTCCAGTGAAAAGTGTTTTTGTCTCAATCAGGAGAGAAATATGTACAGATCAAGTACACCCATTCACTCATCCATTGGTGAGCAAGTGATGTAATGCTAAATTTCTCTAAATCAGTTCCAATGAAGAAACTACATCTGCATGGCCTGAGGGTGAGTACATTTTGAGCAATTGTTCATTTTTGGGTGAATTATTCCTTAAATTGATGACTAAAACAATACAACAAACAAAATCCCATGAGCCTAAAAAAAAAGCCTGCATTTACACCAGATGCATGACTAATAGAGACAGTAGCTGTCACTCACCTGTCATTTCACACATCCATCCCTTTCACAGTCAGCCATGAAACCCCCAAACAAGACAGACAGGGGGTGTTCTTGTGTCCCACTGGGACTCTTTTTCACAAAAGAAGGGTTAACCAGGGCCAAATCACCATCTCCAGCGGCCACTACAGGCAGCCTATAGTCCATCTGTGTCTGGCCTCTATTGTTTGGAAGCACTCAATGCTAAATACTCGTTGTCATAAGTACACCGGCCATCCCATTACAGGACAATAGCCCCAGTGGCACACGGGGCGTCAGAGAGCGGCACTGACATGAATGGATGGGCTTTAATTGTGAGGTTAAAGAGAAGGTGGTGTTTAGTGAAAGGGGTGTTTGTAAGGTGTCATAAACCCTGTCGGGGGTGTTTTGTTGGAACAGACAGGCAGCGCCTCAGTTGTTTGCCAGTTTTTGGTGGTCTGCTGATGTGAATTGTGCCGTGAGTTTGCTAAATTTTAAACTTTGTTAATGTTAGGGACTCTTTATAGTTGTTTTGTTGATATACTGTAAAAGGGTTATGTGATCAACAAAACAAACTATAATGGCATTTTGGGAATATTTACCATGGTGATACTATGATTTTTGGAATGTACCGTGGTAATACCTTGGTGTTCTTTAAAATATCTTCTAATATTATGAATTTGGTAATTATTTAGTACACTACCATTAAACATTTTGAAGTTGGTAAGATTTTTAAATGTTTTTGAAAGAAGTCTCTTATGCTCACCAAAGGATGCATTTATTTGATAAAAAAAAAACAGAAAATAAACTAACATTGTGAAATATTAATACAACTTAAAATAAATGTTTTTAAAATGTAATTTATTCCTGTGATAAAACACTGAATTTTCATCAGTCATTACTCTAGTTTTCAGAAATCATTCTAAAATGCTGATTTAATTCTGGATTCTGTGATGAATAAAGTTCAAAAGAACAACATTTATTTGAAATATGAGTAACATTGTCTTTACTGCTACTTTTGATCAATTTAATGTATTCTTGCTGAATATAAATGTTAATCTCTTAAAAAATAAAATTACATTTCTCATTTAAGAAATTATATTATGTATTGCAATCTAAAATTATATGTAAAGTTCATGTTAATAAAGTATAATTTATTTTAAATAGAAAGGGGTAATGTTTTAAAGATGGACTTTATATTATTTTATTATACATTTTTAATTGATCTTATTTTAAAGTCAATGTGGATCCTAGAGGATCTAAATTTTCTCTATTTGCTTTATGTCTGTGTGTTAGGAGGTGGACCGCGTGGAGCTGCTTCATACTAAGCTGCAGGCGTACACACAGTTCGGTCTGCCCAAGGTTCCTACTCAGCTCGCCTTCCACCAGGATTCCTGGGAGGAGGAAGAGGAGGAGCTGAACCTGACACTCGAGGACAGCTGGAGGCAACTGCTGGAGGAGCCCGAGGTACAGACACACTGACTGATCTTCTATCATGGGACATAATCCCAGGGGACGATATACAACCATTTCCATCTATTGATCATAAGATCAAACACATGTACACATTAACAATTACCCTCAGTTGGCCCATTTACCAATAGCATTTTGCATCCCAGAATCACTGATGAAGGATATTTATCTGAGTATGTTCTGCCTGTTTTCAGAGTCTAAGTCGACGTCAGTTTCAACAGCAAGAGGCGATATGGGAACTGATCCAAACCGAGGCTACATACATCAAGAAACTCGGGCTCATCACTAATGTAAGTCGCTTCAGCCATTTAAATTTCTGTTTGTCAGTACATTTTCAAAGAGATTAAATTGAAGTTGCTGTTTCTAAATAATCGTCCCCAATGAAACTGGATGCTGATTGTGTTGTTTGTGCAGCTGTTCCTGAGTGGCCTGCTGAATCTTCAGGACAATGGTCTCCTGCTCGAGGTGGAGCCCGCGCGGCTCTTCAGCAACATCCATGACATTGTACGTCTGCACTCCACGCTGTGGGTTCAAGTCATGTTTCCGGTGCTGGAGAAAGCACGAAGCACACAGAGCTTGATCGACCCTGCGGACCTGGAGCAGGGGTTCAGAACGGTGAGTTGCACATGAGTAAATCAGCAGACTTCACATGTTCTTCCTCTGTAAGTTTCATTTAAGCATAAAGTCACTTAATACATTTTTCAGAAAGAAAGAAAGAATCAGTATCTTAATGTATCTTGATTTAAATGGATAGTTCACCCAAAAATGAAAATTCTGTCATCATTTACTCACCCTCAAGTAGTTCCAAACCTGTATGAATGTCTTTGTTCTGCTGAACACAAAGGAAGATATTCTGAAGAATGTGGGAAACAGAGCAGTTCTGGGGCACCATTGACTTCCATAGTTGGAAAAAAAAATACTATGGAAGTCAATGGTGCCCCAAAACAGCCTGGTTACAAACTCTTCAAAATATCTTCCTTTGTGTTCAGCAGAACAAAGACATTCATACAGGTTTGGAACTACTTGAGGGTGAGTAAATGATGACAGAATTTTTATTTTTGGGTGAACTATCCATTTAAATCAAGATACATTAAGATACTGATTCTTTCTTTCTTTCTTTCTGAAAAATGTATTAAGTGACTTTATGCTTAAAAGAAACTTACATTAAGGAAAAACAAGTTTATTTTTTCTTAACCCACTGGCAGATGTTTATTCTTTCTTTTTAAGCATAAGCCACAAGTCACTTAATTTGGATATATTTTTCAGAAATATTTTTCAATTACTTGAGAAGAAAAATGACAAGATATGTCTTATGTTCTGAAAGAGATGTATCAAAATGAAGTGACTTCATGCTTAAAACAAGAAAAAAAAAATCTGGCAGTGGGGTAAGAAAAAAACTTAATTTAAAGGGAAAGCACGTTTATTTTTTAACCTATTGGTAGACATTTTTTTTGTTTATTTTTAAGCATAAAGTCATTTAATTTGGCAATTTTTTTCAGAAAACAAGACTGGTTATGTAATTTTCCTGAAAAATATATCAAAATTAAGTGACTTAATGCTTAAAAAGAGATCTTCCAATAAACATCTGCCAATGGGGTAAGAAAAATTAACTTGTTTTCCCTTATTGTAAGTTTAATTTTCTGGCTTCTCAATTGTAATTTAATAATGTTTAGATACTTGTAAAAAACAAGACAACATATATATATCTCAGTATATCCAAAAATGAAATTATAAAACAACACTACTACCACCACGACCAATAATAATAGTTGTTATTAATAATAATATATATATTTTTTTATTTCATTAGCACTAGACCATTTATTTCATTAGACCAAATGTTTTCAAACACTTTGGATAGACATAATTTAGATAAGGAAGTGGAATAGATACAGGCTGGTTGTAAAGCTGTTTATCTTCTGGTCGGGAAGTTAAAAGTGTCTTGTTTGTGTGGATAGTTTGCATCCAGGTTCCAGCCGTATATGCGGTACTGTATGGAGGAGGAGAGCTGTATGGAACACATGCGTTCGCTGCTGAGAGACAACGAACTCTTCAAGATCTACATCACGGTGAGGAGCTTGCTACTAAACAGATAATATAGTAAACAAGTAGTAAAACCAAACAAAACAGCAAAATAAAGTGTAAAATAAAGCAAATAAAAATGCACTTTTTTTTTCTCCCTTTTGATTTAAATTTAGTTTGTAATCATTGAATCTTTTATCGTAACAGTGGGCAGAAACGAATAAACAGTGTAACCGTCTGAAGATAGCGGACATGCTAGCCAAACCTCACCAGAGACTAACCAAGTACCCTCTGCTCCTGAAGGCCATCCTGAAGAAAACTGACGACCAAACCTCCAAAGATGCGCTCAACAACATGGTTAGACACTTCACAAGCTATAACTCGCAGATGCCCAGTTATCATTTTTCAGTGTGTTGGGCCATCAAATGTGCTAAATGTTTGTATATGTTTACAGGTGGTGTATGTGGAGAGCTTCATTAACAGTGTAGACTCTCAGATGCATCAGAAACAGGAACAGCAGAAACTGGCCGCCATTTCGGCTCGAGTGGAGTCGTACGAGGCTGTGGAGGGAGCTAGTGAGGAGGTGGAGAGGGTAAGAACTGCGTACAGTACAAATAATCCATTATCTAGCCTCCGAAATAAAAAAAAAGACATATCATTGCAGTACAGTATTATGGACTTCATAGAAATGCATTTTCATGATAATTTCTTGTAGAAAATTTGCTTTCTTAAGCAGGCTATGATTTGTGGCTGGCAGTTCATTTATGTGTTGTTTAACTCTTCAGTCTTCCCTCATTTCTTCTTGATCTATGTCTACAGGCTCTAAAGGAGTTCAACCGAATTGACCTGACAGCACCGATGATTAACACTTCACCAGAAGCGACCAGGCAACTGCACCTGGAGGGGGCGCTCCGCATGAAAGAGGGCAAAGACAGCAGGGTTCGTTCAGATTTCAGATGCATTTGGAAACATTAGCAATGTAGTTGTTTTAAAATCATTAATGGTAGCCACTGTCCTTAAAGGGATAGTCCACACAGAAATTAAATTCCAAACCTGTGAGACTGACTTTCTTCAGTGGTAAACAAAAGAAGATATTTTGAAGAATGTTGGTAGCTAAACCATCTCGGTTCCCATTGACTTCTATTGTATGGAGAAAAAATGCATTGTAAGTCAATGGTAGTGGTTATCAACATTCTTCAAAATATCTTATTTCGTGTTCAGCAGAAGAAACAAGTGAATATAGGTTTTAAATGATGTGAGGGTGAGTAAATGACAGGAAATATCCCTTTAAGATTCCTCAAAGCTTTAGTGCTGCTTGTGAGTATTGTAGTTTGTCATGTTTTACATGTATCTGTTTTTTCTTGTGTAGATGGATGTTTACTGCTTCCTTTTCACTGATCTGCTGCTGATCACTAAACCAGCGAAGCGTTTAGAGAAGGTGAAAGTGATCCGACAGCCTCTCCTCCTGCATAATGTGGTGTGCAGAGAGCTCAAAGACACAGGTGAGGGGGAAACATTTAACCACGTTATACATTTAATATGACAAAGGAGGTGAACCAAACAGTGTATGATTGTATTGTGAAATAATAATAGTTCTGATTTTCTTTACTTTTCCTGCCTTAGGCTCGTTTGTCCTCATCTACCTCAATGAGTTCAAGAGCGCTGTGGCTGCCTACTCTTTCCAGGCCAACAGCGCCACCCAGGGGAGAAGTTGGACTGATGCAATTTGCAATGTCCAGGTAAAATCTTACTGGTCCATTATTACCAATAATGATCTCTCTTTGACATTTCTGATATTATAAATAATTTGAAATGTTCTCTCAGTAGAGAAAGTGTGCTTATTTAACTTATAAATTAATTTTAGAAACAACTGCAGCGGCTGCGGTCAGAGGAAGCTCGCAGACAGAAGGCTTGTCTGAAGAAAAGACTTCAGGAAGATCAGGAGGAAGAGGACAGCTGTCACTCCACAGCTAGTTCACCTGAATTTAGACACAAAGAGCAGAGCAACAGGTATTTTATTTTATTTTAAGAATATTTTAAATGTAATTCATTTTTATTATTTTAATTTAATTAATACAAATTACTGTGTAAGATAACTTACATATTTTATGGTCTAATTTAATTATCATATTTTATGGTCTTTTATATTATATTATAATATATTATATTACAAATTTAAAATAATTCTGTAAACCTGCTTTGGAACAACCTAATTAAAAAAGTGAATATCAAAGTTGACTAAGTGACAGTGTTATAAAATTGAAATGTAAAATTGTATTTAATTAAATAAAAAATAAATAAAAAATCATTAATTATAAAAATACAATTAATTAAAGAAATTTATAAAATTATTATGATCTATTATATTATATATTTTTTTTTCCCTTTTCTGTGTTCCTGTCTAATTACTAAATTAATAGTATATTATATATTATATTATATTATGATAACTACCTTTTTTTCTGTTTTCTTTTTTCTAATGAATGCATTTATTTATTTTTATTTTAACATAAAATTGGCTTAAAAATCAGTTGAGCTGCAGGGCATTTTGTTTTATGATAAACTCACATTATTGTTTCTCTGTCTTAGCCAATCAGATGGCTCCACAGAAACCCTGTCAGTGACGGATATGGATGAGTCTGGATCATCTTTGGATCCTTCTACTCTTCAGTCTGACCTAGGTGGGGATTTGGACCAGGATGCCGGTCTGTCCCAACACCCTGACTCTGGCGTCCCACAGCGGGAGTTTGAGCCCCATCCGGACAGTCAGGAGGGCTCAGACCTGGACCCACAGTGCCGTTCCATGTCCATGGATAGCGCTTATGGGACCCTCTCACCAGAGTCCATGGTGGAAACCCAGAGTCGAGTGGCCCCGGTAGAGGAAGATGACGACAAGGAGATGACGGGCGACGAGGGAGAAGATGAAGAGCAAGAAAATGCAGAAGAGGAAGACGATGAGGAAGACAAAAGCTCATTCGGATCTCAGAACTCAGTGGCACTTTCTTTAAAGCCCAGGCGCCGGCCGCCCGTCCAGTGTCGCCTGCCGTTTGTAGAGAGACTCGCCGTCAAATCCCGCTCCGAGGACAACCTGATGTCCACAGTTCACCATGATAACCGTAATCACGGTGTGGTCAGGGCAGCCACGGAGCGCACAGGAAGTCGGCACACATGGGAACAGAGGGTTAAATATTTAGAAGCGCCGCTCAGCAGGAGCCTGACAGAGCTCAACCCTGCTGAATCAGACGAGGGTCTCCCGACGGATGCAGAGATGGACGAAAGCTACAGTCTCACATGCAGCTTGCCCTCGGACATGCTTTTGGACGCATTGAGACAAGCCAAAATTGCACATGAGGCTGGTAGTACCCAGATTCCTTGCAGTGTGTCAGACGGGGAGCTCTCGCCCCTTAGTGGCCTGGAGGGAATGGGCCGCCGTAAGAGATCCCAGCAGCACAAAAAACTCACACTGGCCCAACTCTACAGGATACGCACCACGCTGGTGCTCAACTCAACGCTCGAAGCCTCGTAAGTGTCATGTTTGTGATTGCATGTGTATTTGGAAATTGTTATTTTCCGTCTTGTGCTTTTACAGAAATTTTGCAAAAAATTTAAAATCATATGCAGAACATTTTATTTCTTAAGCTATTTGTGATGTTTTGGTTGTTTTATTATTGTGTACAGTAACTAAGATATGGGGAGAAGAAAATGAATAATTATAAAACAATTTAATATATATTTCTTCTTGTTTTAAATTTCTTTTAAGTAAATGAAATTTAATGAATTTATTTTCATTTAATTAAAAAAAAAATCAAATTTTTATTTTATTATAACACTGGCAATAAGTCAGGGCTACACAAATTGAGCAAATATTCCATTTGTTCAATTTATGTAGCTCTTTTTACAATATAGTTTGTTCCAAAGCAGTATTACAGAAAAAAGAAAAACTAAAACATTTAAGTTATTTTTATAATATAATGTAATATAATATAATAATTTTATAATCAATTTTTCTTTATTTTTAATTAAATTATAATTAATTTTATTTAAATAGTTATAATTTTTATTTTTTATTTTAATGAAATACAATTTAACATTTGCATCTTATATAATTGGCAATCAATCGACCTTTATTTATTTATATATATATATATATATATGTATGTATGTATGTATGTGTGTATATGTATAAAAATATATATAATTATTATTATTATTATTTTTTTTTTAACTATATAAGATTAATAACTACCATCTTATATGGTGTAATTTTGTAATATAATAACACAATTTAAATAGTTTGCATATATATTTATATATTTATTTATATATATATATATATATATATATATATATATATATATATATATATATATATTTATATATATATATATATAAAATATTTAAATTGTTATTATATTAAAAAATTACACCATATAAGATGGTAGTTATTAATCTTATATAGTAAATTTATATAGTAAAAAAGAAAAATATTTATGAAAAATACAATAGATAGATAAATTGATATTTTGGTGCCAGAATACTTTTATTTATTTATTTATGTTTTTATTACTTAATTACTTATATAAGAGGCTTTGGAAAGAATTACCTATTTGATTTCATTGTAATAATTTATTATTTATAAATATAAACTTTTATTTTGAATGCAGTTTTGCAGCCCTAATTTATAAAAACAATCTCTAGCCTCTTTTCCAACACTTCCTCCTCCTGCCCTCAGAAGAAATGTAGTTTTTGGATTGACATTGAAACATTTTGTGTTGTGAAGAAGTTTTCTGACTCTTGTCATCCTCGTTCTCCTCAGAGAAGTGTAGCATCTTCCTGGCACAGATGTTTTGGGGACGGTGTTGAGAGACTGAATTCTGCGGGACACAAATGCACTCTACCCAGTGAGCTCTCCAGCTGCCCTCTCGCTCCCTCTCCCGGTCAGATTCCTCAGTGTGTAGCTTTCCTGTCGTTTCTCTGCGGGAGGGACGTCCACAGACTCATTAACTCCTTGCACTTTGTAAAACACAACTAACTTCTTAAGAGGTCAAAGCTTTCAGTAAGAGAGCGCTTAACGATAACCTAATATACAAAATTATCAAAGAAAAAGTGGGACCGAAGCCCTTACCGTGGGACGTCTGAGGTTTCAGCGGGTCACATGACGTGGAGAAGAATCGGAAATGAGAATATGAGAATAAAACTCCACATCTTGGATTCCATAATCACCCTGTTTGCTTTCTAAGAGTATTTCTGTTCTGACAAAGAGGACGCAAGTGATTCATGTTAACTGCACTATGTGACTGTGTGTGTGTGTGTGTGTGTGTGTGTGTGTGTGTGTGTGTGTGTGCAAATTCATGCACATTTGTGTATGACTGAGTGAGTTCTAGATCTCGACCTAAACCAAATCCCTGTTTGACTTCAGATAACTTGAGTAGCCACTATGGCACATTACGCATTACTTTAGGACCAGTGTTATGTTCATATGACAGGAATATTTCTGTCATGCAACTGCTTATACTATTAAAATCTTTGGGTTGACGTGGCTTATATAAGTTATACATGAGCACATCGAACCCCTTACTGTATATTGTGTTGTGTGAGAAGTTGGATTCATAAATGCATAAATAATATCTGAAATGCTTCAGCAGATGTGGTATTAAAGGCAAACAGACTGAAAAAAAAAATCTGTATTTTGGTTTATAACATTTAAGGATTCAGGAATCGTCGCCTGACATTAGATGAGCACTTATTAGACGTCATCTGACACTGAATAGGGTGTTTGGTTTAAGTGGAAGCTCATGTTAGTTTTCAAACATTAACATATGTATTGATGATTTATTGTTTTTTTGTAGTCTTATGATTTTGCCGATACTGCTGTTACCCGAAAGGTTGAACTGAAACTGCCTGGTGCTTTACTAAACCAAGTCCTTCTGAGCTCCCTTTTTGAAAGAAAGAACCCTGCCCAAAGTAAATATGGTGTATTATAGGTTTACTTATTAGGCTTTTTGTGTTTGTTGTATTTATTGAGCTTGCATTGTTTTATATATATATATAAAATATGATCTGTAATAGTATTTCATTTCATTTCACGATTGTATTTTTTGTTTAGTTTTGTTTTGTTGTTTTAATTTGTTCATTGTCATTTGTTGAATTAATTCTGAAATCTGCTAAGAACCAAAATAACCTTGTTTTCCCATGTGAGGGAGTGTTCCTTAAATGTCTTTCAAAATAAAAGACATCTTTCAGTATTCATGGAGTTTGATGTGACTTTAGTGACCTCTGAGATGGATGGATGGATGGATAGATAGATAGATAGATAGATTGATTGATTGCTAAACATTAAAAATGCAACAAACTAAAAAAGTTGAAATGAAATGTTCAAATGAATAGTGAAGACATTTGGAGTAACTGACATGTTAAGATCATTAGCTAAGTTAATGAACCGTAGGATTTTTCTAAGAACATAAAATATTTAAGTTGACCAACAGACTGCTTGATCTTCATTATGCAATGGGTCATCTGGATGATTTATGGATACAGAAAACCTGCATATTTTGCGCAGTGTACATATTATATGGTGCAGAAATAAGGAGATGTATGGAAAAGTTTGGATGAACACAACGTAAATGTAACAATAAATATAACTAGTGAGTAGGAAAAACATTTAGTGAAAATGATTTTTACTTTAAATGAACGCTTTTGTTTTTAACCTCTTATTCATCAAATAATTTTGTGTGTATTTAGGTAAAATATGCTTCTAAAACGTGGTTCTGATGCAAAAAGCCACTTATTAACAAAAATAAACATAATGTAATGTAATGGGTAATAGAAACAATATATGATCAAAATAATGTTTTACACTACATAAACTGAGTCGTTATACGCCTGGCATCTAAAAGATTGAAAACCTCTGTCCTAGTGCACCCTAAAACTATCAGACCAAAGTAATTCCTCACTATGAGCACTAGAGGGAACTACTGAGTCAGGTTTAGAATTACAAAAAACTACAGATACCTGATTCATTGTTATTGAACTGGCTCTGCATAAGAAAGCTAATGTTACTTCAGCTTTTAAGGTAATATTTCTCACTCAATTTCACAGTATATGTAGTTATAATAACTTTCTAAAAAAGGCCTCTTCCAGGGTGAGTGCTGACTATAGGCTTCTCATCTCAGTGTTACTGGGTCTCAGGTTTTTCCAGCAGCCAGACAGTCAAACATTAGACAGTGTAATCTAGAAAGATCTAATATGAAGCTGTATAAACAGTCCATCTAAACAGTTATCTAAATTCAGCTACAACTGCTAAATCTGTTGAGCATTGACTATACAGTGTGTTGACAGTATATGTAATCAGACACAGAACGGCTTTGATTCATCATACAGCAGATGTCTGTCTCACTGAATATGTTTTATAGAAACATAAACACAAGATGAGATGCTCGGCTGTGTATTTACATGTGGCGGATGTTAAACCGTACATGGCCTCCTCTTACATTTACTCTCAAACGCTTTCATCAGATGAATTATGTATTTTATCAGTCAGGTTTTTGACATTCATGCAATCAGTTCTTTCTGGGTTGGCCTAAACTCATTCACCCTCTGCTCAGGGCAGCGGTTGGCATTCTGGGATGTGTGCGGGCCAAGGTGTATTTACAGGTGATTATATCAGCTAATCGGTGGATTACAGCATGTTGACTCCACACAAGGCCCTAATCCTCATTGAAAAGGCAGCGTTCCGGCCCATGGGATTTTCTGCATTAATCCCATCCTAGATTTTCCGGATCCAGCCCCGACCTCCCCCCGATTCCCACATCTGGCCTTCTAGGGCTTATCAATGTAATCCTCCATTTTAGAAGTAGTTTATTATGCTTCATCGCTGATACACTGGACTTTAATTATAAAAATGCAGCTTTACGCTGTGACCAAAAGTAATTACACAACCTGAGTCGATTAGCTGCTCTGTTTGTGTGTGTGAGTGTGTGTGTGTGTGTGTATACACACCTCATACAGTATCATGGTACAGTGCTTTTCTATGTAATATATAGCATATATATATATATATATATATATACACACACACAGTATATACACAGAAATGAATGCATTACTCATCAAGGATGCACTAATTTGATAAAGAGTGACATTAAAATGTTGTGATAATGTTACAAAATATTTAAATTTTAATAAATCCTGTTCTTTTGGACTTTCTGTTCATCAAAGAATCGTGGGCAAAAAGTGAATCATGGTTTCCACAAAAATATCAGGGTTAAAACCATGGAACAATTAAATTACTTGTTGAAATAAAGCAAATATTATTTAAAATGAACTAAAATGAAAAAATAAAAAAACTTTTATAAATTGATCAATTTCAGCTTGTTGACAAGGCAATATTTTAGTTTAGTTTAACTTTTACTAAAATAACAAATGCTAAAACTCAAATAATAAAATAATAAAAATAAAATCAATAATAAAAATTACAAAACACAACAAAATTATAAAAAATGTACCTAAATATATAAATTTTGATCATATTATACATTTTGAGAAGTAACAGTAAACTTTTGTAATAATGTTACAAAAGATTTAAATTAAAAATACATTTTTAATAATCATTAACTGAAATAAAATAAAGTGAGAATTTATATCAGCCAGTTCCAAGGCAAAATCAAAAAAAAAAAAATCTACATATATATATACTGTATATATATATTATACTTATATATGCCTCTAAAATATGTAGTTCTGATGCAGAAAGCCGCATATATTAATACATAACAAATTGATGTAAAGATTTTTCTTCAGTTATTTTGACTGACACTGTACTGTAGGTCTGTCACCAGGTCAGACACAAACGATCATGAACTCCTGCTTCTCCTTGTGACAGATGTCATAAAGCATCCTGTAAAAATTGTCTGATTAACACAAAAGGGCACTTTGGCAAATCCAGATTACGAGAGCACTTTCCTTTATTAAACGCATCAATCCCAGCACTCTCTGCAGCTCTGGGATTAAGAGCAGGTAGACACCATTGTCTGTCGAAACAATCCCTCTGTCTGCGCTCCTGACGTGTGTTAGTGTGAACACCGTTCTCTGAGTTCTCTTTCGAGGCCGAGGTGATTGGATTTAGGTTGTGTTTGTATGAGAAAGAGGAATGGGAATGAGAGCTGAGGTATGTTTACTAGCTCCGGCCATATGGAGAGACTCACCATGAGAACAGCTGATTGACCTTTGTATTGTCACTAAAGCTGCCAAGCAACATCTGGCATCATTAGGCACAGTGGTTTTTATCAGGTTAACATGGAATATTGTGTACAGATCCAAAGAGGAGACATGGAAATCTGGGTTGAGGTTTGATATCTCTCCACACATCAGACAGGTTTTAATTACCGTTATTATTATTATTATTTTATTATTATTATTATTATTATTGTCATAATTATTTGTTACCACAAATAAAATAAAATACAATATTAATATAATATATTAATATATAAAATAAAAATATTAAAACACAATTAATAAAAGCACCACAAATAATTAATAAAAAGGTTTATAATGTATATGCTAGAAGGAACCAAATCAGAATTCTGTGGTGTTTATTTATTTTTATGAATTACTTTTATATTCTTATTCTTGATGTATTAATTACTTGTAATTTTTGTTGCCACAAATAAAATAAAATAATAATAATGTTCACATAATGCATATGCTTAAAGGAAGCAAATTAGAATTTTCTGGTGTTTTTTTATTATTGTTATGAATTACTTCTATATTCCCATTTTTATTTCTACTCATATTCTTATTATTTTACTTAAAATTATTTTTATTGTTTCATTATCATAAATATTTGTTACAATAAACAAACAAAGAAACAAACCACAAAAATGTATTCGATGTAATAATAATAATAATAATAATAATAATAATATATGCTTGAAGGAACCAGCCTATCATTTTTTAAGACTTTCAGATGATGATGACGATGATGATGATTAATAATAATATGGGTATTTTTATTATTTTTTAATTTAGTTTTTGTGATTAATTGTCACCACAAATAAGAAAGATAAATACATAATAAATATAAACAATAAAAAGCATCACCAATGATTATTTATAATAAGATTCACGTAATTCATAAGGAACCATGCGGGCCTGATTTTTTTTTAATTACTTCTGCTTAATATTTAAGCTGTTTTTCTGTTCTGATTCTGTCCCATTACATTTACGCATTTAGCAGACGCTTTTATCCAAAGCGACTTACAGTGCATTCAGGCTATACATTTTTTTTTTTATCAGTATGTGTGTTTCCTGGGAATTGAACCCACAACCTTTTGCGTTGCTAATGTAATGCTCTACCACTGAGCCACAGGAACATTAGACATAACATATGTCTGCGAGCTCATAATCATTACTTAGGTGTTTTGAAAAATGAAAGTGACCATACGGCACAGTTTATAAAAACAACTTTACAGAGATTACTGTTATTGTATCAGCCTTAAGGAGCTTATTGTCATTCCAGTATTGTATTTTTGAGGGGTTAATGCACATGAAAATGAAATGACAAGCATATTACTTAATTAAATGGAAATCCATTTGGAAATGCCAGACGCTGCTGTGAGAAGGGAGGTAGAGTTGTGATGTAAACGGGTTGCATTTACCACCATTTCTGCAATTAATCTGGTGTACTGTAGTTCATACCTTCAGATTACCAGATGTCAAATCCCTGAAGCCAAAGTAAAAGATAACATGAAATATGAAATTATTTTGTGTTCTAAATGCAAATAAAGAAAGAGCACAGGTGTCTGATTGTGTCTTGCATGTGGTGCTTTGAGCAAATTATAAGTCACCAATCTATTTTTGCTTGATTATTAACACAAATTTATATCAGATTATTTCATCCACACATACATCAGCTAAATAAGTGTGACTAGTGATAGTAAAGCATGTGACTAGCCGTCATCAGCCGAATGAGTGTCCAGTAGAGAATGCTGACCTCCTGAAATGTCCCGTCACTTCCAGTCACTAAACATTAACAGACAAGCTCACCTTGGGAATGCACCAGTTCAACTGACAATAAGACCTATAGTTCATTGTACAGCTCTGTATATCAGTAGTCTTCAGTTCAAAGCTATTGAACATTTCCATCAAAAGAAAGGCCTTCCTTCTGTGACAACATGCCCCAATAACAGCTCATAATGTTAAACTATATGGGGTAAGTTGTCACAATGGAATCTGCCAGCTGACAGAACTGTGACACATAAAAAATTCATAAGCTAAAATTTAAAAGGTTAAATGCTTTCATGTGTTTTTCATTACTTGTATTCTCTCTCTCTCTCTCTCTCTCTCTCTCTCTATATATATATATATATATATATACAATTTAAAAATTATTTTATGAAATTATAAATAATTTTATTATATAGGCCTACAATTCTTCAGAAAACAGCTACATTTAAAAAGCTTTGTAACATTCCATAACACGTGTTTTATATTTACATTTTTTCTTTTTATTTACTTTTATATTACTTTTATTTTGTTTATATTTCATAGATATTTTAATAAAATGTATAACCTAAATGTGTTCCTATGTTCCTAAATACTTTTGTCTGTATCTAAAAATCATATAGTGTTTATTTAGTGTATAAAGCGTGTTTATAGAGATGGTTCTGTCATTATAAAATGCAAATGAAATTATTTATCCTTTATTAATTCTCTTTTAGTCTTCAGAGCACAAAGGGTTAACTGTAGGAGGTTCTGTTTGCAGATAAGGGTGGAGTGAACTTGGCCAGTCAGTGAACACTTTTCTTCTTCAGTAATTATCTTGGCTTCCAGCAAAGCCATGCTTCAGCATCTTCGAGAAGAACCCATCTCGACTACATCACATCTGTTGTAAAATTACATTTTGTTTTGAGTTCCCTGACAGAGATGGGCGAGATCAGTGAAGCGTCCTTACTGGATTACATCTGTTCCTCTGGAGGAAAAGTCCAAAATTCAGATCTGTCCAAAACATATAAGCATTTTATAAACCATAGCGATTTGCAGCTACGTGGTGAGTAAATGAGAATATGACATTTTTCACATTCGCTTTACAGCCTTGTCTTCACTGCAAGCACGACGCGACGCAAAGCGCGCTCACACACACCAGACGCGTTTTGCGTGTAGAAACGCTAGTTTAACTGAATGAACCAGAACGTGTGGGGTCTCGAGACTCGTTTTGGTGAGGTACTTTAATAAAATACATTTTTAATTCGACACGCAAACGCAACGCTCGAGACGCGACGCAAACTGACGCACGTGTAACGTTAAAAATCGCGCTAGAATAGCCCTTTTAATTTTGTCGAGTTGCTAACAGCGTTAATGAGGTGTTTTTGGGAGCACATTCAAGTCATTTTTAACTCTAAAATAAGATTTAAATACTCGCTTCGCTTTAGGAATCGCAGTAAAGTATTTAGTTTCATAAAAAATAATAATAACTCTGAAGTAACTGTGGCAAACATCTGCTTTAGATTAAAAAGCTACCATCAGATAGAATTACACATGGAATTCTGTCATTTCCTTTGCTCCCTCAGGAAGGGCCTCCACATTCCCAAACCATGACAGTTGAGTTCTAAATACAATATTCACTGACTGTGTTGTTTACAGTTTGATTCATATTCCAGTATTAATCAAAATACGGTCAGATTGAATTATGTAACACACTAAACTGACTGCCATAATAACCAGAGTAAGCTGATATTCCAATTTCTATAAATCGGAATAATGGTAAATCTGAGTGCTATTATATATAGAAAGTTGTGAAAAGTTAAACTAATATGTAATTGGCACAAGGAAGAGACTCTTTTCCTTGCTTTAATCAGAATATGACCACATTCTGATTGATATTGGAATATTCCTGTGCAAGTTATCACTTTCAGTGTCTTATTTTGATAAATGCTGAATTGTTAATGCTGACAATTATTTGTCTGCTTATGCTTTTCTGATGGCCTAAATGAATCAGTTGTTGTTTTATAGACTTGTGTCAGCTGATCAACTGTCCAACATTTGATCATTTTTAGATTATTTGCACCTGATTAGCACTCAATTTCAACATCTTTGTCAATTAATGAGGCAATTTATTTTCGGAATAGTTAAAAATATATATTATTATGTTCTCAATATGGCTTAAAATCCCATTTTATAGATATCAGCATCTGCCACTGAAAATTAATATTGTTTGAACGCTAGTGTTTTGTTTATGAACATTAAATATTAATGTAAAAATGGCATAGCATGTCGGCAAAGAAGGGTGCAGCAAAGTGGGCCAAAAAAAAAACATGATGTTCTCATAAGTAATTACATTAGATGATGTTGCATTTAATCTTACATACATGTGTCAAACATAAATTTATGAAACAATTATCCGTAATGGCTTATAATGCCTCGTCCAGCTGTGCCGGTACAGTTGTGCACAGAGGTTTCAAAATCTGCCTTCATCTGGTACCATCTGACATAGCTAACCAATTATCATAATTAATCTTGATTACCGCAGCAGCCTGCATAACATGCTCTAATTCTGGAGTTATAATGATTCCAGTCCTTTTTAGGATGGTGGTTTTGATGGGATCTCGGGCAGTTGCTATATTCTGTGTGGGAACATAGAGTCCTCATGTAGTTGGCAAGCATAGACTAATAAATTTGCTCAGAAATCTAAACTGTGCCTCTCAGCACCATGACAGGAATTCTGCGGGCTGCAACTGTTAAGTGTTGACTTCCCTTAAGGTTTCCTGTTGTTGAGGATGCTGTGTTGCAATGTCATCCCTGTCTTTTCCCCTGGCAGGAAAACGGAAAGGTTGTGTAGGGTACATTCTCTATTTAAAGATCCTAGTCCTGATATATTTTGGCTGTTTGGCACAGTCCAGTTTAAGTGGTTCTCATTTTTAACCCTTTATATATCACAATATGTAAATGTGATGTTTTTGAAAGTTATACAGCATACCCAGTCTACTTTTAAGTATGTTTGTTGACACAAAAAGAGTAAAATATTTAATAAAACTAATGGGATTCTGGGAAATAATTTTATTTTTAATGTTTATTTTTATTTTATTGTTCAGTGTAAATTACATTTTATTAATTCATGTTCATCAGCAATAAAACCATTAGTTCATAAAGTCAACAATTATTAAAAATACCTGCTTGTTATATATCAATATAATAAAATATATCAATACTATTAGAGCAAAACAGTGTAAACAAATAAAAAAAATAAGATTAGTCTAAATATATATTTTTAAATAAAATATTTGATTTAAATAAATTAAATTATACTAAATAAAATATATATTTTTAATAAAATTTGATTAAAAAATAAAAATGTAAATAAATAATACATCTAACAACAAAGTACTACTGTGAGTAGGGTCAAATGTAGTGCTGCCAAACGATTAATCGTGATTAATCGCATCCAAAATAAAAGTTTTTGTTTGCATAATATATGTGTGTTCTGTGTATGTTTATGTATAAATAAATACACACACATACAGTATATATATTGAAAGTATTTACATATTCATCTATATTTATATTCATATAATTTATGTTATAAATAAATATATTTAATATATAAACATAACATATTTTTCTGAAATATATACATGCATGTGTGTGTATTTATATATACATAATAAATATACACAGCACACACACTTATTATGTAAACAAAAACTTTTATTTTGGTTGCGATTAATCGTGATTAATCATTTGACAGCACTAAATGTAATAATGATATTTAACAAACTACATTTTCCAAATATTTTAAACATTTATATAATTTTTCTCCCACAAAAACAGTGAAAGAAATATTAAAAAAAAAAAAATAAAAAAATACGATTAGACTAAATAAATAAATGGAATAATATAATGGGAAAAAAAAACTAAATATTTTCCAGATATTTTAAACAATTATACTTTTTTTTTTTTTTCGCAATACATTGATTTAAGTCTTATGGTGCCTTGGGTGAGAGTGAATAAATTTAGGGTTCAATGGTATCTTAAAGATGGAAAAGCCTGGACTTAGACTATGCTATGCACAAAATATGTTATGAGAGATTTTTTGTATATATTTATGTTCATTTGAAAGATGTGCTTCAGAATAAGCTTACATGATGACCTTCAACAAAGTGGCTCAAAGTCTAGCATTGAATGTGTCCGTTGCCGTGGCAACAAAATAACTATTTCACAGAAAATATAGCTAGGATCGAGTAAAACAGCTTCTGCAAACAGAAGCCTTTGTGTGATATAAAAAGTAAACAGGACCATGTAGAGTTACAGCTAGAGCAGCAGTTTTCAAACTGTGGGTCGTGAATCACCGCAGAAGGAAGTAAGCAGTTCAGGCAAAATGCAAGCATGATGGTATGTTCATGCCATGTCAGAAATATGAAACATGTATGTACTCAAATTCAGTTCATGGGGTTCATATCTTGTTTACATATTTCTGACATGACGCATTACAGCAGCGTTTCCTGAACTCCCGCTCCGCGTGGTCTGCTGTGCATGTAAAAACAAACAATCACCACCTGTGTAGTCCGATTCATGAACAAATGACTCGTATGAGTCAGTTCTTTTAATGACTCGTTCTGGTGACTGGCAGTTACTTGTTTGAATCAGTCTTATGAATCTTTTACTGAATGAACTCTGTCAGAGCGACTACTGAATAATGGCTCGCTTTCTGAACTGCAAGTTCTATCTCAAAGCTCATTATATCACTATATTCATAATGTTGATCAGCAGTAACATCTTTAGTTCATAAGCTCATCAATTATTAAGAAACACATATTTGACATTAAAAAACTAGTTTATTATATGTCAATATATTAGCACCACCTGTGTAGTCCGATTCATGAACAAATGACTCTTATGAGTCAATTCCTTTAATGATTTGTTCACTCAACTGGCAGTTACCCGTTTGAATAAGTCTGATGAATCTTTTACTGAATGAACTCCATCAGACTGAATCAGCATATGATTCATTGCAAGTTCCATGTCAAAGCTTGCTATGTCACTGTATATGAAGTTCATCAGCAATAAAATTATTAGTTCATAATACCAATTTAAAAAAATTACTTGGAAGTGAAAAAAACTATTATATATCAGTATATCAGCAGCACCACCTGTGTAGTCCAGTTCATGAACAAATGACTCTTAATAGTTGGTTCTTTTAATGACTCATTCACGACCCATTTGAATCAGTCTGATGAATCTTTTATTTAATCTTTTAATGAACTCCATGAGAGCAGCTACCTACAACTCATGTCAAAACTCATTACACCACTATAGGTGTTTTTACGTGTTGTGCACCAATTAAAGGAAAAATATATTCTACTTGGAGCAATGGAATGAAATTGAAAAAGGGAAAATATCTTCTTGGGATATACAAATGAAACTATAACCCAGCGCTGAGTACATCTGAGTGATAACCCATTGGGAATGGTTGTTGAAAAGGCATATGAGCACAGCAGTTATGAAGGATTTGTTTGTGCAGCTCTCCCCCCTCTCTGTCATTTAATCATTTTCTATTCTTGTATAGTAATTCGAGCCAGTTTCTGGTTTCTCCCTGCTGCAGTCAGTCTGTGCTGAAGTGATGTTGCATAACATCACAAACTCCCACAGGCCAGGAATCAGAGTCCATTGTTTGTGCTAAACGTTACACAGTTAATCTTTCCAGTCAAAAACATGCACACCGAACAAATCAATCAATAAACTGACGGCACCCATTCACTGCAGAGGATCCATTGGTGAGCAAATGATGTAATGATAAATTTCTTCAAATACTGTTGCGATGAAAAAACAAACTCACTACATCTTAGATGACCTGAGGATGAGTACATTTTCAGCAAATTTTCATTTTTTGGTCAACTATTCCTTTAAAGCTATGCTAATTCTGTCATCTTTTACTCACCCTCATCACCATCCAATCCTGTGTGACTTTCTTTTTTCAGTGGAACACAAAAGAAAAAAGTGTTATTACAAAATGTAACTAATTTTTTGTTTCACAGAAGAAAGCCATACAGGTTTTAATTCTAGCCTCTGGCATGCTTTGGGGTTGTTCTGATGCTGAGTGTAGATTTTCAAAGGAAAGAACGAATGCAAGGTCATATTGTACGAGTAACCTTTCTCCTAAGATAAATTTGGAAAACATGCTGGGGAAAAATGTTTGCCTGCACATACTCATGACACTTTAATCTCTCTTTTTTTTTCCCTCCAGCCAAATACAGAGAAGAGTTCAAACTCATCATTGATCGAATTGCGGTTATGAAATCTGAGAATGTGAGTACATGTGTTGTCTAATCATTATTGCACAGTTTAAACTAATCAACTCCTCCCTCAGTCTGATTATATAATCATTAGGGCATTTTTGCATGTGTAATACGATCACATTTTATTTCCTGTCCCTGAAGAATAGTCTCAGAGGACTCTATTCCCACAGTGATTCATTATTTATGAGTGAGTGAGATAGTCTTCACTTTCTCACATTAATACTATACACCACACCCTTATGATCTTGGATCATTGTCCCACATGTGTACTTTCCCTCGGATGAGATCACTTTCAGTCTGTTCTCAACTGTAATCCATTGTTTTCCAGCCATACACTACCATTCATAAGTTTGGGGTCAGTAAGACTTTTAAGGTTTTTGAAGGGTATCTCTTATACTCCCAAAGAGTGCATTTATTTGATCAAAAATACAGTGAAATATTTTGAAAAAAAAAATACAATTTCAAATAACTGTTTTCTATTTGAATATTTTAAAACATAATTTATTCCTGTGATGCAAAGCTGAATTTTCAGCATCATTACTCCAGTCTTTAGTGTCACACGATTCTTCGGAAATCATTCTAGAGAATCTGAGATAAATCTTTTTTTTTTTTTTTTTTTTAGATAGAAATAGAAATCTTTCTTGCATATCTTTAATGTCACTTTTGATCAATTTAATGCATCTATGCTAAATAAAAGTATTATCTTTAAATAATTGTGTTAAAGTATTAACCTAAAAATATATATGTAGTCATTTATTCACAGAAAGTCCATTTTTTTTTCTTTATTTTTTCAAATACCAGAATGAAGGTAATGGTTTCCTTTTTCATTACAGGGAGAGAAATATCTCGTCCTCAAGAAGAAGTATAGACAGCAAATGCAAGAGCGAGAGTCTGGCGCTGGAAAGGGAGGAGAATCAATCAAGCCGGTTCATCCGAACCCACAAAATGATCTCCGGGTCTCCAATCCAGTGCAGAACTGTAACCCAACAGCTCAGAAACCAGCACTGGTGGCCTGGTGCTCAGGACCCATGATTACAGTCACAGAGGCACCAGAACCGACCCATACAGATGATGTGAGTGATTATTGATTATAATAGTTCTGTTTTACTCATTATAGAACAGTTTTAAAAGAAACGTTCACCTAAAAATGAAAATTCGCTGACAACTTCAGGCCCTCTGATATGTAGATGAGTTTGTTTCTTCTTCAGAACACATTTGGAGAAATTTAGAATAACATCACTTGCTCACCAATGGATCCTCTGCAGTGAATGGGTGCCGTCAGAATGACAGTCCAAACCTCTGATAAAAACATCACAATAATCCACAAGCAATCCACACGGCTCCAGTCCATCAATTAACGTCTTGTGAAGCATGTTTGTAATTAAAAAAAAACATAGTTAAGACGCTTTTAACATCAAATACGAGTCCTCTATCCATAAAAAAGTAATCTCGTCTGAATCAGGAGAGAAATATGCATTGATCAAGCACAGTTTACAAGTGAAAACAGTCCAAAACAGTTATAAACAGATATGTTGGTGGATTTTGATGTGAGAGGATAACACGGGATGGGCTTTTTCGTTATTAAGCGTTATTATGGATTATGGACTTGGCCAGAAGCAGTGGTTTAAAGTTAAAATGCCTTATTGATGAATTTGTTTCTTACAAACACACAGCTTTTTACTTCACAAGACATTATTTGATATACTGGAGTGGTGTGGATTACTTGTGATGTTTTTATCAGCTGTCTCATTCTGACGGCACCCATTCACTGTAAGTTCGTTTTTCATTTTTAGGTGAACTGTTTCTTTAAGAGGAGTACACATCAAGTAAAACCTCTCTTATAGCTCAGTGACCACTTTAGTCACATCCGTGTTATCATACATCACACATCATGACATCTTATGATTTTACTAAAAAAACAACTTAAAGAAGAAGCAACAAGAACTAAAGAGGAATCTGGATGAGTGATTTAACCTCAGTATTTCATCAGTTTCCTGTGATGTGATGTTGTTCCATTTAAACATAATATTTAAAGCTCTGCTTGAATGTAAGATGTTATTGTTGTCAAGTATTTGTCATTGTCTCAGTTAGACTAGCATGACATGTTCACATCAACTAAAATAGTGTAAAACTCTTGTGAAATTCAGGTCTCTATTAATCATTTTCTTGGATATCACTCAGAATCCAGTGTTTTTTCTCAGACTGTTTGCTAAAGCTTTTCTAGTCTGGATTAAAGAAGCAGCTGGTGATAAGAGAAAGCAGATAACATAGTGTTTCAGTTGCCTTATCTTTAGCTGTAGGACTTCAGCTGTTAAAGACGTTATTTTGAACCACATATTAAGACTTCCAGTGAGGGAGAGTATAGTGGGCATGTAAAATTTCATTTTTGGAATGATTAATTGCATTTTTTGCTTGGTTTTAAGATAATCTTCACTTATCTATGATGCCTGGAAGCATCTTTGGATCATTTAAGCCTGTGAGGTTTGCATCTCTGTGTGGCGGCCTTGACAAAAACCTCACTTACAAGAGTATTGAGTATGTAGGTTAAAGTTGGCACACAACTGTCACAGCACAACATTCACATTACTATTATTGGTAAACACAACAATTAATGCAAATCTGTGATGGTCTTATGATTTTAATGTGAAAAAGTGGTTTATCTCTCTAAAAAGGTTAACATCATAAGCATATTCATTGAGTGCTCATTATGGGAATTTGTGAGCCGATGATAGGGTTGTTATAGTTAACCAAAAGTAAAATTAAAAAAGTTAATTGAAATAAAATATAAATATTTGATGGAAAAACATAAAACTTAAAAAATATTGCCTTTCTGCAACTTCAAGTTGAAGTACTAAAAGTACCTAACTGGGGAAAAAAAAAAATAATAATAAACCAAAATACTAGTATTCTTTAAAAAATATAAATAAATAAATCTAATAAAAATGAAAAAAAATAAATGAATTTTAAAATTACAATTAAAATAAAAAATAATACTGAAAATCTAAAAACAAGTTTAATTCAAAATGTAAATGAAAACAAATTTAATGTGAAAATGTGGTATACTCTATAAAGGTAAACATCATAAGCATATGAGTCCATATTATGAGAATTTAAAAAAGTAAAATGATTGAAAATGTTGTTAATATATTCACTTAATAACATTAACATTTATACAGATGATACATTTTTTCTAATTGCACACACATATATATGTTAAGTTTAAATAAGATTTCAAATTAAGATATGAAATATTGCCTTGGCAACTAACTGAAATAAGTTGAAGCACTAAAACTACTAACTATTACTACTACAAAAAAATTCAACTTGAACTAAAAACAAATTGAAAATAAATGTAAATTAAATTTATACTGAATTTATAATTCAAGATTATATTAATATAAACTTTGATTGTAGATTCTGCTGAAAACACTGTTGATGAGTGGCAGTTTTCACTCACACATGGAGCGCATCAGCACATACAGTTCAACACACAATAGTGTGAATTTCCTGTCAGCGCTTATTTCAGTCACTTTGAAATTGTGTCTAGAAAACTGTTAAACAGACACAGCCTACTATATGAAAGTAGCTGCATTTATTTCTGAGCAATGAAAACACTATCTTCCTACAGTTTGTTTTCCTGATCTCAGTATGAAGAGGAGTGAATGTCTTCCATGTATGTCTGCTGAGAATGAGTTTGGCCGTTGACCTGGTGTTTTGTCAGCATCAGCTGATTTGAGCACAGTGAAGTGATCTAAGTGAAGTGTAACTTCTGCTTTTCTTGTGATTAGCAGGCAGACAGCACCCTCTCACCGCCAGCAGCAGAGGAGCTTTCAGCCTCAGACCGAGAAGATGAACTCGACAAGGATTCAGGGTCAAAGGTTAGAGTCAAGTAGCATGAGTACCTTATTTGTTTTTTCAAACTGATCACACGCTATTTAAGATGTTTCTGTTGCTCTGCCTGAAATGGAACTAATTGTAATGATTTAGAACTCTTAGTTGTCATAAAAGCACTAGAACATAGACGGGTCAATGGCATATATGTATGTACTTTAAAAAAAACACAAAAAACTAATTTCGTACAGAATGACTTTAATATATATTTTGTGATTTAACATTATTAAAATATTTTAATTAAAATTGATTTTGACGTTTTATCCTGGGCTTGAATTAAATGTCTAGCAGGCTTTACCATCCAGAAATAAAAAAAATAAAAAAAGAACAAAATATATATAATATTATAACATAATCATAATATTTATAAAATATTATTTTATAAATTTGATATTAAATAATATAATAGTATTTAATATTTAAAAATACAATTATAAATTGCAAAAAACTAATTATATTGTAATTTGTATAATTTTATAAAGTAAATTTAGATTTTTCCAGCTAATTAGATGCCAAGACCTATATATCTATATTCAAAATGTACAAAAAAGGCCTGCATTCTAAAAAATATTATATTATGTATTTAAAAACAACAGGTTAAGCTGTTTTTTAAATAAGTTTAAAAAAAATTAAATGCAAAATTAAAGTCAATATTCAAGAAGCCATTTTTTTGTCATGTGACATAAACAGGAAATGACATCACAGGGAGGCCCACTGTTGGCCCTCATGTCAAGCCTTTTTTAATATTCAGATTTAAGTTTAGCTACACACTTAGAATACTTATTATTTAAAAGAAATGGTAATTCTTGAAAATATGTTTGCAAAATCTTTTGAAAATCATTAGCATAAGCAATACATTTCTAAGAAATTAGAACATGCATTTGAAGCTTTTTTTCCTCAAGATTCTTATTATTTGTCATTTTTCATTGCTCTTATTTGTACATCCTTGTTTATCATTCACCCAAAAGCTGACAGTAATTCAGGAGCTCATAAACAATCTTCTCATATGATATCTGTAATACTAGGACTAACCAAAAGGTGGCGCCAGAATAAATAGCTGGATTTTGAAAGGCCTTATTTCAGCCAGGGGTGACAGCATGAAAGACACATTAATTTACATTTGAATGAAGCTTTCTATTCTTGTGCAAAACAGCAACATGCTCCACCTCATTATAGAGAAAATGATCATCTGTGCCCTGCGAACATTTGTATGCAGATTAACCTGAGATGCGGCTAGTTAAAGACCAGCGTAATGTTAAAACATAAGATTTTATCTTTTTTAAATATTTTATTTCATTTTTTCTTTATTTTAATTTCTTTTTTATTGTATTTTTTATTTTAAGCACACGTAATATAAGTAAATATTGAGTCTTCTATTTTGTTCTTAAAGCTTTAAAACATTAAATGTTTTGTTTTGCATTAAAGCTTTCTCTTTCATCCGCACCACTTGCAAACTGTTTAAGCGGAAGAGGTTCACACTTGAAAGCTCTTCACACTCGAAAGCTCTTTCCAAGAAGCGAGACGAAACTGACTAGTCCTTCATAAGAATTATTCATATGATGCATTGAAGCTGAAATCATCTGCATAAAATGTGATCTTTTTAATATTTTACAATGCAGCGAATCTCTTTCATTGACGTATTCATTACTGTATTTCGGTTTCAATACTGTGAT
The DNA here is from genome assembly GCA_027422415.1 of Schizothorax lantsangensis. Taxonomy (NCBI): domain Eukaryota; kingdom Metazoa; phylum Chordata; class Actinopteri; order Cypriniformes; family Cyprinidae; genus Schizothorax; species Schizothorax lantsangensis. The sequence goes on from CM049862.1 coordinate 22,966,880, forward strand.
TATTTGTCACCAGTCTGGTTGATTTCCACATGGAAAAATAATAATTTTGCATGCAATTATTCAGTCACTCACCCGCTCTTTTCATTCTCATTTCAAAAGGAAATATGTCTGGCTTAGTTCCTATTCAAGCACAGGTAAACAAATATTGCACACAGTTTTAGGAAAAGAGACCTTGTTAGTGTAGCCTATATGAAAGAGTGCAAGTGTTTTCCTACTGTCTCAGACACACTACAGCTGTCCTGAAAACAATTAGCCATCACGTGCGCTGCAAAAATGACCCAACCGCTCCATTTTCCCTCACATTAATCAGCCTGACTGACACTTCAGTACATAAAGAGAAATTGACCATCGCTTTGGCTCACAAAACTAGCGACTTCTGGTAAAACAGCGTACGATTAAAAAAAAACAAAAGGCATAGTTAAAGCAATTTGGTGCTCATTGGAGCCAATCATTCACCTCTGAGGAGTTTTAAGTGTTTTTTTATGGTTGTGTGACCTGTCAAGAGGGCAAATTGGAGGAATTATCCTTTGTTTTTACTGTTCTCTCATTTCCACAAGCAGGTTTGTTGTGTTTTTGAGGTAAACGTCCCTGGAAGTTTTGTTTCTGGTATTCAGTGTGAGTCTGTGTACTGATAAACAGAACGGCATTATGGGTGTTTCCTGTATTCCTGTGTTGACTGCATCTTTGCTGGGGTCTGTTTATGTCTGTCTGTGTGTGTACTGATGACTTTGTGCACTGTTTACATTGTTTATTTGCTTGAGTTCGTTCATTCTTCACAGCGCTGGGTTTCCCTCCACTCATGCCGCAACTACAGAACAGGAAGAGGAACCTGCTAAACCCAAACGCCCACTTTAACGCATCGCATTATTTGTGTTACTAACTGTACAGTTTCACACTGACTCCTCCAAGCTCCAGTTGATACTGACAGGTGGTTTTGTGAGTGATTTTGTGAATCATATCATATCCGGTTTCTTTCCCAGAGTGAATCTGAGCAGGATGAGGAGTTAGGAGGAAGTTTGGGATCCATCGCTGTGGCTGTGAGTGTATTAACACATAACTGATCATAACACACATTATAAGAAACATTTATCATGGTATGTTTACAGAAAAATACCTTTTGTTACTGTAGTTACTGTTGTGGCAATTAAACCACAGAAAGATTCCTAGACTTTTTGAAGGAGATGGCATATTAGTGTATCATAAATTGACAGTAAAACAGTTTGGTTAAAGACTTTGTGCCCTTGATTAAGACATTTAAGCTCAGGTTACTCCAGGTGTCTCCCTTTAAGAACTACTGTAAGATTGGTAGGATAAAAACATCTGGTAAATGATTATTTACTTACTATTTGATGAAATAAAAAAAAATAATAATAATTTGCCATGGTAAATGTTTGGGATTATGTGGAATTTCTGAAACATACTTGGTAAAGCGGCTAAGACACTACTGTTCAAAAGTTTGGGGTCAATACAAAAAAAATATATACTTTTGTTCACCAAGGACACATTAAATTTACCAAAAGTGACAGTAAAGACATTTTTTAAGGTATCCTGTTTCCACAAAAATATTAAGCGGCATAACTTAGCATTGATAATATTAAGAAATGTTTCTTGAGCAGTAAATCAGCATATTAGAAAAAATTCTGAAGGATCATGTGACACTGAAGACTGGAGTAATGATGCTGAAAATTCAGCTTTGTATCACAGGAATAAATTACATTTTACAATATATAAAAATAGAACTGTTCTTTTAAATTGTGATATTTCACAAAATTACTGTTTGATCAAATAAATGCAGCCTTGGTGAGAGACTTGAAAATGTTCAAAAACATTTTACTGACCTCAGACTTTTTAGTAGTAGTGTAATTGTAAGCAGTGAGTGAGATAAAATTAAAAAAAATGATTTCAGTGTGATATCAGTGATGTAAAGGACTTTTCTTGTTTGTTTCGTTCATAGCTTGATCCTCTTGAGAAAGAGTGGATCTTCTCTGCAGCAAGTGGCAAGCTGTCTCACCTCACTCAGCTCCTGAAGCAAGACTCCTCCCTGGTCAATAAAAAGGTATATATCATCAGTATATACTCACATTAAGTGTCATGTGTTGCATAATGTGTCCCTCTCCGCCTGAATACATGAATGTAATTTGAATGCATGCGTCTCATATCATAAGCTCAGTTTTAATAATTAATGTTTCTTGGTCTTTTCACATGCTCGGAACAAAATAGGACTTCACCTCAGTAAGTTTGCAACCAATCATATAACACTGCACTTACAGTAAAAGTTACAGTATAAGTTTGCACATGTATGTCTGAATTAAAATTTCTCATGATATTAAAAACCTCAACATAAGATCGAAATAAATTTGTGAAATTTTCTAAATTTTAAATTTAAATATAAGATAAATATTTTAAATTTTACTATATTAATAAATTAACTGAGATAAAATTTTAAACTAATTAATTACAATTATATTAATAAATTATATTATAAATTAGTTAAAATAAATTAATAAATTCAATCAATCATTAAAATGTTATAAAATGTAAAAAAATATATTTTTTAGTTCCTTGAGTACTGTTTAAAAAACAGGATGAAGCTTGTGACATTGATTGAGTGACATAATCACTAAATCACTGAATAATAACCTTCCACTTTGTGATATTTGATAGTTTTATTGACTTCACTGATCTTCTGAAATGTCAAATGTAAAAAAAAATACTATTAAAGGAACAGATGTTTCCAAACTTAACTGGTGATACAGTATACACAAAACCTCAGTCTTGAATGACAATTTCCACTCGCTATAATTTTGTCATGTTAATTTTGTTCATTAATGGATCTCTCTCTCTCTCTCTCTCTCTCTATTTCTCTCTCTCTCTCTTTTCTCTCTCTCTATCTATCTCTCTCTCTCTCTCTCTCTTTTCTCTCTCTCTCTCTCTCTCTCTCTCTCTCTCTTATTTCTCCTGGATTTGACTTCCAAAAGGGGGTGAGTTAAATTTGTCTTTTTCTTTTTTCATTGTTGGGGAAACGGTTTAAAAACTAGTTTTCCATGTTGAGATCGCATTTTATTACGTTTACTTGGCTGTAAAGCTGTATTCTCACTCAAAACTGCAAGAAAAACCGCAATGTAGTATTTTATCACATGTTGGAAAATCTAGTTACTAGAAAAGCTACAAATTCTTTTTTTAGTTCCTCATACAAAAACTCTTTTTTTAAGCATCATTATGTTTCAGGTCGTTAGTACTGATCATTGAGTGCATTCCAGCACATGTAAATGTTTGCCAGCGTGGTGAGAAGCTCGTCAGCGACGTACATGACGTTAACTAGAGTTCTGGACCGCCGATTCCCTGTGGCTCCTCACAAGGTTACTGACTTTCCACAGTTTCCACTCTCGTACCCAGGTGCAACACAGACCAAAGAGCAAAGCTCAACCCCGATCATGCATTTCAAAGGCTTATTTTCAGAAGGATTATGAAAGATAGCTTTTTAGCTCCTTCACCCCCCAAAAACAAGCTCAAATCCTTTTATTTGTCCCCCCTGTGCGCTTAAGAGCTTTGAGCCGGTGTTTGTGGTCCCTGCCTGGGCCGGAGTTCTCACACTGTCCCGTGTCGGACCACCTTCTAAGAACCTCTAAGCCCTTCGCCTTCCCCGCGCAGACAAGATACAACGGCGGCCATTGAAGTGCGGGAGAGATTAGGCCTCACCTCAAAGACTTCAACCACTTAAAGATAATCTGAAAGTAATAGAGCAGGCTGGGATTAATTGGAGAACAATCGCCGCCGTGTCCTCAGGAAGGTGGTAAGTCTGACCCCCATGTGGCTTTGATGCCCCCCTTCCTGAACCGGGACGGCGTGCCAAGCAAGCCACCTCTCCTCGGTTTGGTACAGTGTGACTGTGCTTGCGAGATGATGGTTTAAGAGGCGTTTTACCTTTAAAAACAAAAAATCAGAAGTTGAAAAAAAAACCTCAAAAACTTCAGGCAACCAGCATCAGGAGTTTTTAAGTTTACTCAACTTATGGAAAAATCGTTGTATCAGTTTAACAATCAAAGTTTCATCAAACGCAATATATGTTCTATGAACTCAAAATTAATGTTTTCAATTGGAGATCATTATTCAATCAGCTTGCATTTTAAATTAATATAAGTATTAGACGTGTAGAATTGTCTTAGTTTGTCTAACTTGTGCATCAATTTGTTGAGCATTCTAAAAACACAGGTAAATATGAAAATATAGAATAATAATTACTTCTATACACCAAAGAAGGTTGTGTATATGTGCTGAAATGGAAAAACAAATCTTACTGAAAAGAATCACTCTAATGGTGATTTGAAACATACATTTAATGACAAAATATAATCAAAAACACTACATAGAGCTAAAACAGCTGATAAAAATACAAATTATTCAAGTGCATCAATGCTGATCAAACTGAGCATGCTCAATATTTTCTTAGTTGGACTCTCACCACTTAGCTTGAATTGTAAGTTCTCAAATTAAATGAACAAAAAATTAACTTTAATATTATATGTAATGTCAGCTTTTCCAACCTTTAAAGCAGAGTTTGTCTGACAAAACAAAAGTTTTTTTTTTTTTTTTTTTTTTTTCCCAAGGATGCTCATTTTTGCTGTCCTGGATCTTCTCTGCCACTTCTATTGTTTAAGTCTTAAGTTTAAGTAGTTAAGCTTTGCCTTTAGCCTCGCAGTCGCTAAAGTTACACATCACCCCAAGCCCGTAACCCGACACGATGCGCATTATCTCTGTTTTCCTTTCACACGTTGGAAGCTCCTTTGGGGGAAAATTCCAATTGAAGCTCTCACAGTGAAGCCCATAAATAAACAGTCACGATCTCAGATGCAACGTAAACACTCCATGCTTTGAGCCACTCGAGCAGGACCGCTCGCTTTCTGACCGCAAACGAGATAAAGGCCCTGATGTACTTCAAGAGAAATCAAAGATTAACTGGTGTGACGTCATTTTGAACAAAATCAGTTACCTTGATTTGAATTAATTAAAACTAGGGAACGAATTAGTTCAACATGGCCGTTATTTACCAACATGCCCTAAAAAGTTCTTAAATCAGAGTGGAAAATATTACATTCATATTCATGGCATGTTGCATACCCTGCAAAAAAAAAAAAAATATATATATATATATTGCACAGTATTTTTGTTTTGTTTTCCATTACAAACATCTAAACATCCTAAACATCTTGTTTTCTGAAAATATTATCAAAATTAAGTGAGTTTATGCTTAAAACAAGAACAAATATTTGTCAGTGAGGAAAAAACTTTTCACTTTTAAGTTGAATTTTCTGAGCCCATAGACAGATCTTATTTTCATCATAAAGTTTCTCATAAAAGACTTCTTATTTTAGGTCTTTTTGCTTCTCAAGTAAATGTATTTTGATTTAGGAATCTTTAGGGTTTTGCTCTGGAAAGCAAGAATACTGATGAAGAGCATTTTTTTTTGTTGATTTTATTTTATTTATTTATTTATTTTTCCCCACTGTGATCAGAATTAATAAATAAATATTTATTTATTTAGTGAAATTAATTAAAAGGTTATGGAGATCAGTTGGAAGTTTTATTTTTTCAAACTTTGAAGCATTAATACAAGACATTTACATTTAGGAAACATATTGACGGATTGTTTTCCATTAAATTTATTCCTTGATATTTTCTCTACCTGGTCGTAAATCGTCTAAAATTTACCGTCATAAAACCTGCAAACTGTAACTAAAATGAGGGCTCATATTCTACAATATTGATGATAGACAATGGACCTTTTTTGCGCGTAAAAATTAGCTGAAATATCGCTAATATGGCCGCACCTAAATTCTGTTTGATACCATTATTTTCAGGTATTATGAATTTCTTTTTACCCCTAAGCGAAGAATAAAACAATCTTTGCTGTACATCAGTAACCATCATCAGCTTCAGGTTCTTACACAGCTATTCCAGAGTGAAAAAAATAACTTTTTACAAAAATATGAAGCAGCATTGTTAATAATAACAAACTGTCCTTGAGCTGCAAATCAGCATATTTGAATGATTTCTGAAACAAACTTTGCCGCACATCAGGTGTAAATGTAAATCCACCTGTGTGCTCATCTCTTTCTCTTTCTCTTCTTCTCCACCATGTCATCCTCTCCCGATGTATCCCGGACTTCCTCCTTCCTCTGCCCAGTTTGTGAGTACATCATTTATCCATCGCTCTTCTTTAAAAACCGCAGTGAATATGTCTCCATTGTGCCCCAATGGTAGTAGTCACAAAGGTGCTATTTGGTTAGTGAGAGTTGAGGGTTCCCCGCCAGGCCAAAACAGGAACCTGAGGAACAAGGGTAGGAGACGTCACATCCTGTTGGCCATCGTCCGTCACGCCGAGCCTCCATGAAACCTGTCGTGCTGTCAGTCAAGCATGTGTGCTGGCCAATCCATCTCAAGCGTGCGACAGCCCAAACAATAGAGCGGCTGATAGGGAAACCAGACTTCATCTATCACAATATGTCTCGCGGGCAGGACTGGAAACACCTACAGGAGACAGGACCCTCCCGTAGTACAGAGCACATGCTTAAGAATACACAATCGTGGAGATGACGCGTATTGTGTACAGATGAAATAGTATGAAGTATGCGTACATAGATTTCAGACTGTAGTGTATTGTTGTCACGTGACTTTAGTCAGTGAGTTGGGTCTAGTTATTAAAAACTATTAAATAGTGTAATTTTGCATTTTTAATGACATTGTGTGAAAATGTCTTTTGTTAAAATCGTAGCTGATAGATACTGCTTCAGGTACTTACTTACATTCAATTTATTTATTTTTTACAAAAATATGAAGCAGCACAACTGTTTTAAACATCGATAATAATCAGAAATGTTTCTTGAGCAGCAAATTAGTATATTATAATGATTTCTGAAGGATCATGTGACACTGAAGACTGGAGTAATGATGCTGAAAATTCAGCTTTAATCACAGGAATAAATTACATTTTAAAATATATTCAAATAAAAAAACATTATTTTAAATTGTAATTTTTTTACTGTATTTATGATCAAACAAATGCAGCCTTTAAGCATAAGTCACTTCTTTTAAAATCAGTAACAAAATCTTACCAAATACCACAATTTTGCACAGTAGCAGTAATGAACTCGCTTCAAGCCCATTGCACTGTGGGATACAATAATTGGAGTAGTATGCTATTAGGAACCTTAGCAAATAAAGGCATTCCAGTATGCCATATTGTTGTCACATGACATCATTTTGTTTACTTCCAGGAGTTATTTTGTGTTTTTAGTGTAGTTTTGTGTAGAAATATCTTAACTCTAGGCAGTCCGAATTAGTATTTGACAAATTGATGTAAGTCAAAATATCAGCTGATGTAACATGGAGAAGTGACTTCATTTTTACTTTTGACTTATATTTATTTGGTATTTTTCACAATGCATTAAAATTAGTGAAACAGAAATTTTAAATTAAATAATGTAGATCAGAACTGTATTTTATTCTTTGCTACATATAAATTTATTTACAAAACAAAAAAATTCCAATTCATTCTTTTTTTCTTATTTTTTTTACTCAGTTTTAAGAGTTTTGAGAGGTTTGGTTTTACTTTCAGGAAACAGAAAAATTAACTTAAAGGGATAGTTCACCCAAAAATGAAAATGACATTGTGATAATTACTCACCCTCAAGCTATCCTAGGTGTATATGACTTTCTTCTTTCAGACGAATACAATTAAATTATTAAAAAATGTTCCAAACTTTATAATGGAAGTGAATGGGTGTTTCAATTATGAAGTCCAATAAAGTGCATTCATCCATAATAAAAAGTGCTCCACATGGCTCCTGGGGGTTATTAAAGGCCTTCTGAAGTGAAGCGATGCATTTGTGTAAAAAAAATATCTGGTGTGAAAAACCGGTGAGAATATGCTAGTCTCACAAGATCCAAGTTTTGTTTAGAGCAAAGGAAAACCAGTCTCCTCTTGGCTTGTATATCGAAATCATCCAACAGTTTTCTTTACAAATCCTCCTTTTGTACTTTTAATTCATAACTGGTGTTTTGTTTTGCTCTCTCCTCTGTGCTTCTGCTTTTGTCACAATTTTCTTACACAAATGCATTGGTTCGCTTCAAAAGGCCTTTATCAACCCCCTGGATCCGTATGGAGCAGTTTTTATGATGGATGGATGCACTTTATTGGGATCTAAACACCCATTCATTGCCATTTATAAAGCTTGGAAGAGCCTGGACATTTTTTTATGTAACTCTGATTGTATGCATCTGAAAGAAGAAAGTCATCTACCCTTATGATGGCTTGAGTGTGAGTAAATCATGGGGTAATTTTCATTTTTGGGTGAATCATACCTTTAAACAGTGTCAATTAAACTTTCCAAAAATAGAAAATTAAGCGTTAAATAATGTAGGTCAGAAATGCATTTTATTCAAATTGAGATGTGATAGTATTTCAAACATTTTTCCTCACCCACATGACCCTTCTTGAAAGAAAAACATATATGTGGAGAAAAGTTATTTGATCTTTTTTTCTCCAGAATAACATGCACTAAAAATGAAGCACAGTAAAACCACATAAGGTGGCTGATTTTGATCCAGTGTCATCTTGAAGAATCCACCTCCCATCATCGTCCTGATAAAGGACGTGTGTCGCTCAGGCTGAGGTCAATAGCTTTCCCATCTTCTCCATTCGTTGTGTTTGAGAGTGCCGGGTGTTTGAAGCTCCAGCGTCCGTGTGCATGTGTGCGGTGCGCGGCCCCTTCTCCTCCTGACAGGCCTTGTCAACAGCCTGATGCCTGGGTGGGTCCTCCATCAGAGGGTCATACCAACATCATCAATCTTGCACCCCGTGACAGGCCTGTGCTCCCCCCGCAGTGGGCACACTGGTTTGTTGTTTTGTAATTAGACCGCCATTAGATGGCAGGAAACCGTCCCCTCCACACCCTCTGTGCACAGCTGGGGCCCGCTGGCAGCCTATGGGAGCCGCGGGCCGCTCCACCGCGTGGCGTTAGGGGGGTGGGGATCTACCTAGTGGGAGAGAATGAACATGCGGAGTGTAAATGATGTATTACAAGATGAATCAGATGGCTTGACGATTGTGTACTAGCTCAAACAAGCTGGCCAAACAAGCAATATGAGGATTCAGATCGACTGTGCTGCCCAAAAGTCTGACCACACTGAAAATCTGCTGTTTTTTGGATTTAGACAGAAAATGATCTTTTTTAGGTTGGTTTTAGAATTTTAAAATGTTAAATGATTTAATTTATTTAATTAGTTCTATTTTTAAAAATGGTTAAATACACTTTAAAACTATTTAAAAAAAGAAATTAAAACTATAACATGAATGCAAGTGTGAGAATTATGTAGTGACCAAAAATGTTAAACCAATCCTCTCAACCAATTTTGTTATGTGAAATAATAAATAATAAAAAATGAATAAATGAATGGATAAAGCCTAATACAAAAAATAAAGTCAAATAAATAAATATCAAAATAAAAATGTAGAATGTATGAAGAAATAATATTTGAAGGAGTACTTAAGATTCTGCACAATTTCTTGGTTAAATATAGTAATAATAAAAACATTTAAGAGTGAATGAAATACTTAATATGCAAGTAAAATAAATAAATGTTATAAAATAAAGTAAATAAATATTAAAAGAAAACTATTATAATGGTAAAATATTTGAAGAAGAAATATTTTGTATTCTGCACAATTTCTAGGTTAAATTGTATTAAAATATTTAAGGGTGAATTAATGAAAGAATGGAGAAATTAACAAAGCCAAAAAAAATATTAGAATAAAATTATGATCAAAAAATATTATTTGAGGATTGAATATTTAGTATTCTGCACAATTTCTAGGTCAAATGTAATAAATATACATTTAAAAATAAATATTACAATAAAATAATATTATAATGAAACATACCATTTGAAGACTGAATATTTAGTATTCTGTACAATTTCTAGGTCAGATGTAAAAAAAAAAAGCATTTTAAAAACGAATAAAAGAGAGACTTTGAACAGGAGGATGTTATTTAAATGATGTTATTTTATGTGTCTATATATTATTCATATTTACATTTGTAGCTATATATTTAGTATTGTAATGTTTCAACATCTCTCACAGACAGCGCTACACTGGGCTGCGAAACACGGTAAAGAAGACATGACCACAATGTTGGCAGAAGCAGGGGCTGACATCAATACAAAAGCAGTACGTGCTTCATAAATCAATACATTTGTAGTTGAAAACAAATGCATACATGCCTAAACTTAAATGCATTTACTAATCATTATATATTTTTTTCTCTCACAGCATGTAAGTACTGCTCACCTCACATTCACCCTTGCTGTGACAGCATGCCTGGGTTAATGTTTCTCACGTGTGTGCCAGGCTGCCAGAAAGTGTCCGGTTTTGAAATGTCTGCTTCTGACATAACTCCTGTGAAAGGGTATGCGGGTGCCCAGCTGTGCAAATGAAGCCAGGCGCTGTTTGAGAATGTCTGTTCATAAATCAAACTCTGTCATGTTAACAGCTTCCCTTAAACAATGTCTTCATGTATTCCAACAGCAGGCTCAGAGCAAAGCAATTTCCCTGAATTACCAGGCAATTATGATTCTGTCATTAGATTTTGTTGCTGTAACCTCAGTTAATTTGTGTCCCGTCTTTCTCTCCCCCTCTTCTCTTCTTTCTGTCACTCTCTGATTCTGTTGTGTTGTGTTTTTATGATTGGGACATGGGCACTAGGGGGTGAGTGTCGAATTTTCCTTCACCCTGTCCGGTTCCTTCTCATTTCTGTTTTGCGGTGAGATTGATCACTAGAGATATTAGAGATATTTAAAATAGAAAACCTTTTCTGTTTGGGTGAATCTCACAAATAACATTTTCATCAAAATCAAATCAAAAGAAAATAAATAAAATTAAATTTATCAGTCGAGAAATTCCCTAATTTTCAGTATTGTAATGTGTGCATTACTTTTGTTTATTTAATAATTTCATAATTTTTTCATTCTTCTTTAATAAATATATAAATATATATATATATATATATATATATATATGTATGTATGTATATGAAAATAATGTCACGGGGCAAAAAAATTATATATATTTTAAAATAGTTAATATATTTTGTAATAAATTGAATTAAATATTTGTTTAATTGAATTTAATACAAAATATGTATATATGTGTGTTTGTGTGTGAGTATTACAGCAGTGACAATTATTAAATAGGCTTAATTGTCATAAAAATGTCAGCGCAAAAAATCTAAAATATTTTAATATATTTTATACATAAATACAAATATTACTACATGTAAAATATTTGTAAATGTAAAATATATTATGTATTTAATTAAATATTTTTTGTATAATATAATTTAATAAAAAAAATAAAATTTATAATTTTTTTAAATTTGATTCTTTCGATGTTGGGATGAAATATGACCTGGACATGCTCTTGACACTTTTTGAGATATTCAGTCTTTTGTTCTTACAGGGATACACACCGTTACACATCGCAGCACTGCAGGGCCATCGACATATATTCAACCTGCTGGTCAGGACATACGGTACGCATTCATACCTCACAATGACACTTTTTTCCCCCATTTTATTTTATTTCTAAAAGCATGCGACTCAAATTAACAGAGCAAAAATAAACAAAATATCTTTACATTTTGTGTCTGAAATTCCATTTGCATTTATGTAATATTTCAATAAATAAGACCTAAATATAAAAGCAGTGACACTTGAGTTGCATAATTTAATATTGCTGAAATATGAATATGTTCACAGGAGCGAAGGAAAATCTGCGGGACTACAGCGGCCACTTAGCGTATCATTACCTAAATTTACGGGAGACACAATTGCAAGACCATGAATTATGTGAGTCAATCTCAAGTCTTTATTTGTGCATAAATGCAATGCAGCATGTGGGTGTTTGACGTGTGGCACATGTGGAAAGAGCAGCACTGAGGATGTTTTCCACATTAGCGCAGGCATGTGGTTTCTCTGAATCTACGGGGTGCCTCGTGGATCAGTTTTGGACTGTTTGTCTTCACACTATTTGTCCTTCCAGCATGTTATTTCATGCACAGTGTGGTCTTCTTCTTAACACTGCTTTGATGTTTGTTTTCCAAGCTGAAGTCAGCGAGTGCCACAGCCTAACCCAGGCCGGCGAGCGCAGGAACAGGAAGATCACCTCGTTATTTCACTCCATGAAGAAGTGGGGTTCAGCGGAGGACCTGGCGCCCGTGCCGGAGGAGAGGACTGTTGCTCATCAGCTCATGCTGCCTGCGTTTAGACCCAGAAAGTTCTCACGGTAGACTGTGTGAAGTCTCTTGAATAGTGTACAGATGAAAATGCACTTTGCTGCTTTCTTCGCACAGATAGTATGATGTAGTTGTATTCACATTTAAGTAGCTTTTTAGCTTCATTAGCATTTGTAGTGTTATGCCACAGCAGTGTGTGAGATTCTATGTGTAATGCCTTATTTTCTCTGCTAAAGGTTTACATTTTTCATTAAGCATTGAAAAGGTGCATTTTAAATTACCTGTTCATCATATGATCCCAAAGTTTTACAAGTATGAAGAACTGTTGTCTGCATGTCAATGCTAAAGTTCTGTCTTGAATAAAGACCAACTTCAGCTTTTATTTGCCTTATTTTCACCTTACCAAACTTAAGTCAGAATCACATGGTTCTGTGAGAATATTTTTCATCCTTAAAGACAACAAAATCAAAAAATACCTTTAGTAGTTTTAAAATATTTTATATTTTATAATATACTTAATATTTTACATTACTTTTTGCATAGATAGATAGCATATAAATAATAAATAAATTATTCTCTGCTCCTGAAATAACTTTCCTTTTATGAGACATGACAAATGCTCTGTGCACCAGGAAATATAATATCAGCCAACAATATCCCAACCAAGAGTTTAATGATCAAATTGCAATGAAAAAATTAGTCACATTCTACATTATTTCACTTTAAAATATTCAAATATTTATTTTATGGAATTTAAATACTTTGCGAGAGCCTTTTCTTTTATTCTTTTCTGTTGCTAATGTCTTTAATTGTATGTTTTATCTCATTTTTATATTAAAATAAATGTATTTTGCATTCCAAAGGATGAGTAAATCTGCTAGTTTGTGCTTTATACTGGAAATCTGAGGGGCTTTCCTGTTACTTCAGTGTTTATTTTCATAATGTAATTGTTCCCTTATATAAAATGAAAAATAAATTGTACTGTGTGTAATGTGTGCTTTTTTCCTGTTCTTTATTCTGTTTTTTCCCTCTAATTGTTATGATCATTTGTTGTCATAAAGTGTTGCGCTCCTATCTCCCACCTTTCCTCCGGGCCCTTGCGCTAATCTAGCGTGCGGCTCTTTCATCACTCTCCTGGATCACCCTAACAAGATTACACCCTATCAGATCTTCCACCTCAGTCACTGTCCCCTGGCTCGCACCTTCCCAGCGAAGCTCCTCGGTTCTTTTCTCCTCTCCTTCTTTGATGCCCATCGGTCACTCTGCTTTGAGCTCCCCAGATGGAGCAAATATGGGCCCTAGCGGCCCTCCGTAAGGTCCTGAGCCCTTAATTCCATTTTAGGCCAGCGCTTGCTTTTGGGTTTTGGGTATCACAGGAGAAGACAGGCAAGTGGTTTTGTTCCTCATTTCTGAAGGGCATGGGGGTGTAGGATAAGAGGGCCTTGCTGTAATAGATACTTATCTGACTGCCCCGCAGTCCTCAAACACGCTGCTCCTCTGAAGAGATTAGAACCCAGGGAGGGCACATTAGCTCTAATCCCGTGCTTTGAGGGCTCTGCCCCACCCCGCGCTCCACTTATTCTTGCCCCTTCTGTTGCAGGGGGATACCTTGTATCTGGCCCATGTGTAAGGGAAGCCTGTGGCTACACGGGAGGGGGGTCGGAGGGTGTGTGCGTGTCTGCGTTTGCAGGGGGGAGGCTGCTGAAAAGCCCGGAGAGGCCTCCACTGCTGTGTAACTGATTCCCAGCTCTCTGAAGAGATTAGGCGCTACATTGTTGGTTTGGTTGCTCATTTCCATCTGAGGGCCGCTCCCCCTGCGGTTAGGGGCCGCTGTTGTGCCGGGGAGGGGGAACTGAAACCAGTGGCTCAAGGCCTCCAGCTTCCTTGTAGTCTTTGTTTTACAAATGACCCAAAATGTAGATGTCATGTCACAGATGCCTTACAAGCACACCAGGTATTGATTGTGAGGAGAAAACTAAGTGCATTAGTTAAGCGCTTCATGCGAGTCTCGATGCTGGCTGTTATTCTGAGTTTCTGATCACAAATGATCAATGATGTCTTATCTATCCATCAGTTATCGTTTTGTCTATCCACCTGACTGTCTATATCTTTATCTAATACATTTTTGATCAATCTATCCATCTTTCTCTGTCCTTTTCTCTGCCTGTCTTTCTATCTATCGTTCTGCCCATCCACCTGACTGTCTATCTATCTAATGCATTTTTATCTACCAAAGCACTATCTATCTGTCTATCTAATGCATTTTTATCTATCTAATGCATTTTTATCCATCTGTCAAATGCACATCCGTCTGTCTGTCTATCGATCTATCTATCACATTTTTACCTATCAAATGCATGTATCAAAAGCTTTATCTATCTATCTATAATGCATTTTTATCTATCAAAAGCACTATCTATCTATCTAACCAGGGGTGTAGTTTGTGGGGGTGGGGGGAGGTTATAAGAGCATGTAAGTCAGAATCGAGAGCCATGTGTAACCTGGCCTTCACATATTCCAAGAGATGGCATAGATTAAATCATTAAGAGCCTGATCAGCTGGGGTAAGAAATAAACATCAATATAAGAAAATGTTAAATTGACTTCCCATGGCATGATGAATTAGAACATTCTGTCAAACTATAGCCTGTAAGTGCTGTTTTAAGTAATGTAAAATACTTTATATAGGCTATATGTAAAAAAGTAGGCTAATTGTTAACTAGGCTATTATTGAAGTTATGTTATTAACCAACTTTGCATGTGTGGATAATAGCACAAAAGACCTTTTTACAAAAATAAATATATAAACAAACAAACAAATAAATAAACCTTACGAGGGAGCATGACGTGGGACTCCACTAAAACAGCTCACACTTCAACCCCCCCCCCCCCCCCAATATTCAAACCAAAACTACGCCCATCTAACACATTTCTATCTATCTATCTAACTATCTATCTATCTATCTATCTATCGCATTTTTATCCATCTGTCAAATGCACATCCGTCTGTCTATCTATCACATTTTTATCTATCAAATGCATGTCTATCTATCAAAAGCTCTATCTATCTATAAAAAGCATTATCTATCTATCTAACAATTTTTTATCTATCAAAAGCACTATCTATCTATCCATCTAACGCATTTTTATCTATCAAAAGCTCTATCTAGCTATCTATCTAATGCATTTTTATCCATCTGTCAAATGCACACCCGTCTGTCTGTCTATCACATTTTTATCTATCAAATGCATGTCTATCTATCAAAAGCATTATTTACTGTATCTATCTAACACATTTGTATCTATCAAAAGCACTATCTATCTATCCATCTAACACATTTTTATCTATCAAAAGCTCTATCTATCTATCTAATGCATTTTTATCCATCTGTCAAATGCACATTCGTCTGTCTGTCTGTCTATCTATCTATCTATCTATCACATTTTTATCTATCAAATGCATATCTGTCTGTCTGTCTATCTATCCATCTAACACATTTTTATCTATTAAAAGCTCTATCTATCTATCTAATGCATTTTTATCCATCTGTCAAATGCACATCCGTCTGTCTATCTATCTATCTATCTATCTATCTATCTATCTATCTATCTATCTATCTATGCATGTCTATCTATCGCATTTTTATCTATCAAATGCATATCTGTCTGTCTATCTATCTAATACATTTTAGATTTGTCTATATATATATTTCTGTCTATCTCTCTTTCTGTTTATAAAACTCAGCTGTTTTTTTTTGTTACTGTCTTGTTCTGTACTTTTTTTTTTTTGCCGCAGTCTTTCGTTCAAGCAGCAGAACATGTAGCAGGAATCTGGATGTAGTATGGACGCAGTATTCTCAACCACACACAAGGATGCTAATGTAAATGGAGCCCAATCTACAGCACAAACTCCAACCACCATGCCGCCTGTCACAGGCTAAAGAACACCACCTGTCACTCACCCCATGCGGGGGCTGTCAATCAAATCACACCCCAAAAGAGAAAGAGGAGTGGGCGGGCCCGGTCCAGACCCCTAACTAAGGCATCCTCCCATTGGTGAGTACTTGCAATGTCACTTCTCTGTAAAGAGGAGTGATAGAGTGGGGCTGATAACACAAATGACAAAAGATAGATGGATAGTGGAGGGGGTGATTGATAGAGGGGAGGTGGGAAAGACTGATAACATTCACGTTCAGCTAACTTCCCTCTGTTTGGGCCTGTGGACTTGGCATAGCTCATTAGCTCTCAAAATGAGGGTTTTGAACACTAAAAACAACAGCATTGTTTTAGGAGGCCAACACTTTTATGAGCTCATGCCATTTAAAATGAGACCTGTCTTGTAATGAAATGGCCCATATACAAAAATTATATTTATTTTCATTTCTTTAGATTGGTCAACCTAAAAAAATGTGCTTCATAACATTCAAATGACTCATAACCTTTTATTTAGGTCACTATTAAAATATATTTAGTATAACTCAATCAACAAAAATGAAAGTATTTTTTAAAGGTCATATTAGGTGGAAAAAGCTCCTTAAAGTAACATCTTGTTTTATTTGTTTGTTTATTTAGACTAAATTCCTCTATATTATACTTTAGTAAAAAAATAATGTGATAATTCCTTTTTAGCTATTATTCTTTTAGGTTTAATGCTAACTTGATTCACAGTGTTTAATTAAATTTGACCTCTTCTCACCTCAAAACGACTTAAAAAGGAACTATTTCCAGAAAGAAAAACTAACATGTTGAAGGTGTGAAACACTCTGTGGATTCCCTTCATGCTTTTGTTAACAGATCTTATTGACACCTGACTATTGGCCATTCTAATGACGTGTTCAAGCCTTTTGTCTGCTCAGCGGTATGTGATGAGTGCTAAATGAAGTCACACCTCTGCTCATTGTCATTATCAACTCATTAGGATACACATACTGCGCTCAATGGATGATCCTCCCATTTACAAAGAATTCCATCTGGGTAAAATGCAGATAGTTTAATTTTCAGTTTTGGAGTACCTAGACAGACCAGTCTGGTTTTGTCTTGACATGTTTAACATTTATATGTCCTCACCAGTAGAAACTATGGTTTAGTTTTATGGTTTATTAATTCAAGCTTGGAGAAGTTGATTAATTACAGATTTCTTCTTTTACATTATATACAGTATATGTTCGAAATATTTACCATTTACCATAGATGTGATTATTTTATTTACCGTGTGTTTGTATGGTTATTTAATTTAATTTTAACAGACACTTTAGAGTATATCTTATAGTAAAACCAAGTTTTGTGCATATACATTTTATTATTTGTTTATTTTTAATTAATCAATTTGTTTTATTATGAGTATATATAATTTTCTATGCATTTGCATGGTTATTTTATTTCACTTTATTTAGTTTTTTATTTTAACTGCTATTTTAGGGTATGTCTTAAAGCCAAATTTTGTGCTTTTTTAATTTATCTATGAAACTTTTTATTTACCATATAGGCCTATTTGTATTTTTAACAGCCATTTTTGAGTGTCATCATAAAACCAAGTTATGTGTTTGCTTATTTATGAGTTTATTAATCTAGTTTATTTTTTATTTACCATGCATTTGCATGGTTGCTTTATTTTATTTAATTTTATTTTCTAAGCCATTTTACAGTAGCCATACCTTATAGTAAAACTACAGGTTTTGTGCATATTTTTTTATTTATGTAGTGCATTTTTATGTTTCTATTTACATTTCTGTATATAATATAAGTGTATTAATTAATTTATTATATTTATTGTCCATATGATTAATTATGACCTATGAAAATGTCTTTTCAGTAAACATATTTTATGATGATTTGAGGATTCCAGCTGACCTTGATGTGTAGAAGTAACACTAAGCTGGTAAGTACTGCACCTTTTTCTCTGATCCTGCAGTTGTTGATTTGTATTGATTAATCTGGTTGATCTGTTTGGTTAACCACAACACAAACCATGAGGATTTTGACACGAGGAGTTCCAGTAGAGTGAAACAAAATTGAATGAAGCTCTCAGGAGAAATCTCCACTCACACCGATCTTGATTTCTCTGCTTTCTCTGTGGTGAAGGACTGGAAAAGCTCATCTCTTATCTGAAGTATGTCGGTCTGCTATCTCACACTGTTCTCCTCTCGGCAAATTACTGACATCCCATGAGCAAACAGTCTTAACTGGACCTGTCAGAACATGAGTACACCTGTATTGTGTGCGAGAAGAGAGGAAAGAGAGGAGAAAGCCGAGTGTGTGAGGAACACAATAATCACAGCCCTGAGCTGCTTATCTCCAGAGATGCAGCATAAGCTTTGCTCTTTGCTCTCCGTTTTGACCATTGTGCTAGTTGAGTAAATTTGCTCTTGGCCCGAGGGGATCTGAACCCCACCCTGCTTCCAAACTTATCTGTCCGTCTGTCAGCCCTTCAGATGTCTCACACCTTCACACAACCTCACCCATCAATAAAAGGTGATGAACCTTTGGAAAAGATTAAGGTAAGTAACACTACTTTTCATCAGATACCCTATTGAAATAATACATAAAATGACACTAATCTTAATTCTGAGACTCTATCAAAGTTTTAGGAAACAATGCATTGTTTACTAGATAACAGATTAAAGAGCGAGTTTCAACAAAAACTTGTATTTTCAATGTCAGAGAGCCTGCACCCCCTGCTATCGGGTTGTTTGCTGTGCTTTTCTTTCCAGGGCATTGGTATGTATGTTTAGGAATTCTAATCTTATCCGAGTATCTCCCTACATTAACATCTGTTATGCTGCAATTACCATATACATTAGTCGACACCTGTTTCGCTTAAACCTATTTAATTACGCCAATTGTACTGGTTTGTCGTGGGCAAAAGCAAAGTCATCCCCTTTTAAAAGAGGTTTGATGTTCGGTCACAATAAAGACAAATAATTCATAGTCCAGGGTCGTTAGGAACCGAAAGAAAAAAATCATTTGCAACCGTGTGGAAATTATTTACATAGGCTAAATGAAATTAGGAAAATAATTTCGCTTTTAGACTAGTTCATTTGATTAAAAATAGGCGTGTATAAAACAATATTATTTTTATGTCTAATGTGTAAACGTTATCTGATTCAAAGAAGACATCAAATTCTCATTGATTAAACCAAATGTATTTTTAATAACTTTAACGAAAATGTTATTTAACAATGCTTTAAGAAATTAAAACGCATAATAGGCTACATTAATTTTGCTAAATGTTAATGTTATTAATGAAAGCTAATCTACTTTTTATAGCCTGAGGTGCAACGCAAGTTAAATAGCCTACATCTGCAATAGTTTTTTTACACTAAATTTAATGTCAAATCAAAGCAACTAAAGTTTCCAGATCGATGTTAATTAGTTAAACCGCTACAAGGTGTTTTCTTTTTCAACGCACCGTGCTGCTAATCAAATTCTGAGAATGACTTGTCCTGTCGTGTCTTGTGTCGGTTTGCTCAGACAAAAAGATGAAACAGTCTCAGCAAGATGGACAAAAGTTTATTCTGAGACGTTAATGTGCGACAGTTGAAGGTGTTCCGATGTCTTTCAATCGCTTCTCTCTGCTGAGCATCATTCAATTCAATTTAAAGTGTTGCATGCAATCAAGATTAAATAAAACCTATTAAACAAAAATAAAATATATTAAATGTAAAATAATATTTTAAGTGTTTTCTACAAATACCATTAAATAGCCTATTGAATGAGAACAATAATATCTTATTGTTTGACTTTAAGACATCATGACTTTAAGAAGTTTAAATAGGCCTAATATTTATCCTATAAATCAAAACAGACAGATTTTCTACATAAAGCTTCTTTTCATGGTTTTAATAATTATATGAAAGTATTTTAAATCGACGTACAATCAAACACCAATCTCATTTAGGAGCATTTCCAAAAAAAAAATGCGAATTTCAAATGTAGTCCTTGTCCTACTATTCTCCACTCTTCAGTACGGATAAGCGTGAGATAAGCATCGTGAGTTTAAAGACTTTTGGAGGCCGTTAAAAGGAACAACCGAAATTCTTCTTTGAAGGGATTTAGCCCCAGTGAAAGCCTTTGGATCACAGCTGTCAATCAACCACCATGGCACCGCCCACTGATGCGGCTCCGCCTATAAAGAGCGCCCGTGAACTCGAGGGAGTGTCGTTCAAACACCAGAGCTCAGGGAGTAAGGATGCCTGCTTCACCAACGGGGTTTGGAAACTTCTTCATGGACAGAAACATCAACATGCCCTCTGGATATCAATTATTGGGCTGCCCGCCTGGAATGCAACAGCCACCGCCACATCTTGTGGGAATGGCTGGGGTTCCCTTACCTTTCTCAGGAATACAGGGGTATAGTTTCATCCCTTATCCTCATCCGGGACACATGGCACACATTGTAAGTATTCTGAAGCATTATTATTTTTCGATATTGCATATGCATTACAATATTTATACATTATTTATTCATCACATATACTTATTTTTCATTTCTAATTTGCACAATCAGACCTGTACACACATAATTGTCTATATTATATATTGTGTTTTTGCTATTTTGTACATTGCCTATTTGTATATTATTCTTTTATTATCTGTGTCTTGTCCTGTTGCTGTCATTCTGTTGCACTGTGGAGCTTCTGTCACTATAACAAATTCCTTGTATGTGTAAACATAATTGGCCAATAAAGCTCATTCTCTCATTCTCATTCAATGCAATTTTTTTTTATTTTATTTTGTACGTATTACAAATGGTATAGCCTAGTGCATGTGAAAAAAACATGACAAACTGAATTTTTTTTTCTTTATTATTGTATTTCAACATGCATATTCTTCATATTCTAAAACCGAATCTCTATACTTTCAGAGCAATTGCTATGACCTCAAGGCGGCATCTCCGTATCACCAGGCTCTCCTCGGACGGGGAGGACCCTATTACACTTCATATCGTCCCATGCCAGCTGATGACCCGAGTAGAGTCACCAAAGTGGCCACCAGAGAGAGCACCAGCGCTTTGAAGGCCTGGCTCAGCGAGCACCTTAAAAACCCATATCCCACCAAAGGCGAGAAGATCATGCTCGCCATCGTTACCAAGATGAGCCTCACGCAGGTGTCGACGTGGTTCGCCAACGCTCGGCGCCGCCTCAAGAAAGAGAACCGGGTCAGCTGGGCCTCCAAAGGAAAGTCCGACGAGGAGGATGAGGAAGAGGAGGGTGAGAGCGAAGAGGAGGGGTCTTTGAGGAAAGGCACGGAGGACGAAGATGAAATCGATCCTCAAACGGTTGATGATGATGATGAGGATGATGTCGCGGTGTCAAACTCGGTGGAGGACCGTTTAGCGGAAGGACTTGATCAGCAAAAGGAAAGTGACAAGTCTGACACGTCGTGTGAGAGCAAAAAAGAGGTGTGCAAACAAAACGTAGACGTCCAGAAACCTAAAATCTGGTCTCTCGCGGAAACCGCGACTTCAGATATCGTCAAGAAACCCAGCGATTTGAAACATCTTCACAGTCCAGACTTTGGGAAGTGGTGGGCTGGATGGCCTTCAAGGGACTCCTACTCGCCTGTAAACCTCTCCACACATGGCCTGCTCAAACAAAGTCAATGAAACCGTTATCCAAGACACTATAGACTGAATTTTGCACTTTGAAAACCATTGGGAACGCTTTGTTGTGGAAGTTTGCATACACGATTTAATCCAAAGGAGGCGTATTGTGTAAATATTGTACAGATATTTTGTTTAAATTATAAATGCATTTACCTGCTGACTTATTTTTGCTAAAATAAAACGTTG
This sequence comes from Schizothorax lantsangensis, assembly GCA_027422415.1. Lineage (NCBI taxonomy): Eukaryota > Metazoa > Chordata > Actinopteri > Cypriniformes > Cyprinidae > Schizothorax > Schizothorax lantsangensis. The sequence goes on from CM049862.1 coordinate 22,988,959, forward strand.
AAAATGTAAAAGTTTTGGTCATGGTGAATGGTAATGATAAAATCCCTTTATCTCAAGTCTTTGGTAATGGTTTAGGGTTTATTGAATTTAAATACGAGTTGGGTTTATTTTTTTATTTTTTTAAGTGTTGCGTTGTTTTGCTGTTAGGTTTAGATACAGCATACTTTCGATTTCCAGCTGTAATGCTGTAGTTTCTTAAAGTCCTAAAGACCAATTAATTAAAGCAATAAGTCACGAAAAGTCTCAAATTTCAGTTAATTTAACTCGCCAAAGTGTTCGTAACCAGCAACATCGGCTAATTCAACGGGCCATCGTTTAACAAATTGAACCTTATGAAATTTAATAATCGAAATAAAAAAAAGAATAGGCCTGTAGATCGTTATGCTGTTTACACGAGCAATTAAAGCATCAACATGATGGAAACTGTAGGCCTACTGCTTCAAATAGCTTAGGCTCGTCTCACCCGATAAAAATTGGCGCACAACTATAGGCCTAATAAAAGTTATAAAATAAACAAGAGGAGTTCTCAGATTTTGGAGGCAGATCAAGACGCGTTCAAAGCGTTTCACTTCAAGGCTGGATTTAGGCTTCATGTTATCAGTGAGGACACTACTATTAAGGGATTTGCATATCTGCCTCTGATCTGTTAAAACAATTCAAAGCAGCGCGGATTAAGGACATGAATTGTTCCTCTTAAAGGGTGATAATTAAGATTATTCTCCTGTTTAGTCACGACTTGACAGACAAAAGTGCCAGAGGCTTCTACCTTTACCCTCATTTAGTGCTTAAATGTAGGTGCCATGGGATCAAACGTGAACAAAGTGACTTGTGAGAAAATAAATAGTATACTGACACAAAAGTCAAGTGCAAAAAGGTAAATCTGAAATTAATATGACAACTTGAAGTGGAATGATTTGATATTATTAAAATAAAATTATAATACAGTATAGAATAAAACTTGAGCAAAAAAAAAAGTCTAAAAGGTTAAATAAATAAATAGGCTAAAATAAATAAATTAAGACCAAAAGTACTAGAAGTAATAATAAAATGAACAAACATGGTACTCACAATACAGTATAGAATAAACGTACTTGTGCAAAAAAAAAAAAGAAAAAAAATCCAAAAGGGTTAATATAAAAAATTGCAATTTATTATAACATAACAAACACAGTTATTAACACAGTTAATAACACAGTTTACTTGCAATAAAATAATAATAATAATAAAAATCCTGTGCATATTTCACCAATAATTGCTACTAGAAAACGATCAAATAAATAAATAATCTAAATAAAATAGTCAAATAAACTGCTCCATCAAGGAATGGGGCATCAAAAATCTTGCATCCTTTGGTTTCTTTTATAACTCTCTCTGACACAAACACAATGGGATTAGGCCTTGGGACAATATTCTGTTTTTGCGGCCTCTCCTCTGCAGAGGGAATGATAAAAGGAAAACTCTTCCTTGCCAATCACTATGGCCTCCATGTAAATTCAAAGGCCTGTGGCCTGTTAATCCAAGGATAATGAGAAAACCCCTGGGTACAAAAAAGAAGCACCTCCCACCCGCCCCCCGAGCACATATTCACAGCTAACACACACTGGGCACAACAATCTCCTCCATGCCCCCCCTTCAGTGGTCCAAATGATGTGTAATCCCAGTCTAAACATGACAGGCAAAAGTCTGTGATATTGAGATAAGGATTGAGGCATTGAACAATGGTGTAAAATACAATGCCTAAATCAGCCATCAATGGGCTTCTCGATACGAGCATATGGTCAAATGCTTTGGATACTTCGGCCTTATTTAGAGTTCAACAAGCTACTTTTGGATTTGTTTGTTTAGATATATACAAAAAATAACAGCTTTAGGAGTCAAAAATCTACACATCAATACAACTTTACATTTTCAAAAAAAAAGAAGGGTTGATTTAAGAAAAATCATGTTGTGATTTTAATGTGAGGAAAAGATGAGATCGACTGTATAACTATTTTATGCCAAAATGCCTCAAATATGGAAATGGCTACCTCTTGTGGACAGTCAGAGTATCCCACAATGCAGGAGTGATTCATGCACACCATTTGTCAATAGTTTTTCTATGGATATTTCACACCTCATAAGCAGCGAGTGAATATCTTAGTGACAGACGGATAATTATTCATGGACAATCAAGAATGTTTTAATATGTACAGAGAATCAGGAATTATTTAATATGTACAGAGTTTTTTCCCACATAAACCTGAAATAAAACACAATGCAAATAGTAATTCCCAATAAATGAAATTAAAATCATACAATGTACAATGAAAACTATTTATACAACATAATACAAAGCAACATGCATATCGCAACATTTAATAGCAAATAAATGATTACAAAGACAAAACATTACAAAACTTTCCACATGATTTTGTGAATATTACCTTAATAATTATATTCACAGCTGTACACTATTTTCCATCCAAGTTAATGTTCTAAGAATGTTTTTCTGACATTCCAATTAGGTTATGAAAAAAAAACGGCATTTCCAAACATGTTATACAATCATTCTGGAAAACATGACCTGCATAACCTGCAATCCTAAATATAAAGTGCCATTCTTGAAAACTGAGATGGGATGCATGTGCATTTGTTTTGTGCATCACATTGGTGTTGTTGTGAGTCTTTTTTTTATCAGACTACAGCTGATGTGGGGAAAAATCTCCTTAGGAGCTTTCAAAGTCCTTTAACTGTCTTCTCCCTCACTCTTTTAGAATAAGACGGCGTTAGTGTCAGTAAAATGAGTGTATGGAGGGCATGCCAGCTCATAAAGCCACCCTCACTACATTTTCTGCTTCCAAATAGTTTTAACTGCCTTCTATTTTTACCTTGTATTTTTTGTTACTGAATAATGAGCTCAAAACAGCATTATGTAACAATCACAGGATGCAAGTGTATATGTCTGAAAATGCAGTGAAGCTACTGTATTTTTTAGTCATTATATAGAACAGTGGTTCTCAAAGTGTGGTACGCGTACCACTAGTGGTACGTGAGCTTCCTCTAGTGGTACGCAGAGGAATCTCTGAATTATATATAAATTAGGCCGCATGTCCACCAAAGCGTTTTTTTTTTTTTTCTCGAGGCTAGTGATTTTTTTTCAATTGTTTTAAATGGGAGCGTCTTTTTCATGCTGAGCACTCTGGTGTTTTTTTCTCAGTGCTGAGAGTTGATAAATGTTCATCTTTGGGTGAAACTTAGCGCTCATCACTGTCACTTAGTCAGCTAACCAATCACAGTGGAGGAGGGGCGGGACTAATACCGTCACACCCTGCTTGTACTAGACTGAACAACAATGGAGAAGTTAATATTGCTTGTCTCCGAGTATTTATATCTTTACCAGATGGAATTGCCGGAGTAGCCTACCATAATATTGTTATGAAAAATAATACTTGGAGAAACATCGTGTTCCAATATCCACGGAAAACAAATGTTTTGCATAACTTCATGGCAGTACTGTGATAACGCTTAATGGCACAGATTTTACTACATATTTAACTGAGCAGTGTGTTTTTTCCCCCATATGTTTGACTGATTGTTTTTTAATAATGATAATGAACAGGCTGCATTGTCAAGGTAAAGCTTAACTGTGCACGCCATGCAGCGCTGGAGCAATCACTTGATTTTCTCTTCCCTTCTAACAGTGGAAGCAAATACTCCTTTGAAGATAATCGGAATTGTAAAAGGTTTGCTTTTATTTGTGTGCATTCACAATAAAAACAAATATTTGCGCTTTTGTAAAATAAGCCTAAAAAAATAGGATGCCGCTTCTGCCGTCTGGTTTCCTTTCGCACAGCACAAAAATGAACCGAAACTCTACTTGTTGCACAGTTTTTCTTTCATTTTCATTTTCAGTCTGAGAAAGCACTAGTTTATTAATAAATAATTAAAATGTCTTCTTTTCCCCCGATGCATTCATAATCATTACTTTAGCCGGTGCTTTGCGCAAGCTTTATGCGTGCGTTTGAGCGCGGAATAATACGCCTAAATGCCTAAATAATAGGCATAAATAATAACCTAAATGGTTATTATACTATCAATTTAATATAAACGTGCGAATAGTTGACTAGAAAAATCTTTAGTCGGGGCAGGCCAACAGTAGGCACTTGGCACAAGGAACCGATCCATTTTTAAAATAAAATGCTGACATTATGTGCGACTGCAAATCACATTATTGCATTGCAGTATTTATGCATGTGTTTAATGAGTCAAATATTTTTATTTTATTTCATTTTTATGGGGGTGCTTTGGTTTTTCTTGTGAATCCTCATGTTCTGTTATTTGCTGTTTTTTGCTCATGTAAAATTAATCCCCGGAATTAGTTTTTAACGGGTCATAGACACTTATTATTTTTAATTTAAAATAATCTTGTCCGTTAACGGTTAATAATCGGTTAAGGAATGTCGGTTGTCGGTTAGGAAAAATAACCGAAATGAACATCCCTAATAGCAACCACAGCGTCTCAACTGAAAAAAACTAAAATAGCTGCCCTCTCAAGCGCTCACAGCTGGCTTTGGTGGTCATGTGGCATGATTGTAGTTACTTGCAGCTACACATTTTTTTTTATCAAGTACTTTTTTATTTAAAAGTTAAATAAAAACTGTACTGTACTTAAAGATTAAATGAAAATGTATTGTAGCGACTTAAAAGTTAAATAAAAACTAAGTTACTGTACTAAAATGTTAAGTATGATACATTTTCATTTAATCTTTATTTAAGTACAGTTTTTTAACACTGAAGTACAGTACAGTTTTTATTTAACTTTTAGGTGCAATATATTTTAATTTAATAATTAAGTTTTTTATTTACCTGGAAGTAAGCACAGTGCAGTGTTAATGTTCAAACTGTGTACTTGCAATGTTTTAATTGGCTGACAATAATAAATATTTGTATTAGGAATGAAACTGACTTGTTTTTTTTATGTTGGTCATAATGGTGGTACTTGGAAAGCCAAATATTTTCTGAGGTGGTACTTGGTGTAAAAAGTTTGAGAACCACTGATATAGAACATTTATAAATGAATGTGTAAGACACATGCCGGTTTTGGGACATTTAGAGTAAAGCAGTGATTTATAATGTAACGCTCTATATGTTGATGGTTGTAACGTGATAGGAGCACAGCTGTCTGTATTTTGTAGAAGACTGTGCTTTACAAAACTGAATTTGATTCGGGATGTGAACTGATAGACTCTTTGCCATGCTCTTGTTGTACAGGATATCCATTTTCAGTCACGTTACTCAGTGTGGGGCTCACAGGTGTGCTGTCATCATCGTACTCCTCAGGCTGTTGACTTAATGGCTGGATTGCTCTCTCAACATCTGCATCTTGGTCCAATTTTATTATACGTACGCCTGTTATCTTTTGGGCTCGTTTGGGCAACTAAAAACAAAATAATCATTATTAATCTCCACACATGAGAATGACAATTTCATGGTGATACATCTCAGAAAGACAGCGTATGTCTGCATTGTGGTGCATGTGATTGAATAGTAAATAGACATTTACCTCTTTCCAGTCTTTATTTTCTAGAGGAAATTAAAAGAGCAATTATTGATAAACTCAAAGCTATAATGTGATATGAGCACTTGATCACTTAAAAATGAAAATTATGTCATTATTTACTCATCCTCAAGTTGTTTCTTTCTTCTATGGAACATAGAAGATGATGTTTTGAAAAATGTTGGTAAACATACAGTTGATGGTCCAGAAACTGTTTGGTTACCCACATTCTTCAAAATATCTTCTTTTGTGTTCAGCAGATGTAAGAAATCCATGCAGGTTTGGGGTGAGTAAATTATGACAGAATTGTCATTTTTCAGTGAAATATTCCTTTAGGAATTGTACTATAGATGAATGTCATTTGTTGGTTGCATTACTTACCTTTTACCCAGTAAAGCACTGCAGCTCCAACTATAATGGCAAACAGAACTACTGCTACTCCCACCCCAATTTCAACTCTGTGAATGGGTGTACCATCCACTGAAATGTGACAAACAAAAACACAACAAACTCAGATGCAAATCTTCTACGTGTCCAACAGTACTGGTGATCAAAACATTACTACTGACAGCATTGTAAAACATTTTAGTGTGTATTGCAACCATGCAAACATGTCACAGCCTTGTTTCAAATAAGCATGAATTTCTGATTCTGGTGAAGTTAGCCATTCAGGAACTGGACTCCACCCACACAACTCTCAAGTTTCACTACTGTACTTTCAACACCCACATTAACTCTTTTAGGAACTAACACATGTACAACAGTATCAGTCTTACTGGCAATTAAACAGTCGTATTGATTTTGGATAAAGACTGCTGTCAGTAAAAACAAGATCATGTTATACAGTGTACTCACCGCAGGTCCAGTCTGAGGTTGAACTTGCCGGAGTGTTTTCGTCATATCCATATTCACATCTAGACACATGATAAACAGAAATTTAAGCAGACAGTAAATAATAAAATAAAAAAACTACTAATTTTGCATGCTGGTCAAACTCCCCAACAAACAAAACAATTCTGACATAAACCATAAATGAAAATATATAATAATTAATATACACTACGGTTCAAAAAGTTGGTAAGATCTTTTAATGTTTTTGAAAGAAGTCTCTTTTGCTCACTAAGGCTGAATTTGTTTGACAAATTCAAAGCAGTTAGATCAGGTAGAAATAAATATTTAAGGCAACGCTTGCATGTTACTATGTAGATTAAACTCAAAATTACACTAGCACAAGTCTCTTTTTCCTTTTTTTAGTGTATGACAACAGCAGTGGCACAGAAAAAGGACAAAAAAGATTTTTCATACATTGTCCATTTCTTGCAAGTGTCAGCTGAATCATGGGTGGAGAATGTTCCATTTTTACATGCCTCACACACAGTATTACTAACCGGTGAACCTGTGAAAATACAGAGAAACAAGGATTAAACCACATTTCATTTAAAAAATAAGCTATATTTTATACATATACACATATCTCTAAATCACATCTGAAATGATGGTCTATGGGATGTGACATTATTATTCCAGAGGTAAAGATTAGGACAGAATCAACATAAACAGTGGGTTTGTATATGAATACTAACTTCAAACTGACTCTTTACCTTTTTTGACGACGCTCTGTCCTGGCTTGCAAACTGTGTGTTCCCTACAAGTGTCGCAGTCATCGTCTTGCGTACAGTAGTATCCAGGTTCACACTGACATTTGCTAAGGCTGGTTTTACTGGGATTTATTTGTGGCAGAAAATGTAAATCTGATTTAAACAGAAAAGCAAGAGAAAAAAAACAGTAAGCTTCAGAGAGACCTTACATTTATTTACATTTAAGCATTTAACAGACACTTTCTGACTAATAGTAGTGATTGATAGAACTTTTTAACTATTTATCATAAATATCATTATTTTTTAACAGTTTATCATTAGTGCTGTCAAATGATTAATCACATCCAAAATAAGTTTACATAATATATGTGTGTGCACTGTGTATATTTATTATGTATACTGTATATACACACACTCATACAGTATATATTTTGAAAATATTTACATGCATTTACATGTATATATTTTTATTTATATAATTTATATTGTATATAAATATATTTAATATAAAAATTTTCTTAAATATATACATGCACGTGCATGTATTTATATATACATAAATATACAATACACAGCATACACACATATATTATGTAAACAAAAACTTTTATTTTGGATGCGATTAATCATTTGACAGCACTATTTATCATAAATATTCATATGAATAGCTATTAATAGATTGCTATAGCATCATCCGAGAGTCCTTAAAACAAGTGTCCAAAATCAGATACATTTATCTAAACTAATATATATTTTTAATGATAAAATATTGAGACTAAATGTTATCTTTATTCGACCAAACAGCTTTTTCTCTAATATTTCAGCAGTAATACTTTAACCTGTGGACACTCACTGGTGTCACAGCTGGGCTGGCGTTCACATCTGGTTTCTTTTGTGTAGCCGCTCTGATACTCTCCGTCTTGGCAGTCCTGACAGCGCGGGTCCTCGCAGTTATCCTCCATCAACATCCTCTTCCCTGTGACACACTCACAGTAACTACCCGCTCTGATTAAACCCGTATATTAACAGAGGACTAAGATTAAGCAAAACATGATAGTATTGATGGGTTTATTTCAAGGCAACACGTGAAACAATATCATCTAGTTAAAGTAAGGCCTAGGCAATTAAAACAAGATAGTACTGTAGCAGAGTAGACTATTCTTGCATAAAGGAAGTAGGCTACATGCTGATACTTCCTCTAGACTATGCCAGTTTACTGTCACGCCACATTGAATTACAGTTCATCAACATACCTGGTCCACACTTCTTACAGCATTTATCATCCTTCAAATAATGTGTTTCCTTCTCACAGCATGACACAGGGTACAACAATGTGACCTGTCAAAGGTAAATGCATAAGGAACATTATTAAGTATATTAACCTTTGCATTGTGCTGAAAATCCTAATTTGGTGTTTGCAATCAAAAGTTCTTGTAAATCTTTCAATATGCTATATTACATCAATCTTGGATTCAATCTGTTTGTCAACTTGTTTTCTTTCAATTAGCACAGGTTTTGTATTTCTTTTTCGGAATTGATTGGTCATATGCCTTCTTGATCTGAGCTTATGCAGCTCAGTGAGTGAAAACAAGCATAAGTTGTGGATAATTTTGGCAATGTTCATTCAGAAACTGAGGAGCTCAGATCAGTGAGACCTACGATCAGTACAAAACCTGTGCTAATTGAAAGAAAACAAACTGACAAAACAATTGAATCCAATATTTAGTAGCATAATGAGACTTTCAGCAGTTTTCTTGTGGTCTGGTCATTTTTGACTGGGATCAAGTGTAACAAAGTGGGAGAAAATCCCACTATATTTAAATGTTAAGTATGTTTTTGAGCTATTTCAGTGGACATGGGGTCCCTCAGACCTCCAAACAGAACATGGGGCAAACTTGAAACCGAAACGACGTTATTACACAGATAATGCGGAAAGTCCCCGAGATCCCCACCCAGAATGGCCGTTTTTCAACACAGAAGGCTGCAACCTTACAATAATGCATGCCATGAAATGTCTATTTAAAACAGACAGTGCAAATGTTTTCATATATCACTTAGATACAGACTTTAAATGCTTCACCAATAACGTTACCAGCATTCAAATCGAAAGTGAAAGTAACGCCAACACACGAGTCATTGTTTCAATAACAACGACTATCTAAACGTTCTAAATGCTGCACATGAAAAATAGAAGCTGATTCATTGTTACAATGAATATTAGCAATTTCAATAACAACCATCATTCATTTTAATGCGTAGTTAACATGCACGCGCAAAGCGTTACTCAAGCGTAAATCACATCACTTACCAGCGCACAAAGAATGAAAACTCCTCTCATGATGGCAATATCTGTAGAAACGGATCCTTGTAACCAGTTGTTGATGCCTCACAAACGCATAAGACACTAAACCGCCTGCTGCAGATCTTAATCTAACGCTTGGCAGGCGCGAAGGGGGGATTTCTTCCCGCAGACACGCCCATATGAGACATGTGACCATTTCCCATTTCCTCATGCTATTCCAAGAAGTGAGAGTAGAAACTCTAAAGACGTATTAAGGCTATTGATAGGCGAATGCATGATAAAACTGGTAAAGTTATTACACTTATATTATTTTAAGAATTATTTCACGTTTTAGAGAGATTTTTTTTAAACATCCGGAAAGTTGAGTAAAAGAATCATCAAAATAATTTTAATTAATATAGCCTAATCTAATATAAAAATCATCATTTTATTAGTTTGAAAAAAAGACCCAGATTATAACATGGAATTGGTTTGTCTGTCAGTCTAATTCCATGACAACGTCACTCAACCAGGCAGAACTTCCCAGCTTGACTTTCACTTCCTCCTGTCCACAAACACTATAATTCAGTCACGTCACCAGTGACAAAACATGTATCTCTTACTTGCAAGTGACATTTATTTATTTACTTACATACTTGCCCGATTTAATGTCACCTTAGCATCATTAGCAAAACAGAAAATCATAGTTCATCTGTGATTTACTGAATGGACTACACTGTGTGACTAAAGCAGAACAATTCTGAGCACTAATGCCTGCCATTGCATTTAGTACTTTTTACTTCTGCATTTCGAGGGAATGTAAACATTTAGTGTTGGTGGCAGTGCAGTGATCTTTACAGTGCTTTCGAATGCACAATTAATTAAAATAAATAAATAAGTTGAGGTTTGCACTGAGTGACAGTTAATTTTTGGGTAAATGTGTACTGCAGTATATAAATAATATTAATATTATAAAGTATTATATAGCACAGTGTCGTTATTATTAATTCAAACTAAAAATATTATAATTAATTTTCATTATTTGAAATGAAGCTGAAATAACAATAAAATAAAAAATATATATAAATAAATACTATACTAGTATAATAAATCATACAAATTATGGATATATAATATAAAACTATAGCCTAAATGAAAGACAAAAAAGTGATAATGATGTTGATACAATGGCAGCATGATTTGACACAGTTCACACATTTTGCCACTGTGAGAAAAGAAGAGCAAAACAGTATGTATCTTGAGAGTTTTACAGCCACAGGTGAATCCCACCCCTGCTAAAGGGCTCTCCCCTATAAAAAGAAAAAATCCCAGGTCTGGATTCAACAGACAGCAGGAGGAAATCCCCATGTTACAAGGAAGTTGTTTTGGAATTTACATGCATGAGTACTTCTCGGGACATACCGTGGAAGAGAAGAAATACTCTGAGATCAATGATGTAATCAGCCAGATCCCAACACAATGAGTATGTTTACATGGACAACAATATTAGGACGTTGGATGGCGTTGCATGGGGACGTAATGACGTGTGCCATTAATCGAGGTATGTACTATAACATGTAAAACGGGAACATGAAAGGAATATTCTAAAGGCATCTCATGTAGTAGTAGTAGTAGTAGCCCTTTATTGTCACTAGTCACAAGTACCAGCGAAATTAGCCATCAACCTGTCCATTACTTACATACAATATGACAAGGGGGTAGACAGAACAGGAAGACAGGGAATTGAAGAAATATACAGCATACATAAGGTAAGAGAGGAGAAAAAAAACAACCCCCAGACTATGCTCCTTTTGGGAGTACAGTGTGAGAACAGGAAAAAAACACCTCAGCAACAAAAAGCACATAATCACAACACCTTAATCATAATATTGCCTTTAGAATAAGATAAATAATTAGATTACTGATGTCCATATAAACATAGTCAGACTTAGATTTTCATAACATAAGGCTGATAGTCTCACTTCCTCACAAGGTATACTATCTGAATAATTTGAGGCATGGCATACTGTAATTAAAGGTTCTAGTGAAAAACCCTTCAGTCCCATGAGGAACAGTTCAGAGAATATGGACGTCACATTTTCCATGTCAGTTTTAAAAAGAGTTTTTTCTCTTTCAAGACACAGCACAGTCTATGGGGCTTGTTGTGTAAAGGTCTAGGCCTGTGTGTTCAAAGTGCAATAATTGACAAGTATGCAAAAGTTATATGACAAATTCAGCAAAAACACCAGAATAAAAAAATACATCTGCTTTACTTGTGTGTGAGAGAACTTCAATAGTTTACACTACACTAATCACTAGACTACTGGTAAATGAAATAGGATGTAAACACTTCCTTTTCTCAGTCTGTCACTTTTTTGACGTATATAGGCTATTTTAAGTAGGTGTTAATTGACACCTACATATGAATATGTTTGGGAGTTTTTAGATGTTGGGGGACTGCTAAGAACGCAGCCTTCAAACTTTATTCTCTGAACTTTGTTTTGTTTAATCTTAATGTGGTTGTTAAATGCTTCAAACTGTATTCAAAAAGTTCAAAGGAAATTAATTTGTGAAATTAAAATACTAATTTGTCTCCCAAATTATGTGTCAGTTTCATAGTTTGCCAAAATATAAAAGTTAATGGCCCGGTTTCATAGACAGGGCTTAGCCTAAACCAGGATTAGGCCATAGTTCAATTAGGACATTTAAGTAATTTTTATAAACATGCCTTAGAAAAAAAAAAACATTACTGGCGTGCATCTTAAGACAAAACAAAGGCACTGACATGTTTTAAGATCAGTCAGTGCACGTTTCTTTCAGTTGAAACAGCTCAGATTTACATTTTAGTCAAGGACTAGGCTTAAGCCTTGTCTGTGAAACCGGGGGTATAGTTCATAATTAAAAATCATAGTTAGATTTTTAAATTTTCGCAATGTTAGGGTGGTTGTCTGGGCATTGCTACAGTGTTATGGACCGTTGCTTTCACTCGGCGGCCATCTTGGCATTGCTCCCTAGGCAGATATTTCCATGTACAGTAAGTACAGATCCTCTCCATTTGAACAGGGAAAGACATACATCTTAGAAGCTAGATAGATAGTGTTATCCTTAAATAACTGATTACAAATAATAATATTAACAACATTATAAATGGTATCACAAACTGTGCTTCTTTTTTAGTTAGATTTTAGTCCTGCTAATGCGCATGCGCACTTCAGCGTCAACAAACAGGTGATCGAACCAGCTGCACTTTTAACTCTAATTTTAAAAATAAGTTACTAAAATAAGTTACCTATTATTATTATTATTGTCTGAAGTACCTGTAGTAAGTAGGGTTAACTGGTTGCCATGGTCGTCAGGGCTTCTTTACAAACATTAGGCCTACCCTATATTTAAGCTGAAGTGCGTTGCTGCTTGTTTAAATGCAGTAACGTTAACTGATTTAAATGCGTTGCGGGCAAGTAACATACCGCTTTCACGTTCACAATACTAATACAGATCTAGTTTGGATTTCATTTAAAGTCCAGTTTGTCTTTTACAGCATCGTACAGTGATTTGTTTGTGTCGGCTGTCCGCCATCTAGCGGTTAATCGTTATGCTACACTTTAATAATCTTTCATACATATTTGGAAATCCGTGTTTTATTTTACTCTACAAATGTGAGAGAGTACAACCATCAATACAGCAATGTAATAATACATAGCCATACATAATGCTTAAACGAGAAGTCAGATAAAGGGGGGAGGTGTATGACTTCATTTTTTCTTTTTCCATCTTCATGTAAGCTGCATTTAAAGAAACTGGCTTATAATAAATAGACATGCCACAAACCAAGTTCTCTGTCAGACAAACAGTCTAACTCAGTTTACTATTTGCCGGCACTTGATGGGTGATGTGACATATGTTTTGGTCTCCTGAAGTCCAATGAAGAAACATGGATCATAGAAGACAGTGCATGCTGCTCGAGGTAATAAGACAATTCATTTATTTAATTATCTTGTTTTAATCGTGAGTAAGAATATGTGTTACAGGAAAAACGTCCTCTTGTGCTCGTTTCTAGTATTGCATATAAGTATTTCCTGCAACACTAAGTATCTAATGCTTAAAACATTGTAGAAGTAATGCAATATTCTTTAGATCACATCTGATGTATGTACATCTGTTTATTCCTGTTTTTGCACCAAATTATTGCTTGAATATTGAAATTATAGACTAGAAACGACTATTAGCACACATTGGAGCACCAAAATAATTTTTTTATTCCTGTTTTTGCACCAATTTCTTACTTGAATATTGAAATTATAGACTAGAAATGACTATTAGCGCACATTGGACCACCAAAAGTAAATATTTATTCCTGATTTGCACCAATTTATTGCTTGAATATTGAAATTATGGACCAGAAATGACTATTAGCACACACGGGTGCACCAAAACTAAATTTTGATAATATACAGTTGATTATTGACCAAAAACTGCAGAAAGTGAGGGGGAAGTTAATGTCATGAAACCTCAAAATGTCGAGGTTGATTTCACCCTAAAATCAAAAGGAAAAATACTTTGATTAAAGAAAATTATGATTATTCTTAGGACCTTTATTTGTTTGTTTATTTAGGATATGATTCATTTAGGATTAATTTTCTTTTTTTACAAAATAGAATCTCTCTTTTTTTTCTTTAGATTTTTGGAGCAAAACATGACCTGTTTATATGAGATTCACTCAGTTTTCAATGTTGGAAAAATGTAATTTAAAAGCATTTTTTGTCATTGTTAAAATTTGCCAGACAGAGCATTTATTGAAGAAGACTGCGACGCTGTAGTATTCACTTAGATTTAAGGAAAAGGTTAAGCGGTGTGTAGTTCCTTCAGCTGCCTCAGAGCCGATGCGAGGTGAACTTTGCCCTCTCGCTGAGTGTTACGTGTGACCTCGCTGACCTTCAGAGGACTCAGATTCAGATCAAAGATGAGGCTGTAGTTCTGTAGCAGGCGTTTGGCTTGGTCTCTATCCACATAACCTGAAAACCAGTGCTGAAAATATCATTTCATCATACAAAATCAGATAATTGATTTTAGTCTATCATTTTCTATGAGTCACAGTGCTTTAAAATGTGCTTCAAACAGGGTTTTATACCTGTGTTTTGGGTGTCACACATTTGTAAGGCCATCTCCATCTTCTGGAACCTCTGAAGCCATGTTTCTCTTTGTTCTGCATTCACTTCGCTCCTGTCGCTCACTGATTCCAGGTCAGTACTGACCACTGACACATCCCAGATCTCTGCCTGAGAGGATCATGTTCAAAAACATCAGTATAAAATGATAATATACTGGGTAGTTTTGTCAGGCTCATTGACAGACCTCAACACTTTGCTGTTTCTCTTCTTGTACAGCTTTCTGTATGAACTGCAGCAAGTCTTGATAGTGCACCTGCAAAGCAGCATGGTGAGTAAAATGCACTGAACATGATAGAACATAAAAATCATTTCATATGAAAAAATGACAAACTTTAATGTAAATAATTCCAATAGAAATCCATATATGCATAAAAACAAAATAAAAAATAAAATTAGTAAAATGTATTATCTTTCTCAGAAATTGAACTGAACCACTCATAAAAACACATACAAGTCATGTTTCATCATCCCAAACTATAAAATTATATATATACACACACACACACACACACATATACTGTATATAAAAAATAGTGTATATTTTTTGTAAATATATAATCTATATTTACAAAAATCCAATATATAAAAAAATAAAATAAAATTACAAAATGGAAAACTGGGTAAATCCCAGAAAAACTTAAAAACTTTCTTAAAATCAAAAAAAAAAAAAAAAAAAAAAAAAAATATATATATATATATACATATATGTGTGTGTGTATATGTATATGTATATGTATTGCAGAAAGAAAATCAAACTAACTTTTTTTTTTTTTTACTTCACATGAAATGATAAATAAACAATAGTTTATAATAGTTTATTATAAATAATAGTTTATAATTTGTAGTTCTTACAAAATATTTTTTACAGCGTTTTTACACGTTTCATCTCAAAATCTAAAGAGAAAAGAAAAAAAAAATATTTTGCAGAAATAAATTTAAATCTATCTTCAGTACCAATATGCTTTAATTGTCATAAAAATAATGTCACCATGATAAACAAACAAACAGGTTAATAATGAAAACAGTCAGTGGTGTGCAGTGTAATATGAAACTTGTATATGAAATGAGGACAATTAATTCAGCATTCAAGTTTAGATTTCTGATTTAATCAATGGGTTTAATTTTTGCTGAACGCATATGTCACTGAAATTGTACAATGACTCAAATAATATGTGACCCTGGACCACAAAACCAGTCAAAATGGTCAATTTTCCTAAGATGAATAAATGAGCTTTCCATTGATGTATGGTTTGTTAGGATAGGACAATATTTGGCAGAGATACAACTATTTGAAAATCTGGAATCTGAGGGTGCAAAAAAAAAAAAAAAACTTTAAAGTTGTCCAAATGAAGTTCTTAGCAATGCATATTACTAATCAAAAATTAAGTTTTGATATATTTACAGTAGGAAATTTACAAAATATCTTCATGGAACATGATCTTTACTTAATGTCCTAATGATTTTTGGCATAAAAGAAAAATCAATAATTTTTACCCATACAATGTATTTTTGGCTATTGCTAGAGATATACCCCAGTGACTTAAGACTGGTTTTGTGGTCCAGGTCACATGCTATTTTCTGTAATTCCCAGAAGTTCTGCTTGATAAGTGATCTCCAGTACCTGCTCCGGGTCGGTGGTGTTGCTGAAGGATTGGAACATACAGGCCAGTGTGGTGAGCTTCAGAGGGAGCTGCAGTCTGAGGAACAGACATGTGAGTTCTGACTGATGGATGGTTCCTGATCGGGACGGATCCAGTGATGTCACTTCCTCTTCGATGATCTGGAATGTTTGTGGTTCCAAATCCTGCAGTTCTTCTGAGACAGATGAGAGGAGGCAGAACTCTGGACTGGATTTAATTGGCTCCTCTGTCTGGACATGTTGAGTAAGATTTTTATTTTTAATTTAGCATACACTATCAAAAGTTTGTGGTCAAATTTGTGGTGTTTTTTTTTTTTTAAAAGAAATTAATAATTTTATTCAGTAAGGATGCATTAAGTTGATGAAAAATGCCAGTAAAAACATTTATAATGTCAAATTAATAATAATTTATTTTATAGAATATTTATTATTTCTATTCATCAAATAATTAAAAAAAAGTCAGTTTCCACTTTCCACAAAAATATGAAGCAGCACAACTGTTTTCAACATTGATAATAATCAGAAATGTTTCTTGAGCAGCAAATCAGCATATTACAATGATTTCTGAAGGATCATGTGACACTGAAGACTGAAGTAATGATGCTAAAAATTCAGCTTTGCATCACAGGAATAAATTATATTTTTAAAACATATTCAAAAAGAAAACAGTTATTTAAATTGTAGGAATATTTCACAATATTACAGTTTTACTGTGTATATGCAAATATATGCAGCCTTGGTAAGCATAAGAGACTTCTTTTAAAAGCACAAACAATTTCTGACCTCAAACTTTAGTATTTGATTGATTTGATTAAAGACAGCATGCACATTATATCTTACCTTTGCCTCCATAATACGAGGATTTTGCATGAGTTGTTTTGAGTAACCCATGTTGGTTGTGGCTTTCAGATGTATGTAGGATCGTGATCGATCTCCACATGGTGCCGTCACACACCGTCTGTCAGGAACCTGGATCATTACCAAACCATTAGCATCCAGCTATCTTCTGCACAAGCTTCAGATTATATAGCACATTTCTTCCTTCTAGTAAACAATGGGAAGTGGATTTCAGAACCCTGGACAGCGCTGTTATTTTGATTGATAAGTACCAGGTTTCAGTACCATGGACAGTGCAACCATTTGACCTCTAAAGTCATCTGAAAACTGGTCAATGACAATCACACAGTGGTAAACAATGGTTAAGTTTTGCAAAATTACTGAGTTTGTGAGTTGGATATTACGTTTAACAGTCAGTGTAGTTTTTGATGTAGTTGATTTTTTTATTACCTGTCTGAGGGCATCTAACAGGTTTTCTGTGTGCTCAACTGGTCTCAGATGCTCCAGGTCATGAGAAGGTGATTTTCTGCTTGAATCTCCATCTGTGACTCTGTTAGGTGGACTGTGTCTGTGCTCCAAGCAGTTTGTTACCTTAAGATGATCTGTAGGACTATATATAATATTAAATGTATTTGTATATTTTTATTATTGTTAAAGGGGTCCTATTATGCTTTTTCACTTTTTGAATTTTAGTCAGTGTGTAGTGTGTATGTTTGGGCATAAAAAGATCTACAAAGTTACAAATCTCGAAGTCCATTCCAAAGGGAGATATTTAGTTTTTTAAAAATCCCTTTTCAAGAACTACAATGAATGGCTCGTTTGGACTACAAAGTTGTTTTCCTGTATTTGTGACATCACAAAAAAATCGAATCACTGTATCACTGAGAATCACTGTATTTGAAAATTATGGATGTCATTTTCATTTCATCTTGCATGTAATGTCTGATAAAGCAGCGTTTGTGAGCGGAGCTCTGCTTTGTGTACAGCGTTACCTCGATCTCTACCACTCCAACAGCGCCTCCTGCTGGCAGATAATTGATTTGCATATATATGCGGCCACAAATAATGTAAGTCTGTGGGACTATGGTATAAATAAATTCAACTGTATAACAGTTTCACTGCAATTCATGTTATAATGTTAGAATTAAAGAACAATAAACATAATACATATTACCGTTGCACTTATCTGTACATAGTAAATGCAGTTATTTTTAAGCTGTTGTTGACATGCTATCTAAAACGTGATTTAGCCAAAAAAACAACAACAATAACGTTACACTTTAATATGGCTATCCCCTGAAAAAGTGATTTGTGCGAAATATTTGGCTTTGGGGGGCGGGGCAGTCTGAAACAATAACGTTGACCACTAACCAATGTTTGATATTTGCAAAGATTCTGAAGGGGCGTCCTCTTGTTCCTTCAATATTCGCCAGCACTGGGACAGCTTTGTGGAAGGCGGGCCTGTGATCATAATCGTGTTTGTGCCATTAATTGTATGTGTAAAATGGCTTGCTGCTTGGCAAAAATATGTTCGCCAATTTTCAATGCCACTGACAGCTAAACCAATAATTTTTTTTTTCTCGGAAGGCGGGCCTTCAATAAAGATAATACATCGCTATTTTATCTTGTCACCATGTGCATCATTATTTTTAGGTTATATTTTGTGCGGTGTAAAAATAAATTCATGTTTAGTAATAGTTAATTTTGCTGCCCCAAAGCTGTAAAATTGACTTTGTAATTAAAAATTAAAAAATAAATAAATTAAACATAATTTAAAATATATTTAGATATATTTAAAATATATTTAGATATTTTTTTATAAATGTAATTTGTTTATCATTTTACATTTAATTTTTATTTTGATTATTTTTTTTTTTTTTACCTTTTTGTCCCATCAGTAAAATACTTAATTTGTTTCCCACCAACAATCTTCACCACCAGCTGTGGCATGATGATCTTCCCTGTGGTTTTCCATCCATCCATGATGTGGGAAGCTCCTACAGAGAAGATAATGAGACACAAACGAGTGATTGTTCAAATACACACATGCATATATTGGGCATGAAAAGGAATCGCATGCTTAAAAATGTCTGAATGTCACTGCATTACATGACAAGATGTCAAACCTCAGAACTGACTTCACTTTGCTGAGGCAATTTGACTTTAAACACTGTAAATCTATAAGATACAAATGCTGCGAGGTTGGTGTTTGAATGCTGAAAAGAAGCAAAAGAAAACCTTTACTTACCCACTATCACTGAATCTCTGCTTTCTGTGTCTCTCAGGTCTATAAAACAGCTCTCTTAAACAGACCAGCGCCCTTGTCCTGAGCTGATATGTGTCTGAGATACAAGCAGGGTGAGGTTAGGAGCAGCAATACCCACAAATAAGAGCACAGCCTGTTCTCTCTAGGGTTCTCTGGACTCCAGGGGTACAATCTCAACTGTGCCATGGTTACCTGACCAGCCCAACCTCTCTGCCACAGCCACTTCCAGTACATTGCTACATACACAGATAAGAGTGATTTATTACAGTCATTCTGCCTGACTACACAATGATAAGGTAAATTAATGGGTTTTAAAAGCCTAAAAATGGTCTTCTAGCTTATTGAATAATTGAGTAAATGGCATTTTATATTATTATTAGTGCTGCCAAACAATTAATCGCATCCAAACTAAAAGTTTTTGTTTGCATAATATATGTATGTGTGCTGTGTATATTTATTATGTATATATAAATACACACACATGCATGTATATATTTCAGAAAAATGTTATGTTTATATATTAAATATATTTATTTATAATATAAATTTTATGAATATAAATAAATATAGACATGTAAATACATGTAAATACATAATAAACATAGACAGAACACACACATATATTATGCAAACTAAAACTTTTATTTTGGATGCGATTAATTGTTTGGCAGCACTAATTATTATTGTTTTTTTATTTCATATTTTTGTTACTTTTATTATATTGTTTAGTATTTGTTTAATTTAGCCTTGCAATAATAATAATAATAATAAATGAATATTATTTTGTAAAGAAATTTATTTTTGGAATATTTATATTTTGCATTAGCTTATTTTAGATTTGTATTTTATTTTATGGTATTTTTTTATAATATTTATATTGCAAAGGTTGTAAATTTTAATATGATACATGTTTACAAGGTACTTAATTTGAAATAGTCTGTAAATAAATAAACTCTATAAATAAATAAATATGTAACATACTTTTAAAATATCAATTCATTTAGGCCTTTATGATTCATTTGTTTAGCCGTCAAGGCTGGTGATATGAACTTTCACCTCTAGGGGGTGACCTAACACAGGAAGTAGACATTTCATTCCCAATCTTTCAAGTGAGCACTGACAGTACTTTCAGGTCAAGATCACATTAGTAATCAACAGCACATTGCTCATACTTCAAGATTTATTTATTGTTCTTCAGTTCAACGGCATGATGAAGTCTTCCAGCCAGTGTTCCCATCATGCTGATCCTATCAGATCTGTAGGCTACTCTCAGGGTGTAATTATTTTATCCATCAGGATAAATGACTAGTCTGTAGTTTATTTGATGGCAGTAAAGCTGCTAATAGAATCAGTTGTAATTTTAGCACAATTCTTGATACGCTACAGGGAGACACAGACAGGTAGAATCGGGTTAATTACCCGTGGAGGAGCTCAAACCGGTTAATCCGCTGTCTTGGATTGAAACGTGAGCGCAGAATGTGCTTCTGATTGGACTCGCAGTGGTCAAAGGAAAGGCCAGCACGTGGTGGATGAAGAACACAAGTCTAATAAGCGCCGCGGTTCCCTATTTTGTTTGATTTGTGCAAATTAAGGCGTGAAAGTGGCTCTTAATGGATGCGGAAATAGCCGGTTTTGGGGAGCATCAGTAGTCGCGGCACATCCCAGTGTTTCTGCCTTTCTAAACGGCTTAACACGGTTGAAGTGTGAAAGTCAGACGGCTAATTCTGATCTTAATGATCCAAATGCGATCCAGCCGGCGGAGGCTCGGACTCCCTCCACGAGGCAGATTGCACAGCCTCGAAACCTCAAAGCAGCATAAAATCACAGCGCTAACACACAGAGTTCACTCCAACTCCAGAGGCAGGCAAAGACGGTTAAAAAAAGCCAACTGAAAGATGAAAGAGAGAGAGAGAGAGTTGGTTAGAGATCTGGGATGGCAACTGAAAGACTGTAGGTTCAAACCTCACAAGAGGTGATTGAGGAACTCCACTGAGGCTCTAATCTATAAGATTCTAATGAACGTGTAAAGATTACTATTGGAATTCTGTCATAATTTGGAATCAGTCCTGATGGGATCAGATAATAAATCCTCTTAGAATTAAATAAGATCCTGAAATTATACAGGATTTTTCTAGTGAATGATCTTTATCAGAGCCTTGCTTGTATTTGAATAATGTACTTTTGTTATATTGGAATGCTCTTAGAAAATTCACAGTCCTTCTGGATTGCTTCCAAATTTTGATAAAAAAATAATAATTCAAAAGGTTTCCAATTTCTGATTGAACATAGTCGGAAGTGGTGTCAGGATTGCTATTGCTTATCGTGCACGACACTAGCATGTTGTGGTGAGATTCGTACAGGTCAGAGTTTGTGTAAGTTCTTTTCTGAACAGATATTGTCATTTTTATAAATTGCCTGCTCAATGCATGCTTAAGCTGCAAAACAAACAAACAATTGACTTGAGGCTCAGGAGGACAAAGATAAATATTTTATCTGAATGTCATGACCCTGTATAGATAAAAGGAAGTCTCTTATGCAATTTGTCACTCTTTTTTCATCTAATGAAATTTGTTTGTTCATGAATTCCACTAATCCAGCATTTTTTCCCTAGGACATCCAAATTAATCCATTTAAATTTTTTTATTTCATATTTATTTATTTATTGTTCTGCAACAGGATTTATAAAACTAACCTGCAATGTACAGAAAACTACATTATAAATAAATATGAATAAAATAAGTATATTGTTTTGTTTAAAATCTAAGTTATTTTTATGGATTTTAATGTTAATATTTAGGTATAAGGAAGCATCTTGTGTTTTCTCAAGTGTTACATTACTGCAGCATTTTTTTTTCCTTCCATTAATTTTTTAATATATATTATTTAATGTAAAAATATTTATTTATTTGTTTGGTTGTTTGTTTATTTGTCTGCAGGATTTATAAAAACTGTACTATAAATAAATATTAATAAAATAAATATATTATGTCATACAAAATTGATTTCATTTTAATTGAATTGAATTTTATTTTGCATATTACTAATCAAAAATTAAGTTTTGGTATATTTACGGTAGGAAATTTACAAAACATCTTCATGGAACATGATCTTTACTTAATATCCTAATGATTTTTGGCATAAAATAAAAGTAGATAATTAGACCCATACAATGTATTGTTGGCTATTGCTACAAATATACCCGTGCGATTTAAGACTGTTTTTTCTGGTCCAAGGTCACATATATAAAACCGCATTAATAACTATTAATAAAATAAATATATTATTTTATAAAACATGTTTATTTATTATTTTTTGGTAACACTTTAGAATAGGGAACACATATTCACTATTAACTACGACTTTTCCCTCAATAAATTCCTTATTTGCTGCTTATTAATAGTTAGTAAGGTAGTTGTTAAGTTTGGGTATTGGGTAGGATTAGGGATGTAGAATAAAGTCATGTAGAATAAGGCATTAATATGTGCTTAATTACTACTAATAAATGGCTAATATTCTAGTAATATGCATGCTAATAAGCAACTAATTAAGAGACCCTAAATAAAGTGTTACCATTATTTTTTATTAATATTTATTTGTCTTACAACAGGGTTTATAAAATTGTCTTGTCTGGTGATAAAAGACCAAAACTTGACTCAATCTTGGCTTAGAATTACGACATGATTTGAGCATTAACTTAGACTTTGCACCAGAGACCTGTGAACATCCCATGAAGATTTCTAGTTCTTAGTTGCTCTGAATAAGTGCATCTGCTAAATGCCTTGAATGTAAATGTTACTCCAAAAGAACTGTCTTTTATTATTACTGTAAGTTACTGTAGATAAAAGTGTCAAAGAATTGACCAATTAATCATTATTGTGAGTCCGTTTGAACATGTGCATCTGAGTGTAAGAATAAGTTGATGGAGGTCATGACAGAGACAGTGTGAGAGACTGAAGTGTGTGTTTGTGTGTGTGATAGAAAGAGTGATGTATAAGAGGAAGGTGCTGTGGAGACTGACAAGGTGATGAATCACCACTTACATCCTTTTTATTTCATCTCACGACATCCCATTATCGTCCAAACCCTCGCACACTTACACATACACCGTATCAGGACGGCGTTTCTGTAGAGAGCAGCCATTTAAACGTGTGTGTGTGTGTGTGTCTTAAGTGTGTGTGTGTGTGTGTGTGTGTGTGTGTCTTTGTGCTGTACAATGGAACATAAAATGTCTTTGAAACATGGAGAAAGAGAGGGAACTGAATTTGATGCGCTTTCCTGACATTTTTCATAGTACGATGCGATTCAGCGTGTTTTCATGTAACTGAAAGGCGTTTGTTCACAACATTAATCATGTAAGTGTGTTTGCTATCTTGCAGACAGACTGATAGGGCTGAAATGAAGATGAATGAAAACCACAAGGCTCATGGGTGTCGCATTCAAACATTTATCTCAGGACGGTTTATTTAAATAGTCATTTTTGTTTCATTTTTACTCTCTCGTTA
This sequence comes from Schizothorax lantsangensis, assembly GCA_027422415.1. NCBI lineage: Eukaryota > Metazoa > Chordata > Actinopteri > Cypriniformes > Cyprinidae > Schizothorax > Schizothorax lantsangensis. Next base: position 23,012,786 of record CM049862.1, read on the forward strand.
TCATAAGTACTTCCATTCATGCTTGTAGGCCTTTACAAATGCAAAGTCATCCTGGTTTCAGTTGTGTTGAACGATAAATCTTTGGAGATTCTGCTCAATGTTTTTCTATCAGGCTGAAATCATAATGATATGTTTAACGGTGTCCTGATAAGGTTGGTTGAGCATTAGCGAGGATGGGATTTCTCTGTGGCTTGACACTTTCCTGGGCTGTAATCTCAAATCAAGATTTCATGTCTTCTCATTTCAAAAGCAGACACAAGCTGCTCTGTCTTACATAAGACTTTACTATTTATTTAGCTGTGAGGACGACCGGTGTTCATTATTCAAAACATTTATGATTACAGCCTCATTTGTGGAGTTGATTTTTGTGAGAGATCTTGTCATGAGTATGATTCTACCTTTCTGATGGCCAAACAAACAAACTCATAACCTTTAACCTACTAAAATCGAGTTTATATATCACAGTTCTGACTTTATAACATGCAATTGTGACTTTATATACTGCAATTCTGACTTTATAATTAGCAATTGACCCCTAGTTACTGTTGTTACATCCGACAAGCCATGGCGCGAATAAACGTGAATGAACATCAGAAGATATTTTGTTTCAACCACAGAAAGACGCCAATAGATACCATTTTTCAAGTTCAAGTCTGCTGATGTTAATCTACTCTACTGTCTGGTTTGTTTGTCAGACTAAATGGCAGATTTGGCATTATGATTGGTCAGATCGCCTGTCAATCAAATTTGTCAAAATTCTGAAAAAAAAGTCACGCAATTGCCAGAAAAAAGTCAAATCACCTTTATTTATATAGCGCTTTATACAATACTGATTGTGTCAAAGCAGCTTTACAGTGTCAACAGGAAAATAGTTTGTCAAAAGTCAGAATTGTGAGACAAATAGTCGCAATTACCTTTTTGTATTTTTATTCAGTGGCGGAATTCCACATGGTTAAGATGTCACTTGCTATGTCATCAATTGTTGACGCAACAAAAGTATTTTTCTTTGTTAGTTCATATTACCTAATACATTGATGTTAAGAAGTCAAGCTATTGTAAAGTGTTAAAGTTTTAAAAAAGTACAGTAAGAATCCAGTACCATGTCGGCGCCAATAGCCTTGTGGTTAATGTGTCGACATATAGCGCAACTGCTCTCACGGCGACCTGAGTTCGATTCCCGTCTCGAGGTCCTTTGCCGATCCCGCTCCCCTCTCTCCTCCCAGTAATTTCCTGTCATCTCTCTACTGTCCTATATGAATAAAAAGCCCATAAAAACAACTTAAAAAAAAGAATCCAGTACCATTGTGATGCACAGTATGTAGTGAACCAGTGTTTGTTACGTTATTGTGTATTTTAGCATAACTGGAATTCTGTATTGACCAATCAGCATCCAGAATCAGAACTCAGATCTGTTTTGCAATCGCTCATTATTACACATGGATAATGAATGATTCTGGACAGATGTGTTTCCCATCATCTCTATCAGTATGATGTATTCAACGCAGCAGCTTTTTCCTGCCATAATCTCCTTGTTTTTGTCACTCTTGTTGAAGAGTTCTGTCGCGGCGATTTGCGAGACGGTCTCTAATTGATCAGCTTGACAATTAAACGCAGAACAAGGCCTGTCTCTCTGTTTGTCTCTCTCTCTCTCTCTGCCTGTCTGTCTTTGTATGTCTGGCAGCAGCCGCTCTGAATCAGGTTATCCTCTGACAGATAATGGATGTAGCCGGTATCTAAGCATGCTCCCCAAAGCCAGCTCAATCCCTCCAACAAGATAAAGCTGACAAATTATGCGGCCCGAAAAAAACTTGCAGGAGGAGAACCAGAGAAAGAGGCGAGGATGTAAAGAAAGAGAGGACACAGGTGAGAGAACAAATGTGCTTAGAGATTAATTGATAATTTGGTGTGTGATTCTCTCGTCGTTAACCTTTAGCGCAGCGCAAATGACGCGTCACTCCATTTAAACAATGGGGTTGTCCGCCGCAGCCGATTGTGTATCTGCTGTCAGGAGGAGCATTGATCAAGAGCTCCACATCAGTCTAAATGTGCAGGAGTCTCTCAGCGCTCCGTTCATTCATCAAACAAGCCTCCTCCTGCTCGCGTCCATCCTTATTAATGTCCTCTATGAATGTCAGCACCTCCCTCGTAAGTACGGCCATGGGAGAGCGTCGCACATCCTTCATACTTCCTCAAGGTCTTCAGGAGTTTTAGGGAAACTGAAGAATGGCGCTGAAATTTTTCCAATGGGCCTTTAAAGGAACAATTCACCCATAAATTTAATCATCATTTAAAGAAATAGTTCACACAAAAATAAAAATTCTGTCATTAGTTACTCACCCTCATGTCGTTCCAAACCCGTAAGATCTTCGTACATCTTCGGAACACAAATTAAGATATTTTTTATGAAATCCGAGAGCTTTCTGACCCTCCATAGAATCATTAAAATAGTCCATGTGACATCAGTGGTTCAACCTTAATTTTATGAAGCTACAAGAATACTTTTTGTGCGCAAAGAAAACAAAAATAACGACTGAACCACTGATGTCACATGGACTAGTTTATCGATTTCTTTGCTACGTTTTTGAGCCTTGAACATGGTAGTTGCGTTGCTGTCTATGGAGGGTCAGAAAGCTCTCAGATTTCATCAAAACTATCTTAATTTGTGTTCCGAAGATGAACGAAGGTCTTACGGGTTTGGAATGACATGAGGGTGAGTAACTAATGACAGAATTTCCATTTTTGGGTGAACTATTCCTTTAATACAAATTTCCAGTTAAACTTTTTGATCATTTAAAGCAATTTGGGGTTTAACACTACTTTGCTCTTTGGATTTTGGATTTTCTGCACAATAGATCACAAGTAGTTAAAATTAATAATACATTTTCGAGTCCTAAGACAATAAGTGTGGGGCTCCACAAGAATGTGTACTTTGACCATTGCTGTATTCTGTGTACACTGATGACTGTGTGTGGCTTTGTAAATCAGTGCAAATTTTTAAGTTTGCAGATGCTCCTACATTGATTGGTCTAATAACAGTCAACGAATCGGACAATAGAAGGGAGGTGTCTACTTTGTTTCGAATGGAGTTGTACCCTAAAAACAAAGGAAATGAGGTTTGATTTCCGACGGAGGACAAATGCAATTAATTATTAACGGTCATGTACTTTACAAAGCTTTAAGTTTCTTGGGACTAACATCCCTGCATCGTTGAAGTGGGACGACAACCTAAAATCCCATGATAGTTTTTTTTTTTTCTTAAGACGGCTTAAAAAGTTTGTCGTAACTAAAGTTGGAATGTAATTTTCTAGAGCTGTGATTGAAAGCGTGCTGGCTTTCTCAATTACAGTGTGGTTTGGTAGCTCCACAGCTCAGCAGAGAAGTCAGATTAGTAATATAATACGGGCTGCCTCGAAAATTATTGGTTGTGATCTTCCCACTATTGATGAGATTTATGTCTCACGTTTGCAGAAAAAAAAGGGTCTAACAGTCCTGAAAGATTTCACACTTCCAGCCAGATACCTCTTCAGGCAGACATTTTCTGAACAGCACTTATTGTAGGATTGTTCATGCTCTTAATTCCTCTAGCATTTATCCATCTCTATTTCACTCCCTGTAACTGATAGCACATATATGCATTTATGTATTGTGTGCTATTTTAGCTCACCAAGTAAAATTCTGAACAACTAGGTTGTTATGGCATTAACTAAATAAATAAATAAAGGTGCATGGAAACACTTAGATATGGATATAATTTCCAAAATTTAGAAGTCATATTTTAATTTTCTGTTATTTCATTCAATTTGACATTTTATTTTATTTTACATTTGTTTTGTTTATTTATATTTTATTCATATTATATTAAAAATTACATAGATTAATTTTTAAAGTTGAGTAGAACCTTAGCTGGTAAAAAATGTCTTAAAGGCTTGCTTCATAAGATTTAATATATCATCATACAGATTACTTTAATGATGCTTTAATGGTGTTTTTTAATCATTTTTAGAGCTTGATCACTATATATTGTCATTGTATGGAAAACATGTGTGAACATTCGTCTAACTTTCTCCTCTTGTTTTCCACAGAAGAAAGTCATACGGGTTGGAACGACATGAGGGTGAGTAAATGATGAAATAAGTTTCATTTTGGAGTAAATTATCCCTTTAATGTCACCTTGGAAGATTTTCTCTACTTTTTGTTTGAGATTTCAACCCCCCAGAAAAAGACATGCTGACCTGATTCGAAAATTACCTGAAATTGTCTCGACATCAGTTGTTGTCATGCAATAGAGTATTGTTGCTGGAAATATCTGGAGCAGGTCCGCTGTGACATAATTATTCAAGGAGCATTTTGTCTAACCTTCACAAACGGCGCCGTTCATCCATTCAGAGCCTGGTGTTTGGGTGGGAAATGTAGCAGGACCAGGGTTCAGTGTGGGACCTCAGGAGGCAATGAAGCAATACGTTTCCATCTTTCTGAAGGTCACCTGACCTACATGTGCTGCAGGAAGTTGGATACATTTTTTTACTGCCAGTTTGTACAGATTTATCAGTGTCACTCCTTAAAATGTGAGTAAATGCACATATTTTGTTCCTTTTATAACATTTGTCAGGGATGCTTTGTAAGGAGTGGATCAAAACAGATCCTGTTTACTTACTAATACATGTTCCAGGTGTTTTTGTGCATCTTTTATCAGTACTAAACAAAAACATGACTTATTTTAGCTCTGAATGATGTTTCTTGACAATGATTTTGGTTGGAGTCATTGTCCATCCTGTGCCAGTGACGTTTCATGTTCTGAACATTTTACGCCATTGCTGAGATATTTTAGTTGTTCTAGAAATGGCAATAAATAATATAGGAGAGCACTCACATATCAGTCCTAGAGATGCGGCTGACCTAGAAAGACAGTAAAAACACAGGAGGAAAATAGACAAAGGGTCACTCAGTCAGTTCAGCTGCTTTATCTTCAGCCCCTCACCATGTGCTCAAAAACCCTGTGGTGTTCAAAGTCACATAAGACCTGTTGGAAACATTTCCCTGAGTTGAACCAGTATGTAAATATTCACTATATTGCAAAACCACATACAAGCTGAGTCTTCCACCCACTTAGACTGGCTGATTGGCAGGTAAAGTGACTAATGCTGCATTCAAGTCCTCTGGAAATCAACATGATGTGCGTTCAAAAGATTTTTGCTAAAGTGAAATGTTTTTGCTCGATAATGTACTTCTGGAAGCATTTTAGCACTAATGCATCATAATGAAGGGCAAAGGATGTGCATTTGGTGAGTAATCATTGTTTTTTGTGTTTCTTCTTCTCTCAGAGAATGATGGGAAATGTAGTTTGAAAGCATTAGTCTGTCTCCTCATGAATCAGCTAAACGGCTAGTGTTTTCTGGCTAGCTCTATAGCAGTTGTTAATAAACAGTACTCTAAATGTGTACAAAACTGTAGCAGTAAGATCTATTTTTTAAAGAAGTTTATTCAGCAAGGCCACACTAAATTGATCAAAAGTGACAGTAAAGGTATTTATAATATTTCTATTTCACAAAAGATTTCTATTTCAAATAAATGCTGTTCTTTTGAAAGAATCAAAGAATTCTGAAAAAAAAAAATTCTCCCAAAAATATTAAGCACAACTGTTTTCAACATTAATAATAAAAATGTTTCTTGAGCATCAAATCAGCATATTTGTATGATTTCTGAAGGATCATGTGACACCGAGACTGTTCATCTAAGAATGTTATATCATGGTTTTGCACATATATTAGGCGGCACTACTGTTTTCTACATTGATAATAATGAGAAATGTTTCTTGAGTAGCAAATCAGCATATTAGAATGATTTCTGAAGATCATGTGACACTGAAGACTGGAGTAATGATGCTGAAAATTCAGCTTTGCATCATAGGAATAAATTACATTTTAAAATATATTACAACAGAAAACAGTTATTTTAAATTGCAATATATTTTCAGTGATTTTTAAAACAGATCAATCCCCCGTATACTGCGACTGTATTTGATTCAATTCTTTACACAGTTTTTCTTTTAAAAACATTTCTATATATCTTACATTGCTTATAAGTATGTTTTAATTAAAATAGTTATGAATTTAAATGAACTCTCTGTAGGTCTGCCGTCTGAGCTGACATTATATTTGACATAATTCAAAGGTAGAAATTAAGTTTGATATTGAGCTGAATGAGACTTGAATGAAACCTTTTTTCCGTGAAATTTTGAAGAGTAAATGTTCGGTTTTCAAAGAGCTGTGGCTCACGGATGATTGCCTCCCCACCTCTATGTCATTTCATGACAGTGTGTGAATCCGCCGCTGATAAGGAAGCTTTACTGACAGAGAGACTGACGGTCTGTCATGGGCTCATTGCACATTGGAAAAAGCCTGTCGCTTGATCGGGTTTAACTCGCTACTGAAAGGGGTCAGTGCTAGATTTACCCCAGGTGCTCATGCGTTTCTATAAATGCTAACCAATGCAAATGGCCTCACTGTTATCTCTCAATTATGCCAAATTATTTTAATCCAACAATACTTTAGATCCGTAATGTGTGCCGGGAATGACGGATGCCAGCTGTTCTTCAAACTCGGACAATGCCTGTTTGAGCTGAAGCATTGATGGCTTCTCTTTGCAATAGTGCTCCAGCTCGCCCAGGGGACGAGGACAGATAATGGAAGTTCAGAGCCGAAAAGCTTGAGGGTTTGCTGGGAACGCCATGTGCCTTTTCCCTCTGGATCCACCTGAAGAGAACCTGAAGGATTCATTCAAACGGCACAGAAAGGCATAAAAAGAAACTGGAAATGCATGCTTGAAATGCTAAGATTTGATATGATTGAAATATGTCACATGGTTTAGTGTTTCTGTACATAGTACATTGACTCGAGTCAACAGTAAGTCTATTACTGTTGAAATAGTGTCTCAAACACTTAGAAATCTAAATTGCAGTGCAAATAGATACTAGCAATCAATGTACATTTACTTCTACAGTTGGTTAAGTATAACATACTGGATGTTTTGGTCACTTCTATGCTGACTTTGGCTGGTCATCATGGCTACACTGCTCAATCTGGCAACCTGCAACGATAACCAGTTTAACCAACTAGACCAGCAATGCTCCTTTAAAACCAGTTTTGGATTTTAAAACTCATGTACCTCATAAAACTCATAAGACTTAAGAAGACTTGGTACTCAATATATGCAACATTTAGATTACTTTTATGGTTCTTTTTTTCATCATCTGCTTTATTTTTCAGACATTTTCAATCTTCTCCCTTTGTGTTCCACAATAGAAAGAAAATCGTGCAGGTTTGAAATGAGTTTACATCGACTTCAACCTGATGTTGAGTAAATGGAAATTTTCATTTTTGGGTGAAGTGAACAAATCTGATTTATCACATCTGTTTATCATTTATTCTACTAAACTGGTTTAAGCAGTGTTAAATGCCCATTCACACCAAGAATGATCACTGAAGCTAACTATAACAATAACTGCATTAACATCCATCCACACCAACGCACATTAACATCTGTTTATTATAAGCACACTGAAGTTTTCTTGTCTTTTATCGTTGCTTTAAATGCTCGAGCTCTTTAAAGTCTAGAGTCTGGTGAATTCTGTTCTTAATCCTATTCTTATATAATAAGATAAATTAGCCTGTTAAAACTTTATATTTATTGTTCTTTGTGTGAAAGAGCCTTTACTATTTCTCATACTTAAAGTTAGTGATTTGATCAAATCTCTACACCCTTAGTGAACTCTGGCATATAATTTGAATGAAATATTCCTTAATTAATGTGTCTTGTTCAGGTCAGGTGCGCTTTTACTTTAGTAAGCGATGGCGGATGCAAAACAGGTGCCAAAATCCCATAGACTTACAATGGAGGAAGGACCCGAGCTATATTTAGTTGAGTCTAATTGTCTAGCAAAACAAACAAAAATGCACTTAGTGCACCTTTAATGACACGAAAATGACACATGTGTACATATGCATAAGTATTTTATGGAAAATCATTCATTAGGCTCATATCTAGGTCGACTCTCTAGGCACGAAGCGTCTGCTCTCATTGTGCTTGAATAGAAACTTGCTGGACGTTTATGACAAAACTCAGACACAATGTATGATTTTTAAGGGACACATTTATACTGTTCTCATAACTCTAGAAATTTGCATAGAGGAAATAATGCATGAATAATTTAACATCATGCACATCTAGCTCACTCATGAGTGACTGATGTGGAACGTACCACCGGCAGCAACTCTGTTAATGTCCGTCAGTTTGCTCACTTAACAAAACAAATGGGAAATGCTATACGCTAACAGATGATTCCAGTAGTTTTTCCATTAGCGAATGAATGAAATGTATTGCACATGTATTCAATGAAAAGGTAATCTGCATTTCTGTCTATGCTTTCTTTTCACAGAGATTATTATAATGCATTTTGGGATTGCCACCTTCAAATATTGGCCAAAACAAAAAGGTAGGATAATATAGTTTACCTGTGATGCCATAAATGCTATCTAGGTAGGTTTTTTATACAGTTATACAGTCCGTCATTTTCAGCTGTGCTGGTTTCGGAAGTAAAATTCCTATTCATTTTCCCCATACTGATTTCAAAAGTGTCTTCGTTAAAGCATCATAAGCCATGAACCAAAACAACCAGCTACAGGGAATCACAACATTACAAACTTACAAGACAAATGTATAAGACTGTTTACATAATGGTTTAATGAAGGAAAGAACTAAATTCCCATGAAGCATTGCGATTCAAATTAAAAACAATGGAGAAATATAAAACTGTTAAATGTTTTTGCTTTAATTATTTGTTGTTGGTTGTATCTATAGAATCGATATATGTTAGGTTTATTTATATATATATATATATATATTTGAGAGCATAGGGAGACTGACTCATATGTCATTTGCAGTGCTTATGGGAGTGGGCGGAGCTAAAGATCAGAGTGCTTTGCTCACTGTGCCTCTCTGATTGGTGGAATTTTCTGTACAGCATCATGGGTGATGTAGATTTTACCACAAATTCTGCTATTAAGCGTGATTATAGAAACATGTTGAATTAATGTGAACAAATGGGTTCAAGTAAAACATACAATCAAGCTCATAACTGATAAAGGTTTATCAGTTATTGTTACATATCAGTTTCCCTGTGGAGAAAATGACAACAGAGGCCTCACACATTCAAGTAACAAATGTTAAAGGGATAGTTCACCCAAAAATGAAAATTACACCATTATTTACTCACCCTCAAGCTATCCTAGGTGTGTATGACTTTCTTCTTTCAGACAAATACAATCGGAGTTATATTAAAAAATGTCCTGGCTCTTCCAAACCTTTATAATGGCAGTGAATGGGTGTTTCGATTTTGAAGCCCAAAAAAGTGCATCCATCCATCATAAAAAGTGCTCCACACGGCTCTGGGGGGTTAATAAAGGCCTTCTGAAGCAAAGCGATGCATTCATGTAAGAATAATAGCCATATTTAAAACTTTATAAACCATAATCTCCAGCTTCCGTTAACTAGAGTGTTCCAGCGGATGATGTAGGACGGAAACGTAACTTAAGCTCTGGTGAGAAGTCATGAATTAGAAGTACAAAATTAAGATTTTTAAGAAAAATGGATTTTGATATAAGCCAAGAGGAGATTGATTTTCCTTTGCTGTAAACAAAACTTGGTTCTCATCATATTCTCACCAGAGCTTACGCTACGCTTACGTACTACGTCATCCGTTTGAAAATGCCACTCTCTTGTAAATGCACATAACTCTGATATATCAACTCTGATTGTACTCATCTGTAAGAAGGAAGTCATATACACCTAGGATGGATTGAGGGCGAGTAAATCATGGAGTAATTTTCATTATTGGGTGAACTATCTCTTTAAAAACAAGGTGGATATAGTAGGCTTGGTGTATATTGCATTTGATCGTTTATTATCACTGTCTTAGTACATTAGGCATGTTAAGCGTTTTTCACATTAAGTGCTGTTGAACATCCCACTGTTTTTGTGATTGAAATACTGTAGCGAGTGCAGTTTGTTCTCAAATCTTTGCTTTTTTTCATGAGAGGTGACCTAAATATCTGTGGCTTGATATAGATGGAAATTCGACAGGCTTGTTCTCCAATTCTATAGATGTTTTATCTCCAGGTGGCATAATGTGACTGAAAATTTGAACTGAGGTTAACTTGGGTCTGCACAAAAATTGACATATGATGCACAGTACGCATTCTGTTACTTAATAAGCAGCTAGTCCGAGTAGTTTGGTAGCATGCTGTTCAGAACTTGTATGCACTCATTCTTGTTGGCTTTGAAGCGCATACGTGTTTTGAAGTAAGTGAATATGTCCGTGTGTGTATGTGGATGTGTTTAGGTGTGTGTCTGCTGTAATAAAGGTTAATAAGGACGTCTTTTTGCTGCCACACAGACAGAGCTGTCAGTCCGGCACAGAACGCGACTCCAACAGGTCTCCGCCACATGCCGCGGTAGAATATTTTAGAATATTAATTGCATACTTAGTATGCTGTTGTCATATGGCTTTTATTAGTATTCTATCAAGCCAATGAGGTGTGAGACCACCAGATGTAGCTCAAATGTCTCTCGCTGGGGGAGTTCCGCTATGTGTTGAGTTTGTAGTGTCAGATCAGCGCTCCACGTCTCCTGTTCATACTGTAAGTGAGATGATGAACACGGATGGGTTTATAAATGCTGTGGGCAAACAGTGAGTCTATGACTCAGCTTAATATCTCAAGGTCACAGATTTGAGCAATCAGAGATACAGGTTAAAAACCCCTCATGACACTTTACATGTTCAGCAATGTGAGATAAGTCAACATGAAACACCATTTGGAAGATAGATAGATAGATTGATATATTGACTGATTGATTGATTGATTGATTCTGAAACATGTGTTTGTTTCCCTAATTGTATTTATTAAATTGAAAGTAACTTATATAATTTGTTTGTGAGCTGTCAGCATAATCTCTTTGTGATTTATACTGATACAGATCTGCATACCTATTCTAAGTTTTTCTAGTCTTTCCAGTTCTTTTTTCTCTTAATTGGTCCAATTATTTTAAAGACTAAATCTGTGAAATATTCATATGCAAATGGTAATGATGAACGAGACAGAAAGAGAAACATCTTAGATGGGCTACAGTGACTCATGACACTGAACACGCTCAATAAATCAAGACGACAGAGAATGTGTGTGTGTTTGTGTGTGAGAGATTGTGTGTTTCTGCTCTCCTCTCGTCTTAGGCAGCTGAGGTCAGTGCTCTTGACCTGCTTAAATGCCACAGTCACTGAGCGCTTTATCTGCACCACGCAAATGATCAGCCCCTCATCTGTATTCAGCAGCCCGTCTCACACACACTCTCTGTTTACCACATAACCTCTCAAGCACAGCAATAGCATTATCTCACGCTATCACTCGCAGTCTTTTGCACCCGGAAAACTTGATATGCAGGTCCAACAGATATGAAGTAGATGTGACCTGTTCGTCTTGTTGATGCAAATGCTTAAGATGACTTAACTAGGATGAGAAAACACTCTTTATATATGATATAGTACATATAGTGTAGTTATTTAAATATAATATAATACAATATTTTAAACATATATATATATATATAGATATATAGATATTTATATTTAAAAAAATGAATTTACTATAATTTAAATATATTTATATATGATATAGGAGAAATAATTATTTAATTAGTAATTTAAATACAGTATAGTGAATTTAGTTAAATTTTATTTCAATTATTTTATTTAAAACTATTAAAATAATATAATAATTAAAATGATTTAAGTTATTACTTTATAATAATACTATTATATTCAAAGGTATTATATTTAAACAGAGGTGGACAGTAGTGAAGTATTTTTACTTTACTCAAGTAAATTTAAAAAGTATTTGTAGTTTGTAGTATGTGTTTTTCTTTGGAAAACTTTACTTCACTACATTCCAAAGCATAATGTCATACTTTTTACTGCACTACATTTCATAAAGTAAAGTTTTTTTTTAATTTGACCTTTTAATACTTAAGAACATTAAAAATGTAGTACTTTCTTGTACTCAAGTAAATCTTTGAATTACTTTTACTTGAGTAAAAGTATGAAAGTAATAGATTTCTAATGTAATTAAAGGAACACTCCACTTTTTTTGGAAATAGGCTCATTTTAAACCTCCCCTAGAGTTAAACAGTTGAGTTTTACCGTTTTTGAATCCATTCAGCCGATCTCCGGGTCTGGCGGTAGCACTTTTAGCTTAGCTTAGCATAGATCATTGAATCTGATTAGACCATTAGCATTTGGTCATCAAAAATGACCAAAGAGTTTCGAAATTTTTCCTATTTAAAACTTGACACTTCTGCAGTTACATCGTATACTAAGACCGACGGAAAATGAAAAGTTGTGATTTTCTAGTCTGATATGGCTAGGGACTATACTCTCATTCCGGCGTAATAATCAAAGAACTTTGCTGCCGTACCATGAGTGCAGCAGGCGCAGTGATATGACGCAGCGCCTGAAAGTAGTCCCCAGCTCAGTAGCCTATGATATAGCTGGAAATAGGAAAAATATCGAAACTCTTTGGTCATTTTTGATGACCAAATGCTAATGGTCTAATCCGAATCAATGAACTATGCTAAGCTAAGCTAAAAGTGCTACCGCCAGACCCGGAGATCGGCTGAATGGATTCAAAAACAGTAAAACTCAACTGTTTAACTCTAGGGGAGGTGTAAAATGAGCCTATTTCCAAAAAAAAGTGGAGTGTTCCTTTAAGTGTTAAATTATATTTAATATGAAACGTAGTGCAGTAAAAAGTACAATATTATGCTTTGGAATGTTGTGAAGTAAAGTTTTCTAAAGAAAAACACTGATAAAGTACTGACACATGAAAAGTCCTTTTACAGCAGAGTAAAAATACTTCACTACTGTCCGCCTCTGTATTTAAATGTAAATGTATATAACAATATAGTCGAATTTAATTAATGAATGGTTTTCTAGAGAGACTAGAAACAATAAATGATTTATTGTGTATTTTACTGTTTCTGTCTCTGTCCTAACCAGGTGTGACATGAGAAGTCTGTCCACACTGAAAGAGACACGGTGTGTGATGTACAACAGTAAAAGCCAATCAGAACATCTGGTGTTTAATGTGCAGTTTTTGGAGTGGGGTCTTTGATCAATGAGACTTTATTGTGGGCGAGGCTTGCCTGTTTCTCTTTATAATCTAAGTTTCCAGCTAAAATGTTTGTTTTCAAATAATGTGTCTTTAATACTGCACTAGCAGAATTCCTCACTTAAATTATTAAATATAAATTTATAGGTGCAATCCATGAAAACAAGTTTATGCATTTTTTTTTTTTTTACTGTGAAACACGTCAAAATGAATAATTAAAAAGTTATTTTTTGTAGTACATAAGCACACTGATTTTCTAGGATTTTCGGCTAATGGTTCTTTCTCTAAACTGCTTATTTTTTGCTGGTTGGGAAACTGTAAATTATTTAGTTTGCCATACAAAAAAATGTGCATGTTGACTCCTGTAAAATGAAGTCAGATAGCCTTTGTTGTTATTATGTGCAATAATTGGGTTATATTTAAGCTGGATATTCGCTATCAATCCCCAAAGCACTCGGGTCACTAGAGATTTGTGGTTTGTTGTAATGAAATCCAGTATTACAGTAAGACTCTGAAACGCAGCTGATTTTCAGTTCATCAAACTCTGTTTCCTCAAAAGATCAGAAAAAGCTAAATTCCTTCATGATCTGGCTTATTAAGATAAAATTATATGGTATTCTGGAATCTTTGCCACTAATTTATGCACTAATTCCAGTTACAGAACAAACAGGTTTCAACCACAAAGTGCATTAAATGCATGATGTTTATGTATAGCTTATACTGTATATGTTCATGTAATTTTCTGTAACCATAAACTGTTTATTTTTGGCTTGTTAACTGCTAAATTTAAGCAATTTAAAAGGACTGGTCACCCATAAATTCAAATTCTGTCATCCCCACTTTTTTTTCTTGACTTTATTTCTTCCAAGCAGGTGAATTTCTGAATGTTTTCCTTCTGAAACTTAGAAAGATTAATCAAAAATTCTCATTTTTTTCTTCCACAGAGAAAGTAACAGCACATGGAGTTTGGTTGATTAAAATATTAAATAATTAAATTAGCTATTTAAATATATTTATATATGATAGTGTAATTATTTAAATATTCTATAATATTTTTTAATATATTCAAATTAATATTTAAATAATAAAATGAAATAATTTGTATTTAAATATATTATATTGTACCTAGCATATTTTAAAATAGCTTAAATCTATTTTAGTTCATATTTAAATAATTTAAATATATTTAAATTATTATTTAAATATATATTTATTTGTGGACAAAACTTGGCTTGTTGATCCCTGCATTTAAATCATTTAAAGGAACAGTTCACACATAAATGGCAATTTTGTCATCATATACTCTTTTTGACTATTTCTTTTCAGGTGAAATTCTGAATCTTCCTCTCTGATGAAACTCGCGTCTTCCCAAATTCTCAATTTCTCTACCACAGAAGCAGCACATGGGGTTCTGACGTGAGGGTGAGTAAATGATGATAGAATTGTCATTTTTGGGAGATGACCTATTTAGGTAGCTGCACGCTGGATTATTACCTGCATGCGCTCCCAAACCAGCTGCTTTAATAACACAAACGACTCTTTACATTCAGCAGGAGGAGCATTATAAAGAGTGCATTTGTGTGTGTGTGTGTGTGTGTGTGGTGTGGTGTAAAATTGCATGTGATTTAAATGCATTGACTGGAATCCCCTCCGCATGTGTTTGTGTAATATGATCGAGCAGCTGTGATTGAGGAGAGAAAGCCATTTCATTCAGCCGTGTTTGTGTTTGTGTAATCATTACTTCCTTTTGGAAGCGTGCGCCTGATGGACTGATAACGAGGGTCATTATAACTCAGCCGTCAAATTACACAACAACCAATTAAAATGCAGAAAGAGGGCATGGAATTTACCAGGTTCTCACTATCACTGTCGCTCTCTCAATTTGTCCGTCCTCGCTCCTGATCTCTCCAGAGAGATGTGTGTTTCTGTGTGTGTGTTTGTGTCTTCTCATTTCAGTGAGAAGCCCAGCATTACTGTGAGGTGTCTGACCCTGATGTCATGAATATTCATGAGCGTGTACAATCTGTCAGCTGGTGGCCCGTCATTGTGTCATCTTTATCAGCTTGTGTGTCATTTCTCTGGCACTGGTTTGGAGAGGCCTGATTTGTAATTATGTTGTTCGATGCCATGAGGCTTCAGCTATGAGACGCATAAGGATGGGTCCCGGGCACAAGGACATAGTAAGAACTAGATGGAGACAATTCGCCACATTAGTTGAAACCTTTTTTTTTTTTTTAGATTGGTGTATTTGTGAAAATGTCGAGCAAGAAGTTATTCGGTACATTTTAAGGGGTCATATGATATCAAGTTGAAGTTGAATTTTGCTTGATCTTTAGAAAGAAAATAGTTTTTTTTCAGACTTTTTGGTGTAATATATTATACGCTATAAATGATACACTATTCACTATTATAAGATAACCTCAGGGAAAAAATAATGACCCCTTAATGATAGATAGATAGATAGATAGATAGATAGATAGATAGATAGATAGATAGATAGATAGATAGATAGATAGATAGATAGATGGAATAATTTTTTTAATCATATTTTACTTAAAAAATAATAAAATAAATCTATCTAAATATAATACAATGTAAATAAAATAAATAAATATAAAAATACAATCTAAATATAATATTTAAATATAATAAAATGATTTAGAATTATATTTATATTATTTATTTATATTATTTATAATATTTTAATTAATATAATTAATATTTAAATAATTAAATTTACTATTTATATTATATATAAAAGTATATAAATGTATTTATGTATGATATAATGTATTTAATTATTAAAAAATATATATGTGTAATTTTATAATTATTATAATTTTATCAATTATAATAAATATATAATTAAATATTTTATAATTTAAATAATTTTAAAATATTTCTTTATATTATTATAATTAAATGTACTATTATATTTAAATATATTTAAACATTTTATTACAATTACTATTACAATTATTTTGAAGTAAATATTTATTATATTTAAATATATTGAAATGTAATATTTAAATATAGCACGTTTAATTAATTAAATACTACTTTTTATTACAATTACTTATTACTATATATTATTATTATTATAACACTATAAAATTTAACTAAATTTAAATAAAATATAGTACATTTAATTATCAATTAATAGTCACTAGGAAAAGGGACAGAGAGCGACTCGGAAAAGGAGAAGATTTATCAAATATTTCAATCTCTGTGAATCTTATCTTTTTTCTTGCTGATCATACAAACATGGTACACACACACACAAGCACTGTCTGTCCATATCATCAGATGTAGATAAATTGCCGCTGTACCTGAAACAAATTGGGCCAGGTTAAAGAGAATACGTTTGTGAGAGCGTATAGAGAGGTCGTTCTGCTCCGTGTCACTGCAGTATTGCTGACAGTCACTTTACTTCAGCCAGCACATATTTCACATCTCTTCAGCAGCTCAGCAAGGATTCCATGTTCAGAGCTCATTACCTCGCCTGACAATTAATTAATAATAGTGGTCTGTGGCTAGGCTCCGTCCGTGGGGATCACGCTCACGCAGGCCCGCTCATGTGTGCTCTACGTGGGACTGGGGTTCAGGTCATTGATGTGTTTGTGGTTTGAAGGCCAGATTTGCTATGAATCCCTGAATTGGGGTACAGCACTGTGTTAATTAATTCATTCACACTTGATTCATTTAAGAAGAATCTAAGAGCAATTTGCACAAACTTGTCCAAATGAACTCAAGACTTTTCCACAGGATTTATTTTATTTTATTTATTTTACTTTAATTTCATTAAATATTTTATATTTAATTTAAGATTTTGTAAATATTCTAAATTTTAGTTAAATATTTAAAAAAAAAATTTTTTTTTTACTTAATTTAGATTAATTTATTTTTAATAAATGGTTGCTAGGTCGTTTCTATGTGATTCCTAGGCTAGGGTGTTCTGAGCAATTACTGGGACACATTTGTGGTGTTTTGAGTGGTTGCCAGTGTGTTGCTATGTGGTTATTATGGTATTTCTAGTGGCTGCCAGGGCATTGCTATGTGGTTGCTAAGGTGTTCTGACCGGTTGCTAGAGCGTTTCTATGTGATTCCTAGGCTAGGGTGTTCTGAGTGGTTACTGGGACATTTTTGTGGTGTTTTGAGTGGTTGCCAAGATGTTTCTATGTGGTTATTATGGTGTTCTGTCTGGTTGCTAAGGTGTTTCTATGTGATTCCTAGTCTAGGCTGAGCGGCTGCCATGACATTTTATGTGATTGCTAGGCTGTTGTTATGTGGTTGCTAGGGTATTCAGAATAGAAACGAAATTCTGTCCACTTTAGGTTCACCTAAAGACATCGGAGTTTCGATGCTTTAAAAAGGACTCGAGTTTAAATACACAATTTGTAACAGCTGTTTGAGGAGGTTTATACCAGTTCTCCAGTTACAGTAAGAGAAAATATAATTCTTAAGATATTTCCCGCCGCTTATGTCTTCAGACTGTGGCAAATGCGGATGTTTGCTAATGTGATTATGCACTTATCAAATAAAACGGTGGATCCTTACAAGCAGGAGCTGTTTAAATCACACTTTGTCTTGTTGCAGGCAGCAGCGTTGTTGTCGCGGCGTGTTTTAATGATGGAAGTAGGCCACAGACTATGGGAGGGGGCGGACGAGGAGTGTTGCATTAGCCGGCGTTCGTGACAAACACAGTTTGTGTGGCCGCGTATCCTCAGACTGATGGCGGCGATAATTAAATTTCCCAGAATGAATACTGGCACTGTGACACAGGGGTAACACCTAGAATATCCCCCTCTCTCTCTCTCTCCTTCTCTCCATCTCTGGAGGAACAGATAGAGGCCGGGTGAAACAAATGCGTTTCATCAGGGGACCGCGTGCCTCAAAAAATCCTATTTGTTCCGAGTTGCTCTTTATCAGCGCTGAAGCTGAGATACGGGCGGCACTGGAAGGTCGTGAAATGACCTAATGAATCCTGTCCAAACTGCATGAAGGGGAGGCGAGACCTGCTTTTAGGCAGATATTGCAGAGAAAGATTTTGTCCAATATTTCTTTCTTTTTTCTTCTTCAGTAAATTGTCATGACGGAAATGATTCCCAGTGAGCGCCGGCTCTTGCGCTCCTCATATTTCCGTATTAAAATCCACGCGGATGATTCAATTTTCTCCTGCTAATTTACTGCGGCACAACTTTAATATTCTTTAACCTTTGGTGATTAAAGTTTTCTCGAGGTGGGTGGATGGGGAATGGCTAAATCAAAGACTGTTAATCTTCATTCTTAATTTATTATTTCCCATCTCATGTAGCGTAGCGGGTGTTCGGCCGTCACGCTATCGGACACGTGATTACTTCACACAAAGCCGTGTGTGTTTGACATGTCTGTATTTGACAACCTGAATGGAGAATCTTAATGACTGTACATACTTATCAGGTGAATTGTTTTTAAGCTCATGTTTACAATCTGTGCTATATTTCCTAGCTAATAGCAGGTCCAGATTTTGAAAATTGCATTTTTGTAACCATAACAAATTCAATTTATGAGGTCACCTTGAAAATTAGTTCATGTTAATACAGTGCTTTTGAATGCATTTTAAAGATTTATTTTTGGCATTTTATGCCTTTATTTAGATAGGACAGTAGGTGGACAGGAAGCGAAGTGGGAAAGAGAGAGGGAGTGGGGTCAGGAAAGGTCTGCGAGCTGGGACACAAACTCAGGATGTCCGATGTGCAATGGTGCTACATGTCATCACGCTGCCCACAAGGCCATTACAGCGATGCTTTTGAATGCATTTAAGCAAATCAAGAATTGGTTTATTTTTATATTCAGTGGTGACTGACATGCATGGAATTTTCAATAATTTGAGATAATGCTTCCCTGACATTTATGGAATTTGTAATAATTTATGAGATAATGCCTCCCCAACATTGAAAGAATTTTCCATCATTTATAAGACAACACTTTCCCACCATTGATGAAATTTGTAATCATTTATGAGACAATGCTTCCCACAGTTTAATGGAATTTTCCATAATTTATGAGATAATTCTTCTCTGCCATTGACGGAATTTTCCATCGTTTATGAGATAATGCCTCCCACCGTTGACAGAATTTTTCATCATTTATGAGAACGCTTCCTGCCATTGACAGAATTTTTCGTAATTTATGAGATAACGCTTTCTGCCATTGAAGGAATTTTCCATCATTTATGAGATAATGCCTCCCACCATTGACAGAATTTTTCACCATTTATGAGAAAACGCTTCCTGCCATTGACAGAATTTTTCAGTTTATGAAATAATGCTTCCTGCCATTGACATATTTTTTTGTCATTTATGAGATCACGCTTTCTGCTTGATGGAATTTTGCATCATTAATGAGATAATGCCTCCTACCATTGTCTGAATTTCAGAAGTCAGAAGCCAGAAAGAGCTTTATTACCAAGTATGTTTACACACACAAGGAATTTGACTGACTTTTCCATCATTTATGAGACAACGCTTCCCCACCATTAACAGAATTTTCCATTTATGAGAGAACGCTTCCCCACCACTGATGGAATTTTCCAGCTTTCCACGTTTTCACTGTTATAAAGTAGGAGATGCTATTACACATATTTTGAAAGACTGCTGAATCTCTGGATCAAACACGGTGAAGAAGAAGCAGAAACAAGAGATCTCGTATGTAAGCAAATGCATATGTGAAATAACATGATCATCAAACATTAAGCATTAAAGCGTATAATCAAAACATCATAACATTACCAAATGAAGTGATGATCCAGGAAGTGCTATAGGACTGTGAAGCTATGAGGTGTTGATGGAAGCGATCTACTCTGTTTTGATCATCATTCTGAATCCGATCCAGATGTAGTCTTTGACAAAAGCACAATTTTCTCAGCTTACAGCGTTTGTGTGGTTGCCAGGGCATTGCTATGTGGTTGCTAGGGTGTTCTGAGCAGTTGCCAGGGCGTTGCTACATGGTTGTTATGGTGTTCTGGATGGCTGTGTATTCTGGGTAGTTTATGGGATGTTGTAGTTTTTTGGGGCATTGATTGGAGCTCTACTTTCAATGTAAATCTATTGCTTTTTTGTCATCCGACAGGCAGAAATTGTAAGATAAGCATAATTTGAGGTGTCGCAGGGGTCCCTAATACAAAGTATGAGCAATAGTAATAACGATGCTTAACTATAGTCAACAACTATATCTCTGTCAAAAACTGAATATATTTTGCATACGAACCAACCGTCTGATTGTCTGTGATTTGAAGATAAGATAGGAGCTGGAATCGTTCATGTGACGGTTGTTAAGCAGCAATTAACAGCTAGCAGCTTAGCTGAAATCTGCTGTGTCAGTAACTGAGGACTTTCTTCTGATTGTTGTGCTGATTTTATCATGTGTTTTGCTTCAGTTCAGCAGAACATCAATCTGCACAAAACAAATGGGAATAACAAGCATTGTAAACATTGGTAACAGTCTGTCTTCACTGCAATGAATTAAAATATATGCAGTTAACAGCACCGACAGATAAAGCTGATGTTGTGTCCTATCACAGACTGTTTATTTTAACAGAATTTAATTAAGATTTGTGCTAGTGGCTTTGACTTTGAAGATTTTTAATTCAGTACAGAGTTGTGATGGTTTTGAAGAAAAATAATTTAGTTTTGGAAAAATTTCAAGCAATTATTATTTACATTTCTGTCCTGTTACTATATTTTGGCTGCAGGGCGCCGAATAATCATTTAGCTCTTAGTGTGTGTGTGTGCTGTAGTTTGTAAGTTTGAACAAATAATTATTTATTATTATCTGTAATAAATGAAATATAGCTATTACAGACATTATAGTTATTACAGATATATATTGCAGTAAATAACTATAATTTCTATAATAAATAGCTATATTTCAATTATTATATATGCTGTATATATATATATATATATGCACATATATACACATATATCACACACACACACACACATACATACACACACTTTACACATACATATACATAGTATATACATTATATATATATATATATATATACACATGCATACATTCTTCTTCTTTTCTTTCTTTGCACATAGGCTATGTTTAGTACGAATTTAATTTAGTTCACATGTATTTTACCATGTAATAACCACTGATTTCTTCTCGATCTTCAGGGATTTAGGTGTTTTTTAGTGGCAGCATTTACACATCAGCCTTAACTGAACATGACAGGCATCCTGTCACGTGGCCGCATGGAGTTCCTGCAAAATTTAAGGCGAGTGCAGATGAAATGCTTCATTATTAGTGTTGTGTCAGAGCGAGGAGGAAATCTCTGCAGATGGATACAGGGACAAAGAGCCTTCAGAGAGAGAGATAGAAGAGCAGCGTGGGAAATGCATTACGGAGGTATTGATCACAGTGACATGACTATCAGCTGTGACTTCCACAGAAAAGGTCACACGGCTTGAGCCTGTCTCCCAGATTCTGAGAAAACGAGAGAATAAGACGGGGAATGAGGGAGACCGAGACATTCAGACAGAAAAATCATGTAGCCATGTTTGTTCATTTTAGATAACTCAAGATTTTGTAATCACTGGTGAATAAATGTTGATGAAATTTAAGTTAAGTTATCTTACGTGATTTAAGATCATATTCAAACCTGTAAAACTTTTTATTTTTACTTTCATTGAACACAAAATGACATATTTTGCCTGTTCGGGCTGCTCGTTTTCCATAGGATGAAACCATAGAATGTAACCACAAAGAAGAATGTCAAGCTTCAAAAATGACAAAAAAGCACCATACAATAGTTCATAATACTGTATTTAAAGCGATAGTTCGCCCACAACTGAAAATTCTGTCATCATTTACTCACACTCAAGTGTTTCACAAAAGAACAAGAAGTTGAGCAAAAAAGAAGATATTTTGATGCATGTTGGTACCCAACCAGTCTACCAACATTCTTCAAAATATATTAATTTGTGTTCAACAGAAGAAAGAAACACCTTGAAGGGAAATGACGACTGATGATGAATTTTCATTTTTGGGTGAACTGTCCCTTGAAGTCTTCAGAAGACATACAATAGCTTTGTGTCAAGAAAAGACTGAAATTTAAGGTGAACATCCTCGCTTCAGCCACAGCTTTCAAATATATGGAAAAAACTGTGAGATAAAGTTTAAAATAAGAAATAGTCACATTGTGACATATGGAGTTGCAGTTCTAACAAATAAAGTTGCAATTGTGAGATGTAAAGTCACATTTTAACATATAGAATTCTGAGAAATAAAGTTGCAACTGTCACAAAGTTGCAATCATGATATGTAAAGTCACATTGTCAAATATTAAAGGGATAGTTCACCCAAAAATGAAAATTCTGTCATTAATTATTCACCCTCATGTCGTTCCAAACCTGTAAGACCTTCGTTCATCTTCGGAACACAAATTAAGATATTTTCGCTGTTATCCGCATATACGTTGCATACGTTGTTTACGTATGTGATATTCTCCAAAATGGCACTATATGGTGATGCGGAGGAGACAAATTGTTGAATAAAGTTGTTATTTTTGTTTTCTTTGCGCACAAAAAGTATAGCTTTGTAAAATTACGGTTGAAGCACTGATGTCACATGAATTATTTCATGATCTCCTTGTTACGTTTCTGAGCCTTGATCGTGTTAGGATCCTTGCTGTCTATGGGAGGGTCTGAGAGCTCTCGGAATGCATCAAAAATATCTTAATTTGTGTTCCGAAATGAACGGAGGTCTTACGGGTTTGGAACGACATGAGGGTGAGCAATTAATGACAGAATTTTCATTTTTGGGTGAACTATCCCTTTAAGTTGTAATTGTGATATGTAAAGACCAACTGTGACATAAAAATTGCAGTTATTAGAAATAAAGTGGCTATTGTGCCATGTAAAGTCACACATTAACCTTTATGATTTTTTTTAAATAAATTATCGCAATTATGAAAAAGAAAATTGCAATTGTGAAAAAGTTGAAATTATGAGAAATACAGTAAATGTGCAGTTATGAGATGTGAAGTCACATTGTGACAGAGTTGCAGTGCTGAGGAATAAAGTTGCAGTTGTTAAATATAAAGTCATATGACAAAGTTGTAATTGTGATATGTAAAATCACATGGACAAAGTTGCAGTTGTGAAATATAAAGTCACATTGTGACAGTCAAATTGCGAAATATACTGGTTGCAATTCAATTTTTTTTTGAATAAATAATTATTTACTCTTTGGTGGAAACAGGCTCCTATACACATATCATTATTTGTGCATATATTTGTTTATATTACTATCAATTTCTGAGTGAAATTTATTTCTGCACCAAAATATTGCTAGTGTATGCTGCTAACCTAATGGTGATAATCTAATAGTACACACACACACACACACACACACACACAAAAAGGTTAAATTAGATCATATTGTGCGTGTATTTGTTTACATGAACTATTTATTATATGAATGAATGAATGAATGAATGAATCAATGAATGATGCATTTATATAGCGCTTTATTGTGTATTGCCATACACCCAAAGCGCTTTACAATCATGTGGGGGGTCTCTCCTCAACCCACCACCAGTGTGCAGCATCCACTTGGATGATGCGACGGCAGCCACAGGACAACGGCGCCAGTGCGCTCACCACACACCAGCTACAGGTGGAGAGGAGAGAGAGATCGAGCCAATCAAGTGGATGGGGATTATTAGGAGGCCATGATAGACAAGGGCCAGTGGAGGGAATTTGGCCATGACAATAGCATTACTAATATTGCTTAATATCTAATTTTGCATTCCAGAGAATAAAGAAACTCATACAGGTTTGGAACAACATGACAGTAAAAAGATGAAAACATAACGTTGCGATTTGGCTGAACCTTTCCTGTAAAACAGTGTTGCAAGTATGCATGCTTTTAAGAAGTAGAAAATAAGATGTTAGTTTTTAACTGAAGGTGTTTCTAGTGAAATGCACACAGATTACACACAGGTGCTCTGATCCTGCATGTGAGTCAGCGTTCTGACTCTGATTTCCTGTGAGAGCGAGCGTGCGTGTGCGCACGAGAGAGGTTTTCACCTCGAAAATTCCTCTGCGATCACAATGTTACAAATCAAAGCAGACAATGCCTGCACCTATTACAGTCCCCTCATTCACCGTAATCGTGACTCATCTCACTTTCCTGTAAATCTTTGTCCTCGGTTTATGTAGTGCAGTTTAAATCTCTGAAACCCTCTGTGCGTGAAGCGTCTCGTAAAATCTGCTTTTCATGACGGGATTGGCGAAGCCTTATCGGAGCAGCTGGGACGAGTACGCAGGCCCGGATGTGTCGGGTTTCACTTCTCAAGGGGAATGTTTTGTTCTGCAGAGCCAAACCCTGACCCATAGTGACCATGCTCACAGTCGAGCTCGAAAACACAAAAACCACCGTATTATAAATGTGCCTTATTTCTTGACTACTGGTCAAACTTAGAACAATTAAGTTTTTGAAAGAAGTCTGCATTTGTTTAATCTAAAATACAGTCAAAACAGTAATATAGTGAAATATTATTACAATTTAAAAGAACTGTTTTCTGTTTGAATATATTTTCAAGTAGTGCTGTCAAACGATTAATCGCGAAATCGCTGTTTGAATATATTGTGTACCACACACATGATGTATATATTTAAGAAAAATATGTTACGTTTATATATTAAATATATTTATATATGATATAATTTATATTAATATAAATATATACATGCAAATACATGTAAATATTTTCAAAATATATGCTGTATGTGTGTGTCTTTATATATACATAAACACAGTTATATTATGTAAACACAAACTTTTATTTTGGATGTGATTAATCACGATTAATTGTTTGACAGCACTATTTTCAAGCTGAATTTTCCAGTCTTCAGTGACACATGATTTCAGAAATCATTCTAATATGCTGATTTGCTGCTCAAGAAACATTCGTTATTATCAATGTTGACAACATTTGGGCTGCTTGATATTTTTGTGGAAACTGTGAAATACTACCATCTAAATGATACTTTTATTCAGCAAAGACTTTGATAATATTCACGTAATTCTGAACGTTGATAATAATCAGAAATGTTTCTGCAAAGCAGCATATTAGAATGATTTCTGAAGGATCATGTAAAGCTAAAGATGTAAGTAATGATGCTGAAAATGCAGCTTTGCATCAGGAATATTTTATCAAATAAATGCAGCCTTGATGAGTAGAAGAGACTTCTTGCAAAAACATTCAAAAATATTAAATCTTAGAAAACAGACACGAGGGTAAGTAAATAAGGACAGAATTGTCATTTTTGGATGAACTATTAATGTATGATGCATATTTTCTCTCTGTGTGTGTGAGATCTGGTTGGTGTGCATTAGATTTTCATCCCGTCTGAAGAGAAACGGCTTCCGTCAGATCTCGGTGCTGTTTCGATTCCCCCTCACGTCAGCTCTGAGTCAGTTCTGCAGCATCACTGCAGACTCTCTCACGCACCGACGCTTTGAGTCTCAACACTCCACGGTCACGCTGCTAGTATGTGAATGCTTTTCTCTTACACTTTATTTCCTGTTTCTCTCATCATGTTCTAGAAATCATCCATAGAAAAGAAATAGAAAACTACCAACAAAAAGCCATTTTCATCTTCACATAATAATTATCACATGCTCTTGCTCTCTGTTCCAAAATTTAGTCAGCTGCCTACATAGGCTGCTGCCTTCTAAGGCAGCATCATTCCAAACAGAGTTTGATGTTAGTACACAGTAAACATGTTTTTGTAGTTGTAAATAAAACAGATTATTTGAGTATGTTTTACAAGAAAATATCTACTTCAAAATGTCACCTTTAGTTCAATGTGTTACTTGAAATATCTTTGTCATTGTAAAATTTTGAGTGAAGTTTATTTTTATATCAGCATTTTGCCAGTGTATGCTGCTAACCTTATGGTGATAATCTACTAGCAGACAAAATATGGAGTAAAATAGATCATTTTAAATTATACTGAACTATTTTATTAATACTTTTTATTATTGAATTCAGTTTAGGTATTTGTAGTCAACATTTCTATCCACCATCTTGAATCAGTTTTACTGCATTCTTGATGAAGGACATATATTTACATGCATTTCTGGCTTAGAATTGGTTCAAAATTAATTATCTGACAGAAAAATGATATTCAGACTTGATCCAGACTTTGCCTCAGAAATGCTTATGATGCCTTAAAATGATGTTTAGAACTTGTTAGATTTTGAAACATGTTTTTTTTTAAAAGAAGTCTCTTCTGCATTTATTTGATCCAAAGTACAGCAAAAACAGTAAAATTGAAATATTTATTTCTATTTAAAATAACTGTTTTCTATTTGAATATATTTTAAAATGTAATTTATTCCTGTGATTTCAAAGCTGATTTTTTTAGTATCATTACTCCAGTCACACGATGCTTCAGAAAACATTCTAATATTCTTATTTTTCTGCTCAAAAAACATTTATTATCATTATGTTGAAAACAGCTGAGTAGAGTGACAAGAAAGTTCAGAAGAACAGCATTTATCTGAAATAGAAATCTTTTGTAACATTATAAATCTTTATCATCACTTTTGATCAATTTAAAGCATCCTTGCTAAATAAAAATATTAATTTCTATAATCCCCCCCCCCAAAAAAAATGACTCCAAGCTTTTGAAGGGTATAGTGTATAATGTAACAAAAGCTTTTTACTTAAGATAAATGCTGATCTTTGGATCTTTCTATTCATCAAAGAATCCTGAATAAAATTTACGCTGTTTTAAATATTGATAATAATAATAATAATAAAAACATTTTTTTTTCTTGAACAGCAAATCAGCATATTAGAATGATTTCTGAAGGATCATGTGGCACTGAAGACTGGAGTAATGATGCTGAAAATAAATTAAAAAATATATTCAAATAGAAAACATTTCACAATATTACTGCTTTTGCTGTATTTTGGATCAAATAAATGCAGGCTTGGTGGGCAGAAGAGAATTCTTTAAAATATTAAAAATCTTACTGTTCAAAAACGTTTGACTGGTAGTGTGTATATATATATAGGCTACTGCTATCGGATACACTTTTGTAGTTGATTTGCAATTAGCACTTCATTTAAGACCCAACAGCACACGAAATGAGCACTAAACGAGCCCCAGCGCATAAGGACAGAACAACACCACGTCTCCCCACTGTCACTTCATAAGAACATTAGAGACAAGAGAGCTGAGCTAATTAATATCCAATTAATATGCATGACAGCACTTCAGCAGCCCTCATCGAATGAGAATGCACTGTTTAATGCTTTCACTGAAGGGTTTTTAAATCACGACTTTGTGTTTCATTAATAGAGAGACAAGATGTAACACGTTTTTATTGAAACCTACACCTTCAAGTGTCGGCTCAACATGCATTTTCCTAGTATAGATCAATACTTCTCAGTTATCTACTGTATATTAATAGTAGTAAAAATTCTGTGCTGTATGAAATTTGTCATGCACACAATTAAAATTAAATGGTCAGTATTTACAACTCACAATGCCTTTTAACTGTACTAGTGTGTAACATGAGTATGCTTGGTGCTTGAATTGTTATATTAGTACTGTGTTCTTGTTAGCACTTTCTAGAATGGTCTTAGGTACCATTCACATACGATGCTTGTTTTCTGCTTGTTTTCTGACATTGGATGTCTTTGGCTGTTAAAATGCGTCTTGCTTTTTTTTTTTTTGTCAACTCATGCAATGAGTGCCGCATTTCCACCACGGAGTAAAAAAATAAACGAGGGCAAAATTGTGTAATAATTTTTTTTTTTTTTTATTCCATGGCGTAAACAAAAACAAATTGTGAAATGTAAATTTAGAATTTCAAGAAAAGTATAAATAATAATAATAATAATAATAATAATAAATTAAATTATAAAATTCAAAATTGCGGTGTAAAAATTCAGACAAAAAAGTCCAAATTGAGAGTTTATAATTTGCAAGAAAAAAAAATCTAAATTGTGAGATGTAAACTCACTATTATGAGTTTTTAACCTGTAGTTTTTGTTCTTTTGCAAAATCATTTTTTTTTTATTTTATGAATGTAGTAGGTTATATTTTGAGCCTGTATGCTTTACTTATATCCTAACTCTCTGAGGTTTTTGTCACAAAAAAACATTTTCACTTTATATGGCATATGTAACTTTAGCAAGAAAGCATCTAGTTGTTTTTAGTATTTCTCTTTATGCATGTACTTGTGAAATTGCTTGATTGTGCTATATTTTAGTTGCATTGTGAAACAGCGAACTGCAGCGTTTCAAACGTGTAGAAGTTTGCCACATGGCTGAAATAACCCTATTTTGAGTACACTCAGTCCTCAAGAACAAATATTATCTATCACACCATTTCTTCCATCCTGCTTCTCTCTCTGGAGAACACAGCGTTTGTCTGATTGATTGAATGTCTTGCTTAGACGCATTTCACACGAGGCCGATACCAAGCTGAGCTCCGTCTGCACCACACTGCTATTCATATCAAATTGAAATGTTTGCTTTCTGACGTAACATTCAAGCAAATATTTCATCTCTCTTTCCTTTTATATATATATAAAAAAAATCATAGTGTGCATAAATAGATCAAATATTTCAGAGCAACTATTTACACCCAGGTGAAAATAACACTAGCCGTGCAGCTATTGGCAGCTGAACCCTGACAGAACTACAGAAAAATGTACTTTTGATGTTGCTGAACATGTGGCCTGGAGGGTAGTGCATGAATTTCAATGTTTATGTATGAGCAACCCATGGTATATATACTGAACGCAAGTAAAAATTGACTTCAGCATGAACAATAATAAATCTAACCTGACTCCTGCTGATGTAAAGTGATGTGAATGATTCAAATCAAAGGCATAGAAGCTCAAGGAAACATCTTCCTTTTTTCACTCGTTTTTTTAAGATGACTGATTTGGACATAAAATCAAATTTGAGATTCTAGGGCAATGCATGTAGGAGTTGTGTATGTGTGCATGTGCTAATAATGACCAGTGGGAGTCTGAGACCTGTAGAACCAGGGAAAATTCCCTCCAAGGCGTCTGGCTGGACTCTCCAGTCATCAGAGCTGTGATGGCGTTTTTCTCTCTTTCTCATCCCGAGGGAGCGAGTGACAGAAGGGATGAGAGAAGCCGACTAAAATGTGTGAAAGAAATGTGCGGCGGACTCGAGGCTGCATTCCTTCAGCAACAGATGGGCTCCTAATGAACAATCTTCCAGCCAACAATGTGGAATGAGCTGAGCGACGTCAAGAGCCGCACACGGAGACAGCAGGACCACCGAATGAGTCAGCGGGCCACCAGACTCCCAGTTCAGTCGAGGAGAGAGGAGATGTCACTACAGGTGAACACAGGAGGTGACCTAAACCACCTGTCCACTGGTTTGTATCCTAGAGGCCACCTAAAGCGCTGTCGCATTAACAAAATTTTGTGGGCAAAAAAACTCAACTGTCTATTTCAAACAAGCAGCTTTCTTTTTGTAAACATGACAAATTTTCATGACCAACTGAATGCAATACCAGATCTGTGTGAGGAAATCTTGCCCCCTCATGAGAAATGACTAGATTTCGCCCACGAAAATTCGCAGAAGAACGTAAACATAGCTGTATCTTAATTCTCACATTTTTGGACTTGCAGATGAACATCAAGACGAACCCCAAGGCTGATACCTGTAACTATGAAGTTACATACAAGTTAATAATCTAATTCTATGACAATAGTAGTCCGCAGCTATAACAATGTATATTTTGTAGGCCTACTACATTCCAAGTATTTTGCAATCATACGATAGCTTTATGTGAGGAACATGAGTTTACTGGCACAAGTTGGTTAAACTGTTTATTGTTGCAGGTTGCTGGAATGAACAGTGTAGCCATGATGATCAGCCAAAATCAGCATAGAAGTTACCAAAAAATCCAGCATGTTATACCTGTAACCAACTGTAGGAGGAAATGTTTGTTGATTTATTTGCATTGCAGTATAGATTTAAAATCTTAAGGGTCTTTAGTGTTTAAAGATAATATTTCAACAGTAATAGTATCATCTGTATTACATTTCATGTTGGTTGTTAATGTAGAGTGGGATCGATTGTTGACATTATATCAGTTGTGTGTTTCTCTCTTCACAGTTTTCAGTGTTAGAGCGTTTTGTAATGCATGGTATTTTAGGACTTTTAACCTTCTTTGAATCTCTCAGTGCAGAATCATGAATAAAACATCTCACATGTAGATGCTGTCAGTGAATCTGAGCCAGAAGACCTCCACTGTTTAAGGTGGGCTAACAGAGCCTAGATTGTATTGCAGACTGCTGAATTTTTACTACATGACCTTTGATTTTTAGTTGTGTGCTGTGGTGTAGCAGATAAAGCTCAGGACAGTTTTGGAAACGGCGTTCAAGTCAATTTACTTCTGTAATATGGCTTATTTCCAAGCAAAACATGATATTCAGCATAGGAGAAGTTGATTTATAGGTGCAAATATTGAGAAACTGATACAACAGGCATTGATAAATAAGCCACAATAAGAAAAGGAATGCATATTAAGAAAGTAGAGCTATTTTGATTTAACAGTTTACTTATTTGGTAATTTAAGGATTTTTAATTCCATAAATATTGTTTCAAAATGATTGTGTGTGTCATGATCTTCATTTTAAATCAGGTAGTAACTATAAAAAGCGTTGTCCGTCAGAATAAGACCCTATTAATCAGCAGTGGATGTTTCTCGCAGTGTGGTAATTTTAGCAGGATAAGTTTAAATGCCTTTTGGTTGTATTACGCTATGACGTAAGGCCTCTCTCCCGTTTTCAAATTAATCTTCTTAAAACGAGGCTGTCTGATTTGATACACTTTACTATATAGAGACGAGGCTCTAGTATCTGCTCATTAGTGAAGAGGATAATAACCACTCGTACTCTCATACAGAGACAGTTACTCAAAGTGTGTGTGTGTCTGTTTAAATCTGTGTGTCGTCTATCTTTGACCTAAAGACACTGTGATGTCTTGTTCTAATCAGCTCTACCTTCACAGATTTAATGACTAAAATTAACTCCGTCACAGTCCAGTTTAATTTCTACGGCAAGGATATTAAACTGAGCTTAATTCACAGAGTTCAGATCAAGTTTATAATTAACAGATGTAGAAATAACAATAATGACTACCAAATTAGGTCCATTTGTTCAGGTATTCATGTATACTGTGTCTGTGTTGGGGAATTTCACTAAAAGAAATGTCCAGGCATTATTTGACATGAAAATCTAAAGAGAAAATACAAATTAATATACAACCCGAATTCTGGAAATGTTGGGACGTTTTTTAAATTTGAATAAAATGAAAACTAAAAGACTTTAAAATCACATGAGCCACTATTTTATTCACAATATAACATGGAGAACATAACAAATGTTTAAACGGATAAATTGTACACTTTTATCCACTAAATGAGCTCATTTCAAATTTGATGCCTGCTACAGGTCTCAAAATAGTTGGCACGGAGGCAACAAAGGGCTGAAAAAGCAAGACATTTTGAAAAGATTCAGCTGGGAGAACATCTATCAACTAATTAAGTTAATTGACATCAGGTCTGTAACATGATTAGCTATAAAAGGGATGTCTTAGAGAGCCAGAGTCTCTCAGAAGTAAAGATGGGCAGAGGCTCTACAATTTGTGAAAGAGTGCATAAAAAGATTGTGGAATACTTTAAAAAACAACGTTCCTCAACGTCAAATTGCAAAGGCTTTGCAAATCTCATCATCTACAGTGCATAGCATCATCAAAAGATTCAGAGAAACTGGAGAAATCTCTGTGCGTAAGGGACAAGGCCGAAGACTTTTGTTGGATGCCCGTGGTCTTCGGGCCCTCAGACGACACTGCATCACTTATCGGCATGATTCTGTCATTGACATTACTAAATGGGCCCAGGAATACCTCCAGAAACCACTGTCGGTAAACACAATCCACCGTGCCATCTGCAGATGCCAACTAAAGCTCTATCATGCAAAAAGGAAGCCATATGGCATATGTGAACATGGTCCAGAAGCGCCGTCATGTCCTGTGGGCCAAGGCTCATTTAAAATGGACTGTTTCAAAATGGAAAAGTGTTCTATGGTCAGACGAGTCCAAATTTGACATTCTTGTTGGAAATCACGGACGCCGTGTCCTTCGATATATATATATATATATATATATATATATATATATATATATTTTTTTTTTATATTATATATATATTATATATATATATATATATATATATACATTTTTTTAAAAATTACACTTTAATATTTAAATAATAGTGTGTTTGTCTGTTTATTAATTTATTTATTAATGAGAATGAGAATATTTTCAGAACATTTCAATGTGCCTAATTGCCATGAAAATAATCTCACAGTGCAAAACATTTTAATGGTCTTAAAAATAGAATTAAAATAACTTTTGATACAGAGAAATATAACACAAACATGTTCTTGACAGGTTTCATTGGATTCACCCAACCAGTGCTGTTGCAAGGAGGTAAAAAAAAAAAAAAAAACTCTTGCAAACAAACTGTGGGGGTGAGTTTTACAATTATTCCTGCAGTGACTGTCTGCTTCCTTAAGCTTATCACCGCCTTCAATCCCATGATTCATAGTGCTATAAAAACAAACTGCTAATGAGTTAATCCCTATAGAGGTCTGCCCTTCCAAACTTCACTCCCTCAGTAGCAAAAACACTAATCCAGCACTGAAACTTTAGGATTTACAGCCGTGTCCCATAGGATACATATCCTGAATATAAAACAGATGCAGTTCACCTTCTGTCCCACTGTAAACTCAAGGGGTCTGTCAGGACCTCCTGCCAAACCCAGAGGAGGTGCTGATGAAAACTGCTATCAATTTACAGCTTTCAATTTCCATACTTAGTGAGGCGGGTCACTGTCGACTGCTCATTTTTCCACCATTGCTTTCTTTTCCATATATCTTATTAATTGCTTGTTTCACCTTCACTGGTCTGTATTGAGCCTGACATTGTTTCTACTGTTGATTCTTACTGTTATGTACAAGACTAATATGATTTTTCTTTCACAGAAAAGAAATCAAGTCATACAGGTTTGGAACAGAGCTGGGTAGATTACTTACAAATTGTAGTCCGTTACTGATTCCAAATAACATGACACAAATTGTAATTAGTGATGTAATCCATTTTAGGTAATATAATCAGACTAACTTTTTGATTACTTTTGACCTAACACGTTTATCACATTGATTTAAACTGGATAATCTTGTACCATATTTGTATAAAAATACAAAGAGTAAGAAAATATGTTCCATTCATTATAAAAATGTACAATTAACATTTTAAAATTACATCAGTCAAAATAAAATACTTACTAAAAAATTTAACATTTTATGTTTACTTGCATGTTATGTGAACATTAACCAAAAGTAAAAGTGAAAGAGTTTGGGAATCCCTGCATTACATATAAATAAGAAATAACCAGAATTTGTGCATTTTAATGTGTTTGAAGATAAAAGCCTTCCAAAGACATAGTAATACAAGGTTAAATAACACATAATTAAAATAAAAATGAATGTTCAACAGTAGGTGATGCCATGTTGAAACACTACTTAAACCTGAAATGACTTTTGTAAATCCAGTGGTCAAATGCTGTCTATCTATCTATCTATCTATCTATCTATCTATGATTATGGAAGTAAAATATGTTGTGAACAGCTTTTCATGTTGATGTCAAATTCAAAGAGATGCTCTTAAAACAATAAACCTGTCTGTAAGAGATGAGCTTCACTGATCTGAACTCAGGACTCTCATGTATTCAGGAGCTGTGTGAGTGTGGCAGAAGTCATCAGTGAGCTGTGTGGAATAGAGAGCGCATCTTTGCTGGAGGTGAAAGATTGCTGCAGAATTTCCCCTCATCCAAATAAAGCGGGACAGAATGGAGTGAAGAGGAGCAGAAGCCAGCAGGAGCTGATTGAAGACGGAGTGCTTGTGTTACTGTGTGAGGTCAGTTTCATTTCACCCCAAAGAGAAAAAAATCAACAAGGCCGGGAGTCTTCTTTAAACCTCCAAATAACTGGCAGAAAAACACTAAACACAGCGGATGAGGGGACGTCAACCTCCTTCACATCAGGATTTAGTTCGGTGCTTACTGTATTACACACTTAAACATAAAACATTGTTGCCAGGGTGTTGCTATGTGGTTGCTAGCATGTTTTGGATGGTTGCTAGGGCATTTAATGGTGGTTACTAGGGTGTTCTGGGTGGCTGCCAGGTTATTGTTATACGGTTGGTATGATATTCTGAATGGTTATTATTGTGTGGTTGCTAAACTCTTTACTATGTAGTTGCTAGGGTGTTCTGAGTGGTTGCCAGGGCATTGCTATGTGATTTCTACAACATTCTAAGTGCTTTTTAGAGCATTGCTGTGAGTTTTCTAGGATATTCTGTAGGTTGCCAGGGCATTGTTATGTGGTTACTAAGGTGTTGACTGTGAAATGTCGTAAGTGGTTGTTAGGGCATTGACTATGCAGTTGCTAGGGTGTTCTGAGTTGTTGCCAGGGAGTTGCTATGTAGTTGATATAGCATTGACTGTGCAGTTGCTAGGGTGTTCTATGTGGTTGCTACGGAGTTATGTGGTTGCTATGCAGTTGCTAGGGTGTTCTGATTGGTTGTCAGAGTGTTGCTATGTGATAGCTATAATATTGTTATCACAAGTTTTTGCAAGGACATTGCCATGAAGTTTCAATGATATTCTGAGTGGTTGTCATGGCGTTGCTATGCGGTTAAGGCATTCACTATGTGGTTACTTGGGTGTTCTTGGTTGCCAGGGAGATGCTATGTGGTTGCTAGGGCATTGACTATATTGTAACTAGGGTGGTTTTCTGAATGGTTGTGAGCGCATTGATAGGTGTCTATGCTGGTTGTTCTGGTTAAAAGCGAGTAAATACAGTAACCGAACACAGATCCGTTACAGTACAAAGAGAATCCACAGCTGTAAGCCTTGAAGGACAGGATGCTGGCCTTGTTTAGACAGGAAGTCTTAAATAAAGTTTAGGAGATCCCTCATCATTTCTGACAGCTGCTGTGATGGATCTGAAATTTACATCACACATAACCTTGAGAGGAACAGTAGCCAGAGCGGTGACAGGCTGTACAATACAACAGCAATAAATGGAGCAATAAAAAGAGAGCGGGATTGATGGTGGAGCAGGACTGATAAATGTGAATGGAGCAGATCGCTTGTGACTCGCTGTTGTTGTTATTTTCCTCTGTCCCTGAATAGAAGATGAATAGAAAATCAAAATGCAGCTTTAGTTCCTCATATGTACAGTTTAGAAATGCCATAGTTATGCACAGATAAGAATTGCATTAGAACGCAATTTTATGATAATACATAAATCTTTTTAAAAAGTTAATATCTTATACAAATTATGCACATTATCAACATTATACAAATTATATATTTCATTGTGATATTATTTGTATGACAGTTAAGTACATTTTCTCCCATATTACCATCTTGTATGTTCTATGTTATTTATATAATATAAATGATTTAATTATTTAAAGTGTAAAGTATTCATGGTAGTATTTATTGCTCCACCTTTAATTTATGCTGATCTATTTTACTATAATACAGAAAAAAACTTCAAGAGTCATGAGATATTAGCACCTTGCATGTACTATATTTTTTTTATATAATATCCATTATTTTAAGTGTAAAGTATTTACGGTGGTATTTACTGCACCACCTTTAATTTGCTGATCTATACTCTAATTCAGTAAGATTTTAGGGTAAATAATGTAATTTATTTAATGTTAATTATTGCTTGTTAAATTTTAAATCTGGGCTGTTTTCATGATTTTCACCCTCTCACCTGTGATTATTGCTTTGGGAATGCTTAAATGCCCACATTTGGTCAGAAAAGTGCATTTACTGATGAGATGAACCTGTTTTAATTCAATTGGGCCTTTTCTCTTTGATACTGAAATATAAATGTTTTAGAAGTGCATATATAAATAATGTATATAGCTTTATCTATCTTTGATGTTCTGTGTTGAAGCCAGTCATCTCTTGCAATCAAGGTTGATAGTTTAGTAATTATACAACAGTAAACACTCTTTTATTCTCTGTGAAATGAAGGTGCTTTGAAATGTGAATGTTGTAAGTTGGCCTTGAAATAAGAGAATATGTGTTGTGCACACATTGCCAT
The DNA here is from genome assembly GCA_027422415.1 of Schizothorax lantsangensis. NCBI lineage: Eukaryota > Metazoa > Chordata > Actinopteri > Cypriniformes > Cyprinidae > Schizothorax > Schizothorax lantsangensis. The sequence continues at coordinate 23,049,256 of CM049862.1, forward strand.
TAGTTTTAATAGAGTTGTCACATTAGCATTTCAACAAATTGATTAACAATGAATCATAATGGCTGTTTGCACATAACTGCTCTGATCGTGATGGAATTCGATTTGAATGCTTTGAATGTCATTTTTCTAAATATCATAGTTTAGATTTTGTTGTGTTTTTTTTAATAAGCAAATATTCAAGCAACCGAATCACAAGATGTTGAATGGATACTTGGTTCTAGTGCACTTGAACATGAAAGGAGCCTGAATATGTTTTCATATACAGTTACGGATGAGTCTTTACTTCCTGTCCTGCCACACCAAACAGATGAGTTTAAGTCTTCAGGGCTAAATATCACCACTACAGCATGTTCCCTAAGACTTAATCCCCATCAGCCATTAATGTTATTTTTTAGAGCCCTCTGGGTCATAGTGAAACGAACATCATAAAGGGTGTCTAATGGAGATGCGCGGCGGTGGCGCTGAAATTGAATCTGCTTTAGTGCTGAGCTCACCTGAGGACTTGCAGAATTAAACTGAAACATTTCATGAGAGGGAAAACAAGCTCTCCGTCTGACTGTGTTTACACTGCACAGCAAATGACCTCGCTTTCAGCCATCGCAGATGGAGACATGAAAAAACGCAACCAGATTTGCATTTCATAAGAGAAATAACAGCGCTTTCAAAGGCAGGAGCACAATAGCATTTAAGTTTTAGCTGAGTTTAGCCTTTAGATTTTGGTTCTCCGTAAATTAAATGTCACACTTGAACTGCTTATGTTGAATAAAATTTCTTGGAAAACTTTCACTGCAGTGAGATAAGAAAAGTAAACTTAATTCAAGATATTTCTCTTTTATTTGATTCTTAAAGGAATAGTTCACCCAGAAATGAAAATTTGCTGAAAATTTACTCTCCCTTAGTCCATCCAAGATGTAGATGAATTTGTTTCTTCATCAGAACAGATTTGGAGAATTTTTAGCATCACATCACTTGCTCACCCAGTGAATGGGTGCCGTCAGAATGAGAGTCCAACATAAAGCAGATAAAGGGGACGTAAAAACATCAGATAAGTCACACAATATCCACACACCTCTCCACCAAAGTTAACATCTTGTGAAGCAAAAAGCTGTGTATTTGTAAAAAAACTAATCCATCATTAATATGTTTTTAACTTCAAACCGTTGCTTCCAGCAAAAATACGAATCCTCTATTTATAATATTGCTTTCTCCAGTGAAAAAGTCGTCTCGTCTGAATCAGGAGAGAAATGTGCACATTTAAGCACCGTTTACAAGTGAAAACAGTCCAAAACAGTTCTAAACAAATACTGTATGTCAGTGGATTTGAGAGGACAACAGAAAATGGGCTTTTTCTGTTTTTCTGTCTACGAAGCAAAGCGAAGTAGCAGAGTTTGGTATTACCAGGCTACAAACCTGCAACTGTCTGATCAAAAGTCAAATGACAACTATTTGACCGAAACACCATTATGCATAGTATTAAATCACATGTCCCTGACATTTAAACTAAGCTTAATAGTTTTGCGTCATAACTATAATTTATTTTAGCACCACAGAAATTCTGGAAGGGAACTATACATTTTATAAATTCAAACTTTTGACTGATGTTGGGCACCATCCACAAGTAGCTAAAGAGTTCACCGCCACTGACCCCCACGAGTCCCTCTTTTCAAGTACAGCGGTAACCCCTGTCACTTTTCTCCACAGGAGGTCATCCCGTCTGCGTTTGTCAATTACCTTCTGTGATATGTTGCACACCTATGTGTCCGCTGGCCTTGCCCCCCCCCCCTTTCTGATGGACTGGAGTCAATTAAGAGCGTATCAGAGCTTTCAACGAGAAGAAGAAGAGGATGAGACGAGAGTCAGTGACCTCACAGCAAAGGACCGAATCAGGTAGAGGGAGGCGTGTGCGACTGAAGTCTGAGCAAGACGTGATGGATTTCCCGGTTGTGGGTTTGATGATAAATATCAAAAGATCATTTATTAAAGCTTTGCTGAATGCAGCAATGCTCCATCAAAGATCTGTCTCCTTGTCTTCAGGTGAGATTAACATCCTACAGTGAAGAAAAAAAAAATTATTAAATTTTTCTGCATATTTAGTTGGGTTTTTTAACCACACCGATTGATTTTCTTATCACCATCAAGATATGTCTTGGAAATTGATTACTTTTATTATTACTTTACATTATCTCAGTATGTAATGTTGATTGCATGCCACAACAGGTTTACAACAAACACTAGAGCTAGTTAGCTAGAAGTTATCACTTTAGGGAATATGGTGTTGAAAAGAGATGATTTTTCCCCCTTCAATCTTATTTGATTTCCTAAAATAAAAGCCAAAATCTAGTGAGATTGCTGTATAGTATGATGCCTATACATGAAGGCAGCATCCTAACAGAAAGAACCTCATTATTTGGAATACAGGCAGCACTTCCATCAGTGTTCGACAGAGCTGTATCATAACACAACATTCTGATATGCATCAAGCTATGTGTTCTGTGTTTAAACATAAAGTTGTACTGTTAAATACAGTGGTCTGTAACACCGAGATCTCTGCAATGATACAATATCCTCGTAGTAATCTGTCAGATGGAAACCTCTGCATTGCAAGAATAAAACACTCTCTCTCTCTTGCCATCATGCAGTGAGCTACCTCAGGGTAGATTAAAGGTTTCCCATCTTCTCAGGGCAATCATTTTAAAGGCCTGCACAGGGAAAATGGAGATATTCTGGGCGGATAATCTGATCTGAATGGCTTATTCAAAAAACATTCTAATCCTCTCAAAAAGTGTGCTAATTTCAAGCGTTGCCATGTCATTTAATGTGCAGGTCTCCAGATGTGCACATAAACTGTGTTTGTTCACTCAGCATTGGGATGACTGGGCATTATAGCAGAGGAGCAGCACCGAACATAAAATTGATGACCGATATCCAGTAATGAGTAGCCACTAGACCCAGAGAGAATTCTCTGATTTTAGAGGAAGTTCTGCTGAGTTTCACACAGAGATTTATTGTTAAATTATTGATAATTATTAAATATAATTTTCATTAATTGAAACCGAACTAAACCTGGAATATATATATATATATATATATATATATATATATATATATATATATATATATATATATATATATATGTAATATGTAATTTATATATTAGATGAAAAACTTGAAAAAAATGAAAATTACAAATGTTGCCTTGGCAGCTAACTGAAAAGTTGAAGTACTAAAATTAGTCAAACTAAAACTGAAATATAAATAAATTAAAGCTAAATAGGAAAAAAAAACAAATAAACTTTACTAAAAACTCAAATGAAAGCTGAAAATATAAAACTAAACACTAAAATGACTAAAGCTATAACTGGAATATGCATAATAGGCTCATTGTAAATACGTGCCTCTACCTGGTGTTGCAGACATGTATTTAGAGGCACGTATTTCGAATGAACCTGGGTTGGGAATATAAATGCATTAAAAAAAAATCTAAATAGAAAAAAAATGAAAAACACAAAGTTGCTTAAACTTCAACTAAAATGAAAACTGAAAAATATATATTTTTAATGAATAAATACCCTAATAGTATACAAATAACACTAAAATAATACTGGTTCTGAATGTGCAGATTCTGTGCTTGGACATGACCTACTAAAATAATACAATTCTGAACTTGGGTGACTATGGCAGTGCAACAAATATCTAAAATCTAATCAAATATCTATCTATTGGATTTAAATGAATAGTACACAAAAAAAATCTAAATCCGTTATTTTTTTATTTTCTGAGAAACACAAAAAATGTTTAGTGGAATGTCTAAACCACTTTTTCCTATTTTATGAAAGTGACATGACATGATGTGACCTGTCCTGAGACACCTTGTTGAAATGTGCAAGTTTTTCAGCTAATTGTGACACATACTGTCGTATCGTATAGCATGGCTTCAGAGCTGTTTCCTCATTATCATACCTATCTGATCATTTAAATAGTTTATCATTCTAAATGACATGATTGATCTACACATCTATTAAAGAACAAACATGAAAAATGCAAACATTTAAACATTAATTGTAATGTAATCACCTCTAGAGTTCTACCTTCATCCAACAGTTTCCAAGTTTGGTTCTTTGAAAGAGTTTGTTCCAGACAGTTGTTCTGTTTGCTCTTATCATGTTTCATTCATAACCTTTTTGTCCCAGCTTGGGACGGCACATCTGGGTGTTTTGTAGATCTAGGCCAGACATTTCATCATCCAAGTCCTCAGAGGAGACGTTAGTCGCAGTCCCTCACTGACATGAGTGCAGCTTTGTTGTTTTTCAGCTCTGAGTCTGTAGAAGCCAGATAAAAGACAAGACAAGAGGTCAGGAGGTCACGAGAGAGGTAAATATTACATCACATTAGTGCTTATCCTAAAGCATTCATAAAAAGAAAAAGATCTGATAATGCAAATGTAAACATTTAAACCAGTGTTCAGACAAAAATTGATTTTCTTCTTCAGTATTTGTCTTTTTTTTCTCAGTACAAATATCTAAACATTCTTAAATCAAGATACAAATACCTGAGAGGCAAAATTACTTAAGATACTACAGTAAGTCTTGTTTTCTGAAAAACTGATAAATTTAATTTAAATGGAAAGCATGTTTATTTTTCTTGCCTATTGGCAGATATTTTTTCTTATTTTAAATGCAAAGTCACTTAATTTTTATGCATTTTTCAGAATAAATACATGTCATTAAGCTTCTTAAGTAATTGTATCTACACTTAAGAATGTTTAGATATTCATACTGGGAAAAAATATATAAAAATACTGAAGACAAAATAATTTTTTGCAGATCAGGATGATGCTTCAACATTTCTCCTTGTCCAACACATTTGAAATGATACAGGGTTGAGTAAACTGACACAATTTTCATTTTTGCATGATCTGTTCATTTACCCTACTGTATATTTAAACAGCATGCTGTAATATCCAGGTGTGAGTGTTTCGATTGTGTTGTATGTTTGACTTTAGCGTGAGATGGATTGCGTGATTCATTAAAGGTATAAGTGAAGCATTTCATAGGTGCTTGTGATTCTCCAATCAGAGCTAATCAGTGCAGATTCATACGAGGGTGACACACGCAATAAACAGTCACAGTTGTGTGGAGCTGCTTATCTCAGATGAAAATGCTCTGATGAAAATTGCTCCATACTCACACACCCCTTTAAATCAGGTATGACCTCGGACGGAGCAGCACATGGCACATTGTGTGTGTGCACGTGTGTTTCTCTCTCTTTCTCTCCATGTCCTTGTTTCCTCTTCCTGTCATTTAAAAGACTGTGTGCGTATGTATCTTCCCTCAGTGGTCTAAATGAATTTCATTCATTCATTACAGTGCTTTCAAGCCATGTCCCTCAAACATTCTGGTTAGGGTTTGTTCTAAATCTCTATACTGCAAAAATGATTTTCTTATTCAGCATTATTGTCTTTTCAGTACAAATATCTAAACCTTTTTCAAATCAAGATACATTTACTTGAGAAGCAAAATGACTTAATATATATATAAAAAAATCCAAAATCAAAAGATGTTTTGCTTAAAACAAGAACAAATATGTTGTATAGGTCACCCAGAAAATTATAATTTACTCACCCTCAGACTAAGTTTGTTTCTTTATTGGAACAGATTTGGAGAATTTTTTGCATCACGTCACTTGCTCACCAATGGATCATCTGCAGTGAATGGGTGCCGTCAGAATGAGAGTCTAAACATCTGATAAAAACAATCACGGTAATCTATACAAATAATCCACACGACTCCAGTCCATCAGTTAACATCTTGTGAAAGTGAAAATATTGTGAATATGCAAAATATTTGTAATAAACAAAGCCACCATTAAGATGTTTTAACATTAAAGACTCACTTCTAGCCAAAAGATGAGTCCATGATCCATAATAACATAATTTCTTCGTAGGCTTTTTTTTTTTTTTTTGAGTACAGAATCGAACTGAAATTGAGCGGAAGTACGAAGTCTGACGTCAGTCAGGCTAGCAGGTTTGAGTCCTGCTGAAATTAATGATCAAGAATCTGGATTTCATACTGAAATAGTAAAATGCAAACTAAAGCATGCAGCAAGGGCACAGCCCTAACTCTTCATTCATGCATTACTCATAAAAAATAATGCTCTTTCAAACTAAAGCAAGGGCACAGCCCTGCAGCAAGGGCACAGCCCTTGTTTCTAACTCTTCATTCATGCATCCTATAAATCTCAATCCATAACAAATTTCTCTTGCTCTTTCAAGTAAAAGAACTGGGTTGTTTCTAAAATGTCCTATAAATCTCAATCCATAACAAATTTCTCTTGGGAAGTAAAAGGTGTGAGCATTTAGTGATGTCTTATTTGTCTTGGGAAAAAAGGCTAACTAAACCCATTTATAATGTTGCATTGGTTATTTCAGGTGACATCACTAATGTGGGTAGTTTTGACTTGCATTAAATCATCTTGATAACAAAACATCTTAAACCAGCATCTCTGGTTCTAGCTGGTTTTAGCTGGTCTGACTTTTCCAATCAGGTGTTCGGCAAGTTATCCTCTTGTATTCCACTCTAAACAACTGTGCTCAAAACCCCTCTAAAACTTTAAACTACACTGTTAGAAGTGCTAACCTGCAAGTTTAACCTTGAAGAACCATTTCCAATCTGATTTCAGCCAAAAAACATTGTTGTTGTTCTAAACCTGTATGAATTTCTTAGCCGTTGAACACAAAAGAAGATATTTTGACGAATGTTGGTAACCAAAAGGTTGAAGGCTATCAACTGTTTGGTAATCAACATTATATTATTTTGTGTTCAACAGAAGAAAGAAATTCATACAAGTTTGGGACAACTTGATGGTGACTAAATGATGACAGTTTTAATTTTTTGGGTGAACTGTCCCTTTGATGAACTTAGGCTGATTCAGCAATGTTAATATTTTGAGTTAAAACCAATTAATTCAGATGTTACCAATTTTGATGCCTGGTGTATATAGGATATATATATATATATATAGGGAATAAATTCAGATATCTCACATACATTCCAACTTATAATGTTTCTCAGTCAGGAAAGTTGGTCACATTAAGACAGTATTAAAGATATGTATGTCTCTCCAGCTCTTGGAGTCGTTAGGCACGGGTCAGCAGGATGTTTTCGCTCTGTCTTCTCATCTCTTATCAGCAGAAGCTAGAGGATATCTCACGACGTGATCAGAAAAAGGGAACACGTGATTTTTTTTTTTTTGTGGCGCGCACGGCTAGTTATAGATGAGTGTAGTTCGGATGAGATAACCACAGTGGTTTATCCTGGGGGTTTGAGGTCCTGGACCACCATTATTACCCTGCTAGTGATGGTGATGGTTAAAATGAGATTATTTTAATCCGTCGACTTTGCATAGTCTCCTTCAACCTTGTCCTTCAACGAATAAATGGTTAGTGGCTAAAAAAAAAAGACCCCCAACCTATTATTCCGCAACGAAGTTGTCCTTTCCCCTTGAATATTTCATACATGTCGCCCAAAAGCTACTGTATAAAGTGTTTTGTTAAAGTTATACCTTCGAGTAGCTTAAAATGAGGATTCCTCACCGCGCTCCCTTCAGCAATAGTCTGCGCGCGCTCTCAGTGGTGGCGGGAAGCGCGAGCGAGTGGCTCGTCGTCCTTATTGTACCTTGAGAAAAGGATGCAAAACCCCCACGAAACCCGTTTCCAGGTCAACATGGGGTTAGACTCGCTCAAGGCGACCCTCGTTACGATCTTGAACACGCTCGCTTTGAATCCCCCGGCCACCCACTGCTTACAAAATTAACGCGCGTGTTTGGAGCTGGTGAGGAAAATGCTGACGCGTTGACGCTACATTTGATCGGTTCGTCAGCGCGTTTGACGTGTAGACCGCTGAGGGATCTTCATTACTCTTAAGGACTTTTTTTATGGACTCGAACGTTCGTCGCAAATGTCTTGCTTGTGGAAACGCTTCCTTGGAGAGCGACATGACTTTGGGATTTTTTGTATATTATGAGACATTAATCTTAACGACGTGTAGGTTACGACAGTAGCCTGCTGAGGGATTTTTCGTACTCTTAACGACTTTTTATGGACGCGAACGATTGTCGCAAGGATCGTGTTTATGTGGAAATACTTTTTTGGGGAACGCTGTGTTTGTGAATGTTCTGAATAGGCGTTCATTTAGACGCAGGTATGTTTTATACTCAAAACTCCTATCATACTGCTCCATTTTTTATTTAAAGAACGTTTGTTTGCATTTTCTTTTATTAAACGAGGAAATAAGACTTGTTCTATGGCAAACAAACTCGAATGATCATCACACACATCCCGTTTATATGACACTTTCTTGGAAACGTTAATGAAAGGTATTCATTTCAACGACGTGCTTCACGTGTTACAGAATATTCCTGGCTCTTTGCGACTTTTTAAGGACGCGAACGATCGTCGCATACGTGGAATTTGGGAATGTTCTGAATAGAATACAGCGCACTTATTATTATTTTTACGCAAAGCTCATACTGCAGAACATTCAGTTCTATATTATCTCATTAAAGAAGAGAATATAGTGCTCATGTGATACTGAATTTGGGAATAATATTGCGAAATGGTAGCCTATGCATAATTCTAAAGCTGCAGTTTTATTTCCAAATCATTTTAACATTTGCAAGTTGCATCTTAATAAACCAGGACATTCGTGTATGAGGAAATTGTTATCCGCATTTGGATAAACTGAACGAGACTTCAGCAAGAGTTTGGCGCAACTGCATCCACTGGTGATGCCGGAGGTCACTTCCACCAGAAGTGATAGGCTAACATCCAAAGGCATTATGTTTTTATGCAACACCACAGCCATCAAGGACTGGAGCTATTTTCTCTCTCAAATCTTGCCTCTTGTGAATAAATCAGCGGGATTCGTTCATCAGAGTATGGACCGGGTGGAGGCGGTGACGAGCACCATGGTGACGGCTCTGGAGCCCGACCTGAGTGGCATGAGCGCCAGTCATCCGCCGCTCAACTCCAATCACACGTCCGGAATGGAGCACGTCTTTCAGTACTCGTACTCCGAGAGTGACCTGCAGTACACAGACTACAGGACGCCGCAGAGGGGCTCGATACAGCTGCCCAAGGCGGTGCTGTATCTGGTCATGGCCGCGCTGGTGGTGGTGGCCGTGGCGTACGCGATCGTGGGGCACCTGGTGAAGGATCTCGTGCATGAGTTTGTGGGTAAGTGCATTCTGGAAATGTAGTGTGTTTGATCAATCAAACAACTCTCTTACTAAAGCATTTATTTGAGTGTTTTGGCTATAATAGTAAGAAATGTAACTGCAAATGTATCGGTTTTGTATATATTTAAAGGCTGGTTTCCCCAGTCTAAACCAACAAACGTTCAGGTTAACAGGTTAAAACCCCTCTAAAACCAGCCATATCATTTTATTTTAAGTTTTCATTATAAGTATTTGTGTGTTTTGACTATGCATTTATAACAGCGAGCTGAATAAATGCAACTCCGTCTGCATCAGTGCACTGTTGAAGAAAAACAAGACCAACCATACGGTCTGACCTGGTTTAAGCTGGTTTCCCAGCTGAACAGTGCTTAAAACCCCTCTAAAACCAGCCAGCAGATCAACCTGTTCATGCTGGACCATCTAAGGTTGTTTAAAGCTGTTTTTCAGCAGATCATACATATCTGCACTGCAGCCTATGGTAATTTTATTGTGGAATCGTTTTCTGTAAGATATAGTGTGTGTTTTGGATATGCATTATTTTATTTTTTTATATAGTGAAATGAAATACAGGAACGTAACTCCATCTGCATCAGTTTTGTATTGCACTGTTGGAAAAAAAAAACAAGAGCAGTTTATGGACTAAACTGATTTAAGATGGTTTCCCAGCCAAAGAGTGCTTAAAAACCCACCAAGGACTTTTTTCTCAGCAAGTCATACACAGCTCATTAATTCATTCATTGCAGCCATTAACCCACACTATAACAGTACAATGGTCATTTTAATTCTAAATATTTTTTCAGTATTTGTGTGTGTGTGTTGGGGATATTGTGTGCTTTTGGTTTTTGGTGTGTTTAGGCATTCATATTCATAAGAAGATGAGTTTGGCTGAAGTGTGTTTTTTGGATATCAATGTTTGATATGTACTCATATGTATGTGAGTGTAATGGACTCATAATATTCTGTTTTTAGGGCCCGTGATGGAGCACACAACTGTTTGCATCAGTTCTGACATGCAACTCTGTTCACATTCACATTGTACATTCACATTCACCTCCACAAGCATCCCGACCCGTTCTCTCTCAAAGCTTGTGTTGAGTATCCGGAAGGGGATGAAAAGAATTACATTTAATTCCTTCAGAGTCCCTCACTTCTGTTTTTCAAAGACCTTGACGTTTACCTGAAGCGATGAAGCAGGCAGGTCACACACACACACACTCACACACACACTCACACACACACACACACACACACACACACACACACACACACACACACACAGACACAGACACACACACACACACACACACACACACACACACACACACAGACAGGAGAAGCAGAGAGGGGGCATGGGCACTCAACAATACCTGAGAGATTTCTCCAAAAGCCCTGGTTACACCAAGTACTCTTCTGTAGATGGTGCTCTGTGCTTTTGTGTCGGTCCTGAGAGGTGTAAATGTGACGATCATCGGTTTGGTGAGATTCTCACTGTAGTATTTCTCTCTACAGGGTCAGACAAGGAGAAAGCTCATTTTGCTATCGTAAAATACAATTTGCGATTTACAAGTCACTCTCTTTAGTTTCCATTTTGTCTGATAAGGCAAATAAGGTTAGGGCTTTCTTTAAAATCGACTCTTGTGCCATTATTTTTCTAAGTGACAGGAGTTGCATTTTTTGAACGCGTACTAGCTGGCATATGACTACAGAAATTACTGTGGTTTTTCAGTTTTCCATTTTATTTCTTTCTTTTTTCTTTTTATTGCATGCATATTTTAAAAATACATCGTATTAAGCATTATAGTCTTTCAAAGTTGTCTTTATTTAGTAAACTTAATTAAACATTGACTAAAAAAGGACTACTTTCATATTACTTTATACTTTCATAGCGCTTGCATATTGTTGCTCTTTTGTTGGTTTTGATTGCTTCTATTGTCCTGATTTGTAAGTCACTTTGGATAAAAGTGTCTGCTAAATAACTTAATGTAATGTAATATTATAGCTAATTTATATTTTGTTTATGGTGAAATTAAGTTAAAAAAGCCGAAAAATTATACTACTGACCTACATGAAGTAACTTTTTAAAGAAAATTTACTGATTAGGTGTATGGTGTTTATGATAATCCTTTTACTTTGTAGGAGTGTTTTTGTCTTCAGGAAGGAAATATTTTTTGATTAAGGTTTGAGCCAAACCTTAAATATAATTTAAGAAGAATTAATATAAAAGCTGGTCCAAAGTATAATTTTATCAAGATAAAAAAAAAAAAGTTTATTATTATTATTATTAACTATTTTTCAGCTATATAAACTGCAACACCACTTGAGATCCTTTATACAACCTTTCAAAAAAAAAAAAAAAAAGTCAATGCAACAACAACATTTGTTTTGTTACAGCGTGAGAAACTCTTCTTACAGCGTGAGAAATTCTTAATTCTTTTTTTTTTTGTTATTATAAAAATCGTTTTTAACGTCCTGACTCCTGATCATTTTGTCATGCTCGTTTCTCTCCTAATTGGCATACATTGATGGAAAGTTTTTATCAGCCACATTTGTTTACTCACACCCTTCAGACTGACGCTCCTGCTGCTGTATCTGCTCATCTATTCCAGGATGCTTTCTGAGTCAAAGGCGAATGCGTTTAGTACAGCCTTTGGCTGCATATAGCTGGTGGTTTCAGTTAGTGTTCAGTTTGATGGAGCGTTCAGACTAGATGAAGGTACATTACAGTTGTATTAATCATTAATCAAGTAGCACTTTAATTTGCAAAAGGTGAACTGCAAAGTGTTTAATTAATGCAGTCAGACAGCAGCCTGGGGCTCATATATAATATGTAGTGTGTATTGCATTACCGAAAGATGCTGTTGTTGCTTCTTAATTGGAATATCAATTGTGAAGTACGATCCGGACATGCTCATGACAGATTTAGTGAGATTCACCAGGCTCGTTTCATAAAGGAGGGCTGCATCATTTAAGTTTTATTGAATTTTTGAAATCAGACCCTGTTAATCAAGACCTGGTCTATTTTTAACTTAGTTTATGTCCTTGAATAATAATGTGTGTAATGTTTGAATAATGAGTCTGTGAAAGTTTGCATGGCTCACAAAAGTCTTGGTACATTACTGTCATCAGTAATCAGATGTATGTGCTTGAGTGCATTGCATATGAATATGTGTGTTCATCTCAAACTTGTATGATTTCTGCATCATTACTATGGTTTAACCTCTCACTTCTGCTGCCAGAGGCTGTTTACTGCCATTTCTGGTTTGTGCTTCCTATCATGTTTTTATTACTATTTTTTTGCTCTTAAAGTTCTTTGTTACCTGAAGAAATGTTTGCCATCCAAACAATTAAAAATACCCTAAAAATACTGAATAATAAAATAAATACATAATAATAATAATAATAATAATAATAATAATAACAAAACACCTGCGGATTAAAATCTGTATTTTCTTTTTTGTAAAAAACTGCGTCTGAATAAGCCTCAAATGAAAAGATATGCAAAGCTTGTGCAAGTGCACGACTCTATGCAGTAGTTCATAGTTGTAACTCCAAGGTTCTTCATTGTCCAAAACAGTATTCTACACAGGCTCTTATACATTGTCTTGTGCTTCTGCTGCAATGATGTCAAAATGTAGAGAGGATAAGGACACATTAGTTTGAGACGCACTATTTTAACATCCTCAAGCAGACTTTCTCCAAATGTGAGCACATGCGGTGGCTAATTTTTGTCATTTAGTGTTAAGGAGAAGAAAAACAGGCCTTTGGCTTGTTGTGCCCGGCAAGTTAGTTTATATACACACTTCTGATCAAAAGTTTGGAATAATTGGAACACTTAAGATTGTTTTGTATATTTTTGAAAGAGGTCTCTTATGCTTACCAAGGCTGTATTTATTTGAGCAAAAATACAGTAAAACACAGTAGTATTGTGAAATATTAATACAATTTAAAATAACCATTTTCAATTTTAAATAACATATATATATTTTTTTATAATTTATTCCTGTGATGCAAAGCTGAATTTCAGCAGCATTACTCCAGTCTTCAGTGTTACATGATCCTTCAGAAATCATTCTAATATTCTGATTTGCTGCTTAAGAAACATTTCTTAATATTATCAATGTTGAAAACAGTTTCACTGCTCCATAATTTATGGAACTTCTTTCAAAAACATCTTAATTAATCTAAATGTTTGACCGGTAGTGTGGTCTCTGACCACATTGATCTCTATGGATGCTGGAGAACAGGCGTTAAACATCAGAGCTGTCCTTCAGCATGAGTAGAATGCTTTTTTGGCCAGTCAGCATCCAGAATAATAACTATCTGTTTTTATATTGTCCTAGCTTGCATGTCACAAAGCGAATGTCCCCTCTGGATCCAATGTCTCAATGTGACTGATAATCATCTGTAATCTGTGTCTCTCATCAGAGTGGGTGTTTGGGCCCCGTTCAGACAACCGCAGGAGCAAGAGTGAGGTGAACTGCATCAGCAGCAACATGAATGAAATGATCCAACTCTCGCATCCAGTGGACACTCGCTGCATCGTGTACAATCACTCCGACTGCCCGAGCACCGTTAAGCCAGAAGAATTGGTGGTCACCATCGATGAGACCTCACAGCTACCTCGTGAAGCTTACAGTGGGACCTAACTGAGACCAAACTATCACTGTTTGATCTAGCCTTTTATTATGAGGAGAAAAGCACATTTGCTTCAGTTTGATCAGCATCTGTGATGTTGAAAGCCGGCGTGTTGAAGTCACATAGCGGAAGACTTATCCTGGGATGAGGAAAACTGAAGAAACTGGGAGACTTTAGAAGGAATGGAATCACTTTAAAGTACATTAAATGTTCCGTATTGAGTGCTGTGAGACACTTTATATTTTCAAATCGAATAGAGAAAGAGAAAAGACACTTCTGTATCATTCATATCAGTCTTGTCACAATATTTTGGTTTATTTTTCTTGTTTTGTGGAGACATGCACTGTGAATCTAGAATAGTGTTCTGCTGTTATCCATTTCCTACTCTATACAACCCACTATGGTTTGATTTGACCACTTTTTGCAGATATTTATGGCTGAGTACTTATGGTATTTGCAAATACTCACATTTTATTCAATTTCAGGTTTTCTGCAATCGACTATGCTGCTTAAAAACAGAAACGCTTAGAGATCTTCTCCCTATAGGTTGTTTGAAATTTCAAGTAATGAAGATGGTTTAGATAAACAGCCCTTGATGAAAAAATTATCAATAGTTAATCCACAATGGCTTTTTCATCTAAGGCCGTGTTACCAAAAATGTGTTTTATAATGGAGAGAGATGCTACACAAACACGTCTCACTGAAAATATATATTTAAATGGTAGAAAACTGCAGTTAAATAGACTTTTGATATTATATGTGAGTTATATGTTGACAAAATGGTCTAAACAAAATCATATCTCTGTTTACTTCACAACTAAAAGGGCTATAATTTCAGGTTTTCATCGCAGATGGTCGTCATAATGAATCTTCAGATCTGAACATCACATTTTTAAACAGATATTAAAGTCAGTGTGTATTAAAAAGGCATAATTGGCAGAATTATCACTTATCAAATGTTTCAAACTGGCAAACTTTGCCAACTTTTGCTGTCCTTTTCTACCTGGTCACTCCTGCCATATCAACAACTTGTTTTGACCTTTGTTGCCAAAGTGTAATTATGTCAGATGTCACAAAAATGCAAAAAATACTAAAATCGTTTTGTTGTAGGCCTAATTCACATGTCCAGTCATGCCATGGAACAATAATCAAAATATGTTGTAGAAAAACACAGAAAATATGTTTTTCCTGTTGTTCATGTCATGTCCTGCATTTTACACGAATGCCACAAAAGTCACCTTAATAAATGTGTGACATTATGTCTAATTTATCTAAAACAACTTGCTTGGTATTCATTTTTACATAATTGTTTGTGCTACAAAAACAAAGCCTGGCACATTTAATATATGGAAAAGTTATTAGTGGGTACTTTTTCCGTGATATTAATGCAAGCAGAAAAACAAGTTAGCCTTCAGCACAGAAAAGTGAAGTGCAAAGGTTTCCAATGTTGAGAATTTTAAAACATTTATAATTCAATTTTATACATCTATTATAATTATCATACTTTTACTATACTATTATAACTTTTAAATAACTCTTATTTTCCCACTGTTTTATTTTTATTCTGAGTGTATGCGCAATGACGTTTAAAAGTAGGCGGGCGCGCCGTGACGTCATCACCACAACATTCCACACTTCCTCGCTCGAGACGGTCGCCTCGCCTGCAGTTTTCATTTGAGCGGCTTTGCGCTTATATTTTAACGGCCGTTCTTCTTTTTCTTTTTTTTAAATCAATAAACAGAGTGCTCGTAAGTACAGATATCTATATCTATTCAGTGTTTAACGTTAAGTGGCGGCTTCTGTTGTAGCTGCGTTTGTGAGGTAAACACTCAGTCGGGGAGAAAGTCCAGCTTTGTTGTGTTTTTATGATAACATTAACTTACTTGTCTTTACCGTGAAGGAACTGTTAGCGGTTTGTCTTATTAACGTTAACGTTACCTTCTTTGTAACGTTACAGGACAAAAGTCACTTTTACCCAAATAAAAGGATTAAAAGATGTTAAACCTCTAAGGCAGAGTTTCAAAATCAAGGCTTTAAAATGATGTGCAGGAGATTCTGAAAGAAACACTAGTGATAAATATTTTTATATATATATTTATATATATTTTAATATTTTTTTAATAACTTATTAAATATAAAATGTAAAATTATACCAAAGGTAGACCATAACGCTTTATTGAGATCTTGCTTACAAAAATTAATTAAATGAGTTAACGTTAGTCAGGTTAGGTTATTCGATTCATGCTTTCAATTTCTGTATGGATATACACACACACATACAGTTGTGCTCATAAGTTTACATACCCCTTGCAGAATGTCCAAAATGTTAATAATTGAAACAAAATAAGAGCGATCATGAAAATTCAATTGCATGTTTTTTTTTAATTTAGTACTGTCCTGAATAAGCTATTTCACATAATAGATGTTTACATATACTCCACAAGACAAAATAATAACTGAATTTATAAAAATGACCCCATTCAAAAGTTTACATACCCTTGAATCTTAATACTATGTGTCATTTCCTGGATGATCCACGATTGTTTTTATATTTTGTGATAGTTGTTCATGAGTTCCTTGCTGGTCCTGAGCAGTTCAACTGCCTGCTGTTCTTCAGAAAAATCCCCCAGCTCCTGCACATTCTTTGGTTTTCCAGCATCTTCTGCATATTTGAACCCTTTCCAAAAGTGACTATGATTTTGAGATCCATATTTTCACACTGAAGACAACTGAGGGACTCATACACAGCTATTACAAAAGGTGAAAACATTTACTGATGCATGTATTCTATGCTTTTTACATGGTTACAGTCAGTTTTTAAAAAAAAATATAACGTTACTGTAAAACTGGCACAGATTACGTTTCTAAGAACTTGACGTTTTTTTTTTCTTAACTATTTTTCCTTTTTATCATCTCTGATATCCTTATTTGTTACCTACATATTTAGGGTTGGGGTTATTTCCAGTAAAAAAAAAAAAAAAAAATTGTTCAGGATTCATGCAAGTTGGACTGGTTTTGGACATTGAGTGTTATAGTTTGCTCTGTATAAAGAGGTACATGATGTGCACTGCAGATTATGCAGTATTAGTTTGTAAGGGTTAGGCCATGAATGTGTGTGTATTTAAACAAGTAATGCAATGAGCAGAAAGTTAAGTTGGTATGTCATTTAACGGGTTTGTGTGTGAACTCACACTCCTCAGTTTGAGTCTGATCTTCTGTGGTTTGTTGTGACATTAAGAACAGCCAATTATCTCCACTCATTTATTAAAATTAATTAAGTGTGTTTTAGCACAATAATGAAATGTTACCATAATTCCATAAGCCTTAAATGGGATCAAGCATGAAGGCAAGTGGAGAAGCGATTGTAATTAGCCCATATTAACATTAAGATAGTTGTGTTTCTGGCCCAACATCCATCCTGCTTGTACTTGATTATTCAGCTTTATTCAGTTAGGAAGCAGTTGTCAGATGGAGCTGAAAGAGACTTGAAGGAAGTTTTTCTCTTAAACCTGCTAATAAAACAATAATACACTAAACATCCGTAGGAAAGTAGGCCGTCGCCACTTCATACGCATCAGGTGCCACAGAAGTATGTCATAAAAATTCATAACAGAATTTGTGTGTTTGCAAGGTCAAGAGTGTAATATAATGTCTTGTGTGAATTGATTTATCAGATCTGAGTTCCTTGATGGGACTTGTATGATATTTAGCAGTATTTTCTCTCTGACATGTTTCATATTCAATGTCCTAGTTTTGCAGGCAGCATTTGAAAGTTCAGGACTATTAGTCAGAAACTCACTGATTCTTCAGATGTGAGACACAACACGTCCCGCAAATTTATGGGTAACTCTTTACATAAGGTCACATTAGTTAATGCATTGGTGAACATTAACTAACAATAAGCAATACATTTGTTACAGTATTTATTAGGGGTGTAACCGTACACAAATATGACGGTTCGGTACGTACCTCGGTTTTAACGTCACTCAACCTCAGACAATATGATTTCTGTACAGCAGGGGGAAAAACTTTTTTTTTTTTTTTTTTAAATAAACAGTGGTTTACTGAACAAGTTGCTCTTTCTTTAAATACATTCAGTTATAGTTTAAATTTTCTTAGTGATAAAAATCTACCTCACCTTATGCTTAAAACTATAGGGAGCCCTTTTACATTATAAGGTTACAATTAGGCCTAACAACTTAACCCAAACTTAAATTTAATTACTATTTATTTTTAAATAGATGATCAACACTTAACGTTAAAAAAAAATGTAAATGGCAAATAATGCAGTTTTTAAATTAACTTATAAATAAAATTTATAGGCTATTTGTTAAAATATATTCAAATACACACTGGCTGTCATAGCATGTTTCATAACAGACTAATTTAAACATACATTAAATAATTAAGACTTAACAGGTTTAGTAAAATATAGTGAGAATATGGTGTAATATTTCGCGAAATGCTCCTCTCTAGAGTTAATTTCTCTAGTGAACAGTGTGGACACTGATGACTTGCTGAGGTAAAAGAAATCTCCGCGGTTGAAACACTGATTGAGCAATTACATGAGGCACCAGATGTTCAGTCATGTTTATTCACGTTAAAACTATAGTAAAGAGGAAGGAATGATCGCGTTCACTCACGCTCCGCTCTGCCATTAAGGCAAGGCACGAGTCTGCGGCGCGTCACGGCTCAGACACGGGAACCGGAGCTGCTCGCGGCCGCTCGACTCAATGCTTGTGTTGAGTTTATACCAGCACGTTTCTGAAGCGTCCCAGAAGCGGCTTTCCAAGGCATTAAAACAGCGATCTGTCATGCCACATCAAAGACTGTCAAAAACTCCATTTATTATTTGAATCTCCTGGAGAGAAAAAAAATAAATAAATAAATATGTAGCCTATTCGTTCCGTACACATGCCGGTACGAATACGTGTACCATTACACCCCTAGTATTTATTACTCTTTGTTAATGTTAATTAATACAAATGCAACTGTTTAGTGTTAGTTCATGTTATCTCAGGTCCATATTATTAACAGATACAATTTTGATTGTAGTAAATGTTGAAATTAACTT
Source organism: Schizothorax lantsangensis (assembly GCA_027422415.1). NCBI lineage: Eukaryota > Metazoa > Chordata > Actinopteri > Cypriniformes > Cyprinidae > Schizothorax > Schizothorax lantsangensis. The sequence continues at coordinate 23,068,199 of CM049862.1, forward strand.
TAAGAATAATAAATACTTCGGTATTATTTTTCGTTGTTAGTTCATGTTAACTATAGTTAACAATAGTTAGTTCATGTTAACTAATGTGAAGTGTTACCGATTTACCAGTTAGTAGTTAAGAAAATGCAAGCATTTCTACTTTGAAATTAATTAAAGATTAATTCTTTATATATATATATATATATATATATATATATATTCATTTTAAAATTGTAGTTGCATTTAGTAAAGTTTTAGTTGCATTGTTTTTGCCATTTTTATTATGTATGTGCATGTCTTAATATGTATATGCAGTGTTTTAGTATGAAGTTTTATATTTATTATTGTTTTACTATGTAACTAAAACTATATTATATAATATAATATAATATACACACAAGTTTGGGGTCGGTAAGATCTTTTAAGATGTCTCTTATGCCCCCTAAAGGTTGTATTTATTTGATAATAATACAGTAAAATCAGTAATATTGTGTAATATTATTACAATTTAAAACAGCCATTTTCTATTTGAATATATTTTAAAATGTAATTTATTCCTGTGATGCCAAGCTGAATTTTCAACATCATTACTCCAGTCTTCAGTGTCACATGATCATATGATTATTATTAATGTTTTTATGTATGTATTTATTAATTGATTTGTTATATATATATATATCAAATGCATTTTTGAATTATATATTTGTGTGTAACCCGTCTCTCGTCTCAGTAAACATGGCGTCAGTGCTGTCACAGCTGATGGGTCAGTGGATGGATGTTCAGGGTCTCCTGATATTTCTGTGTGTGCTTCTGTTGGTGAAATACCTGCGAGATGTTCTTACAAACAACATGCCGCCAGGACCCTTCCCTCTGCCTTTGGTTGGAAACTTTATAAATATAGGTTTTAGTGATCCACTTGGTGCCTTTCAGAGGGTAAGTCACATATCAAATACAAAAATAAAAATTAAAAATTCTGTGTGAATGTATAACATGGACAGATCATGTTGATCAGATTGCTGAGAGGTATGGAGATGTGAGCACTCTGTATCTGGGAAACAAACCTTGCATACTGCTTACTGGATATGAGACCTTCAAAGAGGCATTTGTGGAGCAGGCCGACATCTTCACAGACCGTCCGTACTTCCCTTTAGTTGACAAGCTCAGTAAAGGGAAAGGTACAGAAGCAGAAAAAGCTATATTGCAGCAATCAGATTCAATCCTGGCAAAATCGGAAACCATTTTCGTTCTAAAATTGAATTTTGCCCACTTCATTCTGTCTGTGTAGGTCTGATTATGTCCAGCGGACACATGTGGCGTCAGCAGAGGCGTTTTGCTCTGGCGACTCTCAAATACTTTGGTGTGGGGAAGAAAACTCTAGAAAACTTCATCCTGCAGGAGTGTAGCTTTCTCTGTGACTCTATACAGACTGAACGAGGTCAGTGAGCAACATTTTAGGGCTAAACACCATTTCTTCTCCTTCACAAACAAGATTGTTGTCATTCTTTTACTAAAACTCCAGAAATTCTAAATGAAATGACAATGAAATGTTTCAAGACCAAGGAATGCCATTTTAGTTCAGTGTCTCAATCATGTCTTGAAGGGCCGTATGTACATACTGTCCTCTACAGGCCACCATTTGCAAGTGCAAGTGTCCTTCAAAGGTCAAATATCTGGGAAACCACACGAGAGCTCATCTTTCTGAATTTTTCTCTTTTCATTTAAATAAATAAACAGTGAGATCCAAAAGTCTGAGACCACATTGAAAATCTGGGATTTTTTCTACCTGTAAATAAACAGAAATGTTCAGGATTTGAATGTTTTAATAAGAATAGCTAATAATAATAATCATAAAAACAAATAAAATGTAATGATAATAAATAACTTAATGTAACAGACAATCATTTAATAATAATCATTAAAATAAAAATAAAATATAAATACATTAAGTAATAAAATAATAAATAAAATAAGTAAAAACATGTAATGATTATAAATTATTAAAAAAAGATAATTTAATAATAGTAAATAAAAACAAAATAAAATAAAATGTTAAATAAATAAATGAATTAATTAATTGTGAGCAAATGTGTGGCAGCATGCATGTGAATGGAAGCATTTTGATCTCATAACATTGTTCTTTTCTTTCTTTATTGTGTTTCTAGGTTTGCCCTTTGACCCTCAGCATTTTGTGATGGATGCTGTGGCTAATATAATCTGTGGGTTGGTGTTTGGTCACAGGTTTGAGTATGATGACCATCATTTTCATCTGATGCAGAAGTATTTAGATGAATTCTTACAGCTTCCCATCTCGAACTGGGGTCGGGTACGAGATTAGCCTGCTATCACAAGAACTAACTCCAAAGTTGAGAAAACTAGTTAAACTGAAAGGAAATTAATGCTGTAGCATAGCACTTGTCAATAAAGCCTATTTCATGTTTTATTAAAAGTATTGCATTGTTTGAACACGTTTGTCCTTTATTTGTCTCTTTACAGTTATATAATCAGTTTCCCACCCTCATGTCGATGCTGCCAGGAAAACACCAGACGGCATTCGCCAGCATGTCGAAACTTAAGCCCTACCTGCTGGAGGAAATCAGAAAACACAAGGAGGAGAGAGACCCGTCCAACCCCAGAGACTACATTGACTGTTATCTGGAAGAGATTGAGAAGGTATTGGTGTCCCAAGATGCCCTTGTGTATTTATATTCCTTTAAGAGACCTTTATTGGTAGTCGGGACATGCGTTAGCACCTCCTTTGTAAATATTCATGTCTGCCCTACAGAGAAAGATGCTTTTTGCCTCATAATGGTTTAGTTACAACATTTATATGTAGGGGCTTAGTGGAACATAACTACTGAACCTTGACTACTTGTCACTAGTTCCAAATTCTGCTTCTTTCCTTTTTCCAGGTAAAAACTCCTCTTTGGGTGCTGCAATGGGATCAGTTTCTTAAGAATATGAACCTTTCAAATTAAATATGTTTTGTTTTAGTTGTTTCAAACTTCAAATGCAAAATACATTCTAAAATATTCTTCAAGGGAAAAGAATCTCCAAACTTAAAATACATTTTAATTACATTTAAAATGTTAAGTATATTTTTTGATAAATATATAAAGATGTAAATACATATGCATAATAAGTATATAACTTAATATATTTATTATATATTATAAAAGGAATATATATAATAATGAAATAATAGGGAATGGTTATAAAAGGAAACGTACATTAGCAAGAATTTTAGTATATTTTGAAATAGATTAAAAATATATCTGAAATTATTTTATATATTTAAAATATATTAAATAAAATACATGTTTTATATATATATATATATATATATATTCATAATATAATTAATGGACCAAAAATTTATATAAATACATGTATTATATATATATATATATATATATATATATATATATATATATATATATTAGTAAATAAACAGATAAATACAAGATAATATTTTTATGTAACTATTAATATATTTATGTAAATATTTAATATATATATTTTATAAAAAGTATAATCAAAATAATGTAAATAAATAATAATTTAAAATAAGTAAAATGTAATTATCATAAATTAATAAAGCAGATATAAAGCAGATAATTTGGTAATAGTAATAAAATGAAAAATATTTATATATATATATATATATATATATATATATATATATATTTCATCATTCCCAGTGTAAGGACAGTGAGGCAGAGTTCACTGAGGACAACTTGATGTACTGTGTGGTGGATCTGTTTGGAGCAGGAACTGAAACCACCTCTAACACACTCAGATGGGCCTTACTCTTCATGATCAAGTACCCAGAAGTACAAGGTGGGATAGCAATCAATCAAAAATGTCACTTCCTGTTGCTTGCCCTCAAAAACTACCATCAGCATGCTCTTTGTTGACTATTTTCTGTCAGAGAAAGTCCAGTCTGAGATCGATCAGGTGATTGGACAGACACGCCAACCACTGATGGATGACCGGACAAATCTGCCGTACACCTACGCGGTGATCCATGAAATCCAGAGGTTCGCCAACATTATTACCTTCACGCCTCCCAGAATGGCCAACAAGGACACGACAGTGGGAGGACGTCTCATCCCGAAGGTCATTTTGTGTTTGCGTTATGTACCATACAGCATTTATGTGAATGAATCAATCTGCAACTTCTGTTTGTTTATCACAGGGTGTGATAGTGATGCCATTGCTGAAGTCAATCCTACAGGATAAGAATGAGTACAGCACTCCGTATGAATTTAATCCTGCTCACTTTCTGGATGAAAATGGCAAATTTTTGAAGAAAGACAGTTTCATCCCATTTTCAATAGGTAGGTCGTGTCCACACAGCTGTAGTACTGTAAGTTTACTCTGAGGTTACTGATCCAGAACCTGATTTGCAGGTAAGAGGATGTGTCCAGGTGAGCAGCTCGCTCGAATGGAGCTCTTCCTCTTCTTCACGTCTCTGATGCAGCGGTTCACCTTCCTGCCTCTTGAGGGACAAACGTTGAGTCTGAAAGGAACTATCAGCGTCTCGTCTGGTCCTGAACCCTTCCAGATACGTGCTGTGCCTCGATAGTGTAGATTTTAATCAATCAGAAATCAGCTCCGCTCCAGAATCATGTTCAAGTGCCAGTGTTCATTATATGGGTTCTTTTCCCACTGGAATCCACAGCTACAGCTCACAAACATTAATTACTGAAGGAATGTAATGCGTTTTTGAAAGGAATTTGCTCTGAATTTCTTCTCTTGGTACTACTTTTCTGCTCATATACTGTCTGGTCATCAAATGCAGGGAAATCAAATTTAGTAAGATAAATACAGTAATATTGTGAAATCTTATTACAATTTCAAATAACTGTTTTCTATTTCAATATATTTTTAAGTGTAATAGGAATAACCTGTGATCAAAGCTGAATTTTTAGCATCATTACTCCAGTCTTCAGTGTCACATGATCCTTCAGAAATCATTCTAATATAATGATTTGCTACTCAAGAAACATTTCTCATTATTATTAATGTTGAAAACAGTTGTGCTGCTAAATGTTTTTGTGGAAACCGTGATATATTTTTAGGATTCTTTTATGAAAGTTCAAAAGAACAGCATTTATTTGAAATAGAAGCCTTTTGTGATTTTATAAATGCCTTTACAGTCACTTTTGATCATTTTAATGCATCCTTTCTGAATAAAGTTATTAATTTTTTTCCAAAAAGGTTCTTTCCTTACTGGTAGTATTGCAGGAAATTTGTCAGATGTCGTTTAGAAACTCTCCTAACTAATAAGGATTTTAATTCATCAGAAAATGTTTTGCAGACAAACATCAGTTAAATCTTTTTGCATAGCCCATATTAAAGGGATAGTTAATTAATTACTCACCCTCATGTTGTTCCAAACCCATAAGACCTTCGTTTATCTTCGGAACACAAATTAAGATAGTTTTGATGAAATCTGAGAGATATACAATACAGCTGAAATGTTCAAGGCCCAGAAATGTGGTAAGAACATTGTTAAAATAGTCCATGTGACATCATTGGTTCAACTGCAATTTTATGAAGCTACAAGAATATTTTTTGTGCACAAAGAAAACAAAAATAACATCAATCAATCATCAATCTTTGTTCAACAATTTCTTTCATGTCAGTTTTTGACACGCGTTCACAAGAGTACCACTACGCATGCGCTGCGTCTTGTTTACAGGCAGAGGAAGACATACACTGTACATAAAACAGTCTTCGTAAACATGTCTAAAGATTTATACAGAGATTTTTTGCCCAGCCTTACTTATTTGAACCAGAATATACAGACGATGAACTAAGAGAGATGGACGTTCTATGTCAGCAGCACCACACGCATGCATCATGGTACTGTCGTGAACGCGTGGTGGAGACTGACACGGAAGAGAAGAAATCGCTGAATAAAGTCGTTATTTTTTGTTTTGTATTCTCGTAGCTTCATGAAATTATGGTTGAACCACTGATGTCACATGGACTATTTTAACAATATCCTTGTTACCTTTCCGGGCCTTGAACATTTCAGTTGTGTTGCTGTCTATGCAGGGTCAGAAAGCTCTCAGATTTCATAAAATATATATTTTTTTCTTTCTTTTTTTTTGTGAAATTTGTGTTCCAAAGATGAACGGAGGTCTTACGGGTTTGGAACAACATGAGGGTGAGTAATTAATGACAATTTTCAGATGAAATATCCCTTTAACATATTGACCAGTATCTAGACCAACTGTCAAGTATAACTAAAATCCATCATAATAACATAATGTTTACTGTGCTAAAAATATGTGAGATTTGCTGTGCATTATCTAGAGACACACATGACAATGTTTTCAAGCATGGCTCATAGGGTCACACTGGTCTGCAGTGTTTATCTTGTGAGTACCAGGACAATTTGATTTCATGAACTCCCAGGGCTTTGCCATGATACAACTCCAACATACTCGTAGATTAGGATTAAGGAAGTTGACTTTTGTGGCTTTTTAGTTCACTGTATCTTAATTGCATTTTGAACAATCTTTGGATATTAAGCAAAAGTAAATTATCACTGGCTAATGCTCTTTTAATGCTCTAATTTTTAAAGCTTTTTTTTTTTTTTTTAAGCACATATATCGTTTGTACAGGTTCTGGACTTTTACTTATGACCAGCGTCATCGAGTTTAATCAATTTCAACTCAAAGTAACTCATGCAAACAGTGCTTAATGTATACCTGTTTGTTTAAATAAATAAAAATATTTATATTTATCAGACAAAAATGCTATTCTTCAAAGATGGTCTTATATATAATGATCATTAAATTAGTTCAGTTCACAAGTAATTGTCTGATTTCCACTCTGTAACTTCTGACAAATTCAACAAATCCTTGAAAATCAAGTAAACATTTGCAGTGATCTAGGCCATTACCTCTGAATATGTCTTTGGTGATGAACAAACAACTTAGCCATAAAAATTCATCACTGGCAGCAGGACGAGGTCAAGGGTGTAATATCATTTCTTGGCGCTAATGGCTTTCTCAGCTACAGACCCCACAGTGAGAGCTGAATTACAATTAGGTGTATTTTCTGGCATGGTACATGATCTCTGAAAATGTGAAATTGACTGAGTTTAAAGCAATAGTTGACCCAAAAATAAAATTTGCTGAGGATTTACTAAGCTTGAGGTCATCCAAGATGTTGATGGGTTTGTTTCTTCATGGGAATAGATTTGGAGAAATTTAGCATTGCATCACTTGCTCACCAATTGATCCTCTGCTGTGAATGGGTGCCGTCAGAATGAGAGTCCAAACAGCTGATTAAAAACATCACAAGTAATCCACACCACTCCAATCATCAATTAACGTCTCGCAAAGCAAAAAACTGCATGTTTGTAAGAAACAAATTCATCATGAAGGCATTTTAACTTTAAAATATCATCTCTGGCCAAAATACAAGCCCATTATCCATAACTCTTCCTCCAGTGAAAAAGTCCATCCCCTGTTGTCCTCTCACATCAAAATCCACCAACATATTTTGTTAAGAACTGTTTTCACTTGTAAACAGTGCTTGATCTGTGCATATTCTCCTGATTCAGACAAGATTACTTTTTCACTGGAGAAAGCAATATTATAGTTAGAGGACTCATATTTTAGCCAGAAACGACAGTTTGAAGTTAAAAATGTCTTAACAATGGATTTGTTTCTTACAAACACACAGCTCTTCACTTGACAAGACATTAATTGATGGACTGGAGTTGTGTGGATTACTTGTGGATTATTGTGATGTTTTTATCAGCTGTTTGGACTCGCATTCTGACGGCACCCATTCACTGCAGAGCATCCATTGGTAAGCAAGTGATGTAATGCTAAATTTCTGCAAATCTGTTCCTGTGAACAAACAAACTCCTCAAACTCATTGTTTTCAGTAAGTATGTCAGCGTTGCCAATATAAATGAAACAAAAAATATGGCTTACTGTAAATATGTTGATGGCATGTATTTAAGTTTATATCGTATTAACCGTTTAATTAAATTTGCTTTGGATCCTAAGATCTGACCTTCTGACCATGTCCAGTGGCCACATCAGCAGAGATATTTTGCTCTGTCAACACTCCAGAAAACTCCATCCTGCAGGAGTGTCACATTCTCTGTGACTCTGCACAGACTGAACGAGGTCAGTGAGCAACAGAAGACTTTATTTACATGCAGATTTTATGCTGGTGTTTTATGCAGTGAATTAAACGCTACAAATATATACAAAGAGAAAACCAGGTCAGATCACTGGAGAGATTTTAGGTTGCAGAACAGCTGCATGTATAGAAAGTTTGTACTGCCTTCTACAGGCCACAATATGCAAGTACACGTTTCTTTCTGAAGGTCAAGCATGAAGAGTAAACTGTTTTCTCATTTTAATGAATACATTTTCTGAAATCACATAGTATTGCATCTGGCTTAATTTCCAGAACATAAATCTGAACATTTAATAAAGCCAGGTTCAAAATTCTTGTTTCGTTCTGTTGACATATTAGAGTTATCACATAAATAAGAAATACTGTCAACAAGATAGATAGATAGATAGATAGACAGACAGACAGACAGACAGATAGAGTTACCATGCATTTAGGAATAAAATGTTGTATAAAATCAGACAATTTTAATTTTTGGGTGGACTATCCCTTTAAGTGGACTAATCAAAACATCTGTTGAGCTAGTAGCACCACCTAGTGGAGAAGATCATTACAGAAAACCAGGTCATATTTTTTTGCAGGGCATTTAAAAAGTGATTTGCTGAAAATAAATAAATAACAACAAAGCTTGTGAAAATAACTCACTGTTCACGCATTTTAATCTGAAACTGTCTCCAGTGTCAGTACATTTACTGCAGCCCTACCATTTTAAACCAGAAAATGAACCCCACTTATTTTCTGTCCATGCAAAAATAAATGAAAACACTGTTACTTCATTACACAGAGATTAAAGGAAACACTGGATTCTGAATGAATGATTTTTTTTGCACATTAATTAAACACTCATGCATCAATGTAATTCTTATAGTAATGTGTTAAATGTGCATTAAATCCCTTTAAGGGATCATATCATGCAAAAGCCTTTCTTGAGCCCTCCAAAGCAACTGCTGTTATATAACGAATAAATAAATAAAACAGCCATTTATATGCTATCAAAGCTGGAAGAATACAAACATTGAAGGGCAGCAAAGGTACAAAAAAAAATCATTTAGTTCCAGTATTTTAAAAAACATTCCAAATTGTGGGGTTCAAAAGTTCAAAAATGTTAATTGAAATAAAATAAAATATAAATAATTATCTTGTTTAATTTCAGCTAGTTGCCGAAGCAATCTTCATTTAGTTTCACTTAATGTAGCCTACTAAATTAACTAAAACTGAAATAGAAATTAATACAAACTAAAAAGACATTAAAAAAAATCTAATAAAATGTCAAAAACACACAACAAAATTACTAAAACTTTAAACTTAAAATGATGAGTGCAGAAAATACAAAAAACTATCAAATATATTGAAAAAAAAAACATAATATATTGAAACAAAATCTCAGTGATGTTAAAATAATCCTGCTACATGGGTTACTTGCATCTGAAATTCAAGTAATTCTGAACATGCTGCTTTGCAGTTTACTGCAAACATGGTTACATGGTCTTTTGGTTACAGCATATTCAATAAGCTCTTTTGTTTCAAGCAGGAAAATTCAATTCAATATGACTATTATCTGTCTCCAGAATGTCTGCAGTAATTCAGACATATATATGATGTCATATTGGCCACTATCAACATTTATAGATGAATATCAAAGATAATCATAAAAGAAGCTACGGGCATTTTATATCTAATAAGAAATCTGTTAAACTCGACATTGTTTTGAACCTTTAGACAAAATCTAAAAAAAAAACATTTGTTTGTGTGTTTTTGTTAAGTATCATATTTGACATAAACAGGCTTTTATAATTCATATAGTGTAATATAATGGGAATATCTCAGCAAATTTTTTGATCATGTTGATAATTTAGAGGTACTTTTCATTTTTAGTGAAATAAATAACAATAATAATTAAAAAAACCCTGCAGAATTAAACCTTGTTGCAAAAATGTTTTTCGTCTCATTCTGGGTTCTAAAAGATATAGCAAGTTCTTGATCTTGTATGTTATCAGCTCTAATGTCACAGATAATCTCATCTTGACTCTTGATGTGTGTCTGTGTAGATTCTCTGTCTGGATGACAGCTGAAGGTGGCTGTAAGATCAAACCCTTCACACTACAGAGAGATGATCTGAGCTCCAGTCACCTCACACAGTGCTCAAGGAGCCATATACTGGACTGTCAGAGAAACTCAAGTATGCTGGGCATTAGGAGCTATTCATGCAGTATAAAGGTACGGTTTACCGCTGCTCAGCAAAATGTCAAAGGAGAAATCCAGTCATTCCAATAGGAATCCATGCCATTTGAAGTTTTGAGGGCGAAATAGTAAAAAAAAAAAAACAGACTTGTGAGACAAAGTCGCAAGTCCTTTTGCATTTTACATTTTATGACTAAACAAGGCTGACACTTTCTTTGCAATTGCGAGTTTATATCTCACAGTTCAGACATTTCTTCTCAAAACTGAATTTATGTCTCACAATTCTTTTCTTCTCAAAACTGCCAGTTTACTGTATATCTTGCAATTCAGACTTCTCAAAATTGCAAGTTTATATCTTACCGTTAAAACATTCTTCTCAAAACTGCATTCTTAAAAGTTAACATTCTCAGATTTGTGAGGAAAAAAAGTCACAATGACATTTTTATATTTTTAATCCATGGCGGAAACAAGCTTGACTATGTTTTTCTTGCAAATAACGAGTTTATATCTCACAATTCAGACTTTTCTTAGAATTGCGAGTTAACATATTGCATTTCTCAGCTTATATCACGCAATTTTAAAAAGTGAGAGAAAAAAGTCAGAATTGGGAGACATAAACTCAGAATCGCAAGAAATAAGAAGTAAGAAGTTCCATACTATTGACAACAGACCTTTTTGTGCATTCAATATTTTGCTGAAATGTCACTAATGTAACCGTATCTTAAGACTTAAGTCATTGTTTGTTATTAGGCTGCAGCTAATTTGAGGATCATGGGAAAATCAAAACCTGTGCATTCATCAAAACCACTGGCTCTTTATCAGGTACACCTTTCTAATATCAGTTTTCCCATTGGAATCACTTGAATTCTTCATGATCTGGATTCAGCAAGGTGCTAGAAACTTCCCCAGAGTTTCTGCTGCGTCATGACTTGATAACATCAAGCCGATGCTACAGTCGGCTGCGCATTCATGCCTCAAATCTGCCGTTCAACCTCAAACCAAAGGTGCTCTATTAGACTGAGATCTTATGACTGTGGAGGTCATTGCAATACAATAAACACATTGTGGAAGCAGTCTGAGATGACGTATCCTTTCAGACATGCTGCTTAGCCATCAAAACATGGCTAGACTGTGACCATAAAGAACTGCTGGCAAGTTTAAGCATTACGCAATTGGTGTTAAAGGGTTACTCCACCCTAAAATAAAAATTTTGTCATTAATCACTTACCCCCATGTCGTTCCAAACTCGTAAAAGCTTCGTTCGTCTTCGGAACACAATTTAAGATATTTTGGATGAAAACCGGGAGGCTTGTGACTGTCCCATTGACTGCCAAGTAAATACCACTGTCAAGGCCCAGAAAAATAAGAAAGACATCAGTGGTTCAACCGTAATGTTATGAAGCTACGAAAATACTTTTTGCAAGCAAAGAAAACAAAAATAACGACTTATTATAAAAAAAAATAACGACGCAAACTGCGTACGCTGTTCTGTGTCAGCCGCGCCACACGTATACGTCTTCAACGTTTATTTACGCTTTGATTTGAACAAAAACAGCGTATCCGTGTGGCGCAGCTGACACAGAACAGCGTACGCAGTTTGCGTCCAGCAGATACTCTCCAAAATGGTGCTACGCTGATGCGGAGGAGATGAATTGTTGAATAAAGTCGTTATTTTTGTTTTCTTTGCGTACAAAAAGCATTCTCGTAGCTTCATAATGTTACGGTTGAACCACTGATGGCAGATGGACTATTTTGGCGATGGCTTTCTTACTTTTCTGGGCCTTGACAGTGTTAATTGTTTGGCAGTCAGTGGGACAGTCACAAGCCTCCCGGTTTTCATCCAAAATATCTTAAATTGTGTTCCGAAGTCAAACGAAGCTTTTACGGGTTTGGAACGACATGGGGGTAAGTGATTAATGACAACATTTTCATTTTGGGGTGGAGTATCCCTTTAAAGGGCCTAATGTGTGGAGAACATTATCCCATACATTACACTATCTGTACTCATGTTTTTTGCCATAATGTTTAACCTGCTATCGGTCAGTCAAGATTCATCAGATCAGGCGATGTTTTTCTACACTACTTTTCAAAAGTTTGGAGTCAGTCATTTTTTAAAAAATTTTTTTTCAAAGAAATGGTACTTTTATTCAGCAAGGATGCATTAAATTGATCAAAAGTGACAGCAGAGACATGTATAACATTACAAAAGATTTCTATTTCAAATAAATGCTGTTCTTTTGAACTTTCTATTCATCTAAGAATGTTATATCATGGTTTTCACACATACATTAGGCAGCACTACTGTTTTCAAAATTTATAATAATGAGAAATGTTTCTTGAGTAGCAAATCAGCATATTAGAATGATTTCTGAAGGATCATGTGACACTGAAGACTGGAGTAATGATGCTGAAAATTCAGCTGCGCATCACAGGAATAAATTACATTTTAAAATATATTCAAATAGAAAATACATATTAATAAAGACTGAAACTCCGGTTGCTATTTGCTGAAAAGAACAACACCGATAAAGCTGAGTGAGTGAAATTTATTGAATTGTGTTGCATTTTAATGTTATTTAATGTAATTTTTAAGGAAATAATTGTACTTGATCTGGTGACATACAGTACATTTAAGGTACAGCTGTTTACCCTTTTATGTGTTCCCTGAGAACCATACAAAATCACGGCCTAGTTCACCAAACACAAGCAGAACGAATTTGTGTGTAAATCCTTTGTACAAACACACTTGCATAACTTGTCTCACTGAATGAAGCAATTTATGATTTATGAACAGACATTTGTTCTGCTCTTGCTTTCAATAAGACCCACTGCAAAAAAAGGTATTGCAATATCATACTAAAATAAAGTACATCAAACCAATTAAAAATTTGTTGAGCCTGTTGATTTTGCTGTTTTAGTAGAACATTTGACTCATGGCGGGGGAAATATGACATTTCATTAGCTCTGTTTAACAAAGAATGATAGAAGAGACCTGAAGCAACACAATATGACCATCATGTTCTAGATTATACCTGATTTCACCCAATAAATGATAGAATTTGTTTATACTTAAGTTTTTTTTAAGGTAGTGTCTTATACCCTACTCACTGAGATCAAAAACACAGTAAAAACAATAATATTGAGATATTATTACTATTATTATTATTATTTTTATTTCAGCATCATTACTCCAATCTTTAGTATCACATGATCCTTCAGAAATGATTTTAATATGCTGCTCATTTTAGTCCCCCTCTTTAGAATAGTCCTTGAATGGCCTCTGAGTTTCTCAAACCAAAACCTTTCCAGTCTCACCATTGTGGTCAGTAATGCACTAAATGCACCGTTTACAGCACGTCACAAGACATCCAGCTCGGCTTTGTTGGTGAAATTAAATTCTTCCACAGTCCATAAATGGAGCAACAACCAAGAGAAACACACTGACCTCGCTCTCATTCACAACATCTTCAGCCAGCAGCCACAGCTCAAAACACTGAAGGTAAGATTTTGAGTCCTCCTCTGATTGTCTGTATCATGCAGGCACATGTGTAGCAGGATCAGTAGTTATTTCTTCTATTTTATTAATTTATTTCTAGATTTTATGAGATGTGTTTATGTCAAATAATGGAGTACTCTAATATATATATATATATATATATATATGATACTAAAAACTGAAAATGTTTGTAAAGGAAAACTTTATTAGAAAATGGTTCAGTCCAGGTCAAGGTTGAATGTCCTACAACCTTTGTACTATGTGCTGTCTCCCGGATGGAAGAGGTATGTTTTCCATGTTAGAGTTCAAAGAACTTAGCACTTAATACACACATATGCTATCTTACGCTCAATGCATACACTGTATATCAATTAAGGCAAAACGATATGGAAGATAAAGTAGATCAGAACCCACACAGTTACACAGGCATCAAAACTAGGCTGCACACTTGTCAGCAGCTCAATCTGACTATTCAGATCAGTCTTTGCTTTGTTTTGGAGATATGTATTTATTAAAGTGATAAATAATGACAATAGGCTGCGTTTTTTTTTGTCGATAAACCATCCGATGCGGACACTCAAGCGATCTACGGTTGGTTATCTAAAAGAACGTGACTAATTCATTGTAATCTAATTGGCAGCTAGTGAAAATTCGTTCCCTAATTGCTTTATGGTAGCGTTATCTGAAAATACTGTTGATACGCTGATTATGTAATTATGGATATCAAGTTTTGTGATCTATTTATGATATGATCAGATGCTGGGGGGCACCAGGCGACGATCGACCTTTGTGCGCTCTATTTCCCTGATGGACGCTAGAAGCTGGAGCATGAACACATAATACACACGTTATATAACATTACGGTGAAAAGATAACAGAAGAATACAAAAGACAACAAGACCGACAAGAGCCAAATGATCCGAACATCATCATAATTGCACACCTGTTAGCAGCTTAATCCTAACTACTAGCCTATTCAGACAACTTTTTATACATTTTTAAAAAAAAAAAACTTTTTTTTTTTCTAGCTGATGTTGTATGCATTTCAACTTGTGATATGTAAATATTTATAAATTACGTGGGAAACGTTTGAACGGTCTGCTGTTGTTATAGTAACCAAGCGACTTCTTGTCGGGAGCGTCAATTTGGCGTCAGGTGAAAATCATTAACTTTTGAAAGGAAACATTCTTGTTACATGTATTTAGATTTGTATTATGTAAATATTTATTAATTCCGCGGGAAACCCCTTATTAAATTTTTTCGAGGTCTGTTGTTTTATAGTAGCCCAACCAACGCGACTTTTTTTAGCGTCAATTTTAAAACGCTTTCGAAATCCCAAATAATAATAATTCGCATATCTATCTATCTATCATCAAGTCAAGGTGGTCCGTTTAATCTCACCTCGGACGTCTTAGATCACATGTTTATACCAAAATCAAGTAACGTTACTGAGGCGAAGTGAATTGTGTTGTTTTGAGAAGCTTCTGTAATCAGACACTGCAGACCATCTACAGTACAAAAGTAGTACATTTTCTTGTTTTCTTCAGGTTTACTGATGAAATTCGGAAACAAACTGGTCTGAACACTGGGTAAGTTACAACCTTGTTCCCTTCATCTGATATTTTGCATGTCCTTTGCAGTAGCATATATTGTGAAGTATAAAAAAATACTAAAACTTTGTGAGTTTGCCTAGCAAACGTGTTGATATTATATGCTCTGAAAGTGTTTGGACACATGAGATGCGCTTAAAAATGTCCTAAAAGCGCATTAAAGTTTGTGAAATGCTAGTAAAACATGTTCGTAGTTGTGTGATGATGTACACCTGTGAGAACTGATGTGTGTGTGTGTGTGTATATATATATATATATAAGTGCATAAGCTGAACTTCAAGTTGTGAGTGGCTCATGTGGCATTTGAGCGCACAGATCATTTCTTTGATATTCCATCTAATGTAGTGACATTTAGACATGTGTGGTCAAATAGAGATGAATGATCTCTAAAATATGTAGGCTATATAAGTATTCTTCATGTGTGTAACCCGTCTCTCGTCTCAGTAAACATGGCGTCAGTGCTGTCACAGCTGATGGGTCAGTGGATGGATGTTCAGGGTCTCCTGATATTTCTTTGTGTGCTTCTGTTGGTGAAATACCTGCGAGATGTTCTTACAAACAACATGCCGCCAGGACCCTTCCCTCTGCCTTTGGTTGGAAACGTACTGAATATAGGCTTTAGTGATCCAATGGAGGTTTTTCCGAAGGTAAGGTTTCAGTTGTATGAAGTGCAGTAATGACTTGACTACTACAGTTGTGTACATTACATGATAACATGTTTATCAGATTGCTGAGAGGTATGGAGATGTGAGCACTCTGTATCTGGGAAACAAACCTTGCATACTGCTTACTGGATACGAGAGTTTCAAAGAGGCGTTTGTGGAGAAGGCCGACATCTTCACAGACCGTCCGTACTTCCCTGTGAATGACAAGATCTGTAAAGGGCAAGGTAGAGGAACACAGTACACACATCACTATGAATAACACCATTTACACTTTAAAATGTTCAGAAATATGACTGTTGATAACATTAAATCAGCAATTTTGTAGAACAAAATGAATTATTTCTTAATTCTGATTTCATTCCAGAAATTAATATGGATTCACAACATTTCAGACACAGCTAATTTGTTTAGCCTATATTTGCTCTATCAATAAAATAGCTTGTGTAGAAACTGTGAAAAGCTCCAGTGATGGTGGTAAAATTTCCTTCAGCAATGGCTACAATAGCAAGCTTTGTAGTTGAAGATATGCATAACTACTCATGACATACATTGTGTTAATCAAGTTCATTCATTCAGTACTATGAAAACACACTGTAGATTTCACAATTCAAAAGTTCCATATATTGAAATGATGTGCTGTAAAATGCTCCACTTTCATCAAACCGCCGTTTGACACATGACTGACCACATTTACATGCCAACATTTTGTGTTCTGACATAAATTTGCTATCGTGATGGTGTATGAAAGTTTGTCAGACTTTGTACTGTTCTTGGCACAGATTGATTTGTCATTGTCAGAGTGTAACACAGCTTTGCAAAGATCTGCAAATATCAGACCCAACAGCAAATTTGCAGGCCATGAGTAATAGCTGTTACTGATTTCACTTTAGTGATCATGATTATTATTTTTTTTACACCCTTTTGTATGTAGGTCTGATCTTCTCCAGTGGACACATGTGGCGTCATCAGAGGCGCTTTGCTCTGGCTACGCTGAAGTATTTCGGTGTGGGCAAGAAAACTCTAGAAAACTCCATCATGCAGGAGTGTCTCTTTGTCTGTACTGCTTTGCAAACCAAGCAAGGTCAGTGAGCACCATTTCTGTGTCAAGTCATACATCTCAACAGGCTTCGAGTACATACTGCGCTCTACAGGCAGTGATTTGAAATGTCTGTTTTTAGCTGTAACCATTCTTTCTCTCTTTTGCTTCCCAAGGTTTGCCATTCAACCCTCATCACCTCTTGACCTACGCAGTGGGCAATATAATATGCAGCCTGGTTTTTGGCTACAAGTTTGAGTATGACAACCATCATTTTCATGAGCTGCTGCAGTATTCAGATGAAACCTTTAAGCTGCCCATCAATGTCTGGGGCCGGGTATGGGACCAAATTTATTATATTGGACCCTTTTCACAGACACTGATAAGAATGTGTTCCCACAGTCATTGAAGGCATAGTTCACCCAGAAATGAAAATTCTGACATTTAGTCACTCTCAAGTTGTTGCAAACTTGTAAGAGTTTCTTTCTTCTCTTGAACATAAAAGATATTTTGAAGAATGTGGGTAACCTCCATGTGGGTGACTTCCATAGTATTTTTTTCCATACTATGGAAGTCAATGATGACCAACAATTATTTGATTAACCACATTCTTCAAAATATCATCTTTGTTTAACAGAAGAAAGAAACATATTTATATTTATTTAAACTAATATATTTAAAACTCAATACTTTTCATACCTTTGCATTAATGTAAAAAAAAAAAAAAATATTTAACGGTGCTGTGTAAGTGTTTATAATACAAGGGCTAAAGGAGCAACCGCAAATTTGACGTCCTTCTCATTTCTGACCAACGTAATCAATCTCTTGATATTTTTCCCCCCTTTTGGTTAAGACATAGAAACACTATTGTGAATGTTTTCTTTTGGTGTTTAGAAATTGGGAATGCAAAAATGTATTTTCCATTCAACAATATATAAGTTTACCCCACTATGATGGCGTCCGCTTTTTGAGATCTCTGGAAATGTGATATGTGTTTATAAAAATAAAGGCATGCTGTAGTTGCTGAATGTCTTAACTGTAATTGAAAGGCGTCTCTTGCTTTAAAGTCAATATGAATCTGTTTTGCAACCCATTTGGATCTTACAAAGACAAATGCTTGTTCTTTGGAAAAACATGTGCTAATACATGCAGAATAAGATTAGGAACATCCATTTAAAAAAAGTGATTATCGATTTTGATTTGATATTGACTATTGAGGGAGATTTACAAGCTAATGACCAAATATGTTTGTCCCTCAACAGTTGTATAACACGTTTCCCGCTCTGATGTCCCTGCTGCCGGGAAAGCACCAGACTACATTTGCCAATCTTTCCAAGCTTAAGCTCTTTTTTAAGGAGGAAATCAGAAAGCACAAAGAGGACAGAAACCCATCTAGTCCTAGAGACTACATTGACTGTTATCTGGATGAAATTGAGAAGGTAACTGATTTTAGCAGATGCTTGCATAATGATAATGCAGTCATTTAAGGCTTTTATTGGGTTTTTATACACATTAGCTAGCTAATAATTCAAGCATTTCAAATGAAACGCCCTGCATTTTTACTTTGCAATTACCTCTTTGTAGGGTCGCTCTACTGTAGCCATTTCTGTGTTTAACCCTTCTTTTTGTCCGTGGTTGTATGCCCTTCCTCATCTTTCCATTGTTCCCAGTGTAAGGACAATGAGGCAGAATTCACCGAGGAAAACCTGATACACTGTGTGTTGGATCTGTTTGGAGCAGGAACGGAAAGCACTGCTAAATCACTGAGCTGGGCTTTACTCTACATGGCCAAGTATCCAGAAGTGCAAGGTGGGCTGCTCCGCTCCTATTACTTGTCTACTTGTTAGGCAGATGTGTATATGCATGTCCACCTACTCTGCACATTCACTTTCCTTAGAGAAAGTCCATTCTGAGATTGATCAGGTGATTGGACAGACACGTCAGCCGTTGATGGAAGACAGGGCACATCTGCCGTACACCTACGCTGTGATTCATGAGATTCTGAGGTTCGCAAATGTTCTTGCCTTCATTCCACCGAGAGTTGCCAGCAAAGACACCACAGTAGCAGGATGTCTCATACCAAAGGTAAGTCATAAATTACTGTTTGTAGAATCCAGGTCATATTTCACCCAGAAATCTAAAGGAAAAATTAAATGTAGCTACAAAAAAAGATTTTAGAACCATCAATCTCAATGATTATTCACATTAGATACAGCATTGCATTCAAGGATTATGGAAGAGTGGAAAGAACTGAAACATTCTTTCAGCTTTGTTTAATGCTTGAATTCTTGCGTTTTGTCCTATGACAGGGTGTGATGGTGCTGCCAATGTTGAAGCCAATTCTAGAGGATAAGAAAGAATATCGCAATCCATATGAATTCAATCCTGCTCACTTTCTGGATGACAATGGCAAATTTCTGAAGAAAGAAAATTTCATTCCCTTTTCAATAGGTAGGTCACGAGGAGGCACATGTAATATATAAACTACAACTAAAATAAATATATACATGCACACATACACTACTGTTCAAAAGTTTGAGGTCAGTATATTTTTTGTTTGTTTCTGAAAGAGGTCTCTTATGCTCACCAAGACTGCATTTATTTGATCAAAAATACAGTAAAAGAGTAATATTGTGAAATATTATTACAATTTCAAATAACCGTTTAACATTTGAATATATTTTATTTATTCCTGTGATGTAAAGCTGAATTTTCAGCATCATTACTCCAGTCTTCAGTGTAACATGATCCTTCAGAAATCATTCTAATATGCTGATGTGCTGTTTTTTTTTGTGTGTGTGGAAAATGTTATAATTTGTAATTTTTTTTTTATTCTTTGAATGTAAAGTTCAAAAGAACAGCATTCATTTGTAATATAAGTCTTTTGTAAGATTATAAAAATCTTACTGACCCCCAAACTTTTGAATGGTACTATATATAAACTAACTGATCCAGAGCCTGATTTGCAGGTAAGAGGATGTGTCCAGGTGAACAGCTCGCTCGTATGGAGCTCTTCCTCTTCTTTATCGCTCTGATGCAGCGGTTCACCTTCCTGCCTCCTGAGGGAGAAACACTGAGTCTCAAAAGGACAGTTGCCATCGCTTCTGCTCCTGAACCCTTCCACATTTGTGCTGTACCTCGATAGTGCCACACGATTGCAACGTATCAAATAAAAGAATACGCTCATTGAAGCACAAATAAGCATTTGTTTCTATTTGGTAACATAAAACACGCATAGTATTAAAGTTATGAAAATGGCATTTTATTTTCATTTAATACACAAGGTTTATTTCTTTTGCCCATGTTTGATCATATATCCTACAAAATCTATTTGGATAATGTTAGTTGTGTCTGAATTTGAAGGCAGAGCATCTTGATGGGCATCCAAAAGTAGCTATATATTCTGATACCTTATAACATAAATCACATATTTAATCATATTAGTAATGATTTACCTGTAAAAGCATGAATTGGACTTGGCTTCACAGCTCAGAATAGTTGTTTGTGAAGGGTTTGAGTCTCTTTATGTTCTTGTGGTGCTTTGTCATAATATAATTTCCCTGTAACTGCTGAGTCATTGGTCACATGGCATTTACGACTCGGGTGATTGGTTAAAACATCCTCTCTGGCCAGCTGCCATCTAAATGAGTCGGTCAGTCTCTGCATTAGGCAGTTGAATATCTTTTTTATATTTAACAACCACTGTATTAATGGACTTTTTTTTAACTCTTTTATCCAAAGCGATTCATTCATATTCTTACACAGCTGCTATTATTTCACATCTGCTGCACTCTGCAGTTGTCTCGGGCAATAAAATAACCTTCACTTAAATCAGTATTTTATGTCTGTGTATTTATTTGATAATCATCTTTATCCCGCTTATTACAAGACTACTTATTGCAAAATAAACTCCAGAAGAGTGATTCAAGAGCCGGTTTGGAGTTTAAAATGGGGTTGTTATTCCATGTTGGTGGACGATACCTTTTTATCCACTTATTTATAATCAATTTTAAGCAACACACTGATTGTTTTACATTGTCTGACAAAATAAAATGCATCAGTAAAAGTTAAGTGTAATGTTTTTCTCTTTCTGGTCAGATTTGTTTATGCTATATAACTGCAAGTACAGGTCTGTTTGTTATGGGAAAAATATAGTTTTAACTGTAAAAATAAACAATTCACTCATGTATTCTTTTTAATGCTTTTATTTTCCATTTGAGATTTTTTTTTACTTTTAGCCTCATTTTTCCAGCTTCAAGATTAATCTCAGTTCTTGACAGACGAATCTGACGACTGAAACCTCACAGTCCAACATAATCACAGCTTTCTGTGGGTCAGTTGCAGTGGGAGTTGATCACAACCCGGTGTGCAGCACGCACACTTCCACTTATTGACTGGGAATGAGACGGACCCTTCATTTCCACAATGTCTCCAGGATTCACAGCCATCCTGAATGACGGTCTTGACCACATGATCATGGCATGATGTCAGGTTGCTGCAAGGGTTGTGCTGAGAAAGCGTCTTGATGCAGCCGTACACCTGCTTTCCACACGCTCCACTACATTTACAGTCATCCTGCACCACAACAGCCTCACGACCACAGCATGCCACACAGCTGCAAGGGTTCTTGTGAACAGATACAGAGCTCTTCACTTTGCTGCAGTCGTCCGACTTCACTCTTAAGGACGGGAAACGACCGACTTTCCAGAAGCTGTTGAGGGCTGACTTATTAAAAGACATAGTGTGAGCTGAAAAAATAGAAGAGAGAGATTGTTTAGAGGATGAATAGAAAAAGCATGAAAAAGCAATGATTATCTTTAAAAAAGTAATAAAAACAAACTGAATTTGGTTAAATACTTACATGTGTTCAGTCCTTTTTGGTCTTGATTTAAGCAAGTCTTGCTGGAGCAGCTCTTCTCTCGCTCTGATGTTTCTCTCCTCAGCAGCCCGGTATATATTCACATCTTCATCTCCACCCGTCCACAGCTCAGAGATGAAGAATTTTATTTTTCATGAGAGGGCAGGTTTAGTGTTTAGAATGAGTCTCACGTATTTAAACTTACATACAGCAGTGCAGTCTTTATAGTGTTACATAAGATTGTTTCACTTGCTGTATTTAACATTAGATTTCACAGCCTATAGCATTATATAAGTGTAAATCTGAGTCATTTTAGTGATAATGGGAAAGGAGGTTTAACAAGAAGTAATAATACACCTCATTTGTCATCTAGGAGAATTAATCAGACAGATTAACAACTTATCGTTAACAACGTATCTCAATTTAATCTGACAAGCATGATATAAAGCAGATGCCATTACTCAGTAGTTTTTATAAAACTCTTTATGGCACAAACAAAAACAAGATGCAGCATTGCAGAAAAGCAGCAACTGTGCGGAATAAAGATAAAAATAGACATGCTTGATGTTTGTGTGTGGAAAAGTGTGACTATGAGTATGTGTGTATGAATTGTGTGGATACAACATAATAGTGTGGAAATTTCACAAATAATTACAAAGAAACAGCAAGTTGAACATTAAATTAAACATGATACACAAAATTTTGAAATATACTGTAATGTATGGAATAATTGTGACTTATCTTAGAATTTGGACTTTATTTTAAAAAAGATCAGAATTTTAAGATAAATACATATACAAACACAATTCAGAAACTATTCCTTTTACATTTTGCTTTTGAATTTTTTTTTTTTTTTTTTTTTTTTTTGCTGCCACTGAATAATAATAAAAAAAAGCTAATTGTGACTTTTTCCTCGCAATTGCGAATTTATATCTCACAGTTCAGATTTTTCTTCAATGACAGCCCATTTCTGCCACGGAATAAAAAAAAGAGGCAATTCTGAGTTGATATCTCACAATTCAGACTTTTTGTTCCTGCAATTCTGAGCAAAAAGTCTAAATTGTGAGAAAAAAGTCTAAATTGTGAGATATAAACTTAGACTTGTGAGAAAAAAGGAAATCATACTTTTTTTGTAAATTATTGTTTTACAGTGTACATACTAAAGGCTAATCTTATTCAGGAATGAGTTTTAGTTTTTTCCCCCAACATACTACAAAAAAGATTCTAGTATGTTAATATTTGTTTTATTATTATTATAATTATTTTGAATGAAACGTCTAATCATTTGAGTAATTAAATGAACATGCTTTGGCACGGCATTAACCATTGCATAATATAAAGATGCCATTCACACATACCATTCATTAAACTGCTTTTGTTTATTCATTAATCATCATTTCACACTATGAGCAAAAATGACACTTCCTTCTACGTAATACTGTAAAGATTGCACTAATTCTGTATTGAAAATTAAATCAGTGCGACTCATGAAGAATGCTATGGTCTCCATCCCATGAAATGGAGAATTCCTCACATTCTTCATCTCTGAGCTGTGGACGGGTGGAGATGAAGATGTGAATATATACCGGGCTGCTGAGGAGAGAAACATCAGAGCGAGAGAAGAGCTGCTTCCAGCAAGACTTGCTTAGAGAACAATAAATCAAGACTGAAAAGGACAAAAGTAAGTATTTAATTTGACTTCATTTTTTTTTACAAGATAATCATTGCTTTTTCATGCTTTTTCTTTCCATTCATCCTCTCACAATCTCTCTCTTCTATTGTTTCAGCTCACACTATGTCTTTTAATAAGTCAGCCCTCAACAGCTTCTGGAAAGTCGGTCGTTTCCCGTCCTTAAGAGTGAAGTCGGACGACTGCAGCAAAGTGAAGAGCTCTGTATCTGTTCACAAGAACCCTTGCAGCTGTGTGGCATGCTGTGGTCGTGAGGCTGTTGTGCTGCAGGATGACTGTAAATGTAGTGGAGCGTGTGGAAAGCAGGTGTACGGCTGCATCAAGACGCTTTCTCAGCACAACCCTTGCAGCAACCTGACATCATGCCATGATCATGTGGTCAAGACCGTCATTCAGGATGGCTGTGAATCCTGGAGACATTGTGGAAATGAAGGGTCCGTCTCATTCCCAGTCAATAAGTGGAAGTGTGCGTGCTGCACACCGGGTTGTGATCAACTCCCACTGCAACTGACCCACAGAAAGCTGTGATTATGTTGGACTGTGAGGTTTCAGTTCTCAGGTTCTTCTGTCAAAATTTGAGATTAATCTTTTAATGAAGCTGGAGAAATGAGGTTAAAAGTATAAAGAAATCTCAAATGGAAAATAAAAGCATTAAAAAGAAAACATGAGTGAATGGTTCATTTCTGTCGAGTTAAAACTACCTTTTTTCCCCATAACAAACTGACCTGTACTTGCAGTAAGGCAAACAAATCTGACCAGAAAGAGCAAAACATTAATTCAGTTCAGTTCATTTATATTTGTATAATGCTTTTCAGGATAAAAATTGTTGCAAAGCAGTTTCACAGAAAATTATACTGTATTTAGGAGAAGCTTATCAGTGGTGACTAAATGAAGGTTATGTACATATGCCAGAAATGTACAGTAAAAATCATGCAGTTAGTTAAGGACATGTATTCAAACAGACAGCGAACACTATTAACAGCAATGATTATATGTTGCATTCAAACTTATCGCAAAATTTGGTAGTTTTGTATGTTGGTTCAGGGTATGGGATCATCTGAGGGGTTGGCATCATCTCTTCTCAGGTGTTCGGTCATCTTCGATCTTTGTAAGGGTTAGATTCAGACTGAAGCTTGTGTAATTCCTAGTTACCTTTGGATGCCAATTCCATAGCAGAAACAGAGAAGCAAACAGTGAAAAATTAGCGTAGCTGCTGTTCCAACCAAGCAAAAGATGATAATGTACATTTGATCAGATATAACTGAAGTACAGGGTTGTGAGATATATTATGTGAATGCTTGGCTAGAGAGAAGTGTATTTAATCTAGATTTAAACAGAGAGAGTGTGTCTGAACCTCAGATGTTATCAGGAAGGCTATTACAGAGTTTGGGAGCCAAATCCGAAAAAGCTCTACCTCCTTTAGTGGACTTTGCTATCCTATACTACCAAGAGCCCAGAGTTTTGCGACCTTAAGGAGCGTGATGGATTTTAGCGTGATAGAAGACTAGTTATACGCAGGAGCTGAACCATTTAGGGCCTTAGTAATATTTTGTAACTGATACGGAACTTAATAGGTAGCCAGTGCAGAGACTGTAAAATTGGGGTAATATGATCATGTTTTCTTGACCTAGTAAGGACTCTAGCCGCTGCATTTTGTACTATATGTAGCTTGTTTATTGAAGATGCAGGACAACCACCTAGCAGTTCATTACAATAGTCCAGTCTAGAGGTCATGAATGCATGAACTAGCTTTTCTGCATCAGAAACAGGTAACATGTTCCTTAGCTTGGCAATGTTTCTAAGATGGAAGAATGCTGGTTTTGTAACATGTGAAATATGATTTTCAAAAGATAAGTAGCTGTCTAATAACACCCAAATTTATTACTTTCCCTGCCACTCCCATTGTGGAACGACATGGACTGGGGATTGAATTACGGTATGATGTAGCCACTGCGGGATCAGAGGCAACCCCAATAATTATAAAATATTTATTAATATATAATTTAATACTATTATTATTAATATTATTATTATTACTTGTCCTCTTCATTGTCCTCCACACTTTCCCAATCTTAATGATTTTACTTTTTAAGTTATACTACTTATATCACTTATTAATCTGTTAAGATATTATTTCATTTGTATGCTTCCTCCCCCACCCCTAGACACAATGACACACACACGCACACACACACACACACACACACACACATGAATGCAAATACAGGAGCTAATCAGTATGGACTTGTAATGTTAGCTATCAGTATATATATTTGTTTGTCCAAGAGATTCTATATTTGGCACAAGTAAATATTGTCACAAAGCAAGTCATTTGTAATTTTAACAAATGCAGTTTCTGTGCTATGTTGGGGCCTGAAACCTGACTGAAATTCTTCATATATTTGTTTTTGCAGGAAGGAGCACATTTGAACAGACACAACTTGTTCTAAAATTTTAGACATAAACAGAAGATTTGAAATGGTCTGTAATTTACCAGTTTACTAGGATCTAGTTGTGGTTTCTTAATAAGAGGCTTAATAACCGCAAAACATTACACTTAGGTTTTACTGATGCATTTTATTTTGTCAAACTAAATGGAAAACAATCAGTGTGTTGCTTAAAATTAATTATAAATAAGGGAATAAAAAGGTATTGTCAACCAACCTGGCAAAATGACCCCATATTAAACACCAAACAGACTCTTGTGTCACTCTGGTGGAGTTTATTTTGTGATAAGTAGTCTTGTAATAAGCAGGACAAGGACAATTATCAAATACATACAGTACTTCATTGAGTCCTTCCAATTAGATTTTGGTATTTTATAGTTTTAACTCTATCATTTGTGACTAAAAATTAATGACTAATAATTCATAAATAAATGTATAACTAATAAATCTGAGTATTATTTAAAATACATCAACTTATTACAACAGATTTATGCATATATGCAATGTCAATAAATCTAATATATAAGTGAGTGATGACGACACACACACAACTTCACGTGCCGAGCAGAAGACAAATTATCATGCCAATGCCTAAAGAATATACAAATTACTATAATTATTTTAAAGACTTAGTAGTGATTGTCATGATATTTAGCTGATATTTGACATGATACCTCATTAAACATGGATTTGGAAAGTTCTGTATATCAAGTACAGTATACGAGCAGTGTTTACGGTGTTTTGAGGAATATTAACGTTTCTCTAATGCTGCGGTTCTTTAACTAATTAATTAACTAATTAAACTAATTAAGATCATTTAGATCAAAAAGACCACATACAGATTCATTTTCATTTTGTTTTATAGATTATTTTAGTCCTGGGTTTATTTATAATTTATTTTAAAATCTTACAATTTAAAATGTGAAAATCTTGATCAATACCACATTCTGTGCTGGATATATATGTGCATGTTTGCATGTTTAATACTACAGAAATAATCCACTCATGTGTGCATACTTTTAAAAGTTTTTATTTTTTCACTTATTTCTTTGTAATTTTATCCTCATTTTTCCAGCTTCAAGATTAATCTCAGTTCTTGACAGACGAATCAGAGGACTGAAACCTCACAGTCCAACATAATCACAGCTTTCTGTGGGTCAGTTGCAGTGGGAGTTGATCACAACCCGGTGTGCAGCACGCACACTTCCACTTATTGACTGGGAATGAGACGGACCCTTCATTTCCACAATGTCTCCAGGATTCACAGCCATCCTGAATGACGGTCTTGACCACATGATCATGGCATGATGTCAGGTTGCTGCAAGGGTTGTGCTGAGAAAGCGTCTTGATGCAGCCGTACACCTGCTTTCCACACGCTCCACTACATTTACAGTCATCCTGCAGCACAACAGCCTCACGACCACAGCATGCCACACAGCTGCAAGGGTTCTTGTGAACAGATACAGAGCTCTTCACTTTGCTGCAGTCGTCCGACTTCACTCTTAAGGACGGGAAACGACCGACTTTCCAGAAGCTGTTGAGGGCTGACTTATTAAAAGACATAGTGTGAGCTGAAACAATAGAAGAGAGAGATTGTGAGAGGATGAATGGAAAGAAAAAACATGATCAGCTTATTAACAAGCAATGATTATTACAAAAGTAATAAAAGTCCAATTGAATACTTACATATATTCAGTCCTTTTCAGTCTTGATTTATTGTTCTCTAAGCAAGTCTTGCTGGAGCAGCTCTTCTCTCGCTCTGATGTTTCTCTCCTCAGCAGCCCGGTATATATTCACATCTTCATCTCCACCCGTCCACAGCTCAGAGATGAAGAATTTTATTTTTCATGAGAGGGCAGGTTTAGTGTTTAGTATTCATCATCAGCATT
This sequence comes from Schizothorax lantsangensis, assembly GCA_027422415.1. Lineage (NCBI taxonomy): Eukaryota > Metazoa > Chordata > Actinopteri > Cypriniformes > Cyprinidae > Schizothorax > Schizothorax lantsangensis. The sequence goes on from CM049862.1 coordinate 23,096,222, forward strand.
TACAGAGGAAAGTGTCATTTCCACCACAATGGGAAATTATGTTTAATGAGAAGTAATTAAAAGCCGTTTAATGAATAGCACATGTTGAATCTTCATATTACGCAATAGTTAATGCAGTGCCAAAGCTTGTTCAGTTAGTCACTCAAGTGATTATGTTTTCATACTAAATGAAAAAAAAAACTATATACATGAAATGTTTTCTTCTAGGATGTGGGCAAAAAAACAACAACTAAAACTCATTTTTGAATAAGATCAGAAATGGCCTTTTTTTGTGGCAGAAATGGGCTTCCATTAGTTTATAACAAAGTCCACACTATGAGAAAAAAGTCACAATTATTTCCATATATGACATTATATTTCAATATTCGGTATATTATGTTTAATTCAATGTATTACTTGCTGTTTCTTTGTAATTATTTGTGACATTTCCTAGTAATTTCTGAGTGAAAATTGTTTCTACACCATTGTTTATACTCATTCTACTATGTTGGATCCACACAATTCATATACACGTCCTCATAGTCACGCCTTTCCACACACAAAAATCAAGCATGTCTATTTTTATCTTTATTCCGCACAGTTGCTGCTTTTCTGCAATGCTGCATCTTCAGAATCAGAATCAGAATGAGTTTTATTGCCAGGTGTGTTTACATATACGAGGAATTTGTTTTCGTGACAGAAGCTTCCACAGTGCAACAGAATAACAGTGACAGAACAAAAAACACACATAATAAAAGAATAAAAATAGAACAAGTAAATAAGGAATAACAATACAATTGAGAATTGTATGTTCAGGGTATATTACAATAGAAGTTTTGTATGTACAGGTATATTACCGGTATGTGTAAATTCGAAATGTAGACTAAGTATGTGTGTTAGATAAATAAGTGTGTAAGTGTATAAATAGTGTTGTGTGTTCCACGTTTAATGTCAAGTGTTCATGAGATGGATTGCCTGAGGGAAGAAACTGTTTCTGTGTCTGGTCGTTCTGGTGCTCAGAGCTCTGTAGCGTCGACCAGACGGCAACAGTTCAAAGAGGGAGTGTGCTGGATGTGAGGGGTCCAGAGTGATTTTGCCAGCCCTTTTGTTCACTCTGGATAAGTACAGTTCTTGGAGAGTAGGGAGGGTTGTACCAATGATTCGCTCAGCAGTCCGGACTACCCTCCGTAGTCTTCTGAGGTCAGATTTGGGAGCTGAAACAGACAGTTATTGATGTGCAGAGGATGGATTCAATGATGGCAGAGTAGAACTGTTTCAGCAGCTCCTGTGGCAGGTTGAACTTCCTCAGCTGACGAATGAAGTACGACCTCTGCTGGGCCTTTTTCACAATGGAGTCAATGTGAGTGTCTTATTATTGAGGTGTATTATTATTTCTTGTTAAACCTCCTTTCCCATTATCACTAAAATGACTCAGATTTACGCTTATATAATGCTATAGGCTGTGAAATCTAATGTTAAATACAGCAAGTGAAACAATCTTATGTAAAGGCCCGTTCACACCAAGCACGATAACGATAAAGATAACGATATTAGCGTCCACACCATCGAACGATAACGTTTATTCTGCTTCCAGCAAGACAGACAAGAGCCTTTCAAACTCAATCAAGAAAAACAACTGAAAACATGTAAGTATTGAAACTCAATACTTTTGGTATTATTTTGGTTTTTGAATAGCTACTTAAAGACAGTTTTGTCATTCTCTCCCAATCTCTGTCTCTGTTTTGCAGTTCACACTATGTCTTGTGAAAAGTCAGTGAACTGTTGCCCCGTCGGATGTTTTGCCGTCACTCCGGTGGACGACTGCAAGAAAATGCCATGCGGCGTTTCAGTTTGTAACAACCCCTGCAACCACGTCCCATCATGCTGCGATTATGGTTTTAACAGCAACTGCAAGAAAGTAGCATGCTGTGTGAAACCTTGCACTAAATCCTACCACTGCATCCCATCAGGCTGTGATTATGGATGTAAAGACGACTGCAAGAAAGTGGCATGCTGCGTGCCAGTTTGCAGCAACCCTTGCAACCCTGTCCCGTCATGCTGGGATTATGGTTGTAAGGACACCTGCAAGAAAGAGGCATGCAACAACCCTTGCAGTAACCCCTGTAACTACACACCATGCTGCGATTATGATTGTAATATTAAAGATGACTGCAAAGATGTAACACCATGTTAAAACAAGATGATCTGGCATTTTCCAGTCATCAAACTGAATTTGGAAGGGCCGTGCTACGAGCCGGTTCATACCCTTGCAATTAAAAGCAAACTGTAATTACTGTATGTTGGACTGTGCAGTCCATAGATTACAGAAGTAAAATATCTAGCAGAAAGTTATTGTTGTGCTTGATTATTTACTGTAATAGCTAAAAGTACAAATAATCAACAAATGGAAATGTAAACAACTCTTCAATAAACTTATGAGAAAATAAAGATGTTAAAATGAAAATGTGTACATTAATTATTTCTTTAGTAAGAAAAGTAAACAGAGCTGACACAGACACAAATGTTCTGACATCTCCATCAATAGTTTCATGATCTTGGGATTTTGAGTGACCCTTCTGGTTTGCCACGTTTATAAAAAATGTTAAAATAGAAATTTCCAGTACTGGAAAAGTTTGGGAAAAACATGCAAACCCAGACAATTTGTTTCACAAATATCCGAGTAAAAGAATGATTGCTTAATCGATACATATTGGTTAAATTATAATACTTATTATTCAGACAATCCGTCACGTGATATGTCATGTTAGTAACACTTTATTTTAAGGTCTCCTTGTTACACGTTACATGTACTTACTATTATAATAACAATAAATTAAGCAAGTACCCCTAAGTCAAACCCTCATTATAACCCTAACCATATAGTAAATACATGTAGTTAATACTTACACTGTAACAAGGACACCTTAAAATAAAGTGTAACCATAATGTGCGTGGGATAACGCCTGCTATTTGCAACATGTACTTACAATTAATTGCGTGATTAAATAATGCTTGACTTCACTTGGAAAAGTACAATACATGGCTTGAGAAAGAGGAGGACCCAGGTGCAAACCTGCCTACATTAGTGAGCGACAGCCAGGTAACTGTTTGTCACTGCTGTGAATTTATACCACTATTAAAACATCTCAATATAGCCAGGCTAGACAACAGCCCCCAAAATTCAAATACTGACAGGCTTGGTGGGCAGTGTAAATGTGCATCAGAATCTTCTCTTTCACGCTTCCATAGTCGAAGATGCACCAGAAGATACTACAAATTCTTCAGCACATCCGGTGGCACCTTCTATCGACTTTGTGCAGACCCCATCGATCCGCTGGACCCACATGAACACTGCATCACCTGCCTGGGTCTGGCCTACGCTGAGGCTGCATTCTCTGAGTCCGACTGCGTGCTCTGCACTGACTTGCTGGCATGTGTTTGAGGACTCAAAGGAGCGCTGCTCGTGGCCTTATGGAGATGAGGCCCACTGTTGCCAGCGAGCCACTAATGGGCCCTCCCCTTCCCTCCCCCAGTTCCTTTTGCTGATGAGAGCCTTCGCCCTGAGGAAGACGAAGACTCAAATGTCCATCTCGGGGTCAGACAAGCCGAATTTTGGCTGTCCCAGATGAAAGATGGGCATCGTGAAATGATCGTGGTGATTGCTGTGATCGTGGCTCCTAATCGGAGGTCCTGTGTCGTATAGTGAGAGAGGTTCAAAGACGGCCGTTGTCACGATCTGGCGACCAAAGATAGCCTACGATACAGCATGATCATCGCACAGTGTGTTCGCTGGTACTATTCATGTTTACTGACCAGCCAATAAATATGCAACATGAAATCAACGCGATGTGGCGCTAAAACATAAAACTGCTTACCTCAAGCTCTTATGCCTTCCTCTTTCCCCGCTTCCACTTTTTTTTCAGCACACATAACAAATACAACTGCTAAAGTGTGATTTATCATGCTCTTTTTGTTTACCACTAGCGCATGCTGATGACGTTTTATTCTTCTATAGGAACGTAGCGTACGAGTCAACGTAGCCATGTTTATTAGATCCATGTCGCACAATGTGACATGCAGTGATCTTATAGGATTGCTAATATCGTGCAGTGTGTTTTGGGCTTAGCGTTAAATTGAAATACTTGCCTACCATTGAGGCTGTGGATTTAGGCTAAGCAACTAAACCTGACTGCAAACAAGCTAAAAAAAAGTGAATCCCACATTTATATGAGGGATACGAGATATACGTCACTTCTGAAACTTTGCTGCATGTACAGGGAATGTGGCTGTTGATCCTATTAGCAGCACGTAAAACAAAACTTTTATTCAAATTCTGAATTGATTATCATTACCATGTAGAAGCAAGGTGATTGGGCACTTTCCGGTTGTCAAACTGGATTCAGGAGATTCCAAAGAGGCGTTCTGTAAGCCAGTTAGTGAGTGCAGCACTCATCATGCCATGATCAAGACATCAAGAATGTTGTCATCAAGAATATTAGCAGTGACTGTAAAGGCATGCAGCCATGTGGAAACAAGATGATCGGGAGCTTTCCAGCTGTCAAACTGGATTCAGAAGGGCCTTGCTGCGAGCCGGTTCATGCCCTTGCAATTTAAAGCATGCTGTGATTACTGTATATTGTGATTACTGCTGTTCTTAGATTACAGAAGTTATAAATCAAGCAGAAAGTTGTTATGCTTGCTTATTTACTGTAACAGCTAAACGTACAAAGGAACTACAAATGGAAATACAAACAACTTTCTTCAATAAACATATTCAGAAAAGATGTTAAAATTGAAACATGTACAGTACATGAATTATTTTTGCAGTAAGAAAAGTAAACAAAGCTGACACAGTTACAGATGTTCTGATACTCTGGATATTACTACACATCAATGACCCTTCTGGTTTATAGGCTACAGTCATTAAAAAACAGTCATGTGTGTGTGTCTGAAGTCATGGAAAGGTAGAAAAAAGCTCTTTATTAATGAGAAGCAAAGAAGAACCAGGCTGAGCTTTGCAAAAGACCATAAAGATTGGACCTTGTCTGATGAGTTGAATTTTCAACTGCGGAGCGATGTCAATTAAACAGCTTGTAAACAAAATGCCACATAGCATTTCATTTACCTCAGGCAAGTCATCAATGTCCACAGCTTGTTCGCTAGAGAAATAAAGTCTAGAGAAGAGCATTTCACGAAATATAAGGCTGATGATACACGGGGCAACTTTTTCTGAGCAATGTTGCTTGGGCACTTTCTCAAAGAGAATGGGTAAAAATTTATATCTGGATACTTTAGATCAGTCATGCTTGCCCGTTGATGGCAACATTAACCAAAGTTGCCCAGCAAAATTGCTCAAAAAGTTGCCCCGTGTATCATCAACCTTAGACTATATAGTCATTATATTTTACCTTACCTGTTAGTGCGGTCTTAATTATTCAATGTTTGTTTAAATAAGCCTGTTACGACAGCCACTGTGTAAATGAATATATTTCAACAACAAATATACATTTTATAATTTAGAAATGAATTTTAAAACTGCATTATGTGCCATTTACATGTGTGCATATATATATTTTTTTTAAGTTGAGTGTTGATTATTATTGTTAAAAAAGAAATAGTTATTAAATTTAAGTTTGGGCTGTTGTTAATTGTAACGTTATAGTCATGTAAAAGGGCTCCATATAGTTTAGAGCATAAGCTGAAGGTAGATTTTTATCCTTAAGAACATTTAAATTTTAATTGAATTTATTTAAAAAAAGAGCAATTTGTTCAATAAACCACTGTTTAATTAAAAAGAAGCAATTTTATGTTTAGTTTTTCCCCTGCTGGTTCAGTTTTGTACTGCTGTACGAAAAATAAAATATTACAATATTTAAATACATAATGTTACATGTAGCATGCTAACAGATACTAACAGTGGCATGGCTAATTTAAAATGTTAGATATGCTTGTAATGATATTACTAAATGGCAAACAATGTGGTATTCGGTGTGTCTATAGGAAGTTGAGGAATTACTCTCAATGAGACATTATGTTGACCATGCAGATACATTTTTCATAGGATTAAATCATTGACTGGAACCATTTACAACATATTCCATCTTTGATAACTCAATGTTTTTACATTGACAATTTGTGCTGATGCAGTATTTAAATAAGCTGTTACAATTAACTTGTGAGACTCATCTTAAACTCTAAACTCTCTCATCAGACAGGAAATTCTTCACACTCCCCAGCGCTGAGCTGTAGACGGGTGGAGATGAAGATGTGAATATATACCAGGCTGATCTGAGTAGAAACATTGAGACTTCTCATTTGCTTCATTAAGTCTCTCAGACAACACAGTCTTCAGACACATCCAGGAACAAGATCTACAACCATGTAAGTAATGAGCTCAAATATTGTTTTATGCTCTTGTGATCTGATTTTGGACATTATCATTTCTAGAAATTGGTACATTTTAATGATTTTGATCAGGTGATGCCCAGGAACGTCTTCAGAAGACTATTGTATTTCTAAGCTTTTCTCTGATTTTTTTTTCTGTGCATTTATCTGTATATGATATTTATTTTATTGTCCCCAAAGGGGAAATTTGTAGTGGACTCAATAGCCAGCATTTCAACAAAACCTGATACATTAAAAATTAAAACAATATTCATACACTTTATACACATCAACCACTCACACAGGTACAAATAGGCATAAGCATCACTGATCATTATTCAACAATCTAATTGATACTGGTATAAAAGGGTTTTAACTTTTTTTAAAAGAGTTGTATATGTCAAATAACAAGGGCAATAAATATATTCTGGAAGGAATAACAAAAGACAAGGAACTCTCTGAAGTTTTTTTTTTTTTTTTTTGATAAAATTCAATTGAGGGTTAAAGAAGGAGAAACAATAAAATCTAAAGGAGCTGAGCCAAAGACCTTAACAAACCTCAACAACCTACTTTCGAATAGTCCGTTATGTGAGTTTTGTTTATGATCATTCATTGATGATAAACTAATCATGTTTTCTTGTGAAAGGTCATTTAAAGCTGTTAGACTGGAGTCAAGGAGGAGGACAGAGACATGCAGCGAGGTGGGTGGCTCATCCTTTTCTGAGGATGTCACCACTAGAATCACAGATTCTTCCTCGTGGACACATGTGGAGCCTGTGGTAAATGGTACGAGGTCTTTGGAATGTAATGCATGATGTGAGATGATAATGTGTTTAAACAAAACTCCTAAATAGGGGAATTATAAGCGATTGTCATATTGTGTAATAAGTGACTAAAGTTTCTAAAAAATTGACAGCCCTACTCTCATCATTAATCATTTTCTTTTCTACTTCTCAGCTCTGCCGTTGCAGGTCTGTTCTGTTGACCTCATCAAATCCAGGACGGGACAGAATCGACAAGAGCATCACACAGATCACCTCATCATCCGCAGGGGACAGTGTTTTGAGATGTGGATTGAGCTGTCCCGACCCTTTGATCCAAACTGTGACCAACTTCACCTGGAGCTGAGACTATGTCAGTTAAGGCTTTTTTTTCATTAGATGCCATCTTGCCACCCAGCCCAGCCTGGTCTCATGTTCATACGTAGGTATTAATACGTAACATTTACAAGCACAAAACGTACATTTATGTACGTATTTATTGATGCTAAAACGTACAATTTAGACGGATTTCAACGTTTAAAACGTACAAATCGATACGTATTTTTAGCTAAAAAACGTAAAAATATTTACGTATCTTTTATATCATTAAGATATTCGTATCAATGCATTTTTATCATTTAATCAATAAGCGATTTAGACTTTTAGACTCCTTAACCTACCCGCAAACCTAAACCTACCCATTTTACAGCGAATATGCATTTTTATCATTTTATTAATAAGCAATTTAGATTTTAGACCCCTTAACCTACCCCCAAACCTAAACCTACCCATTTTATAGCGAATATAAAACGCAACTGACCGAAACATGCAGGAAAATAACTATTTTAGTAAGAATAATAGCATTAAAAATGTTTTTATAGTCGCTAATCCCACTCCAACATCTAAACCTAAACATAGCTATTTCTGTACAGTATAAGAAAAACATGACAGACAGATAAATGCAATTACAATCATTTATTTATTGCAAAAATTTCAAAAGCACTACCAAAAGTAATCCAAATGACGATGCGTTGCAGCCGCAGTCCTCTCTGGCGGAATACAGCAGGTTTGTGTGAGGTGCAGAGCAGAATTTATGTTATTAATCGCTGAAAATATTATCCAGATTATTTTCCTGATCCTCTCGCTCTCAGTGAACTCGTCTCCTGAAGGCGCGCGCATGCTTGCATCTTTCAAACACACACCTCACCAGAAACACGGCATGTCGCAATCTGTGACGCATGCAGGCGAGAGCCAATGAGCGTTCGATTATTCTGCCGTAAACCTGTCGTTTGAAGCGGCAACATTTGAATTCGTAAACGAGCGCGTCGTCAGTCAGCGCGGGCTTTACTGTTTACGGTCGCTGGACTTGCTGCTCGGGATGGAGATGAAGATCGCCGAATAAAGGCTTGGATTTGGGTCTGTTCCTCGCAGTCGTATGGATTCTGAAGATCTGGATTACAGCGCATAAATAAAATTGTTTCATTTCGTAATTATGTTGCGGTTTTGGTGTTTTATATAGTTCTATTGTCAGTCACAGCATGTCCGAGAAAACGCTTTTTGTGGCCCATGGCAAACAAAGTAAACATTACATGACAAGTAAAGGTTAAACGATTGCAGAAATGTTATTTATTTTGAGGGTTTAAAGTGAAGTCTTGTTTAACATGTAGGCATATTCTTGGAAACGAGCTGGAAGAAGTCACACAGAACAGAACGAAATGTATATAAAGTAAACGAGTAAACAACTGAAAACAAGGTAATTGATATGACAACTAATAATAAAATGAATGCCGCAATTTCAATATTCATAAGGATTCATTTTTAGATGTAGTAATACGTCAGTTTTCAACGTTTAAATGCAGAAAATACGTAAGTATTTATACGTTTAGATGCTGAAAATACGCCAGTATTGTACGTTTTAGTGCCTGTAAAAAACGTAAGTAAATATACGTTTTATATAACCACATTTTACGTAAAATACATACGAATTATCATGAGATCACGTTGCCCAGCCAGATGTGTTCTGACAACCTAAAGAAACTGGCTAATAATATATTACATTTAGAAAGACAAAACAAGTGCAAAATGTCTGAGGCAACCAACAAAAATGCTTAAATTTTGCGGTATTTTCTAATTTAATATAAGATTTTCTTTTTCATGATAAAATTAGAATAACAGCATAACAATTAGAGTGAAATAGTGAACATTTTTAGTGATTTGCACTCCAAAGCACATCTTGTGCTTCAGTGGCAGAACATCTGACCATCTGCAGTTATTCTATGTTTATCCAAAATACATATCAGACTTTCCATCCCACTGTAAAAAAAACAAACAAAAAAAATCAGAATATATTCTAAAGGCATATCCTTACCATTATGTCCTCTTCTTGTGTAGGTTTCATAGGTAATATCCCATCAGCATGGAGCGAGACGCTCACGGTTGTTCCATTAGTGAAGGAATTCAAGAAAGACTACTGGGAAGCCAGGATCATTGAACAGATGCAAAACCGAATCAAACTATGTGTTTACACTCAGTCAACTGCTTCTATTGGACGGTACAAACTTACTATCATAACCAACTACCCAGGAGGAAAGGCCACTTCAACTGAAAATGATATTTACATTCTGTTCAACCCCTGGTGTACATGTATGTACACATAAAATTGGATTCTCTTGTCATTTTATAAACCACATCTGAAGCCTGAAACTGAACAATAAGAGGAAAAACTAGAAACCACTGTTAAATATTTAAAAATGTCTCTTTATCAGATGACGGTGTGCTTCTGAGAGATGAGGCAGAGAGAGCTGAGTATGTGCTGAATGACATGGGCAGAATCTACTATGGAACTAAGCAGCAGATCGCCTGCAGAACATGGAACTTTGGTCAAGTAAGAGCCAAACTTTCATTTAGATTCATATAAAAGTGCATGCATTTATTAATTGCTTGTTCTGTGATATACTTAGTTTGATGAAGGAGTCTTGGCTGCGTGTTTCTTTGTGTTGGAGAAGAGTGGTGGGCCTTGCACTGGATGGGGAGATCCTGTTAATGTGGTCAGAGTGATATCTGCATTTGTGAGTTTTCCAACTTTAGATGTTTGGGATTAGACAACCTGATTAGACAATGAGAACAAGGATAAGAGCAGACAGTGAAATAACATTTTGACATGTCACCTTCGTTACAGATTAATGCCAGTGACAACAGTGGTGTGATGATGGGTAGCTGGTCAAGTACCTGCAATGACGGAACTTCTCCTACTGCTTGGTGCGGCAGCAGTGCCATCCTGAAACAGTACCACAAAAGTGGAGGAAAACCTGTCAAATATGGACAGTGCTGGGTCTATGCTGGAGTCACCAACACAAGTAGGATATTAAAACATATTGGACTGAGAAAAAAGTGAACTGTCCAAGAAGAATTAATGTTGTGTTTAGATATGTGTATTGAATTAATTCTTTCTTCTCCCAATCTCTCTTTCCTCAGTTTTGAGATGTTTGGGCATTCCCACTCGTCCAGTCTCAAACTTCAATTCTGCTCATGACACTGATATTTCATTGACAACTGATGTTTATTTCGATGAGAAATTTGAGCCGATTGAGCATCTAAACCGTTATCCAGTCTGGTAAGATCACATGGCATCATGATTGCATTACGCAATGATTGTTGTACGTATTTCTTTATCTCTTCACCTTTCTTGGTTGTTTATCCTCTTAATGTAGGAACTGCCATGTGTGGAATGAGGCCTGGATGACTCGGCCAGATCTGCCATCTGGTTTCGGAGGTTGGCAGGTGGTTGATTCCACTCCTCAACTGACCAGCCAGGACAATCTTCGCTGCTGCCCTATTTCTGTTGCTGCGATCTGCAGCGGACAGGTTCAGCATGACGCACCCTTGCTTTTTGCTGGAGTATGTTAATGCCTTACATCTACCATTCCATCACACATGGTTTGATGTTACATGTTTCAGGAAATACAATATATGCTGTCTGAATTACAGCATAATTATAGTTAATTCATACTGAAAATGAAATATATAATTCTACACCCTTAAATTCATTATAACTGTGGATCTTGCTTCAAATATAGGAACTAGAACGTAAAAGGACAGACGCACAACTTGCGGTTATGTTTTTAAGGTTTGGATCTTTATGTTGTAGGTGAACAGTGATAAAGTCTATTGGCAGCGCAAAGCGAATGAAAACTTTGCTGTAATTCAGGTTGAGAAGAACGCAGTAGGTCACTGCATCAGCACCAAGGCTGTCGGCTCAGATCAACGCGTAGACATAACACACCTCTACAAACACCCAGAAGGTGAAAACTTACACATGTATGTCACAGAAACACATCACTGCAGTGTGAGCTGTACATATAGAAAATACCAGTATGTAGAGGTCCATAATGATATACACTCCAGTCACTAAAGCCAAATGTCTTGGTTTCTGTATTAGGTTTGACTGATTAGCATGCAGTATTAGCACCTGCTGGTAGATATCATAACTACACCATTCTATGGGGAAAAATCATCTTTCTCTGTTGATGGCCATTCAAAAGTAGCAATGCATTCTGATGAAATATAAAATGAAATATGTTGTTATATAAAATCAAGCATTTGATATTATCATCGTGGTCTGGTTAGTTGGTTTTTGACAGGCTAGTTCTGTCACAGTGGCAGATGTGATTTCAGTCATTTTTGGAAGTAGGGATGTTTTATGCATAGTATCCAAAAACACATTTAATATTCATGAGTTTAATTATTTATTATTTTATCCCATTCATCAGGTTCAGACGGGGCGCGAATTGCTGTAGAAACAGCCTGTCGCAATGGCTCCAAACAGTCCGTATACCCGCTGTCCAACACTGAGGATGTGATCATTGAAGTCAACATGAAGGGTGAAGGACCATGTGTCGGTCAGGATGTCGTGCTTTCCGTCATCCTGAAGAACAAGTGCAGGTCTCCTCGTAGCCTCACTCTGTACAGCCAGGTGGCAGCCATGTACTACACCGGAGCCCAAAAAGCCTTGGTGAAAAAGGACCAGACACTCATTGAGCTCAAGTCATATGAGGGTGAGACATGGTGGAAGCTTGAAATCATAATTTTAAGAAGACTACAACACACAGTTACATCTAAAATAGATACTGTATATTCAGTACACTGAGTGTATATTGAATACATTATCGTACTTCAAGAATTAGTTTGGTTAAGTTGTTTCAAGCAATATCCACCAGACCTGGCACAGTGTTTCATGCTGTTTTGGCTTAAAATGCAAATTTAGACTTTCGGGAAATACTTTATAGTCAATATCAATGTTTATCTTGACAAAAATACCTTTTCTAGTATTTTATGCCTTTGGTACAAACCATAGTCAAACCAGTCCTACCAAATTCTTACCTTGGCATTACATTCTCATTACAGAGTTGACATACAGTATATCAGCTGTGAAGACAAAATAACAACGAGGATGATTATTCATTTTAAAGGTAGATTAGTTATGAAAGCATTGTTTTCCTCTGTAGTCCAGATTGTGGAGTGGATCTTGCGGTATGAGGACTACAAGGAACACCTGGTGGATCAAGCAGCGCTGATGCTCACTATCTCTGGACGGGTCTCAGAGACTACGCAGATACTGACCACCCAGTTCAACTTCAGATTGCGCACACCGGATCTCATTATCATTGTGAGTTTTCTTTATTATGAACTCTTCATATGCACATCTGCCAGTGTTTGCATTCAAGTTTTCACACAACTAATTTCTTATATGAAGCATTCAAATTTGCAGACTAGTGCCTGATTGTCTTTCTTTTTCAGCCTCTTTGTGGCGGTGTAGTGGGCAAAGAGATGACCTTCAAAATCAAATTCCAGAACCCACTTCCCTGTGTACTGAAGAATGTCGTTTTTCGGTTTGAAGGACTGGGATTGCAGTATGTCAGAACAATTAACTATGGGTAAGACACAAGGGTATTACATTCATTTACACCACCTGAAATAAATTAGAGTTGAGTGATGAGTAAAATGAATACAAATGGAATATGTACATACTAATTTTGTCTTTCTGTCACTTCAGTGATATTCCAAGTCTGGCCGCAGTGAACCTGACGGAGACCTTTGTTCCTAAATATCATGGGCCACATAAACTTCTAGCATCTCTCGACTGTCCTCAGCTCACTCAGGTGCATGGATTCACCAACATTGATATTCATGAAAAGATTTAGACTTCACTTGATACTTGAAACTTGATATTTGCCAGAGTAACTATGGAACATTATGCTTATGATTAGAGGCTGTTTATGTTATAAATCACATCTCATACAGTATGTTTAAATATTTTGAAGGACCTATTTGCGGATTAAAATAAAAAGAAGTCACACTTTATCACATGCCATGTTACTTGTATTATTTGTAGCTTTGTATTTAATAAATATTTGTGTGTCAACTTAATTTATAATCAATGTAGTTTATGTCAGTTATGATGTGTAAATATAAGCACTACTGTCTTCCCTCCAATAATGGCAAGTGTTTTAATAATTGAAGAATCAGTACTTCATTTATGCTTAACAATAATATGGTGTTCTATGCATAGATATTAAACACTAAAACAACATTAGCAGCCTGTCTACCTGATGGGAATAAATGAAAACAAAATGCGTAAGAAGAATTGTGCATTAGATAAATAACCTGTATTTCACATCCAATAGTTACATACACTTTACTTGAAGACTCAAAACCAAATAGCAATGGTTTTGTGATGTGCTAGACCAGGGCTATTCAATTGGTGGCCCGCGGACCCAATCCGGCTCGCCAATCATCTTCATCTGGCCCGAGGAAGAGTATATGCAGGTTGCACGTTTTCCTTGAATTGTTCTTGCGCTAATTAGTTTGTCCACAAGGTGGCAACACTGGCCCGGGCCAGCCAAAAAGAGAAGGGAGAGACGCAATAACAACAATCTACCGGAGACCACAACATCAATAGATGGCAGTGTTGACAAGCGCTTATGTGAGGGAGTTATGAGATATCCACACACAATGATGTAAAAATACGTGGTTTTGGCGAGTTACCTCATAAACACAGTCTTAAATCAGTTATAAAATCCTAAATGACCGTAAAGTGTTGGGAGAAAATTGGATATGTGTCACATCCGCGTCATGTGCATCTGGTTTTTAAAGAAACAGCGCTGCTTTTAAAGTGAAACCTGCTGCAGTCTGTGATTAATGTAAATCAAAGAACTAAAGAAAAAGAGAAATTACTTGACTCTTCTGCTTGCTGATTAACTTTTGTAGCTTGAATAAAGAATAATCAATATAGCTTATGCATACAATTTATAGTTAATGTGAAGATTGTTTTAAGTTCACTTATAAAAAGTTGTTATATTTTACATATAACACGACGTTTAATAAAACGCCAGGTCCGACAATATCCTGTCTTTTCAAATTTAAATGGCTAGATTTATTCGCAAAATTAAAGGCCCAAAAATGGAAACCTCTATGAACACAGTAACTTATTTGACTTACTTCTTCATTAAAAGATGCCAAAAAAATCGCGGGGGACGATATTTATATGTTGTTTCTATTAATTTGGAAGTTCAGTGTTAAATAAAAAAATATAAAAAAATAACAGAAACAATGTGTGATTATTTTTTTTAATGCACTCATGGCGCGCGCGCGCGCACACACTAATGTTAACTTTTAGATGCCTGCCTCCGTTGCGAATATTAGTTAATTTTACTCTGAATATGCACTTTAAATTTAATTTCCGAATTTTATATTGAGAACAACTACTCTCCCCTCCCCTCCTGCCTGGCTCTTTGGCCCGCATCACTCACCAATGCAGAGCAAGCCTGTTTTTATAAAGCTGCTGTGAAACGTGGGGAACAGCCGATACGGAAGAAGTTGGGGTAAACCTTATCAAGTCAGAAATAGGCGAAGAGCAAAATACTTCACATCGCTCAGTTGCAAGTCTATAGCGCATTGTGATTGGGTGAAAGAGAAGGTTTCCTCACGCTGTCATCCATGCAGGAGACAAACAAGTTCAATGGGCCACTGACTGCTCGTTGTAAGACCCTGCATAATGGTCCTTGGCAAAAAAAAAAAAATCTGTCTGCCCCTTCAGTGCGTCGGCCCACCGGGAAAATGCCCGGTATGCCCGATTTTAGGAAACAGTCCAGCCCTGGTCATTAGTCATAATTCATTAGTTTTGCATGATTTATGCGCGGCTTTTTGTTTGTTGTCATGGAAAAGTGAGGGTTTGCAAGACTCCTCTGTCTATACGACAATACCATGATTATGGTTAAATAAGAAAAAAGACATCTAATATAACGAAATTAGGCTACATTTATTTTCATATTAATATCTCAACACACCATTAGATTACATTATCGCAACTTGTGTAGATTTATGCGTTTCAGCATGCGTTAATTTTGTGTCGCTAAACGTTTGCCTCACTAAGGTTAAATTATGCCTAAGTCTTTCTTTGGCCTTCGCTCTGGAAGTGATCTGTTGATTCTGCTAAACTTTAATTAAAACCGAAACTAAACTATATAAAAACTAAATAAAAATGTGTTCACAAAATAAAAACTAAACTAAAACTAACAAAAATATTAATGAAACTAATAAAAACTAAACTGAATTTTATAGCAAATTTGAAAACAATATTAAAAATAAAACGAATTTAAAAATTCAAAACTATAATAACCTTGGTGTGAACATGCTGTTACTGTAGTTCTAGACTAAATGTGAATGTGCTTTAATTCATCCCACTCGCAAAAAACTGATTTAGTATTCATCAAAATGAATTAAAACGGTGAAATGCAAACACAGAATATGACACAAACCTGCAATAATTAAATATGTTAAACAACACAAATGTATCTAATCCCATTTTATTAACCAATGTCTTTGCTGCTGACCTTTGATGATCCAGTTCAATCATACTGATAAGAAAAAATGACTTTAGATAAACTAACAATTGTGCTTCATTGTTTTTTTTATTGCTGAAGAGTGTTGAACTTCTTCTCCTGCGCTCTACTCTTCACACGTGAATTTACTTTCCTTCAGCTTTCAGTTGAGGTTTATTCATTACACTTTTTGGTGTGAAAGGGCTTTACATTTGCTATAATTACAACTTCTTGTATTAAAATCAATCAAGCCCTGCTCATATTTAAAAAGTAACGCAAAAGTAACGTAACGCATTACTTTCCTAAAAAAGTAACTAAGTAACGTAATTAGTTACTTTTTTAGGGAGTAACGCAATATTGTAATGCATTACTTTTAAAAGTAACTTTCCCCAACACTGGTCATTTTTGATGACCAAATGCTAATGGTCTAATCAGATTCAATGATCTATGCTAAGCTAAGCTAAAAGTGCTACCGCCAGACCCGGAGATCGGCTGAATGGATTCAAAAACGGTAAATCTCAACTTTTTAACTCGGGGAGGTGTAAAATGAGCCTATTTCCAAAAAAAGTGGAGTGTTCCTTTAAGTATTAGAGGGGGTGTACTCATTTATGCTGTGCACTGTATATATTATATATATATATATATATATATATATATATCATTTCTTTTTCAGACATCAGTTTCTTGTCACATTTAAATTGGTTGTCATAGTAACGACACTATTTTGTGGAAATTCAGCGCATTGTGAGTTAGTCCTATTTGTAAATTTGTAAAACGCATTAGTCCTATTTGTAAATTGACTGTTAAGATAAAACATTTTGCATAGTTTATTATCTGTGATACCATTATAGCCACTGGATGCCTGTATAGCTCTATGTAACAATCCCTAGTTGCTAAGAAATTGTCATCACACATAAATGAATTTTATTACATTTGGATTTGGATACTTGTTTAGAAATTATCAATTGCTACTTTTTGACTTTATCTGTTTTTTTTTTCAACTTTTTTTTGTTGTTTTGTCAGTTATTGCATTATTATTTCAGTCAAACCTATAAAACCTTTTGTTACCCCAAACTACATAGGCCTATAAAAGCCTGATCAGTGACATAAAAGTAATCAGAATGCAGCTACTTGTTCTTTTATTACTCATTGACGCGTGAACTTCCCCTTTAAATAACGTGACGCTCTGCCCTCTATATGTATGACGCTGCTCCCTTCAAGCGCTGTTGGAATGTTTTTTTTTGTTTTTTTATTAAGCAAATTAATTGATTCAGCATTTCGACACTTCCATAAGGATGTGTTAAATTTGACAAAGCGGTTTAATAAAGTATGTATTGATCTTAATTGGATTGATTTTAATTGGATATAAAAGTTTAATATGGGAATATTACACGACACACTGAACCTTTAGCAATGTATTGGCGCAAAAACACAGACCTTTTAGACCAGTTTCACATGAAACATGATTTCTCGACTGCCACAAATACTGCCTAAACAAAATACTGATTTTGTGCACTTTTTATGTACCAATATTTTAAATTGGCCTTTGAACCTGCATGGGGAAAAAAAGCCTCACCTTGCCAAAACACTGACAGAACCCATTGATCTAATGGCATTGTTGAGCACTCCAAATCCAAATGCAAACTTTGCATGCAAACAATCAGAGGCAGCAATTGACAGCGCTCTGATCCAATGGCATACAGGCATCATCAGAATGACAGTACTCTAACCCAATGATGTTGGGGGATCCAGTGGGGGCGGCAATCATATTTCAGGGTGTCCGTGCCACTCTTGATCAAAACCCTGTTAAAATGTAGTGCCAGTATTTGCGCTCATTGGCGCCCCTCCAGCTGGTGGAGCTCTAGGCGACTGCCTAGCTTGCCTATGCCTAGAAACGGTACTACTTGTTAGTATTGATTTTGATATTCATTGAAGTGTCACACTTATTATTAACATTATTAACTCTGAAGCCGTGACACACTTGCTGCTCCCCAGAAGCACTGCCTGCGCACTGAAAAATGCTGAAACACAAATTTGTCAAAATGTCTTTGGCGAGTATTCACGTAACCATGTTTGGTTATGTCTTAATAAGATGAAAAACGATGCCTGGCAGTATGTTAGATCCTTCAGTTAGGGCTTAAAGTAAGAGCAGCCTAATATACCTGCTGCTATTATGGGTAATGAGAGGTTCATATTTTAGTTCATTGTCTTATAATATGCATTTATTTTTACCTTACTTGCTCAACGACTCCAAAACAATTAATTTTTCCAAACTCCTCCTTTGCGTGATGCTAATCTGCAGGGATTGGTCCGATTGGTCTCATTTCCATTTCATCATGCCTGTAATTCCTGATAAAGCAGCGTTTGTGAGCGCAGTGCTGCTTTGTGCACAGCGTTACTGGGGAAACAACTATTTCTTTACCTCTCTAAGAGCTGTACCTAGTGGCAAAGAATGAATTTGCATTTTCATACAGACCAATGCGAAAAGACCAACAAGTGGGCGGGCAATATGCTAATGCTTCATGTTGATGTCAACGTGAAACGCTTAGGATTTGTTTTAAAAACGACTCGTTTCAATGATTCAGAGTCGACTCTTTCTTTTGAGAGACAATAACTTTATACACAGTGCACTTTCAGATTTAAAACTTTGCAGGATGTTTTCATTCATGTAGAGCTGTGTTACACACCGCATGAAAGGTCATTTTCAAAAATCCATAATAGGGGCACTTTAATCAAACAACAAAAGAAAAAGAAAAAAATCACTCTTGACCAAATCATTTTTGTAGCTTTAATAACATTTTTTTAATTATTTTTTTATTATTCATACAGTAACATTCATGTTGGGTAACACATTATTTTGATAGTCCACTTTAGACATTCTACTAACAGTATAACTTTGCATGTCAACTAGCAGTCATTAGAGTATTAGTAGAATATCTGCTTATATCTTCTAACACTTTATTTTGATGGGTCCACAACATACAACATACTGACTATGAGAAACTTTGCAAGTATGTCAACTTATTCTACAAACCCTAAACCTAACCTTACAGTCTGCTCTGAGAGTTACTAATAGACATGTAGTTGTAAATTTATGAGAATTATTTGACATGTAGTTACAAAGTTACTTATAGTTAGTAGAATGTCTAAAGTGGACTATCAAAATAAAGTGTAACCCAGTGTTGTATTTTACTTTGTTTTAATTTGTATCTTTGTTCTGTTGTATTTATTCGTTCTGTTTCTATATCTAAATTTCCTATTTACTATTCCTCAATATTAGTTGCATATATTTTTACTCAATATTATTTGTATATTATTTGTTGGGCTTACTGGTTTTTACTGCTCGGTAACTTACAAAATAGTCCTCAAAAATAAAAAGAGTCATAATACGAATGTGGATCAGGATTATTCTTGCCATATCACCCATCCCTACTCTGTTGGGCCTAAAAGGTGTCCTTTTTTAATGTTCAAAATCATGTATACTATCATGAGGTGTCATTTGAGTATATGGAGGGGGTCGCCTAGCCTTTCTGGCTATGATTTGTACCAATTATGTGCTACATACATGAATGATATTTCAAATTGTGTAAGCATAAGAGGAGAGATGACTTTCAATTGTGAAAAACAGAAAAAACAAAACACCGTAGCAAACACAGCAATGCCCTGGCAACCTTCCTAGAATTATGGTAACTTTTGCATGGAGCATGACTCACATTTTCTTCAGATAGATACAAATCTTTTTTAGTATAAATGTTCTCTTATACAATCATATAACATCTGTTTATACCATTGTAATAATATCATCACAAGACAAAATGACGTTTAATACTTAAGTCATTTTAAATCTAGCACTGACATGTCTTATCAAAATTTTAAAAGCTATGTCATTGTAATACTTATATGGAGAACATGTGATGATTTAGTGCCTCTATAGTTAAACAAGTTATTGTGTTGGTGATATATTTTGTTTAACATGTAAGTCATGAGCAGTTTTACCACAAGCCTGAATCATTCACATTCCTGCACATTCCATCTTCATTGCTTGGTAAAGAAACGAGTGTTAGGACTGGTGGAATGATGATTACATGGTGCCTGATTGGCTGATAGAATGATTTCGGACTTAACAAGCATTCCTGATGTATTACTAGCTTACACAATTTATAAAATACCTTGCAATGATGTTATAATTCATATAAATAATTACATTAAAGCACACAAGTTATGTATTTAAAAATAGCTCTATTTATACCAGTGTATGTGTTACCATTAGATACCATTATATTTTTTATATAATATTATTTTTTATGTTTTTGGTTTTAATTTTAGTTTTAGTTAAAGGTTTAGTACTTTTGTTGAGTTTTTGTCATTTTTATTCATTTGTTTTTAATATATCTATATAGTTTGTATTCATTTTTATTTCAGTTGTAGTTATTTTAGTAAATTAAGTAAATAAAAATGAGAAATGTTACCCTAACAACTAGCTGTTTTTTATGGTTTTGGTTTTAGGTAATTATAATTTATACACAGTTTTTTACACATATACACAGTGTGATTAGATGTTTTTATTTTCATGGTCATTATTACAGTGATTTTAGGAGGGCTACACACACCTAAGAGAGATAACATACAGCTGTATGCTTCACAGACTTGTTGGGGTCTAAACTAACTGATATATGCAACCAGTTTGGCTCTTGTCATTCAGTAATGGGGATTCTAAAAATAATTATGAAAAAAAGAAAAGAAAAAGACCCGGAAACACAAGCCTACAAATGTTTATTTTGGTGCATGTGTGTTTGAGGCTCAGTATTAGCCATTTCTTTCATCACCTTAAATAAACATGCTCCTCATTACAGAAATCCTCACTGACAGCTCTGCTTATCAGCTGAGAATTTAATGAGATGTTAACAAGACATTTGTTAATGAGGTGGTTCAGAAGTTGAAGTGCAATGATTATTCTATGCTGTCATTACCTCTAATTACTCCTCCTTACAAATGTGACTAACCTTAATTTAAGTCACGCTGTAAAGATTTCCATATTTAAATAAGGTGTTAAAATACCTGGTGAGATTAATCCTAAACACTAAACTCTCTCTGTCATGATACAGGAGATTCTTCACACTCTTGAGCTCTGAGCTGTGGATGGGGTGGAGATGAAGATGTGAATATATACACCATGGCTGATCAGAAGAGATGCATCATAGAATTGCTTCCAGACTTGAGTTCAAGTCATTTTGGTGCAGTTACTCTGTTAACAAACAGGAACATACCCTCTTCAGATACATTCAGGAACAAGAACTGCAAACATGTAAGTATCTATCTATCTATCTATCTATCTATCTATCTATCTATCTATCTATCTATCTATCTATCTATCTATCTATCTATCTATCTATCTATCTATCTATCTATCTATCTTTATTTATTTATTGTGATCTGGTTTAATTTATCATATAATCTTATATTTTTCACATCATATAATTTTCACAAGCAATTTCAAAACTCTTGGTACTAATCTCAGCACAGATCATCAAAAATTCACCTATTTCAATCCATGTGTTTTCAACTGCATTGCTACAAAACAAATTACAGTAAGTGACCCTAAAAGGGTGAAACTACAGCATAGTCTCAGTCATATGGTATCGTATCGGTTACACTTTATTTTGATAGTCCACTTTATACATTCTACTAACTATAAGTAACTATGTAACTACATGTCAAATAATTATCATTAATTTGCAACTACATGTCTATTAGTAACTCTCAGAGCAGACTGTAAGGTTAGGTTAAGGGTTTGTAGAATAAGTTGACATATACATGCAAAGTTTCTCATAGTCAGTATGTTGTATGTTGTGGAACCATCAAATAAAGTGTTAGAAGATATTAAGCAGACAGTCTACTAATACTCTAATGACTGCTAGGTGACATATAGTTGCAAAGTTACTTACTGTCAGTAGAATGTGTATGTGGACTATCGAAATAAAGTGTTACCAATATATGTACTGTAACTGTAATGAAAGCATGAGATCTGATATTGAATGATTGTCTAGTTACAAGTGTTATCAATTTGGATTTTGACTTTTGAAAATGTAACATTTTTGATGAGAAAACTGCACAAAAATGAATAATAATAATACAAAAGTAAATAAATAAAGAAACTGTAAACTTTGTTTAGTAGAAAGTTTAAATAATATTTCCCTCTTTTTCTCTCAGGAATCCACATGTAGAAGTTAATGGTAAGAGCAATACATCTTAATAGTACATATTAACAAGGTCTGATCGCCATTATGTTACACTGACAAAGCTGATATACTGTTATTGTAGTATTGTAAAATAAGTTTGTACTGTTATAAACAACAAAATATTTTGACATATTTTTTGACTTCAGCCTGTTCTGACTTGTGATGTTTTTATATATTTCACAATGGTTGCACGCTATCTCACTCTTATCTTTTCAAATACAATTAAATGTATTCTAGGAATCATCTGATCAGGGCACATGAACCCGAAACCAGCATACAGATTGATTTGTCAACACTTAAGGCCTAAATAAGCTTGAGACTTCAATGTTTTTTCAGTTTGTCTTAATAAACTTTCCTTAAATGTCTGATTTTTAGGTGCCGTACTGCAGGTGTGTTCTATTGATCTGATCAAGATCAGGAAAGGACAGAATCGACAGGAGCATCACACAGATGCTTTCTTTAGCAGTCATCTGATCGTCCGTAGAGGACAGTGTTTCCAGATGTCTATTGAGCTCTCTCGACCCTTTGTTCCAAACAGAGACCAACTTCACCTGGAGCTGAGACTTGGTCAGTCATGGCTTTACTGTCCTTACTGTTGTGATCTTGTTCTCAAGCACGATCCTGTTTACACCTGCCACACCAGCCATCTCTGATTATCTGATGAAAAATGTGCATGCTTTTGTATGTGTGTTTTGCAGGAAATGTCTTACCAGTACACAAGGACAGTTTTGTGATTGTTCCACTGGTGTCAGAATTCAGGAAAGAAGCCTGGGAGGCAAAAATTGTTGAACAGGCAAAAACCACAATCAGACTGGCGGTTTATTCCCTTCCAACTGCTTGTATTGGACGGTACAAACTCAATGTAGTAACAAACTGCCCAGCGGGAAAGGCCACTTCACCAGACACTCCTGAAAATGACATTTACATGCTGTTCAACCCTTGGTGCAAAGGTATTATCTGAAGAGAGAGAAAATAAGAGGACACTGTGGGTGTCTATCACTGAATAATGAAAATAAAATTGAAGCTTTCTCTCTTTCTGCTCTCATCAGATGACGGTGTGTACATGAATGATGAGGCAGAGAGAGCTGAGTATGTACTGAATGATATGGGCAAACTCTACTATGGAACTGAGCAACAGATTGGTACCAGAACCTGGAATTTTGGACAGGTAAACAGAAGTGTTTTTAAATGTATCCAACAGTTGTTTAAATGTTTTAGTAAAACGTATGTTTCCTGATATTGATCAGTTATTTTTTGAGAATTCTCATCCTCATTTTGGGAAAATGTTCATCATGTGTTTGATTTCCAGACAATGCATGAACTGCTAAAATGTATAGTCTGAAATGTAAGCTGCTTTGTGTCTGCCACATGTGTAAATGTTAATCAATCATTTAACAGTGGATCAATACAAGACATGACTTGTCAGCTGATTATTGATGTAATGTTGAAACATGGTTGCAGAAAGGTTGTCAGACTTTAGAGGTAAAGAGAACATTGTCCAAAACCATCATGCACTACCAAACGTTCTGAGAACCAAAAATATATTACTAGATCACTCTGGAAATCGAAACTTGTTAATTGGAATTTATTTTTAATTTTCTGTATGCGCTTGTTTCAATCTTTCCAATTTGTGATCTGTGATTCTTAGTTTGATGAAGGAGTCTTGGCTGCGTGTTTCTTTGTGTTGGAGAAGAGTGGCAGCCCTTGCTCAGGATGGGGAGATCCTATTAATGTAGTCAGAGTGGTATCTGCCATGGTGAGTCTTTATTGTCTTTTTACCCACATCCAGATTTTTCCATGCTCTGCTGTTGTGTAAGAACGTCTGACAAAGTCTGAAAATTATGAACTATGAATATTGATGATGTGAAGCAGATGACATAATATTGTCAATGTTTCAGGTTAATTCCAACGATGATCAAGGAGTGCTGATGGGTAACTGGAAAAAGACCTGTGAGGGGGGAATTTCTCCTACAGTTTGGAGCGGCAGCAGTGCTATCCTAAAACAGTACCACAGCAGTGGAGGAGTAACTGTCAAATATGGGCAGTGCTGGGTCTTTGGTGGAGTCACCAACACAAGTAAGATACTAAGCATTATTGAAAGTGATATAATAGTGTAAAGATGATGCTTTAGTCCTTATTTTGCCACTGTCAAACATAGAGTGTGAAGCAAACTAATTAGGCGCCCCTGGCTGCAACACAGCTGTAAGCGGATGACCCTGGAAGCCAGACACATTCAATTTAAAGATGGCCGCGGCCATTCTTACGGGAAAAAATTATGTGGATATTGGAGTTTAGTAAATTATTGTCCACTACGCGCTCAGTGCGTTCTGCATTTTCGTAAATGCCCCTGTTATAACGTAGATATTCATTGTATAACGCTTGATTAGTAGGATTTTTCGCAATGAATTGATGTGAAATCCAAGGGTTTCTTTGCGGTATCAGGCTAGAGCGATGTCTTTTTACAAACGAGTTTAGTTTACACTTGTTTTTTCAATGCGAATGACATCCAGATATAAATGGCATTTTTTTTTATGTCAAATGGAAGCGGGACCAGAGAGGTTGGGAATGAAATCTGGAGCATTTTGTTGATGTTTCTCTCTTTTTTTCCTCTCAGTGTTGCGGTGTCTCGGCATTCCCACTCGTCCAGTCTCAAACTTCAGTTCTGCTCACGACACTGACGCTTCCTTGACGACAGATGTTTATTTAGATGAGAATCTTGAAGAGATTAAACCCCTTACCCGTGATTCAATCTGGTAAGATTCTTGACAGTTTTATTTTACTATCTCGCAGATTATATTTTAGCTAATTAATATTAAGAATTAGTTTTATATTTTCTGTCATTTTCATTTTAAAATTTAATTAATTTTGTTGTGTTTTTGTCATTTTTATTAGTTTTTATTATTTTTCTTTTAATTTTAGTTATTACATCAAATTAAACAACGTGGATATACGAAAAGTTGCCAACTAGTTGAAATAAAATAGGCTATATTTTTATCTTATATATAAAATAGAATATTCATCATGTAAAAATACATATTATTTTTATATAGTATATTAAGCATAGGCTACTTAATGTGAACATCTGCTCATTAAGCTTTCTGCTTACTCCATCTAGATGTATATTACTTTGTTTTTCTACTTTAATTCTACTTAATTCGTTTTTGTAAATGTATATTACATAACGTTTTTATTTAATTTTTTATCTCTAAATATATAAATATAAAAATGAAAGTAGCAGAGAGCTACCCATGTTATACAACACTTAAATAATGTACCAATCCAAATTGTTATACACAGTATTGTTAAAATTTGCTGGAAATATTTCAAAAGTATTGAGACACACACTGAAATCATTTCACCAAGTTTTATGAAGAAAATCAACAAATAAAATTATTTTTTTTTGTTTGCATAAACATTGAAATAAAACCATTAAAAACAATGGCCAGCTTTTAAACATGGTATCTGCTGACATGTACTACATGTTTATTTTATGTCAGTTCATTTTTACTTTATTTCAAGTAAAAATATTTTTGATATTTTTTAGTGAATAATTTAGTTTTAGGTTATAACCCTGATTCATGTAACACTAGCTTTAATTGTCCCTTTTCTATAATGTGGAAGTGCAAGACACTTTAGGAAGCATTTGTGAAATCAGATAAGTTGTGGCTTCATTGTTGTTTTAATACATTTTGTTTAATATTCAAAGTTTCTGCTTTTCTCTATGTAGGAACTTCCACGTGTGGAATGAGGCCTGGATGACTCGGCCGGACCTGCCATCTGGTTTTGGAGGTTGGCAGGTGGTTGATGCGACTCCTCAGGAAACCAGCCAGGGTGTCTTCCGCTGCGGTCCCACCTCTGTTACTGCGGTCCGCAGCGGACAGGTCTACCTCAAATATGACACACCCTTCGTTTTCGCTGAGGTATGCTAATTCATCACAAATAATTTTACTACATAGATGTATAGATTTATAATATGGTAGGTGTTAGTACTACATATTTGGCTCTTTTTATTTGTAGGTGAACAGCGATAAAGTCTACTGGCAGCGCAAAAATAACGGGACCTTTGCTGTGATTCGGGTCGACAAGAGTGCTGTAGGTCACTGCATCAGCACCAAAGCTGTCGGCTCAGATGAACGTGTAGACATTACACACCTCTACAAATATGCAGAAGGTGAAAATCCTCATGAAATAGTGTTGTGTCAGTTGAGATATTTTCACTTACACATGATAGAAACATTTACATGTTTTTGAAAAGCTTCATTTAAAAAAATACAGATTATTTTGAATCGACATAATCACTGGTTAACTGACATTGTCACTTAAGTATATTGTTCACAATATTAATATAACAGCAAGATGCATTTGTGGGAGGTTTAATCCAGATTGTTGGTATCCAAATATTTAAATCACACATTAAGCTTGTTATTTTATTATTAGCTCTTTATTTTATTTTATTTTATTTTATTTTATTTTAGATCTGTCTTATCAAATTTATTTATGTAGGACAATTAAAATGCAACTAATGTGCTGTACATCAAAAATTAAAACATGAAAACTTACCGTCACGCCTTGGTTAACTTACTTATTTGTTTAAAATATAATTTAATTTAATTTATCTATTTATTTCAATTTAATTAAAAAACAAATGTGCTGTACATCAAAACATTTTTTTTCCATATTATATCCTACAACAGCATAACATATTCGTTGGTTAAAAATTATAAAAACAAAAAAATCTTTAAGATTTGATTTAAACATGTATAGTTGTGGTTTCTAAAACAATTTTAAGATGTTTTGCATGTAACCTCACTGCAACCCAAATGTTTTGCACGTGCTGGGCATTTATTTTATGAATATGTACACTAACAATGAGACTTTAAATATCATTCTATTCATTCCTTCTCTCTGGTTTTCACCTCTTTGGTCAGGTTCGGAGGAGGAGCGCACCGCTGTGGAAACAGCCTGTAAATATGGCTCCAAACGATCCACCTACTCTCCCGACGGTGACAGCGATGTGACGCTTGATATTGCTTTGGAGGATAAAGGACTATGTGTTGGTCAGGATGCTGTTCTGTCCATCGTTCTGAAGAACAACAGCAGCTCACCTCGCAGTCTCCTTCTCTACAGCCAGGTGTCAGCCACGTACCACACTGGAGTCAACAGGACCTTCCTGAAGAAAGAACAGACGAGCCTTGAGCTCAAGCCTCATGAGGGTGAGAGATGACAGGATGGATAATGATCTGAATACAGACCTTAACTACAACTTCTCACCAGCAGAACAACACATTAACAATACAAAACAATTATTAACTAAAACTATTAACATTTTTTGTAAATAATGTCCTGTCCTTTCCTGTAGCTCAAATGGTAGAGCATGGCACTAGCAATGCCAAGATCATGGGTTCGATTCCCAGGGAAAGCAAGAGCTGATAAAATGTAAAACTGTAACTTGAATGCAATGTAAGTCGCTTTGGATAAAAGCGTCTGCTAAATGCATAAATGTAAATGTAAATAAAGCTTAAAATAGGATATACATTTTCGATGGAAAAACTTTTTTCAGTTAGTTGCCCAGGCAACTTTTTTAAATTTTCATTTAAGTCGAAGTAACAAAAATTACTGAAACCAAATCTGAAAAAAAATTAAAGCTGTACAGAAATATTTAGAAAATAAAAACTAATAATAAAAATAAAAAATAAAAAAATACCTGAAAATAAAAGCTAATTCAAAATTTTAGTAAATACTGTAATAGTATGTAAATCATACTAAAGCTACACTGGTAAAGTGTTGTATACTAAACTAACTTATTTCTTTTTGAATCCATTTAATTCAACAACTGGAACTGTGCTCAAATATACTTGAGTTGTAAAAAAAAATATTGTTGCTTATAAAACATAAATATGAGATTACAAACTTGAGCTTTACAGAAATAACTGAAAATTTGAAATGTTGCCTTTGCAACTAACAGATATATGTTAAAGTACTAAAATAAACAAATAAAACTGAAGAAAAATTGAAAGTTTAATTTTTTTTTAGAAATGTAATAAATAAATATATAAACAATGAATAGAAAATGACAAAAATACTAACTTACTAAAACTTAATCTAAATAAAAACTATATAAATACATAAAAATAAATGCAAATGTAAAATATTAGTAAATACTATAGTATATAAATAATACTAAAATAATACTGGTATGGTGTTGCATATTTTCAAAGACTAAAACAATTTAATTCTATTTTAATTCCACTTAATTTGGTAATTCAGATTGTAGTAAAAAAAATAATAAAAATGAATACTTCAAAAAACTTACTTAAACTTACTTCTGTACATTTCAAATTTATTTTTGAGTCATAATGTATTTAGACTCATAATATTTATGTAGTATGAATCTTTTGGCTCTATAGTCCAGTCTCTGCAGTGGACGCTGCAGTATGAGGACTATAAGGACCATCTGGTGGGTCATGCAGCGCTGATGCTCGCTCTCTCTGGACGGGTCAC
This sequence comes from Schizothorax lantsangensis, assembly GCA_027422415.1. Classification (NCBI taxonomy): domain Eukaryota; kingdom Metazoa; phylum Chordata; class Actinopteri; order Cypriniformes; family Cyprinidae; genus Schizothorax; species Schizothorax lantsangensis. The sequence continues at coordinate 23,124,965 of CM049862.1, forward strand.
TGAGACTAGACAAACTCTGGCCAAACAGTTCAGCTTCAGGCTGCGCACACCAGACCTCATCATCACTGTGAGTTCACACGACTCGCTGTATATTGAGATTACACATGATATTGGATATATGGCTATATTGCATTAATGTGACTTGTGTTGTGTGTTATTTTCTCTCTTAGCCTTTATGTGATGCTGTGCTGGGCAGAGAGCTGAAAGTCAAAATCAAGTTCCAGAACCCACTGCGCTGTGTGCTGAGGAACGTCATATTCCGGATTGAAGGATTGGGAATGCAGCATGTCAAAACCATTCACTATGGGTAAGACATCCATCCATTTGCAATGACTGAGTCAAATATGTTTTTTTGTAATACTAATACATATAACTTTTACATTTATATTTTTGAAATAACTTTTTTTCATACTTATTTTCAGTGATATTGCAAACCAAGCCTCAATGTGTCTGACAGAGACAGTTGTTCCGAAACGGTCTGGCCCACAGAAGCTTCTAGCAACACTTGACTGTCCTCAGCTCACTCAGGTGCATGGAGTCGCAAACATCCTGGTCAAAGATCACTGAATAATCTTCACTTCATCTAATCATTGCAAACATCTACATTCTTAAAACACTGACAACTCCACTGTGGCTTTAGTATTTTAGTATGAGGGCAAAATGTGTTTGACCTAATCTACGCAATACAAGCATGATGCTTTTCGAGGTACTTATCCTAGTTAGCCTTTGCTTGTAGTTCTATCCCAATCAATAAATGGAAAAACAAAACTTTTTTTTTTGTTACCGTCATCATTTGTGTCTCTCAGTTCACTAATTAACCAAAACCAGAGCATCTAGCTGGTTACCTTTCTCAAACAGCACTGAAACAGGGTGGAATAAAAGTGCTTCAAAACTAAAAACTATGAAAATACCTGTCAAAGTGGAGCAGGAACTTGTTGTGTTCATATCCTAGTTTACACATTAACACTTCAAAAAGCCATTCATTTAATTCTACTGCAACATCTCAAACTCTATTAAAACCATTGCATCCATGAGCTTTATATTTCATATAATGATATGACTTAAAATGTGGTACAATTTACCATACTTCAACCCAGTTCAGCATTATCATCTATCTTTATAAACAAACATTTACACACACAGGAGTTTATGTGTTTAAAGCAGTCACATTTATTGGCCTCTTCTATGCACATTTACTAAACAGCCAGACAAGCTGGCAAACGGTTTTAGAGACATTTTACAATGGGACTTTCCACAAAGATTACTAAAAAATAAATACAAGACTCAAAAGTGTTGCACAGATCAAAAATATACAAAGGCTTATAATGTAAACTTTGAAAACATTTTACATAAGAAACACCCTGGAAACAATTTTAAAAGGTATTCTATTTACAAGTTTTTACAAAAAAACAACAACAACAAAAAAATCATTTTAGTTGCTTGAAGACTTCAGTCTAGTACCAGAAGAGACATCACGTAACTGTGTGTGTGTTCAGTACAGCAAGTGTTTGTTTGACTCTGAAATCCTTTGGTACACAAATCTTTGCATGTTACCAAAGCATGCTTTAACTTTAACAATTCATAATTGCTTTTGCTATGTGTTAACTATTCCTGTTTAAATAGCCTTAGGTACAGCAATAGACAATGTGAAAACCTTCACAAACATACTAAACATCAGTGCAAATTTTAAGGTTAGACTTTACAATGTTGGAATGGTAGCTTACAAAATTGTTTACCTCTGTCTTGGAGATGGATAATGAAAGCCTTTGCCAACTTTTAGATTGCTCAGGTTTGTAAATGTGTGTTTTTCCCTTTGTATAGCATCTTTACCAAAAGCTAGCTAGTTGTTAGTGATCGAATAGTTGAGGACAGCTTAAATACTTGATCCAAAGACTAAATCTCACCAAGCAAGGTAAATTGCAAACACACCAGAAGGTCAATGGTACAAAGGAGAGAAATGCCAAATACACCACTGGACACCATTAGGTTTCAAAGGATCATTAACAAAGTAGCTTATGCCATTAATATTTTTTTATTATTATTTATGTGGTTTTATTTTCTGCATTAAATTCGTCTGTCTTTTGAAACCAGTGTTCACCCACTAAAGCTTAACCTCTGAAAAGAAAAACATAAGTCCTTAAATCCATAAATAAATCTGCAGTCATAAATTTATCAAAGCCCAATATTTCATAAAAGCCAGCAAGATACTAATAATCCTTTTGCTTTAGTACCAAAACGAAAAACATGAGGTGGCTCTTGGAAACTGATTTAAAAAAAAGAAGCCGAATGATAACCAAACAGTAGTGCAAGTCCATGTTTTTTCATCTGTCCTTTGCAACCTTTTTTACAACCTCTTTCCTTTGATTTGCATCCTTTTCAGCACATCCTCATACGCACAGATTTATTTGTTGCTCCAGCAAAAGAAAGTCTTTATCAAGATGCAAACCCTCTTACTGCAGACTTGCTCTGTCTCTCAGTCTGACGTGACTCTACACCTCTGTAGTCTTTCTTTGGATATTTTACTGTCTGTGCTACAAACAGCAACAGCATTGAGAAAGGAATATGTTTTCCATCCGTTTCAAGGACGATACCAAACTTTAAGTCCTTCTTGTAACGTTCCTCATTGCCCTCTCAACATTGCAAATTCAAAAGCAACACAAACTGCAAAAGCCTCCTGACCAAAAGCACTTCCACTACACACTTCTAAAAACTTCTACTTATCCCTCTGCAATATTATTCTGCCATAGTCCGTTTACTACATATAAATGTCTTTGAAAGAGATTGTCAAGAGTGTTTCAATCAGATTTTTGACAAAACAGCTCATGGCCTCACAAATCTGATGAGGCAAATTCCTTGATACGCTTAAAAAATGATGTACCAATATCGGCTCCTCTCTTAAGTTTTATTGCATGCAATTTGATCTATTAAAGTGAAATATAGAAAAGCTACAACTACTGCGTTAGAGGCATAATTTCAAGTTGGCTGTAAAACGCTTGCACAGTATTAGTCCTGCTGTGTGGGTCAGTGATCAATAACAAAAAATCACTTTACAAAGAGCAGAATTATATATATACTTTAGAAACAATTGGTACAGTATTCACAGAATACGTTTAGTGCCTGTGTTGTAGCTGTTGTCATTTTTCTTAGATCAATTTATTGATATAGAAACAATGGGTTGATTTTTTTTAAAGAAATTTGCTTAAAAAAGATAAATACTGAATGAAAGGGAAGAATCATGTGGTCATTAATTACAGCATTGCTTTAAAATTATTAGATGGTGCATTAAAAAGCTCAATATCTTAAAAAAGGCCAAATATGGGCACAATTTGCCTATTACCTTCGTAAGCTAATCTCATTAAAAAATACATATTTTTTTAAAATGTATATTCTGTATATAGATATTTATTTTCATGTCACGTTTTCTCTTGTGGCATTTTTGTAAGATTTCTTTAAAATGACTGACATTTTTTCAGTACCAAGAGAAGTGCAAAATAGTGGTTGGCCATTAGGATATTCCAACACAGCTACATTTCTTGCCCAATAAGATCCAGTTGCAGGCTAACTCGAAAGCACTTAGCCCATTTATGCTACAGCTAACTATACAAAAGGCCACTCTTTGATTGTCCCAAGCTGTCTGCCATAAACAGTTTGTGTGTAAGGTACAAGAAAGATTTCCCTTCTTTTAATACCATCTGGACCCATTTTCACAGTTACCCCAGTACAGTTTTTATCTTTCGAAACAATGTTAAATGTGTGTGACAAAAAGCATCCGCAATTGATTCACTGAGTAATTACAAAGTGATGGATTTTTATAATGTAGTTTTCTCCACTCTCGTTCTAAAATGAAACGTACACAAACAAAGTATTCACATAAAATAAATATGTTCATGGAAGTTATTAGAACACCACTACTGAAAATCATTATATTAGAATGTTTTGTTCTTCTTGATACAAAATGGTACAGACGCTACGTAGTTTGTTTACGGTCTTCTTAAGAACAGAATTGAGTATGCCAAGTGCCCAGCATTATTGACTTGATGTCAAAGATTGTGTCTAGACTGATTCTAAAAGTCAAGATGCATTTTTCAGGAGGAACGGTCATCGTGTGGGCTTCCATCTGAGTTTTCTGTTTCCCCTTCTGATATGGCCTGCATGGGAGCAGTGTACAGCCGACTGCGTGTACTGTAGCGGCTGCTATTTGCAGCTGGCGGCATCCTTGACCGGCCTTGTCTAGTTGAGGCAGATGTGGGAAAAGCTTTTGGGGAAAAGCCCTCAGCATACGATTTGGGAAAGGGGCTGGGCATTTGCTCGGGAGTTCCCTCTGGAAGTTGCTGTTGTAAAGGAGAGAGTGGCTCCTCAAATGGTCTAGAACCCTCCATCAGGAGCTCACCGGGGCTTTTGGGTGCAACGGGGCTCTTAAGGATCTCTGTAGCTGACATGCGATAACTGGAGTCGGACCGACTTCCCTTTTTCAACAGCAGCAATTTGAACTCTTCATTTGAGGTACTGGACTTTTTGGCACTCCTGTAAATTGGGCCCGAGGTTCTCTGAGACCCAGTTTGAGTAGATGGACTTATAGGCATGTTTGGGGTGCTTGGCGAGGTTGCAGAATTAGTAGCAGAGCCATTACCAGAAACAACAGCTAAACGGCTTACAGGCATGTTTGGGGTGCTTGGCGAGGTTGCAGAATTAGTAGCAGAGCCATTCCCAGAAACAACAGCTAAACGGCTCCGCACTGACATTTCTTCAGAATCTTTCCTGCCCAGCATTTTTCGTTTTGACCTGAGATGGCAAAAACCAAAACAAGAGATAATCAACATTTTGCGATTTTCAGTACTTTCTCAGATCATCAAAAAAATCTACCAGATAAACACACCTGTGAATCATGGCAAAGAGATCCTCTGTTGTGCGACTTTTACTTGGTGAAAGAAAAACGCTATCATCCTCGGTTTTGGATTCGTCTGTCAGAGGGGACACAGTTGGATCACTTGGTGTGGACTCTGAAATAGAAACTCTGAAACTTATTTCAATTCAAAATGTCTAAACTTTACACAAAATGGCAGCTAGTTTACTTAGTAATAGAAATATTACACAAACAAACCTTTGCTGAAATAGTCCTCTGTGTCTGGTGTTGACCCTTCCTCTACAAGTTCCTGTGAGGCACTTCTGGTTGGAACACCTGATGTTACAGATTCTTCTCCAGCACTGCTGATTAGATAAGCTTGCAATGTCTCTGAGCTTTGATTGACAATATCAGGCACTTGGTCAAGAGTATCTGACCTCTTTCCTAGACCATTCTGACCAGGGCTTCCCTCATTTGGCTCAGATTTCCATGGCTGGATTTGCTCCACTTCCAGACTACTCTGGGGAAATAAATAATTTGAGGTGCTCACCTCTTCTGCAACTTCTCGAGAATTTTCAGACATCACTTCATCCATGTTCACCTGCTCAGATGGGGCCTTAAAAGCAGTCATGCTCCAAAGAGGTGATGGGGCTAATCGGTCATATCTATTTCTTGCACCAAAATTGCTTGCTATATTCTTAGCAGCTAGTCCATCTACTGGGGTAAACAGTGATTCACAATTGTCCTGAGAGGAGGTTTCTGTGAGAAGGGGTCTATAGGGTGGAGGCTTCCTAGTTTCATGGGGTTTATTGTGAGTAGGTGGGGTAATGATAGTCACAGTGGGGCACTTAGGCCTAGTGGCAGTATCAGTTATAGGTCGATCATGGCTCCCTTCTCCAGATTTGCTAACTGAACGTAGTTGAACTGAACGAAGTACCGTAGGAGTGATGGCCAAAGGACTAGTGACTGCCAGCTCATCACTTGAAACTAAAGTTGCCAGACTCTCACGCTTGGATTCTCCTGAAGCTGCTGCTTTTTGTTTGCTCTGGTGGAGGATGTGCATCTGGTTTTTGTGAATTGAAGGCTTGCTGACATTGGGAAGGGCACTTAGGTCAAGATGGGAGGGAGGTATGATAGGCAATTCCAGGTCCCTTTTGGACGAGTGCTGCTGCAAAGAAGCAAGTGAGGACTTCCTCTCTGGGACTTTGGGTTTCCTTTTTCCACCAGTAGGGGACATTGGGTGAGCGTTTGGGAAGAAAGCCGATGGAAGAGATGATGTTGGTGTCTCTGACTGGCTTGAGTAGCCACTGGAAGGTGATGCTAGACCTACCAGCTTTTCTGGTGAAGCCAATCTAAACTCGCTTTCCACCGATGGTAATGAAGGAGTGGTGGCCCTAGATCCTGACTGGGAAGTCTGGGATTCAGAGCTCTCCTGTGACTTAATGCATTCGATGACAGTGGTACCCGTAGCTGTGCTGGAATTTGACAATGATCTGTAAGGATCATTGGATTTCAAGTCATTAAGAAGCCAGAGATCTGCATATTCTGACTGGACAGCTCCCTCGTCCTTGAAGGAATGTGTTTCTGTGGAGCCAAACAAAGCAACTTCTGGAATCTCTGTAGAACTCTCAACACCCCAAGCCCCCTGTGGCTCCTCACTCTCCAGCTGACTTGAGGAGCCTCCGTTCAACCCCACATGCTGTGTTCTCTCACCGGAAGACATAGATTTGTTCTGACCGACAGCATTCTTTGGTTCGTTCTTGTAAGTGGGAGGTCCAACATGGCTGCTTATTTTCTTCAAGGATGAGCTACGTTTTGGTGGGCATGGCTTCACCTTTGGTTTCCTTAGAGAGAGACTACATCTCCCAAGTGTGTTTGTTTGATGTCCATATTCTGCCTGCTGCTGGTCTACAGATGCATAGTTATACGTGAAGCTTTTGCTACCTTTAAGACCACAGTCAAAGTGCATGGAGGTATAGTAGCCCTCGGCATCTACAGAAAAGTGTGAGGTGGTGTCAGCCTTTTCAGATGGTGGCCTATCTGTTAAACTTTCAAAAGTGGCTATGCTAGCAAAACTGGGACATTCTAGGATATTCTCTGCCCTAGAGTGCTCAGGACTGAAGTCGGGATGGCAAGGCATGTTGTGCCTGTAGTGTGGATAGCTCCACTCACCCTCACTGGCAGTGCTGACTCCAGCATCATCAAGCATGTCAGTCGCAGTGGAAGTAAATGAACCTGTCCTATGGCTACGGAGGCCTTGTGATCGGTCTCCAGGATATGGATCAATAATGAAGCCGGTGGAGTCATCATTAGTATTGGTAGCTGCATTCAACGATAGCTCTGAATCACAGTGGGATGATCCGGTGAGTGGGGGTGAGGCTGCAGGTGGAATGGTCTCTGATGTCTGGGAGGGACAGGTAGAACTGCTACCACTCCAATTGCCACTCGAGGACTGATGATCCTCCTTGTGGTCCATCTGGCTAGTCAGTACACCAGCATTGGAAACGGAGTGAATGGGGCTACTGAATGTATCAGAACTGGAGGAAATCTCACAGCTACCCATGTCAGCTTTGCGAGGCAGATGGGATCGACCCCTCTCCATCCAGTCATGCTCTGTACTTCCAGCAAGCTGCTTGAATTTCAAACTGTTATGCTGGCCCTCTGGGATTGCCTGGTCATCAGTGCTTTCTTCATCATCTTTTAGAATATGTTCTCCTGGGACTGGTAGGAAGTCCTCTGCCTCAAACGGGGACAGTTCTTCCTCATCCTCCTCCTCGTCATCCTCATCACTGTCATCGTGGCCTTCGTCTACCAGTCGCCCTCCCTCACGCGGGAGGCTTCGGGAACGCAGACGGGAGCCTACTGAGGCGGTGAACATTGTGTCAGAGTTGTCAGGCAGAGAAGATATGTTGCCTGTGGAATGGGACAGTGACACAGTCACGCCCTGCCCCCTTTGTGCTCTGATCCGTCTACGTGAGGGTGCAGCCCCAACAATCAGGAATTCTTCTGTCTGGCAACCAGAGTCCTTGGTATTAAAACGAGAGAGCGTGAGATCCTCTTGGCAAATTTCAGGGTTGGTATGGACTATCACTGTACGTTCTCTGGCCACTGGAGACTCGTCAGAATCTAAAAAACAATGAAAGATTTTTTCATTAATAAATAATGTTTTATACATGCCAGTTAGTCTTATTATATGCTTTATTCTTTACTGTAAATAAACAAATAATGAAAACATAAAGAGTAATAAAAGAATGTTACAGGTTCACACACCAAAATCTTGCTGCACGCGTCTTGGAATGCCAGTGATCGTTTTCCGTCTCCTTAGCTTCCTTCGCCGTTGAAGCACTGATTGTGAATGGACTAGTGAGCAGCGCACACTGGCCTCTCTGTCGAACCCAACCCCTGCAAAGAGCATCAGACATGTGAGAGGCTGTTGGGTGCAAGCCACTTTTTTCTACTTCTCCATTCCATGTTTCTCACACTCATAAACCACTGAGATTTTTGATGCTAAATACAATATTTTAGTCAAGGTGTAAATAATGTATCTTAACTAATAATAATAATAATTATAATAATAATAATATATATACTGTATATATATAATACATTTTATACAGAGTATATATTTTAAGTTTTACAGTATATAACTACTTTCACGTCACATATACAAAAAAATCTGACTTTCTACATAAGTTATGCATCAATATACAAGGTTAACAACACATCTCAGAAGAAAAAAAAATGTATGTATTATAAAATCATAAATGCAACAAAAAGATGGTTTTCATTCATGTTAAAATATTTTAACTGGCACAAAAGTACACTGGACAATACGCAACATCATGCAAGGTGAAAGGAGCGACATATTCAGGACGTCAGAACAGAAAACAACCAGGGTTGAAAATGGGAGTATTTCTGTCCTACCCGACCCCAGCCTTACTCTAGACTGCAGTCTGCTGCTGTACTCTTGAGCTCTATTTGTTTTGATGCTTGTCCAGTGTCATGCATCATGACTCTCATGTGATTGCAAGGCTTGGCCTATGAGCACCAATTACACCACTGTGCTTGTGATGTGCAATTTCCAGTCAACACTGTCTTTAACTCAATCCTTGCTGACACGCACCTCAAAAGTCCCATTCCAGTCAAGCCCAGAGTAGATATATTTGGCCTCTTTGTAATTCTAATGCAACTGATTAGCATGCACAAAACGCTTTCTTGACTCTTTGCATTTCCTGGCACAAAGTAAGTTACCACGACAACTAAGAACTTTTTTGTTTTAAATTTCATGACTTGCAGATTTTAACCTACTTTCCAGTGTGTCTAATACTGTTATTATTCTAATGTATTTGGGTGATTCTTCAGTTTGGGCCCTTCTAAAAACTTAAAGAAAGAAATTGTCAAAACCATGTTTCATCTATGTTAAAACATTAATCACATGTCATGGAATAAAAAGGGTCTGATCATGGCCTTATTCAACCTTCAACTAGAAACAGAGAGAGAGAGAGAGAGAGAGAGAGAAAGAAACAGCGGAACAGCCCATGCTTTTACTCTTCTTTTTTTGCCTCTGTCTCAAGCATTTTACTGACATGTTTTTATGGGAATTAGCAAAAGGTCTAAAACGGCAAAAGTCTAAAGCAATTATAATCTACCCTTTAAAACTAGAAACTAAAATAATAAAAACTAGAAAATACTTTAGCCATCTATAGGGCTTTTCACACTGAGCTTAACCCTGGGTTATTGTCATTCTAAACATCACTTTTAACCCTGGGTAAAGAAAAGTTTCACACCTGTAATTTGAAAGCGGTGTTAGCACCGCTTTTTACCCCGCATTGCGGTGCTAAGTTTGTTCAGTGTGAAACGGAGTGGTGTTTGCTTGTTGCTGCTGGACGCTTGGCAACAGACAGCCAATCAGAAATTGAGCAGCCAGCGAGGCTCATGTCACGTCAGTAACAGGAAACGCGCGTCGTGTAAACTGCAGCCGGTGAGAGAAAAGTAAGAAATGTCAAAAGCGTGTGAACTGGAATGATGAGGAGACGGTATTGTTCACTTAAAAGTAATTAAAAGAAATATTCACATACTTTGCTCCTTGTTTTCTTTCTTTTGTACTTTTGTCTTTGTTTTCTTGCCTTTGTGCGTCTCATGAGGCTTAAAACAGCTAAAGATCTACACGGTGACTTTTTTTTAAATAACTGGCAAGACGTGGAAAAAGCCGTGTAAACAGGGCGCCTGCTGTTCGTCCAATCAGTGACAGTGACACCGCAAATATGCAAATAAGAACGTTAACCCGGGGTTTAGGAATGTACAGTGTAAAACGTCTGTTGATGAATACCCAGGATTAACAGTTAACCCCAGGTATAGTACGAGCAGTGTGAAACGTGATTACAGATAACCCAGGATTCTGTTTATCCGGGGTTTAGGATGACCCAGGGTTAACAATTTCAAGTGTGAACAGCCCTTATGTTTCAGGACTACTAACTCTTCATTTATAAAGTTAGTGGCCACTTATCACTGACTTATAGCAGCACGTGCTAGTAATGTGAATATCAAAACAGCTTTTTTCATTAAATTATAAAGCAACAATAGTCAAAATGAGATTGTTATTATGGCTGAGATGGCAACCCCTTCTCTCTCTCCGCACATTATTCTAGATGGTGATGGTTAGGGAATGAAGTGGCACTGATACTGAAGGGGGAAACTTAATGGACATGTAAAAGATCTCTCACTTAGGAAAGCTGATATCGCTGAGGGGGAAGTAGCGTTGGCGCCCTCCTCTGAAAACAATACACGCAAAATTCAGCGTTCTCACAAGGTAATCCTTCTGTTCATTGATGCCAGAGGAGAACTTTGGTCAAGATGATGATACTCTCAATTATATTTAGTTCTGAGGTGTAACATAGACTGTTCGATAATAACTTTCATTAATAAACCATTAATAAACAGTATGTAATGCTTAACAGATCAGTTGTTAATATATATTCACATAGCTAGAAGTATGAGGTACTGTGCTTGTTAATGTTTACTAACAAACTTATTAAACACTACCTAATAATTAACAGATCATCATTTCATGTAAATTAAAATGCTTATGTCATCAAACTTTCAGTTCATATCATCATGCACTTTTCAAAAATCTATAGGATTTTAACAGAAATTTGTTAATGTACTTTCAAATGCTAACAAATGTCATTAAAGTTCAGCTCACATATTTCCTAACATTGTAAAATGTGAAAAAATAGCTTAATTAGTAATTTTAAGCACATCACAAACTATTCATGTTAACAGATTATTCACTCATTCACAGTCTGTAAAGGTCACATATGTGACCCTGGACCACAAAACCAGTCATAAGGGTCAATTTATTGAAATTGAGATTTATACATATATTATATATGGTTTGTTAGGATAGGACAATATTTGGCGAGATACAACTATTTGAAAATCTGGAATCTGAGGGTGCAAAAAAATCTAAATATTTAGAAAATCGCCTTTAAAGTTGTCCAAATGAAGTTCTTAGCAATGCATATTACTAATCAAAAATTAAGTTTTGATATATTTATGGTAGGAAATTTACAAAATATCTTCATGGAACATGTCCTTTACTTAATATCCTAATGATTTTTGTCATAAAAGAAAAATCGATCATTTTAACCCATACAATGAATTGTTGGCTATTGCTACAAATATACCTGTGCTACTTAAGACTGGTTTTGTGCTCCAGGGTCACATATTTGGTCTGCGTTTGTTGTGTAGTATTTTATTACTTACACATCTTTACAAATCATTTATTAATCATTTGTTCATGTTTTTGCATTACCCAATTTAAAGTTGAAACTATTCATCATTTGTAAATGTTTATAAATGTTTACTAATCATTAGTACTTTTATGAGCAGTCATCTCTGGCAAAAAAAAGAGTCCCAAATGACCTGAATTCACCCTGTTTACACACCTTTACAAATCATTTATTAATCATTTGCTCATGTTTTTGCTCAAGTTAAGACTAGTCATCATTTGCAGATGTTCATGAATGTTTACTAATCTTTATGGGCATTGGACTTTTAGCTGCTGTAACAACATTTGTGTAAAGGGTGGTGGTTAATTAGATGTAATTTGGGTGCAAATCATGTTTTTATTGTCTCAACACTTATTTCAGTATACTACTGTATAAACAGTCAAACCAAAAATTATTCAGAGACCAGATATCATATATTTATTTTTTTTTACTAGTGGGTGCAGGACACTTACACATTTATGTGAGGAGAGCAAAATAAAGTAAACTGTGACATATTATACCCAAAAAATCATCATACAGTTGAATTTGGGACATTTGGGACCAAAAATTATTCAGACACTTTAACCTGACCATGTTTTGCTTAAGTGTTTTTTCTTTAATTGCTAATGAAAACTTTTTACACCACAGACTGAACAAAATTAAGCATTGCTTGGTAACTGGTTGACCTAAACTGGTATTATCTAATTGTGTACTTAATTTGACAGCTGACAGCTATTCAACCTAATTCATTTTTGAGACAGTCTAACAGAAGTATGGCATTATCAAGATGATTTTTTTCTGACAGTTTAACTGTGTTCTTGTCACCATTTTCTAAACTATAGCAAATAAACTGTGATAATGTGGGAAATTAAGGTGTCTGGATAAATTTTGGTTTGACTGTTTCCTTGAATCATATACATCAACAAGAGAAAACAAAACAGTTTTTTTTTTAAAACTCATTAATTTATCAATATTTTGTAATATAAACAGTGTTCCCTTATAGTAATCAAATTGGCCCCTATACACTGTTGACCCCCTTAACCAACCCTTAAACCTACCCATACCACCAAACCTGTCCTTAACCCAACTCGGTAGCAGCAAAAGTGTTGTACATTAACAAAAGCTTTTAATCATTGTATAACATCTGTTAAAATCATTTGTAGATTTTTGAATTGCATGAGATACACAAAATAGCTCAAATATATTTATAAAAATAAAAACACGAAATGTACTAATTATTATTTTTGGAAATACTACTAATACAGTTCATTGTCAATGTCAGAAATGGAATTTTAATCAAGAATTGGCACAAAAGCTCCTGGCATTATCTGTTAAGGTTCCTGTTACAGTGTAGATTATTGGAGCATGTTTTACTAGAAAATACTAGTTTGATATTTCCCCTTCAAAACTTCATGTTTAATTCAATGTGTTACTTGCCATTTCTTTGTAATTGTTTGTGAAATCTACTAGCAATTTATGTGTATTCTACACCAATTTTTTTTTTACACACATTTACAACAACACTAGATTCTAATGGACCAAAGTTCTCCTTCAGTAGTGACAGCGTCACCAGAATTGAGCCCAATAGTATGTACTTGAGCAATACTAAAATGAATGCAGCCTTTAATTTTCCTTTACAAAAAAACATTATATGCTGCTATGAACTACCATTTAAGTGTCATACTCAGCCCTGACTCAGCATGCATTATCGACAGCAAACACTAGGGGGCATTTACCTGTTACGTTAATGGGAACGATGCATGATGTGATGACATGAGAGTCCGTCTTCATCCTCTCCTCTGGGGTGGGCAGTGGTAAGAGTCCAGCCCAGTTGGTCTGTTTGTCCAGCGTTGAGGGCAGGTTCGGGATCGGGCACTTCGGCCAGTGGCCCAAAGCCACCACCTCTGAATCTGAATCCACTGGAGGAGCAACCTAGAAGAACATTACGGTGATGAATATGAGGTTACTGAGGTTGGGAAATCTTTTATAGATATATCTAACAAATCGATGATGGTTCCACTTGCTTTAATCCTTAAGACCGCATGAATTTTTACTTGATAATTGCAGTTTATGTTTCTAAATTGGCAAATTTCCAATTGGAACAGGAAGTTGGGCTGCTTTTCTTATAAATAGCCAATGCTCTTTGAGTGATTTGCTAGGGATTTTTGCTAGTCAGTTGTTACAGCATTTGGATACGTCATTATTGTTTTTAGTCCATTTATCCTGGAAAAGCAGACAAAATTTTCAATGTGTACATATGCTAAAAGTTAACATTTAGCAGTGCACTTGTGTGCAGTATACTGTACTTCAATGCTAACAGACATGGAAAAATAACTATTTTGATTTCATGAGGTCTGTGAAAAAGTGGAACAACATAATTGGAGAACATTAAAAATTTTTAGTTCTACATGGACATGCATAAAGAAGCACTGAAACATGCAAAGCAAATAACAATGGAGATGCATTAGTGTAAAACAGTTTCAGGAAAAAGTTATTATAAATGAAACAAATGCATATTCACATGAAGTATACAACACAACGCAAGTTCAATTCCTTCTTTTCAGCTGTCACTCACAGCACCAGCTGAAGTACACTTGCTAAATCCTGTCAGATAGTTAACTTAGCAGTTCATCTAATCAGTTAACTTACCTTGTGGAGTTTACAGAGCACTAACTAAAGAGGTTTGGAGAGTTTAGTGGCTGTCACCCAGCCACATATGAACATGCAAAGAGTTAAAGCGAGCTGTGATATTCAGTCTTTGTGTGTCCCTTTCCCAGCCGGCCAATGAGGATCTCACAATAAACAGCAGCCAAAAAAAAATAATGTGTTACCACGGAAACTTCTCCCAAAACCAGAAGAGGATGAAAAGAAAGAGGGAAGCGCCACAAAAACAGACGGACAGAATCAAAGGGAGTTTATGACCGTTTTGTTTGCCGGCGCTGAAATGAGGGGCAAGGGGTGAAGTGGAGTTTTGAAAAACACGGGATCAAAGCAGGAAAAAAGAAAAGAAAAAAGGAGTGTATGGAGCCAAAATGAGCAAGAGAGGAGGGAACGTATAGGGGCTGGGAAAGAGCCAAATGTGCGGTTTGATTTCTCCATCTGGCTCGCGTTCAAAAGCTATTTTGATTAGAAAAGAAACGAGACATCAGGGGAATGAAAGAATGCCATTCATGAAGTTCAGCAGCAGAAAGAGAGAAACACAGAGCCTTATAATGTCTGCAAAACCTATGTCTAGAGTTCAAAATGTAACTTTTGGCAATCTTGCAATGGCAAGTGATTAAAATTAAGTCAATAAAAATATAAATAAATAAAAAACATTAAACAAAATAATAATAATAATAATAATTAGTGCTGTCAAACGCCTCCAAACTAAAAGTTTTTTTTACATAATATATGTGTGTACTGTGTATATGTATTATGTATATATAAATACACACACATGCATGTATATATTTAAGAAAAATATGTTATATTTCTATATTAAATGTAATATATAATATAAATTATACAAATATAAATATATCCTGTATGTGTGTGTGTATTTATATATACATAATAAATATACACAGTACACACACATACTGTATATTATGCAAAAACAACTTTTATTTTGGATGTGTTTAATCACGATTAATCGTTTGACAGAACTAATAATAATGCTTTTATATATAAATAGAGAGTGAGACGTTATTGTGAGACATTAAGTTTGAACATAATAAAATAATAGTAATAATATATACAAATGTATAAAATGTCCATATATATATATATAAAACTACAAAAATATAAACCACATTGTGATTTCTTCATTTTACTTAATTACACTAAATTAATTTCTGGAGGAAAGTAAAACTTGCAGCATTGTTGTGTTGATGAGAGATTCATTATGTATGCCAAAAAATCCATCACAGCCAGTAACTTTAAGAAATTAAGCTATTTTTATTTTTTTTTACTTTAAATTAATTGTGGATCCTAAATATGCCTTAAAATGGATCGTAAAAGACAGGCAACAGCAAGTGACAACTGAAGAGAAAATTTCAAAAGGGAACTCATGACAGAGTGTTCGCTCTTTGAAGCATCTATCTTGGAGTCAGGCACTCAGGCAGGGGTTTGTGGGTAAGCCACAGAGCCGGGAGTTGATGGGCAATTATATTTTTCTACCACAGACACACACGCACAGTCAGACAGCAGCTCTACCCTGGAAACCCTGTCATTAAGAAACCTCAGACCTGCGCACTTCCGTGTGTGTGTTTCCCGTAGACATTCCTCACATAGTATTTCAGGAGCATAATGCTGGAGAAGCTATGAGAAGGGCAGTGCTTTATTAGTCTGTGCTAGTGTTGATTTATACAGCATTACCAGGGTCAGAAACAAGGGCAACGATAATGAAGATAATTCAAAGTGACTTGGATTTGCAAAAAGCCCATTTCCATATGTTATTAAAGAAAAGGTAAATGAAAACATTTGATCTCAAAATTCTGGAAAAAAAATAAAAAACTGCATGTTCTGGGACCTCATTTATAAAAAGTTGAGATGAAAAACTTTTGAATGTTAGTGTATGCTCTTATAAAGGTCAAAAATGCCCCTGAAAATCAATTCACACACATTTTCCATAATTCAGATTTGCAGACATATGCACAAAAGATCATCATTTTGACATATCCAGATGACAGTTCAGGCGTACTGCTGATGTTAGAAGGTAGTAGCATCAGAAGAGAAGTTTTAAAGAATTATAGATGTTAGACAAACACAAAAGAGTCCTGTTAAGATTTGGTTTACATTCAGAAGTTAACAATATCTGATTATATGTTTATAATAAAACTTATGAGTGTTAAATAACAATAATACAGACATGTCTTGACGGTTCTACCAAACCAAATCTTATTTATGTAAGCTGTTCTGTTAAACCAACCACTGATCTGGAAGCAGTTTTGGCCTCATTCCCATGATTATGATTTGATTAGGGATGTAAAACTGTTTCCAGATCAGCGTGAATGTAGGATTTAGGAGACATTTGGGGGTAAAATACCTTTCTGCTCCATGGGGAAAAATGACAACACTCAGTAGGGGAGGAGGACCGGGTGCTTTGGAACTACAACACATACAAACACAAAGATGGACATGAATGTGAAGATGAACATGAACACAGATATGAACACAATGAGGGTGCATCTGCTTCCGTATTGGAACTGCAAGAACAAACTGAAAGAACAGCCGTGATTCACTGTGCTTGTCAAAACACAACGTGATAATATAGATTTAGGTGATTATATATAATTAAAAAGTCGTCCTCAGTTCTGCAGCTCTGAAACATTTACAACACCCAATTCACATACAGAGTTATTATGGATTATGGACTCATATTTTGGTCAGAAGTGACGATTTAAAGTTAAAATGTCTTAATGTTGGATTTTTTTCTATTGATGGACTGGAGTGGTGTGGATTACTTGTGGATTATTGTATAGTTTTGGACTCTGATTCTGACGGCACCCATTCACTGCAGATGATCCATTGGTGAGCAAGTGAAGTAATGCTAAATTTCTCCAGATCTGTTCTGATAAGGAAACAAACTCATCTACATCTTGGATGGCCTGAGAGTAAGTAAATAAGCACATTTTCATTTTTGGGGTGAAATATTCCTCTAAATCATGGTGTACTAAGTAAAGATATGTAATCCAGCACAGATGACTGAACACCTGTCAGCAACCCATGAACATCCTGAAATAAATAGTGTTATTATAGGAGGTTTAACAAAGAAATGAACATTGTTTGTCCACATGGCTGGCTGCAAAAGAGGAGTTATTTTCATAATGACCAGCCTGGTACAAATAAGCAAGTGCTTAATGTCCTTAAAGCACGACATCCAGAGAGTCACTCCCTGTTTTTTAGATCAGCTGGATCAAAATAATCATTAAATAATCATTTGACTGAAATTACTACTTATGCACGGGTAAAAAAAGAAAGAAACTGGCAACCTGGCTAATAGTTGTTAACCTGCATCTGCTTTACTCACAGTGAGTGAGTCACAGATACAAACTATGAGGCTGAAAATAAATGCATAATCTAAAACATTATGATTTTATGGACATCAACGCAAAGAAAATGTTCAAAATCTCTAAATGACTGTGAAGTACGTGCAAAATACTTTGCAAGGTATGACCCTTGTGAAAAAGAAGTGTGCTTAATTGTGTTAAGTGTGCACTTGTAGCATATTTAATACTTTCAAAAAGGGCACTTTCTAATAATGTCAAATGAAATGTTTTTCTTTAAAATACATTTTAAATCATTATGTTTTAATAATGTTCTTTTTATCATGCATTAAATTAAACATTTTGATGTGTTGACCAGCATACTAAAGCACTTGTAAAATATTTGATCATAATTTTAACTGTAGTGTGTTATTCAATATTACATTTAACCTGTTAGCTGCCTGGCAATCTTTTTTATTACCCTTTCCCCATCACATAGTTTAGTAATCATCCTAAATTAGATATTATTTGAAAGTTCAAAGACTCAAAATTCATCCTGTGAAACCATTTTGAAATTTGACAGTGTGTTATGGAAATGGTACTTTTAATTATTTTAGCGGGCTCCTCCCCCTAGTGGGCAGTGTCAAGTGTAATATTACAAAATTTACTGCAATATTTATATAATAAAAACAAAACAAAATAATAACGGGACAGAAATTTAATAAATTTGTGACAGGAAAATGCATTTTTAAAATTCAGTGGCTATTTTTGGTATAGTGACAAAAAAAATCTCACAGGAACCGCAATTTTTGTGATAACTTCAAATTTGGAACATAACTTAGTTAGACATGCAGTTTTGATTTTATAGCAATTTTAGATTCCAAAATATTTTGTAAAATATTTATTTTATATAAAGTAAACTTTTTTAGTACAGTACATTTTCTTTACAGTAAACAAACTTATTTTCAAAACTTTTTTACACTTTCATTTTTTTTTTGTTTTTAAATGCCAGCCTTAGGCATGTATTCCAACGTGTTCATGAATTACAACCATTTTGTGTATTTTCATCTACAGAAAGGGGATGACAGTTAAGAGGCTAAAGTTAATATAATAATTACATTTAAATGTACTGAAATACAATTTCATCATTTCAAATGTGTATTTAAATATATGTAAATACATAACATACAACTTTCAATAGAAATTACATTAAAGTACATTTTAGTGTACTGTAAACATTTGGCAGTAAACTTTAACCATATTTCAAAGACAAAATAAGAAATTATGAAATTATATGTGAAGACACAATTTAAGTGGGTCACTCTCTTAACACTCTTAAGTTCAACTAATTGCATTTAGTATAAATTTAAACTATAATATATTTTAATTTAATTTCAAATAACATGCAATAAACTGTCTGAAAATATCACATTCAGTATGCGCTTAAGTATATTCTTTTAAAATATATTATTCACGTAATTAATACTTTTTGAAAAGAATGCTAAAGTACGTCTTTTTCACAGGGCAAAAATATAAAAATAAAGGACAACAAGGATGGAATCATTCAGCTAAAATCAAAGATCTCCATGCAGTGTTTGAGCGTGTGTTTACCTGTGCTTGTGTTGTCTGAGTTTCTATGTCTCTCTCTGTCCTTTCCTAAACACACAGACACCATCATCAACACTCCGTCTACAGGAATCACACTATAGATCAGAGCTGCATGTTTACCGTGGTGAGGGGTCTGTCTCTCTGCTGGCGTCTGCGGTGGGCACGGGGCGACGGGTAGGTGGGCATGGGCGGAGCCATGGAGATGGAGATGGTCACCCTGCGCTCTCTCTCGCTGACCTCCTGCCTCTGCTGCTGGTCTGATGAGCAGTTTCACACACAACAGACAAATCCGTAAGACAGTTTTATCAAATGAAGAATTATATCTGGAGCAGAAAATGGTGCTGGACGGGTTACACTGAAGCTTAATACTTACTGTTGGGGTTTGTTCAAATCATTAACTTTACCTAAGAGCAATACAATAACACTACCATTTAGAAATAGCATAGTGTGAGTTATATGAAATCATGATCATAATAATAAATCATAATAATAATGTTTTGTTTTTGTCCTTTTTTCAATTGTTTTACTTTTGGTTCTTTTTGGTTTTACTTTTTGACATTTATAATTGATATGTAAAGTGAAGATATTAATGATTTAATGTATCATAGCATGTGGATATTTTTTCCCCACTTTGTATTACACATTCAAATAAATTTATTCTATTTTCATATTACTATAGTTTTAATAGTTATATCCTGTCATATTGTTAACTTCAATTAAAATGAAACCTAAAACTATTATATAGCTTTTTTATTTAAAAACAAAAACAAGGAATTTAACCAAACTGAAATAAGATTAATTAATGATATATATATATATATATACTGTATGTAATTTTATGTTTTCAAAATCAAATTTATTTCAAAATCAAAAATTATTTCTGTTATTTGAAGATTAAATAAAATAAAATATTATACATATTAGATAAAAAAACTTAAACTTAAACAACTATCTGACAAAACATATTGCTGTGGCAAATAACTGAAATAAAATAAGCTTAAGTACTAAAATTGCTAAAATTAAAACTGAAATAAAAAATAAACTAAAGCCATATAGAAAAATAAAAAAATAAGCTAATAAAAATGACAAAAGCACTTAATTACACAAAAATTACTAAAACTTGAAATAAACTAAAATGAAAATGAAAATTGACAATACTATCCTGTCATTTACAGTGTTGTTATTGTTAACAAATTAAATCTAAATAAATAAAACCTTAAATAAAAATGATTAAATGAAATGAAATGAAATGAAATTAAATTAAATTAAATTAAATTAAATTAAATTAAATTAAATTAAATATTAGATTTAAAAAACTTACAAACAAAAATTTGAATTGTTTCCTTGGCAACTAATTGAAATAAAATAAGCACTAAAATTACTAAAACTAAAACAGAAACTGAAAAAAAAATAAAGCAACCTTACTAACAACATTACTAAAATTTAAAATGAAAATATAAAATAAATCTAATTCAAAATATTAACAAATACTATAATAGTATATAAATAATACTAAAATAACACTGGTCCTTCAGAAGAAAAAAAAAACATGATTTATTTTTGATGCTTCCATCTTCGTCCTCTAGAGGGCAGTGTTCACTGCCAGTGAATGGAGGATTTTGACTAGAGAGAACAACTTTGCTTAGATGAGCTCAGAAGGTGTTCACTGGGTGATTGATATCTGATCAGTACTGATTTATAAGCACATCTAACCTCTGTACAGCGCCCGCAGGCTCTGTTTGGCATTTCGATGCAGCTCTTCCACACACACGGGCCGAGTCGATGGCAGGAACACATTTCTCTGCAGGTGCCATGGAGCCTGATAATGTCCACTCAGCTTACTCTCAATGTCCAGGTTAGATAACGCTGCAGATGAAAGAGAAAATATGTTACCAAAATATCACTTGTACATTAGTAACCATACGTTTTATCATTCATGTTGACATCTTTAAGACAAAAAATGTTTTTCAACATATTCATGGTCCAGAAAACATATATTTCTCCTTATTTAGCTTAAACCTCAATACATTTTGTTAGATTCAGGCATTATTGCACATCCTCTTGACTTCAGCTTTACCAAGATAATCTGTTCACACAAAGTGAAACAATAGTCTTCAGCTGATATGAGCTGGTTAAGAATATAGACCTTTAACTCAGTAGCTAAAAACTAAACCTGCTCTAATGACTTCCTCAAATGCTTTCAGAGAATCTGCAACTGGTGTGAAGAGCAAATAAACTGAGTGACTGATCAAATAACCCAACATTAGCAAAACAATAGTGCAATCTGCCAGTGGCTAATGCATCACAGTGTGAGAGACAAAAGGACTTAATGGAGCCAAACACCTGATTCATGAACCTAAACCAAACACCTCTACACCCCAGCACAGTCACTGGAGTATCTATCTATCTATCTATCTATCTATCTATCTATCTATCTATCTATCTATCTATCTATCTATCTATCTATCTATCTATCTATCTATCTATCTATCCTATTTGTGGTTGAAAAGTAAATGCATGTTTTGTGATTACACATATTGCAGACACACACATTCATGTCTCAGTTATGAATAGACAGAGTGTCTGTGTGTCTGGCTGGGATGCTGCAGGCAGTTTTGACTATAATGTGAGTGAATAGACATACAGCTCCTCTTCCTCTGCCGTCATTAGCACACAGCAGCATTAATGCAGCACAATCTAGGTCACAAACTCAATAGAGCACAACTCTGTGTCTGTGTTATCTCTGTGTGCGCTCCTTTAAGACACACACACACACACACACACACACACACACACACACACACACACACACACACACACACACACTTCAATATCTTGCACACTTTACAGCAAAATTACATTTTATGATGCAAATAAGAAATGTGATTTCTATGACGTCTGTAAATGATCAATAAAAACAATGCCAGTATTCTATGACAACATTTGTAAAATTTACACTTTAAATTTACGTATGTTCCCTGATGCTTTTATCCAAAATGAGTTAAACTGCATTCAAGTTATATGTTTCATCAGTTTCATGCATTCTCATTTGTCATTCTCCAACAAATAATACACTACTATTTAAACGTTTGGGGTCTTTTATTTTTTATTAATTTATTAAGTTATCATTATTATTATTTTAGAAATTAATATTTTTGTTCTTCAAGGATGCATTCAATTTATCAAAAGTGACAGTAAAGACATTTATAATGTTACAAAATATTCTATTTCAAACAAATGCAGTTCTTTTGAACCTTTTATTTATCAAAGAATCCAGAAAACACACACACACACACACACACACACACACACACACACACACACACACACACACACACACACACACACACACACACACACACACACACACAACTGCTTTCAATGCTGATAATAATCAGAAATGTTTCTTGAGCAGCAAATCAGCATATTACAATGATTTCTGAAGAATCATGTGACACTGAAGACTGGAGTAATGATGCTGAAAATTCAGCTGCGCATCACAGGAATAAATTACATTTTACAATATATGAAATCAAAAACAGTTGAATTGTAATGTGTTTTCACAATATTACTGTTCTTACTGTATTTTTGATCAAATAAATGCAGCCTTGGTGAGCATAAGAGGATTGCTAAAAGCAAAAACAATCTTGCCAACCCCAAATTGTTTATTATCCCAAAATTTACACAAATCACATTTAAAGATGATCCTCTACAACACAGACATGCTGATCTGCAGAGCGTGACATCGCCCTAACAAAACCTGTTCCACAGACCTCTTCTGAGAGGCATCATGGACCTTGTTTACACCAGACAAGAGGCGTCTGCTAAACATTTCCTCCAGTACCTGCTCTGTGTCGTCCTGGACTCGATCAGCTCAGATGCCTGTTCTGCAGACCACCTCTGCCATCCCATACCCCGCTCCCCTTTGTAGCTTTGCCAGATTATTCCTCTCATTTTTGCCCTCTGAGGATTTCTCCCATCTGGGACTGGATTCAAAGGTTTTGTTTGAGGGGAATATCTATCTGGAAGCAAGCTGGACCGGAGTTCTGGGTCTTGATCAAAGACGCCTGACTGTGAAGATGAACCGACCCTCAGATGTAATCGCTGCCTTTCACTGACAAAAATAAAGCTTCCAGAGACAATTTCACACGTCATAGGAGAACCTGTGGTTCAGAGAAAAACCTGCTTCAAAGAACCTATGCGGGCCTAACTTGTCCTCTAGAACCAATACACTGATCTGAAGAATGTAACATTAAGAACTTTCCTCCATAGCAACTAAAGAATTCAACATCACTCTTAAAAATAAAGGTTCCAAATGGGGGCTTTCTTGGCAAAGCCATAAAGGAACCATTTTTGGTTCTCCAAAGATCCTTCCAGTGATCAGTTCTAAAAAAAAAAAAAATTATTCCCCTAAATGTAAAGCACATTATAATAATCTGCAGAACCTTTTTCCACTATAAACAACCTTTTGTGGAATAGAAAGGTTCCATGGATGGTAAAATCCATGGGTCGGTAAGATTTAAAAAAAAAAAATTGAAAATCTTTTCTGCTCACCAAGGCTACATTGTAAAATATTACTATAATTTAAAAGGACTATTTTCTACATGAACATAGGTTAAATTAATTTCTGTAATGCAACACTGATTTTTCAGCATCATTACTCTCATATTCAGTGTCACATGATCCTTCAGAAATCATTCTAATATGCTGATTTGCTGCTCACCAAACATTTATTATTACTATCAATGTTGAAAACTAATTTTTGCTGTTTAATATTTTTGGTGGAAACAGTGATGCATATTGTTTTCAGGACACTTTGATGAATAGAAAGTCCAAAAGAACAGCATTTATTGGAAATAGAAATCTTTTGATCGATTTAATGCATCCTTGCTGAATCAAAGCAGTAATTTCTTTCAAAAACATCTTACTGATCTCACAGACTGTCTGACACTAGTGTACACTTTGTGTCTCCGAGAGATCATAAGTCAAGTCAAAAGATCTAACCTCTGATCTCAAGCTTCATTATGCCAAACATTCTCAATGACCTTGAAAATATGCTTACTGACTGTTGTTTGAAGGACTAATCTGACAAATCCCCAACAGCACATCAGTTTCTGTTGTTTAATTGCACTTGCCTATATGGATGAGGTGAAAATCGTAGCTTGATTTACCTGAATTCACCCTAGTTTGATCTTTATTTACAGTGCCACCCCTCTAATCTTGGGATGAAATGTTCCCATCCATTAGTCTGAGATGACTCATTCTGTGAAGGCCACAGCATGGTAAATAGGGTGATGGTGACTGGGCACTCAATGTGGTGGAAAACACGGGGAAGGTTTAAACCGGGGTTTCCAAGTATGCTCCCCAAGGGTAGACCCCCGCTGAGGACTGAACTAATGCCCTTCTTGTTTGTCTTTATCCAGATAGACATGGCTCCAGTCAACCATGGTAGCATCTCAGTATCTCAGCCCTTGAGCCCCTGCAGCCCATCAACTCACCATCAACACGAAAACCACCACTGATGTCCTAGATGCCACCGTGCAACTAAACAAACACAAAAAAAAATCACTGAACACACACACACACACACACACACACTCACACACACACACACACACACACACACACACACACACACACACACACACACACACACACACACACACACACACACACACACACACACACACACACACACACACACACACACACACACACACACACAAACAAACAAACCTTCACACCAAAACTACACGCACAAGTTGAGTGCAATGCCAAATTTTCATCAATGTCTGAGAAAAGCTTTTATACCTGAATTAATTATTTGGGTAGCACATGTACTACAGGCATGTTAAATTTACATTTCACAAATCTAATTTAATTTGCAAGTCTACATTCAAAATGTTTATGCTGACATGCACATCATTTTTATAATAATGTAAGGGGTTTGGTGGAAATAAAAGTATATTTTGTTGAATTTATCACATATAATAGATAATGGGGGGGGGGCTGCACTTTCAAAAATAAATGAATAAATAAATAAATAATATTAAAAATACTAAAGTATTAGTATGTAAAAATAAAACTATTAAAAATGATAAATAAAAGATTAAAAGTTAAATTGTTGTTATATAACAGGTTATTGATAATCTTGTGCATGTTTTTGTAGTGAAAATACAGAATTGGAGTGATTTGACCTAAAAAACAGAATGTTCGGTACTGTGGGAAGGGTCAAATGAGGACAATGCATAAATAATAAAGTTGATTAAAAACAAATGCCAACAGTGATTCTGACCCAGAAGCGTTTCTATAAATCCATAATAGAAAACACAATAGGGAACTCACAAACCTTTTTACCTACACATGCTGAAAAACCAAAACCAATATTGATTCTCATGTTGAGACTTATAGGTTCTACCTGCAGATTTTTTTCAATTCCATTCCTTTGTGTATTAGACAGAAAATATGCCAGAAATGGGAATTTACTGCCAAGCAACAATAGATCATCCAGAATGTCTCAAGCTCAGTCAGTCAGTTAATCCAGGCCAGTATTTGTGCTGGGAAGGGGGCTGGGAGCTTTCTTCCTCATAAAGCTGTTTGGTTGTTAGTTGTTTAGCAGCATGGGGTAAAGAGCAACCCAGCAGTGATCTCTAACAGCTCTTTCTTTCTATCCCTCCACAGTCCAAACACCTCAGTCATCTCAGAGAGAAGGGCATTTGTCTATGTAGGTCCTTACAGCAGCTGTTGCACCTAATTGATAAACACCCTAAAGTGTTTCCACACTAAACTGAGAAAAAGAAACAAGAGGGGTGAATTTACCACTTTTGAGCATAGTATTTCAGTGCAAAAAGTGTTGCACATTTTCCAGGTGATCATGGGAGCAGTTATTCATCAAATTATGCTTAAATAATAGAGATTGCGCTTTAGAACTGGCCATCAATCCATTCAACCAAGTGTTAAACAATAAAGACAACATGCAAATAAACATCGCTATCAACGGGCACAATTCTTTCTTAGTGAATTCCCCCTTCTCCACACAAATCGAGAGAAATCTCAAAGGTGGCCAAAACAGTCACCTCCAATGCCTCTGCTCTGCAAAGACATGAGTAAACAGCTCCTAAAAACAATAGAAATGGTTCATGGAGACCGCTTGTCTACTGATGGTATCATCTGAGATAAGCCAACAGGTTTATTCTGGCATGAGAAGTGGAGATGGGAAACAGAACCGGCTTTATCACTGAACCTTTCCTGATGTTTTTCCCTGTTTTCTTTGCTATCTTTCCAAAGTCAGTGCTATTCTTCTATCATCAATGTTATCCATAGATTGAACATGTAAAACTGCAATTTTTAACACCACAGATGGAAAGCTAAGCTGAAGTTGGAGGCCTTGGCGTGGAATCATGCCGGATATTCCAAAACCTCAAACATTCATTTTCACTTTGGAAGTAAATTTACTAGATACTTCAACTACAATGGAACATACTTTCAGAACATTTTATGTAGTTACAGTGTTGGATTTCATAGTGCTCTCAGCAATATCTTCATCTCAGCTCTTTTGCTGTAAATATCAATGGTGCAGAATCTAACCCTGATATGGTTTATTAACCTTTATAACCTGAAAAAGGTCAGCAATTTACATCAATGACAGCAAACATTGCCAATGCAACCAAACAGTGCAAACTAAACAAATCCAAAATTTGTTTGAAAAACAAAAAACAAACAAAATTTTGTTGACAAATAAGTTTGGGTCACTGGGACATCTTGGTGAAATAGTAGTATATCAAAGTATTTGTTGACAAATAAACTGGTTGAAAACAAAGCAGCAAAGTTGACCTTTAAACAGTAGTGATGCACTTACATATACTTGAATTCTGCAATAATTATTTTCATGTTATGGCCAATATCTGATGCAAAAAAAAGAAGAAAATTTTTTAAAATGTGCATGTTTTAATGTTTAAAATATCAGTTTATTACACATTCACATTTTTATGAATAAATCAGATACATGAATAAAATAACATTAAATTAATGGATGAAATTATATGGCTGATGCACAATTAAATATCCAATTTCACCCATACCAATATATCATGCATCCCCTTTACAGCTGACTTGCAAGCAAATGTATAGCGACTTGGTTACCACCAGTAATTCTAACCGCTGTCAGTGTGAACGTACCTTAAGACTGTCCTGTTTCCCAAGCTCAAACCCCCCATCTTCAGTCTACAGTCACCCTCTAATCATCAGCCACTGGTTGAGACACGAACCTTGAGCCAAACCCAGACCGCTGACATTCCCCAATCCAAACACACACACCTTCCGACGTGGGAAAATCTAGCCCTCCAAATGTTAGCCATTCATTTCAATGACACCACACCACACCTCGCTGAAGACCACCTTCCCTCCCCTTGGGTCACAGCACATTTGGTATTACCACAACTGAAATGTTTGGGTTTACTTACAGAGGAGCCAAAAGAACTTAAGTGTGCCAATTCAGCAAATCTTATAGGAACACATCATCACAACCATACAATGCTGTTAATAAGTCCATTGAGCCACAGAAAAGGCAAAGCAATGCATATTTTAGATTGTAAATATGATGCAAAAGTTTATTTAGCAACATTCAAAGGACATGAGTTCACTTAAGTTGGAGTTTCTAGGCTATAAAACAAACTACATCCAGGGAAAAGATTGCAATGCAGGAATTGACAGTTATGGATCAACTCTAAAACATAAGAAGCCATAAGAATCTACAAAGTGTAGCATTCAAGACGTCACTGTAACAGGAGACATCTACTGTACCTTTAAACTTCAACGGCATGCAGCATCCGAGAGCCATGACCGTAGCGGAGCGTCTCAGCCAAGCTGGTCAGCAAGGGATGAGTATGTCTCTATCTTTCCTCTCGTTTTTTTCTCGAGTTTTCATTTGACTTTCTGCTTCAGCCCCCTGGGGCTTGTTCATCACCCCCATGGAATAACAGCACACTTCTCTCTCTCTCTCTCTGACTGACTGACTGTGACCTCAGGCTACTTTCAGCTCAGCTTTGCTGCAACATCTGCACCCCCCCCCCCCCCCAATCTCCACCCTGTTACCCTAGATGTCCTCTACCCCCCATAGACAGTGCACATGGTTCAGTCCAACCACAACTTGGGCCGCTATAATCCCTTTATGCTTCACTGGAGCGGTCCAAAGGAAAGAAGCACAGGGTCACTAATCCACACTGCTGCCGGTGGGACACTGGACAGTTAATGTTGTTAGTTGCACAGGCTCATGTATGCATGTTTGATTCACAATGATCAGCAATTCAAGGCAACTTATAAATCAAATAACTAAGTTGACATTCCAATGCTTGTAAACACTGGGACTCTTTTAAAACTCTCTGTTTGATTGTACAATCTGACATGTCAACTTTTGGTTCAACCAATGGCGCAAGTTTGAGGGCAGGACTACCTGTTTGTCCAGATAATTGTGGACAGAGGTGTTTGGGAGACAACCAATATTCAGTCTTCAGTGGTGCAGAAATTACAACTGCTTTTAAAAAAAAACATTTATTGATTTATTGATTTCCAGGCTAGAACAATTAAAATGTTTCCAAATAAGTTTCCCAAATATTAATCTATAGTAGAACTGCATTACTATTAACTAATGAAGCTGGAAGACCATAGTAAGCTTGTTAAGATTCCTAGGGAATGTTAGGGATCCAAAACATAACATATTCTATAGTTTTTTCATCAGGGTACCCCCATCCACAACATAGTGCCTAAACAAATCAATTACATCTGTAACTTTCTCCTGGGCACCAGACTAAAGTAACTGCATCCTGTCTATTGATAGCCCCCAGTGAAACAACCCATAAAACAAGGAATTGATCTTCTTATCGCTCTATAGAAACCAGTGTGCAATTTACAACCTATTCTTTTCAGACACAAATCAAGGTGGAAATGGCTCAGTTACTATAGTAAATGGGTTGTATTTTCTATGAGTTGTGGCTAGTGTACTAACAGACTCGTATATACTGTAGGCCTGTGTGTGTGTGTGTGTGTGTGTGTGTGTGTGTGTGTGTGTGCGTGTGTTATGTTAGCTGGTACACCAATCACTGCTTTGTCATGGTGATGTAGAAGATTCAGAGAGGAGGCAGATGGTAAACTGCTGCAAACCAGCTCTATAACCTGGCCTATATGACAGAACAAATACAAATTACATCTCCTTAGTGTGTCCATTGTTTTTCAAACTTTGTTCAGTTTTGCCAAGACACCTAGATCTGCCATCAGAAGTTGGAGACTTCAATATGAACTCAAATATACTTCAAAAACACTTAAATATGAAGCATTTCACATTAAAAAAACAATGCTATTCACATTAATTCTATAGCTCTACTGTATACTAACACCTATTTAATTTAATCTAAAACAAAGGATATACAATCCTGCTCCCTGGAGGATCTCAACTGCATAAGTATTGCTGACTAAATGAGAGGAAACTTCATATACAAGGCTTTTACACATGTCTCAGAAAGATGAGGACACTTATTCTGTGCTGATTACAAACACAATTATAGAGAAAGAGAGCGACAGAGCGAGAGAAATACAAGCCTCCGTCTTAATCTCCTCTAATCCGACTCACTCTCAGCCTCCGCTGACCTTGGCGCCATCATGACCAAATGCTGGAGTGAGACCAGTGTTTAAACATACAAAGACACCTGTGATAAAAGAGGCAGGGCTTGTATAGAAGGAAGTGCATGCATGTGTGTTATTAGAAGTTAAAAATTCCTTGCATTAGCAAATATTTTACAGTGTTGAATTGTGGTTGCAGATACATTACATTGCAGAGCAATGTAGCTATTTAAACTTTCTATAAACCACACCATAAAAAAAATAATAATGTAACCAAAACCTGACGTGCAGTTTGTGCTTTTAGAAAATAAGTTTCTTATGCTTACCAAGGCTGCATTTATTTGATCAAAAAAGCAGTAAAATAGTAATATTGTGAAATATATTTAAAATAAATATTTTAAAATAAATATTTTAAAATAACTTTTCTTTTACTCCAGTCTTCAGTGTCACATGATCCTTCAGAAATCATTCTAATTTGCTGATTTGCTGCTCAAGAAACATCTCTTGATATTATCAATGTTGAAAACAGTCCATGCTGCTCAATATTTTTGTGGAAACTTTTTTTTTTTTTTTTTTCTTTTATTTTGTCTTTACTGTCACTTTTGATCAATTCAATGCTTTCTTGCTGAATAAAATAATAATATATATATATATATATATATATATATTGTTTTTTAAAGAGTACCACTAACATTTTGGAAATGTTATGATAAATGTTTCCAAACTTAAAAGCTTTTTTTTGAAGGTAGTTAAAAAATCTAATTAAATTAAAAACTCACACAACATTGTTACATATTTACATTTCCATAAAACATTTTTATCTTATTGCTAAACACTATATTTTTTAAGACAATCATGGCAAAAATATGTTGGTGATGCTGAATGTAGGACCAGTTTTGAAGTGGCAATGTGTTTTATAAAACATTCAATGGGGATTTGCTAACAACGTCAAAACAATGTTTCTGCAATGTTATGAAAATACCTTTGTCAAATTAAGTATGTAGAATAAAAATGTTTAAAGTGTTTAAAGTTTTTACAATGTAGTTGTGTTAGCTGTGTACTAAATGTAGATCCAGGATGGTCATACATGATTAATCTGGGCTGATACATGGACAAAAAAGTTAGACTGTGAAAAAAGTCAGATTGAAAGAGTGAGAAGCAGGAAAGGGAGGAGCTTTAGTCTCAGACAGCAGGTAGACGTCCAAAAATAACATGTCTAATGAGTCAGCTATAATTTGGCTGGGTTACCCTCAGTCAGAAACGAAGCTAAGAGTGCCTGTATGTGCGCTCACACACACACACACACACACACACACACACACACACACACACACACACACACACACACACACACACACACACACACACACACACACACACACACACACACACACCAAGTCTGGTGGGTCAGTGGATCTGTTATAAGTGCTAATTCATCACTGCTACCAAAGTGTGATTAAGTTTTCAACACCCTTGACACCTTAAGTCAGCATGTTTATATTTAGCTACCTGGACATTTGAAGGTAACTCTATCGCCCCCTTGAGGTTTGTTACTGCACACTTGTGATTTAAGCACTTGCCATTTATAGCCATAGTTTGAAACTATGGCTATAAACGGCAAGTGCTTAAATCGCAAGTGTGCAGTAACAAACTATTGGTTTCTAGTCCTTTATTGAATAGCTCCACCATGTTCTCAGCACAGGAAGAAAAGCTTTCCCAGTAATTCTCTCTGTCTTTCTCCTGATCGTTTGCTCCTTCCTCTGTGATGAAGCTCTTTGATCTGCTCTAAGTAGGTGGAGCTCATAGATCATGCTGGAATGTGATTGTAGGTTTTATAAAGCCTTGATCTGCCAGCCACGTTCATCACTGCTACAGCCACCGCTGCCCCGCAGGCAACAAACACAGTCATCTTCATTACAGTCCTTCAGGTCTTCCTTCCTGGAGACAACTTTTATTCAAAATAAAAAAAATACAAAGAAAATATATGACAGAATGACAACAAGATCCTGTGAGTCAACTTATGCAAACTATATTTTGGTATATATGCATTAGTACTATATAATGCAATGAATATTACAATGCATGAATATTTTAGGTAGACTCCAATCAAAATATTAATCGAGTAGAGTTTATTAAACTTCCCATCTGCGATAGAAATCACCCAAAGAGGAAGCACAGGACATCTTTTCTCCACTTTCTTAAACTAACGTTGGATCGGGCGACTTGGTTCTCCAATCCAGGGCTGAATTGCAGTGGTTTAGTGTGTGACATACCGCCTGACCGCTAAAACTAAGAGCACACATGGATGGTATTTGTATGCTCCTTAAGAATGAATTAGACCAAAACTGTGCGTAGCGCTGACTGGATTAAACTATATATCCACAGTGTCCTGTTTTCAATAGCAGGACGCCAGTACCGAATCATTAAAGAGTCAAGTGATGTGGTTCACAAGACATTGACTTTCCAAACCAGAGCCTGTGAGACTGCAAACTGAACTCTGACAGAAATTAACTTCATTAGACGTTTCGGTCAGAACTGTCAAAGTGCATCAGTATCAACTTGTTTTAAAATGTGTGTGCTTTGCCACCATGAAAAGTACATTTAAAATGTGGTATTTTAGAAAGTGTGAAGAATTTTGCTTTTAATTTATTTGGATAAAATATTGCAAATTCTCTCCCCTTTAATAAAACAATAGATTCAGTACATTTATATATTACAATATTTTTTTCAAGAATAGACATTTCTATAGAATGGCATACATATACAATTCTCTTGCAAAACTATTCACCAATTTAGATGTCAAAAACAACATCAAGGTCGTGGGTTCGATTCCCAGGGATGCATCAACTGATACAATGTGTAACTTGAATGCAATGTAAGTCGCTTTGGATAAAAGTGTTGCATGAATGCAAATGCAAACATAAAATCAAAACAACTTGATTCAAGTCTGTACTCTGGACACGTATGCAATCCAAAATGTGTTTAATTTCTCAACACGTGTACTTATAATGCACTTATTATGATGTCTCAAGGTAATTGCATACTGCATTTTTGGCTATAGGCCTACTTAACAATTAAGTAATTTGCAGATTTATAAAGCTAAATACTTAATTTGACTTATACTTAGAGATAATTACAGGGGTGAAAATCTATTCAATTGAGTTTTACAAGAATACAGGAAAGGAATATTCTTGGTTAAATGTGTTCAACGTTCATACGGTACAGCACAGTGCTTGCAACACCAAGGTCAAGGTTCGATTCCCAGGGAATGTAATGTGGAAATATATACAATGCAATACTTGAATGTAATGTAAGTAGCTCTGGACAAAAAAAACTACAAATTAAACTCGATCCACCAATAAGCAAAAAAAAAACACAAAACAAACAAACAAATAAATAAATACTAATAATATTACTAAGTAATAATAATAATAATAATAATAATCTGATTCCTCCCTCCCTCAAGCGAGGAATCAATGTATTTAACCCAAAATATTTATTTAAACTGCTCCCATGATGTGGCATACCATACTATTATTTTAGTATCATTGGGATACAATACAGTTTTTATTAATATTTTGAATTAATTTTAATTTTTATATATTTTCTGTTTTCATTAGTTTTATTTAAAGTTTAAATAATTGTGTTGTTTTTATAATTGTTATTCTTTTTTATTTTGAAAAACTGTCCATAATTTTAATAATAATTTCTGTTTTAGTTATTTTACTACATCATATTAAACTAAATGAAAATGAAAAAAAAATTGCATTTATAGCTGAAATAAGTTAAAAAAAAAGTTGTTTAAAAAAATGTTTCTTTTATTTCAAGTAACAAAAATTTAATTTTTTATCATTTTAGTTCAAGTTTTATTTAACTACACTGCACAAAAATTAAAATCTAAATAAGAAAATATTATTTCAGTTCTCTTCTCTTTTTCAATTTCATGTTTAAATCAATGTCACTGGCCATTTTTAATTACTTGTGAAATTTACCAGCAACTTCTGAGTGAAAAATATTTCTACATCAAATAATTAAAAATAGTTTTATTCAGTGTTTAATAACTCTAAACCAGGGTGTTGCTATGCGGTCGATTACTGTCTGCCATTAAATCTCTGTGATATTCTGATCTCTAGATGTGGCTCGGTTCCCTCTTTAATGTAATCTGATGATATTCTCTCATCTGATCAGTCTGACAGAGTCTGGCTTCTGTAACAGTAACAGTCTGGCAGAAGGCCACATTGTAAAGAAGCACAAACCCAAACTCATCAAGAAGCACTTATCCAGCCCATGGGAAAACTCTCCTAAACTCAGAGATCCATTCACAGTCTTCAAAACTCACCAGACCCCCTGAAAACAGCAGGTCCACTGGACGCTTTCACTTTCTAAACAAGAAAACAACAGTTATAAAAGCAGCAGAAAGCGTTGCAGACCCTCAGAGCAGCTGTGTAATTTCAGAAGTGAACACAAACCCCAGAGTCCCAGAGAAAAACACTCTTCAAAGTCGAGTGAGCGCGTTCACTAAAGTTTAGACGCACAACTTTTGTTTATCCAGCTGTGATGTATTACTCTGTACTGCGGTTTACTCAAGAATATTTTCCACCTTCAGAGTTCATGACTGCACTTCGCTGGTACTATTGCTCACACTTACGGTTAGTGATGTGATCAAACACTAATTAAATGTGACCCGCAACATACTGTTTCAGGTGTCTTGTCTTGTAAAAATGATTTTTATAAGATTATGGTAATATGTTTTACAAGCAAATATTTTTCTACCTCAAAATGAAACACAATGCATCATAATTCTGAGTTCAGGACAGGAGATATCATGCCCTCTAGTGGTGTATAGGGCAATGCCTATTTACAGGTAAACTAAACAACCACATTAAGAACAATATCTCAAACTACTGTATGTCTGAGAATAAGTATTTTAGTAACTTTATATGCCTAGTTCTATAACTGGGTACATTTCACATCAACAAATAATAATTCAACAACTAACAACTCATCTACAATATAGTTTGGGTACCGATTCTCACTGTTGACTTTTGCCTCAATAAACTCCTTATTTGCAGCGTATTAATAGTTAGTAAGGTAGTTGAGAAGTTTAGGAATGGGGTAGGATTTAGGGATCTAAAAGATAGTCATGCAGAATAAAGCATTAATATGTGCTTAGTATAAGCCAATATGCTAGTAATATGCATGTTAATAAGCATAAATAATAATAGTGAGAATTGGTCCCTAAACTAAAGTGTTACCACAATAGATTATTGTAGACAAAACATTGGGAAAAAAAATGAGAGGACACATACAATTGTATGTACAATATGTCCACTGAAAAATATAATAATGTCATATGATGCTGGCTTTTTATTTATTTATTTATTTATTTAGTTAGTTAGTTAGTTGTGGTGGGTTGTTTGGTTAGTACACATGAGCAAAGTAAAATATTTTCTTTACTAAATTCTAAAGGAAATTAAATATATTTTATTAAATATTATTAAATATAATATTTTACTAAATCATTTTTTTGTATTATTTTTTTTCTGAATATTTACATTTTATAAATACAGATAATGTTGACTTTAACAAATTGTATTTATTATTTAGAAAATTTAAGACCCACACTTTTAAGACCCAAATTATTCACTTCAAAAACGGAAATTGGGGCAATTGAGGGCAATTTTAAGCTTTGGAATTATATTAATAATTAATATGTAATGGATCTATATTATATTTTAAATAAAGCATTAATTGACAATTGTAGAATGAATTTAATACATAAAATAAATGTTTATATTTTCAAATATTCACATTTATTCAAAAACTATCAGGGAATTTGAATATTTCCAGGCCTGGAAAAGTAGTGGAACAATCTTCATAATAGAAGATAATCATGGTAGTTATGCTCAGTAGTAAACTATTTTGTTGGTGAGAAATTGCTGTTAGTGCAATCACTATGATTCTAGAAAAAATATTTTCAAATCCTTCTCCGTATACAGTAGAAGCGTCATGGAAAAATCATGGCAATTTATAAGTCAAAAGGTGTATGAACCCTAAATATTAGATTCTGACTTGTGTTTTCACTTAATGCTGTGCTGTACTTACTGTACCTTTAAGAAACATTTTTATTGCACATTGTCTGTGTGATTTCTGCGGGGACATTTTTTGTGTTCTCTGCATCAGAGACACACACACACACACACACACACACACACACACACACACACACACACACACACACACACACACACACACATGCACACTCGTATGCACACATCGGACCTCCCACCGGTCATTTATCTGTACCACCCGAGGTCACAGACATCACCACCTACATTCACAGTCTCGACCTTTGACCCCCAGCCACCTCATTACAGCACTCCTAACAGAGGCAGGGCCCTCTGATCTGAGGCAGACTGACCCGAGGGGAAAGGTCAACTACTGGCCATGCTGATTTTCCTGCAATTAGGCTCAATGCTGGAGACCCCCTTTTGAATTCAGCTAGCAGAGGTCGAGTTTCATCCAATCACCATTAAGCTCATCACCACCTGAATACCTCATTCAGCCAAACCAGGGTGTGAATTACTGGGGGTTTGGGGTCTAACCGCCCAAAATAAGATTCTGGAAATTATAAAGAGGAATGTTTAAAAAAAAAAAAAAATTTCAGGAAGAACCAAAACAGTTAAATGAAAAGTATATGGTGGTTTGGAAGAGTCTGAACACCAAACTAAGCCAAGGTTTTTTTTATTTTTATTATTTAACAATATTAGTTAACATTAACTATCAATGAACAATACTTCTACAGCATTTATTTATCTTCATTAAGAACATAAACTGACATTTCAGATGAAAAGTGTGTCTTTTAACATTAGTTGATGCACTGTGAACTAATATGAACACGAACCATTAACAAAAGTTACTGTAATAAATGCTGTAAAAATATATTGCTCACTGTTAGTTCATATTAGTTAATGCATTAACTACTGATAACAAATGAGACCTTATTGTAAAGTGTTACCCATAGTTCTATTACATATATGTTTCAAAAGTGTTTTCAAACAACATTACAGTAACCATATAGGCTATAATGGTTAACTAAAACTAAAACTTTTAAAAACTTTTTGTTAACTAAAATAAAATTGAAATAAAATAAATAAATAAAATTAAAATTTTAGATAAAACTTAAACTAAGTAAAAATTTGAAAAGCTGCAATGGCAACCAACTAAAAATAACTAGAAAACAAAATAAAAACGGAGACCTAAGAAATAAAACTAAAACTATTAAAAACATCTAATTGTTTATTTAATTGAAATAAAGCGGAAATAAAATAAAACAATATAAATTTAATATGGAAAACAAAGCACAAATTAAGTTTAAGTTGAAGCACTAAAATTACTAACTATAAATTAGTGCTGTCAAACGATTAATCGCATCCAAAATAAACGTTTTTGTTTACATAATATATGTATGTGTACTGTGTATATTTATTATATATATATAAATACACACACATACAGTATATATCGAAAATATTTACATATACATTTATATATTTATATTCTTATATTTTATATTATACATAAATATATTTAATATAAAAACATAACATATTTTTCTTAAATATATACATGCATGTGTTTGTATTTATATATACATAATAAATATCCACAGTAAACACACATATATTATGTAAACATTACAAAAACATTTACTTTGGATGCGATTAATCGCGATTAATCATTTGTCAGCACTACTATAAATAAATAAAAACTAAAACTGAAACAAAAAATATACTAAACCTAAACAGCAATATTAAAAAACATAATAAAAATGAGGCAAAGGCACGTAACTAAATTTCTAGAAGAACTAAAATTTAAATAAAACCTAAAAAAATATATATATATATATAAAAAAAGATATATATATATATATATATATATATATATATATATATATATATATACAATTCAAAATATTAAATACAATTATTATAACAGTTTTTAAATAATAGTAAAATAAAAGGTTTTTATTAATTAGTTATGAGACTTTATCTCATTTTTGTTATTATTATTTAATTTTTTTATATTGCTATCAATCAGTCAGTGTTTATTTTTGGCAGTGCAAATATGTCTTTGGCTTCCAAATACATATTTGCACTACCAAAAATAAAGTTTTTTTTTTAAACGAACATCAACCCTCTCTAAAAATGTCTGTACATATTTTCACCTAGTTAACAATAATAATAACAATCACACTCTGCCAACACCACCATGAGATCCTACATCAACAAAAAGTACTCTTATATCACTTCACTAGAATACATATCACAATTTTTTTTTAAAGTTTTGTTTTTAAGTCTCAGAAATGGTTATCTAACTGCGGTTGCTTACAATTCAGCTTGCGCAATAAGAAACCCAACTGAAAATCTGCTCTTATCTGGATTTTCACAGGCCTTTGAGTCAAAGAAGCAGAAGTTACAGATGCTGACCGAGATCCATTTGGCTGGAGGTCTGCTGGAGTTGTTGTGGAGAGAGAGAGAGATGTTATTGAGAGCAGACCTCCGTCATTGCTTCACTTCCATTCATGCAGACGACTGCCAATCCTGTAACTGCTGTGTTTTGTGAGCGAAGCAGGTTTGGCGGGATCAAGGGCCTTTTAGATCTGAGCGAAGTGTGTGTTCTCTGCAAAAAAAAATCTCATTTTAAAAATGATTTTTATGACCCGTGAAATGTTGAGCAGGCCATGAGAAAGAAACTCATTTGGCCTTACGAGCTCCAAGAACAACTTGCTAATCTCAGCGCAGTCGTACCAACACTACGGCCACGAAAAACAAATGCAGCCTTCGTGAATGAATAAAGAGCTAGCTCTGGCACAAAACAACACAAACAATCTGTTCTGAAGGCGGAAACACATCAATGAATCATCAAAAACGTAAGAAAGTCAACAAGACATTGATTATACAATAAAGTCAGTGGACTAAGCAAATAGTGCTTTGTGAATTATATCAGCATGATTATAAATGCTGGTTAACCATGAACGCTAAATATTAAACTTTAACAAGTCGGCAATCCAACTCACTTGTGCTACAGACATGAATGGTATCTCAAAAGAAGTAAGTTCTTGAACAAATGCAGCACATACTTTAATATGTCATTTTGATGCAGACACAGGACACGTAACCTGTAATATTCTAATGATTTTATGTATATTTGAGTTTTAATAGGTTTTCATGTTGTCTTACTTTTATTCCAACCATTTTAATGTGTGTATGTCTTTAAATGAGTCTGGGTCTGCCTGTCATGTGACCTACAGGAAATAGGAAGTGGGACCATGGAGGCAGCATAAAACAATTATCAAAGGAATGCACCAGCTGGAATTGTTTTAAGGACCATTCCAGTATTGTTTTGGATACTTTCTTTGGATGTATATACACCGTATGTTACTGACTACAGCACGCTTTTCAAAGTATGTTGTGTAATGGACGTTTTGTGTTGTTTTACGTGTCATACACTATTTATTACTTATACTTTTGCATCTTTTTAAAACACTTATTTTACCTCACACAGATATTTTAATTATTGTGACAGTTTCTTGGGACATGATTTTAAAAGTAGAAGAGTGTTTTAAGATGACCATGGTTCTTTTAATACATCTGCTGGTTTTAATACCGTGTTTTTTTGAGGTTTTTTTTAGAGAAGGATGATCTGTTGAAAGTAATTTTAACAAGTGTGTTTTAGAGAGGCTGTGGATTTTAAATTTGGAAAAGTGGAGGAATCATGAGAAAGAGAGAGAGGTCCACTGTTTTAAGAGGAGAGACAAGAAATGGGCGAAACAGCTAAAAAGAAAGATGGGTCTCCCCTCCCAGCGACGACCAGCCCAGTGCCTCCCACTTTTTCCTCTGGCCAACCATGTACCCCTTCACGCAACCAACAGAGCAACCGATACTATGGGCCAGACTAAATCTTCTCCAATCCCCTTCTCCAGAGAGCAACTACCACAGGGTGAACGGCACTTAGGGACTTTCCATCTCCCCCTCCACTCCACTGACCAACAGGATAAGTGCGGGAACACCAGTTTGCTGTACCGGCGGATGAAGGGGGACGACGTACAAGATCCAGCTTCGTCCCGAAGACCCTGGTCCGCCATAGCATTCCAAGGGACAGCAGAGAAACACCATGGGCGTCTACTTGCAGACCCTGGAAGTTGCTTGTCAATCCGCAGCGACATCTTGGCGTTCGTCCGGGATTTTGGTGTGGAGCAAGAAGTTGCTGTCATCAACCCTAGCAACAAACCACCTATATCCACCTCTCCCCGTTCACAGCATAATCACATCATCCACCAAAGAGCAAACCGGATGGGAGGAAACGCCAGGGGGGCTGGCGGACCAGCAAGGCTGGGTGCATAGTCCTGGGAACGGCGCCATACCCAAGAACACCCAGGCTTTTAATTCTCTCTATTTTTCTCCGGCGGACTTGCCTGTGTGGGACATTTTCAACTTATTACAAAGTTTTAAGACACACATAGAGGATACCCACTGGACAATTGACAGTACCTTTAAGCTTTTTCCCCGTCAAGGGGGGGGACTTTGACACTTACACAGGACACATTAGTTTATTTTTTTTATGTATATATATATTTTCATGTTGTCTTAGCCATATTCCTCTTAACCATATTTAATGTATTTCTTTATTTCTGCCTGTCAGTTCAAAAAGTTATAAAGGAGGCAGCATTGGAAGCACCAGCTGGATTGAGGAGTTGTTTTAAGGACTTACCATTCCAGCATCTCACTTGTGTACCTTTCTTTGGATGTAAACACCGGTACATATTGGAACACAGCACGCTGGATTTCTTAAGACATGAATTATCTGTGCTTTTACTGAAATTATGTATTGTATATATTTACATAGCATTCCAAGGTACTTCCAAGAACACCATGGTATTATTTTAGTAATATTTATATACTATTACAGTATTTAATACCGTGTTTTTTTTTTTTTTTAGCATGAGAAACCACCATTAATTTTTTTTAAATTTAAATACATTTTGTATTTTTAATTTTAATTTAATTCTACTAGATTTATAAACATTTTTAATTATTTTTCTTTACATTTTCAGTTTTAATATTGTTGTGCTTTTGTCATTTTTATTAGTTTATTTTTAATATATATATATATATATTTTTTTTTATTTCAGTTCAAAAAGTTATTTGGAAGCATCTTTGAAATCTTTACATGAATATTATTATTTTTAATATATAGTTTTAAGAACACCATGTTTTTTTTTATTATTATTATTTTAATACAGTTTTTTTTTTTAAATTTCATTTTGTATTTTTAATTTTAATTTAAGATTTGGTAAAATTGTTGTGTCTTTGAAATCTTTATTATTATTATTTTTAATATATAGTTTTAATGTTTTTTTTTATTATTATTATTTCAGTTTTAGTAATTTTAATACTTCAACTTCAACTTATTTCAGCTAGTTGCCACGGCAAAGAAATCTTAAATTTCCTTTTTTTTTTTTTTTTTTCATAATTTTTCAATATTTATATTTTATTTAAGCTTTATTTCAATTAATGAAAACTATGTTTAATAGTATTTGGTTTTAGTTTTAGTTAACAATGACAACATTTGTTATTACCACGGTACATGTAATACACATGGTAATAAACATGGTAGAACCACGGTACATTACCTCCATGACGGTGGGCCAGAGAAGCAGTATATTACTCTACAAATAGTTAAATTTGAGCGGGGATAGTGAATTTAGGGAGTCCCCGTCTCACCCAGGGAGGAGTTTCTCATCCCTGGAAAATCACGGTGTAACAAAGACCCCGCTGTTACAAAGAGAACCCATGAGATCCTGTTACGATTGAGACTTCACCATCGCGATCTGGGAAAGTTTCTGCTCGACTGAACAAGCCCGACCTGAGAGCATCTCTCCCTCACGCCGACCACAACAGGAACACAGTCACTGAGCAGATCAAACATGCTCATCCTGCTGAAACGGGGAGGAGGAAAGAGAAAGACAGAGTTTTAAAAGCATACAGTATGTCGTATGGTTCACCCTCATGAGCGGCCTGCCAATTAAATCATGGAAGAGAATAGTACGATGAATCTTTCATCACATGGTTCGACTGCCAAACTAGCCCACCTCACAAAGCCTGTTCTGTTCTCTGATGTCATCTGTGATGATCTATCGGAGAGATGTACTTCATGCCAGAATCCTGCATGACTGAAAATGCGGTAGATTATAGTTCTTACTCTAAATTCTGATCGAATGAGCTGCATTCAAACTGCTGTAAAATGCAAATTAAAATCTGCTCTGCGCATTCTATATTAATGTACCATATTGCTGCATTGCTTAGCAACTGTGAACAGCAATGTAAGGAATATAATATAACTTTATGGAAGAACTGTTTATTCTGATCATTAAAATAAATAAATAATTTTGAACACTGGCATCTTTTATCACCACTGCAGACCAGAACTTTGCTAAACAGCTAAATAAATAATAAATAAATAAATAAACTTATTTGCAAGCAAAATTATTAAATAGAGATGCAATAAAAAAATTTTTTATTTAGAATCAATGTAATTTAATAAGGACAAAAACATAAATAAAAAAATAAAAATAATTACTTATTTACGATCAATATCATTTAATAGGGATAAATAAATAAAGTTATTTATTTACGATCAATATAATTTAATAGGGATAAATAAAATAAAAAATAACTAAATAACTAACTAACTGAATGAATGAAAGAATGAATGAATGAATGAATGAATGCAATATTATTTAATAGGGACAAAAGCATAAACAAACAAATAATGACCAGCTAAACACCAGCAGTAAATAAATAAACAATTTGCAAGCAATATTATTAATATGTTTATAAGAATCTGAAAAATGCACAAATGTCAGGGCATGTCAAAACTTCTCCAGGGCCCCCAAACTCCATCTGTTACAGAGCCGACGAGACAAGAGGATCCATATGCAGAGCTTTATTCATAGACATAGTTATGAACCAGGCGAGGGTTAGACAATGGCAGGCAGGTATGTTGTAGGCAAGATAAAAGAGTGATCCAAAGACAAGCGTGGGTCAAACGACGGCAAACATAATCCAGAGGGCTGAGCAAACGGGTAATCAAACATTCCAGGCAAGGTGCAAACATAGTCCAATACAGCAAAACAAAGGGATAATCCAACACAGGCTAATAATCAGGAAACAAGACGTGACTAGACTTCGACTAGAACTAGAACTAGACAAAACTCAGATAAGAAACTGGCTCCGAAAAGTGCTATCACTTGAAGAGCGATAAAAGCAGACAATACTCGGCGACTTGAGCAGGATCTGAGTGGGTGTAAAATAGTGTGTGTGTGATTGGTTTCAGGTGGATCCAATCAGTGCAATGGAACATGGGAAATGTAGTCCAGGGTGATGTGTAACAGTCTGTGTGGTGTGAGAGTCAATATAATGGGAGAGCGACCTCTGGTGGCAATCAGACGGAAGGCCATGGACCGGATTCGTGACACCATCAGACCACAGAGG
Source organism: Schizothorax lantsangensis (assembly GCA_027422415.1). Taxonomy (NCBI): domain Eukaryota; kingdom Metazoa; phylum Chordata; class Actinopteri; order Cypriniformes; family Cyprinidae; genus Schizothorax; species Schizothorax lantsangensis. Next base: position 23,168,325 of record CM049862.1, read on the forward strand.
GTTAAATAGAAATACAAACAAAAATATGAACAAATACATTTATAATTGAGTTATTTATTTTCAAGCAATATTATTTAATAGGGACAAAAACTAAACAAACAGACAGACGGACGAATTAATTTGAATGTGCTGTGAGACCATTATAAACCAGCTAAGACTGGCAAACCATCTGTGGCTGGTTTAATCGGTTTATTTCAGCAGGGAAATCATAGCGCCTGAATAGTTTTATTATAAGTGCCTGAGATATCTTCATTCCTCAAAGCACTCAAGGAATCAGTTATGGTTATTCATTTAACTAGAGTTTACGTTCCACTTTAGACACACTGAATACAGTGAATTTATTATAATCCTGACAATGAACAGATGACACAAGAGTGGAAGCAGGACAGAGAAAGATGAGAAGAGAGAAGGATGAATGGGGTATGAATGGAGAGTACACATCACTTCCTGTTTGATCAAAGATGTCAGATCACACTTTATGATGTTGTTTTATCATGTACAATAAAGACTGAATGGTGAACAGGTATAACTAACTAACTAACTAACTAAATATATTTGATAAGCAATATTATTAAAAGTGGAATATATATATATATATTACAAGCAATATTATTAATAAGAGACTAAATTAAATTATAATAACGTTATATAAATGTTATTATGATATATAGTTATAATTTATTTCTGTACTTATTTGCAAACAATATTGTTAAATATGGTAATAAATATATAAAGCACCTACAGCTCACGCGTTTAGCTTTAGTGTGAACACCATATTCCTCCTATTTAGCTGTAAATGCACAATATTCTCTCTCTCTTTTTTTTCTTTTTTTTGCATCTAGCCAAACTAATATTCACCAATCAATCGTTAAAATAGCATTAAAATGAACTGATCTAATCAATAAATACACAAATATCGAGGTTTGGAAAATTCTAAGGTTACATTTCACTTTTCTAACAAGCTTTTCATCAGTTCCCTAATTCCAAAAATGCATAAATACTCCCCACTAAGCTCACAAAATCATTCATCTCCCTCATACGCCGTCATCTCGTGTTCTCCACGTGCAGCACGGGTCATCTGGAAAACACGGCCTGTGATTCTCCCTCCAAAACTAACACAGGCAAACTGAGCACTCTGCCCCACTTCCCTTTTACGAGCCTCATTCTGCAACCCACTAATCATTTTATGTACACACCACAGCGTTCACGTTCAGACATAATTTTAACACGGGGAAAAATGCTGAGTTAATTGCATTGAAAGCAGCCGAGCTGACTGGAGAAGAACAGATTTCTGTGCGGGTCGTGTGAGATACACGTGATCTGAGCGCCGCCCTTTGATTCAGGTTCTTCAGACTCCAGAGCGACAGCCAAAATCAGCTCGCATGAAGGTGCCTGTTACATAACCGTCTCACTAGTGCGATCATAAGAGCGTTTCTGCCCGCTGAGCCCTGTGTAAACACACACATAGAGAAACGCATCCAGTTTCAACAATTCCCACAGCTGTCACTCAACAGCTCTTTGCACGCCCACAAGCACGGGGCTGGCGCAGGTAAAAAGTTTGAGGGAAGGTGAAAGCCAGTTGAGAAATGAGGATGTGAGGGGAAAGAGACTCGCTTAACACACTCCAGAGGGCTTTTACATCTCCTCGTTTCATCATATTCATCGTTCTCCTGCAGAAACACACTATAGCCACTCCCGTCTACGTCTGAGGAAATGTCAGTATTCTCAAACGTCACCGACTGCCCAAAGCAGAGGAGGCACAACACATGCTAAAGCCATCATAGCCCTCGTCTGTCAGTCAGAGAGATGAGCCCAACGTGGAGAAATGCTGGCTGATGATCGGAACAACAAATTGGTGACAATAGACAGTGACTGACGCTGTTATACAATCAAAACCAAATGGTGTGGAATAGTCCAGAAAAATAACAAACAACTAACTCAACTAGTAGAGGATGAAGGCACAAATCAAGCTTTAAGGGTCATGTGACCAAAAGGCCAGAGTATATTAATATTAAGTTCACATAAAATGCTATTTATATAATTTCTGTTGTCACTACTTTTATTTACATTATATACCGTATATTAAATCCATATATAAACATATTTCAGAGTCAAATAGATTCAATAGGAAATATTTAAATCAAACAGAGCATTAAAAGTGGACTGAATAATCATCAACTGATAAAAAAAAAAAACCTAATTACTCGTAAATTTTTTGCTGAAATGAATCGCAATTTAACGTGATTAATCGCGATTAATCCCACCTAACAATAAAGTTTTTAAATATACTTTTATATTGCAATAAGTTCACATTCAATCTCCAAATGAATGTAGAAACAACATAAAGACAGTATATATTTTTTTACATCTGTTTAATGGCATCTTTTTTTATGACTGAAGGTGAGTATCACTCAAATCAATACTTCTACTGATGTCTCTATGACATTTTCCTAATATTTACCACTGACTATAACCATGTAGCATTACAGTATAATTGAGAGCTATCAATTGTAACATTTATTAAAGTTCTAATAACTTCTAATTTAAGTGAACTTAAAACAATCTTCACATAAACCCATTATAATAAATGTCATATTTACCTGTGCTCTTCAGCAAGTAGGAAATCTACAGAAATTGAATAAAGTTTTCACACACTAAATTCTAAATTAAATATAGATGAATCCTTAAAGCTACAAAAGTTATTGATTTCTTCTTTTTTCTTTTGTTTTTTTTGAGTAACAGACATCACAGCAGCTATGTTATTAGGTTATTTGGCTGCTATTACTTTAAGAAATGCTGAAAGTGACGCTGATACGCATGCTCGTTTAGTTTCATTTGCATTTTAATATGAAATAATACAGGCTATAGCGTGTGCTGCCATATTTGTGCGTGCAATGACCCTTCACAGGGAGTTTGACTGAAAGGTGATCTGACCAATCATAATGCAGAGTCTGCCATTTTTGTCCGATAAACAAACCAGACCAGAGAGTAGATTAACGTCAGTGAACTTGAACTTGAAAAAGGGTGTGTATTGACGTCTTTCCATAGTTGAAATAAGATACCTTCTGTTGTTCATTCATGTTTATTTCATGTTATGACTAGTAGAGAGGAAGAGCTATCTGGATCTATCTAAAATAGCAAATTCTAAATTAGACTGAACTATATTTAGTAAATATTCTACAGTATGGAATTGAATACTTTTATTTACGATGACAATTCTATCACCTCATGCACCATCTTAGCTCAATGCATTTAGAGATTGCCTTCTCTGTTAAAGATATTTTTAAATTATGCTTTATAATGTGGCTATAAATAATACATTAATTACACTGTCTAATATGATGTCTTAAAAACTGTGTGAAATCAGTTAGCTGACAATTTCCATCCTTTGTTGACATATTTGCTATTAAAAGAGGAAGTCTGAGTGCAATATGAGTCATCAATATTTTTGGTCTAGACTACAAATTTTAAACCTCAGCTAAATTTTAATTTGGTCAACATTTACAAGTACACTAGCATATAGATTGGCTTAAAGCTAACAGTCATGAACTTGAAACGTTGATATCCGTTTCTACCAATTTTCTGAATCTGTTTGTGTAGAATGCACATTTTGAGTGTTTCTCCACAGTGCTGGATCAGAACATGTGGTCAGACGCTTTCACAGACAGCTGGGTTTAAAAATACCCTCACTGGACCGTCCTGCGTTCATCACCCCACACTACGTCACAGCGTGTGTGTGTTACGTCCTCCGAGCGCATCATAACATTCTGTGGTAGCGCTGCCAGCAAATGGCACGGGAAAGCCGTCTCTGCCGTTATTTTTAACTCGTTGTCTCCATGGAAACTGCCACATATGAGAAGACCCGTGCACTCCTGCCAACTTGCATGGGAGTGTGTAAACCCTCAGCATGTGTGTCTGATTCAAGCCACATCTGTACAGGTCTACTGTCTCCAAAACTGTGTATTTAAACAATCTGGTGCTTTAAAGAGTATTTTGAGCCAGGAATTGGTACAAAAGTACAACGTTTCCGTCTATGTAAGTACTGCTGACCAACTAAAGGTCCAAGACCAACATTGTGGTTCAAAACAACACCAAAAACACCAAATCAAACTGATTCTATAGTGCTTTCAGCAAAATCAACTTTTGCTTTTGACACAATAAAAACAGTATTTAAGGCATTAAAATTGTTACTTACCTGAATAAGATGACAAGACAGGATTGACGAAGAGACAACATGAAAGAGAAAGAAAGACAGAGAGATAGTTAGTCAATGGACATATACTGTAAGTGTGTGTACAATACCGTTTAGGGTCAGTGTAGTACTTTTTAACTTTTTAATTAGTATTTTTATTCAGAAAGGATGCATTAAATTAAGCAAAAGTGACAGTAAAGACATTTATAAAGTTATAAAATATTTATATTTCAAATAAATGCTATAAGAATCCAGAAAAATATAAATGTGTCAGTTGAAATATGAAATATATCAAATTAAATAAATATTCAATTTAAAATTGCTTTCATCACTGTGGTATGAACTTAAAAAACACCTCAAAATGCAATCAGTTTAAGTAACCTCTAAAAGAGTTGCTCCAGGGATTGAAACTTGCACTTTTCCCCATTATATGTGAGCAGTGCACTATAGCGTTTGCCCTCAGTGTCTTTATGTCCTGACAATTCATGAGCACAAAGTAGACATTTTGTAGCCCATAAAGGGAAACCCTCCGCTGAAGTCTCTAATGTGAGGTCATTCATTTCAGGTCAACTGCACTTCACTTCATGTGACAGAATTTATGTGAGAAACTCAATATGTGCCCATACTTTTTATATATAACATACTAAAGTGTGCACACAGTGGATTTAAAAAGCAAACTGAAGGTGAAGTTTAATTCAGGATCATTCAAACTTTATTTATATATAAATCAGAATTAGAATTTATAAATTATAATAAATGTATACATATTTGAGAATTTCTAATATATAAATAACAAAAACATTCTATATATATAAAATATATATATTTCTCATTTTTTCTGAGACCAACTGATCTGAGCTCCTATCCATATTCATTTCATAGCTCTATCAACAAGTGTCTTGTTTTTAGTTCTCCTAAGTAGTTTCATGAAAAAAATCTGACACAAAGTTCAAATAGTAAATACAACACAACTCAAAACCATTAAGTCTTCTGAGCTATGAAAGAGCATTAAATGTTCCTCTGAGACCCTTCATTCAAAAATATCTGATGTGCTGAGAGTATGAAGACTGTCTCTCTTTCTCTCAAACACACACACACAGCCCAGAGGCACAGTCACACACACACACTCATTCGCAAGCCGCATCATTACTCGTCCAGGATTCTCCGCCTCTGATTGGTCGAGAGGAAATGGATGGGTAGCAACAACGCCAACTGGCACACGTGGTCGACACACTCACACACACACTTTCTGTCTCTCGCTGGCAAACACGAAAACATTCATCCTCCCTGTCTTCAGCAAATACACTCATTCACTGCTCCATCTTTGTTTCTCTGTCTCCATCACTCTGTGTGATGTTGTCATGCTGTGGGAGAGAATTAGCGGGAACAGCCAATGGGAAAGTCCGTCATTCACACAGACACACACACACACACACTGACCAACCTCATGCTACTCAAAGCCTAAGAGAATGTAGGTCATTTTTTTTCTCTTGGTAATAGTTAAAGAAAGATATCTTCTTTGTTAGAAACATACTAGAGCGTTCAACCAGCATGTTTAGTATTACAGTGAGCGACACAGGATCATTTTAAAGGGATAGTTCATCCAAAAATAAAAATCTGTCATTGCTTATTAACCCTTGTGTCATTCAAAATATGTATGACTTTCTTTCTTCTGTGGAGCTCAAAAGAAGATGTTTTGAAGAATGTTCATGCTGCTCTTTCTATACAGTGAAAGTCAATGGGAAACATGGAACTTCAAGATCCAAAAAGGAAATCTACAAATATATAAAACTTTAAATGTAATATATTTTAACTATATATTAAAATATATGTATATATTAGATATTTAAATATATTATATACATCTTACAAGCTTTATCATAATTAGTTAAGTTGAAAGACACCTGAAAAGGTCTAGAGCGAGTATTACCAGATAACTAGAATTCCTTCTTAGGGAATGTTGACATGACAGTAATAAGCATAACGAAATGATGAGAAAAACAAAATAGAGTAAGATGTGAGATGTCTTGATGTCTTGATTCCCACGGTATTGATTTGTAGCCACAGGGCAGAAAACAATCCTAAACAATTCACCTGCAGGTCAGGAAATGGCTCAAAACCACCAACGTTCGAGAATGTGACACCAAAACATCTATTAATCACCTTATGCAAATGCACTGCCCTTTTTTTTTTAGATCAACACATTTTATGAGTTCTAGTGAGTCTCATAAAATATGTGCATGCTCGTAATATGACAGATTTCAGATATGGGCAATATTCCTCCATTAGCACTAAACTACTAAACATCTGACTCCAAACTCATCCATTTCCTTACTCTATCCTTTTATGTCTTTTTTCTTTTAAGGAATATCATGAAAATGGGAACTTTTTTGTGGAAGCAGGTCAAAACAACACAGCCCTTTTCTGCATGCAGTCATTACAGAACTGAAGAGATAAGCTAACAGGACTGGCACGACGTCAGTGAACTCGCCCACACACAGAGTCAGCATCATATCGGACCACCATTACGATATCACATAGCAAGAGAAGAGTGTTTCTCAATCCCCAAATCAGAAGAATTTCCCCCCACACTTTTATATCAGGACTGGGTCTGTGATAGTCAACAGAAAGCTAGATGCAATGTAGTTTTAGGCCCTGAGATGGACAATATCACTAAAGGGGCTGTTTATGCAGGAAGCATTTTAGATTTTTTGAGTGCTGTTGATATTAGGGTTGTGTACCATTCAGAATTAAATTATATTCTAATTCAGTTTGCATTGGGGTAGAAAACAGAATTCAATTTTGTTTCAATGTAAGGAAGTAAATTAAAATGAATTGAAATCCATGTAACAGTAATTTTTAAAGAGAAAACAGAACTGATGCATTGTGGGAAATTAAGTGTTTCCTATCCATCCATCAATCATTCCATCCATTCATCAATCAATCAGTCATTCCATCCATTCATCCATCCATCCATCCATCCATCCATCATTCTATCATTCATCCATCCATCAATCAATCAATCAATCAATCAATCACTCACTCTATCCATTCATTCATCCATCCATCCATGTATCCATCCATCAATCAATTATACTATCCAACCATCCATCCATCCATCCATCAATCATACCATCCATCCATTTTTTTTTTGGTTGCTGTTGATATTAGATTTGTGCACCAATTAATTGAAATTCATGTAACAGTAATTCTTAAAGAGAAAACAACCAATGCATTGTGGGAAATTAAGTGTTTCCTATCCATCCATCCATCCATTCATCAATCCATCCATCTATAAGCCTTCAAACTTCAAATATTTTTAGAACTAGACGATATTTAACATTTGTAATGATAAACTTTGCTATTCTAGTTAAAAATGAGTTACAGGTGCATCTCAATAAATTAGAATGTTGTGGAAAAGTTCATTTATTTCAGTAATTCAACTCAAATTGTGAAACTCGTGTATTAAATAAATTCAATGCACACAGACTGAAGTAGTTTAAGTCTTTGGTTCTTTTAATTGTGATGATTTAGGCTCACATTTAACAAAAACCCACCAATTCACTATCTCAACAAATTAGAATACTTCACAAGACCAATAAAAAAAAACATTTTTAGTGAATTGTTGGCCTTCTGGAAAGTATGTTCATTTACTGTATATGTACTCAATACTTGGTAGGGTCTCCTTTTGCTTTAATTACTGCCTCAATTCGGCGTGGCATGGAGGTGATCAGTTTGTGGCACTGCTGAGGTGGTATGGAAGCCCAGGTTTCTTTGACAGTGGCCTTCAGCTCATCTGCATTGTTGGGTCTGGTGTCTCTCATCTTCCTCTTGACAATACCCCATAGATTCTCTATGGGGTTCAGGTCTGGTGAGTTTGCTGGCCAATCAAGCACAGTAACACCATGGTCATTGAACCAGCGTTTGGTACCTTTGGCAGTGTGGGCAGGTGCCAAGTCCTGCTGGAAAATGAAATCAGCATCTCCATAAAGCTTGTCAGCAGAAGGAAGCATGAAGTGCTCTAAAATTTCCTGGTAGATGCTGCGTTGACTGTGGACTTCAGAAAACACAGTGGACTAACACCAGCAGATGACATGGCAGCCCAAATCATCACTGACTGTGGAAACTTCACACTGGACTTCAAGCAACATGGATTTTGTGCCTCTCCACTCTTCCTCCAGACTCTGGGACCTTGATTTCTAAATGAAATGCAAAATTTACTTTCATCTGAAAAGAGGACTTTGGACCACTGAGCAACAGTCCAGTTCTTTTTCTCCACAGCCCAGGTAAGATGCTTCTGATGTTGTCTCTGGTTCAGAAGTGGCTTGGTAGCCCTTTTCCTGAAGACGTCTGAGCGTGGTGACTCTTGATGCACTGACTCCAGCTTCAGTCCACTCCTTGTGAAGCTCTTCCAAGTGTTTGAATCAGCTTTGCTTGACTGTATTCTCAAGCTTGCGGTCATCCCTGTTGCTTGTGCACCTTTTCCTACCCAAATTCATCCTTCCAGTCAACTTTGCATTTAATATGCTTTGATACAGCACTCTGTAAACAGACACACCTTTCAGTAATGCCCTTCTGTGACTTACCCTCTTTGTGGAGGGTGTCAATGTTCGTCTTCAGGATCATTGCCAAGTCAGCAGTCTTCCCCATTATTGTGGTTTCAAAGAACAAGAGATACCCAGAATTTATACTGTATGGATGGTCATTTATTGAAACTCAAATATAAATATTCTAATATTTTTGAGATACGGATTTTTGACTTTCATGAGCTGTAAGCTCTAATCATCAAAATTAAAACAAAAAAAAACTTTTGAAATGTTTTACTTCACATGTAATGAATCTAAAATATATGAAAGTTTCACTTTTTGAAATAAGTTACAAGAAAAAAATGAACTTTTTCACGACATTCTAATTTATTGAGATGCACCTGTACATGTATTTCTTAGTTCATCTACTTCCCTACATTCACATTTGAATTGCAAATTAGAATCCCATTTGAATTAACTTCAATTCAAATTCAGGAACGAATTGGAATTTTAAATGCTCTCAATTCAGTTCTAAATGTCACATGACCCTAGAGTCTCTTGCTCTTCTTTTCGAATGCATCCGGTGCTCTGAACCGCAGCACAGATTAAAAACCACCGTTTAAGGGGCACAAGACCTCATTACCAATTCTAAACGTCCCTGAGCGCATTCTACGGAAACAAAGTTTTGAACGCTGCTTTGAAGTTTTACATCAGCTTTGGGGCTGGAGAGCAAACAAAAGCGAGTCATTTTCAGGTTTGGACGTTTGACAGGTCCTTGAGTCGAGTTCTCCAAGAGGCACCTGTGGGACAATAAAAACACGGCAAGCCACTAAATCTGCTCTCCATTAGTTCCCGATAGTTCCCGACCCCCGAACACAAGAATGCGAGTGGCTACATCTGCGTGCCGAGACCTGCGCTCTTTGAGTGACCCTCCCTCAAGGCCAGATTGCTTTCTGCCCGTAAATCCTGGGTGGAAAAGGTGGTGTCCGACTCCCTCATTCCATACCTCATCAGTCCACCTTGAAGATCCCTTATTTCCCAGCTAAGAAAACATTCGGAGCGTGCCGGATTGACCCGGAGAGAGGGTGTGTCGTGAACGTGTGTGTGTTTTACTGCCATTGTTTCAGGCGTACCCCATTTAACTGCATTCTTAAAAACACACGTGCACTAAGCAAATAAACATCTTGATTGTTCCCGTATGTTTAATAGTTTTTTTGCTGGATGTGGCCACTAATATCGTCTGATTTCGATTTAAACCGACATCCCAGAAGACTTTTTTAAAAACAAGCACCTGCCTTGCCGCCCTGGTGAGGTAAGCACTTCGATTCGTAACTCTGATCTCAAAGATATTGGGTGACACTTTTGGATGAGGAAACACATCCATAATCTGTTTTCAATTAGACCTCCCTCTTTCCTACAATACATTGCGATCCCGATTGTAGTAGAAACTAACCGCATGATGTGTGTTCTGTAGAAAAGCGCAGCGCTGGGGAAGTACAGTCGCTGCACATGGAGGGAATTAGGGAGAGTCTGGTGCTTGTGGATCTACACGTGCTCCAGTTACAGTCTGGCATTCGGACAACAGCTAAAAGGCACCGTGCTCATCTAAAAGGGATGTGGGGTATTTTTGCGAGCCCTAATGTTGAATATTGCTAAAACACGAGGACGGAAAAGAGTAACTAAATACATCTGCCGCCACTAGCATTTCTGGGGTCTGTCGAGGGGTTTGTCCAGGACTTTGGATGAGGTTTTGGCACACTGGTACAACACTGGTACTCATCTAATGGGGGAATTTTTATTTAAAGGGAAAGTACACCCAAAATAATTACAATTCTGTCATCATTCATTCACACTGATGTAATTTCAAACCCCACTTTTTTCACCTTATTTTCCAACACAGAAATGTGAATACACCCTTTTTATGTGCATTTTTTGTGTATAAAATGGTACAAATAGCTCTACAAACCAGTGTGTTTATGATTACATTAATAAAATTACATGACAACAAATACCAGTTTGCAACATCAAGCAGCATAATGACCTGTTTATGTACAATAAACTGGAAGTGACAGACACTGGAATTCTTGCACATGCAAGTTTAAAATTAAAGTTAAAAATAAGGTGGAAAGAGTGAAGTGTAAAAATAAACATATGCACCATAAAAACACAGTTAGTCCATATGGCTTATGTACTACATTTTAAGCAATAACAAAATTTAAAGGCATAGATCAGCATAAAAAAACTGAACTATCCCTTTAATTAATTAATTTATTTTGCTCTACCATAGCTCTTACATTTCATTTGTATTTGCTCATACAAATGTCCAGTTTTTTAAATGTTTTAAAAACACTTATTTTTTGTGCATTTTAATAACTTTTTTAAAGAACAGATGTCTTTGAACAAATGTTCTATTAACATTACTGAAAGAATGTTTTTTTTCATAACTTTGAGAGAACCTTGCCAGAATGTTCCATGTTAACTGAGGATGTTTGGATATACACTCTTAAAAACAAAGGTGCTTCACGATGCCATAGAAGAACCTTTTTGCCTAAATTGTTCCATAAAGAACCTTTAACATCTGAAGAACTTTTCTGTTTCACAAAAGGTTCTTTGTGGCGAAAGAAGGTTCTTCAGATTATAAAAAGGTAAGAAAGAGATGGTTCTTTAAATAACCTTTGACTAAATGGTTCCTTGTGGAACCAAAAATGGTTCTTCTATGGCATCGCTGTGAAGAACCTTTTAAGCACCTTTATTTTTAAGAGTGTATGAATGACAATTTTTGTGAGTGTCCGACTCGATTCACTTTCATTAGGCAAAAAGAAAAGAAAAAAGTACAATTGAACATCTCTTTGTTGTGTTGCATGGAAAAAACTCATAAGTGAACTCATACAGGCTTCAAAAGATATGAGGGTGAGTAAATTATGAAGTAAGTACTTTTAGCACCACTACCATAATTATTGTTTCCAAAAACATTTCTGTTAGCCTCCCATCTGCCATTGGTCACAAAACCAAATATTCCCACCCAAAACTCACGTTAAGTCATAAGTCAACACGTGGTTGCTGCGACAAACAGACCAATATGCAGAAAGTGCCACATGGTGTTCACAATCTTTAGGAGGTAAATCTACATCAAACATGGATTGAATGAAGTATTATACCACCAAAAACATTCACCTCTAGTATGTCAAGCTCCTTCAAGAGTGTTCCCAGTATACTTTTGTTTATAAGGAATATGTATGTTTCTTCTCAGCAGGACTGGAGAGGAGAGCTTTGTCCCTGAACGCCGCAAATGACATTTCTCTCACAGTGAGGATGACATCATTTGTCACACCATGGGCCGCACACCAGCGCAGAGGCTCCTGGGACAGCGAATCATTTCTACATCCGTGAGTCTCCACAGACATCACACACACTGACCCAGTTAAAAGCCCCAGACTCACCACAGAGCAACAACATGTCAGCTTCAACAAACAAAACCACAAATTCTGCTTTTTACAGACTGCTGAACTGCTATACACAACACATTTTGGTGAGAAATCATTATTATAAACAGAAATTGAAAAAAACTTAATGCTGTGACTGTCTCAACAATGCATCAGGAAAAAGCACTTTTCATTCACACAGGAGGTGAACAGTCTCATCTGGCCCCCAGGAAAACTACAGTATCGTCATGGAGACAATTGTTGTTATCTTACAGAGATGTGAGGCAGGCCTTTGATTTGATTGGCTTAGCAGATTCCACATTAACCAATAAGGATGCACATGAAAGTTCCTCATCTCATCTCGTCCCTTCTCAGCAAAAGAGCACATAAAATCATAGTGTACTTCTAAGTAGGGATGGGAATCATGTGGAAATTAACATTTACATTTATGCATTTGGCAAATGCTTTTATCCAAAGCAACTTACATTGCATTTAAGGTACACATTTTATCAGCTCATGCATTGCTTGGAAATTGAACCCATGATGAATTCTGGTTCTGATTTCAGTAACACTAATGGTTTGGGTTTCAATTCCATTAATGATTATTTTAGTACCAGATGATTTCTTGGAAGAACAGTTGGCATAATGAACAACATACATTTGATATTATATATTAGTTTAAACCTTTTGTTTCCACAATTAAATACTGTCAGTAACCGCACATATTTAAGGTCTGATGTGCCTTAAACACAACATAATGCAGACACAGTTCTCATTTCATTTCGACTTGGACAAAAAAAGTAGTCACTGATTTGAATCAGTCCAAAAACTCACTAAATGAATCAAAGAGAATGATTCATGAATCACTAAACATTCAGGAATCATTCCATATGATTCAGTTAGTGAGGTTTTGGACTGATTCAAATCAGTAATGAGTTCAAGAAGGATTTTTGAGTCTTGTCTCAATGATGATGGGGGCCAGATGGGACTGTTCATTTCCTGTGTGAATAAAAAAGCGTTTTCTTGTGTTTTGATTTAAATCAGTCCAAAAAGTTACAAAAAGGATCAAACGAATCATCTTTTGACTTCAAATCAATATTGAGTTAAAGAGTGATTTTTGAGTTTTTTTGTTTAAATGATGATTGGGTCTATTTCCTGTATGAATAAAATGTGTTTCACTGTCATGTTTTTAAACTAAAATATTCACTTAACTCATCAGTTGCATATAACTGAAACAGCTCATCATGGTCCTTCGTTCGCGAGTCAAACTGCATGTAAATTATTGCTTGCAACAAGCAGGACGTTTCAATACAAAACAAGGCTGTCTATTTATTTCTTTGTTTCGTTTCACACAGCTCAGCTAAAACATCATTTATTTTTCTTCTAAAGTCCAGACTTTAAGAAACGGCCTGCAGGTTGGAACATCAAAGCTCAGCCTAGATACTTCACTCGTGTTTGTCTTTCATATTTCTCTACTTTTATCTTTAAATCACAGCAATCCTTTTTACCTTGTATAGATAGCCACTCTCTCTCAACCACTCCGATTCATTCCCTGTTGTTATTCAGTTGGGCAAAATGTTGGACAAAACCTCAGTAAATCCTTCCAGCAGGTCCCCATATGAGGCAGTTGTGAAAATCTGTCTGGAATCTAACAAAGCAGATGGAAACCACTTCTTAATATATTTGTAAAAGAGTAGCTGTACACCAGAAAGGTAAAGGTCTTAAATAAAATGTGACAGGACTAATAGTTAGTTATGGTGAGTTTGTCTCGAGTGTTTATGTAAGCGCACTAGCCCTCTCATCATTCTTCTTTAGCATGTCAAACGTTGACACTGGCCACCGCTTGTTTACTTGTTTTCTTTGATGCTCGCATGGGGGAAGCCGTAGATAAAACCTCAAGTCACTTTCATTTTACCATACAAGGTGAAGCAGCGAGGGCTGTTAAATCTCGCCCACGTTGTTATGGGTAACTCTGTCTTTGCTTGGTTTAGTGCTAAACACTCTTTAGTCCACAATGAACCTCTCAAAGTCAAAGTGCAAAGTCGGCTGGGTTTTTAAATATACAAAGTTGGCTGTTACCATGGCGGTGTTTGCTAAGGAGCTTCTATGAGTTTCCAAGGGTGTTACAGCTGGATCTCCCAGACTGTGGAATTTGGGAGTATTAAAGGTGTTTTCATGCTTGGTCTGTTTCACACTGTAAGAATTGAGCTCAAAACGAATCTTAACTGAATCATACTGCTCTATAACAAAACAAAAGTGTGCTCTAAGTACAGTTTGCTTCAGGTTCACTTATACCTTTCAATGTGAATGCAAAGCATTTCATATTTACGTCATTGCATAATTAAAAAAAATATATGAAGTAAAAGCATAACGAGACCCTATCATAATCAACTAAAGTGGAGCAAAACTGATCTCAAACCACTTTCAATGCCAATGACAGTGTGGATGCAAAAATAACTGGTTTCTTGTTTTTACTTTTTGGTCCACTTAAAAAGGTCTGAGGTTATTTTATACAGGACTCAAGTGTGAAAACGTCCTTATTTCACACTTTTCTCCTTATAAGAGATATGCATTTTGGGATTGTGAGATATAAAGTCACAATTATGAGAAATAAACTTAATAATTAATTATTCTTTTTTTTTTTTTTTTACTCTGAGGCGGAAACAGGTTTCCAATTCATGCACATAAACAGATTAGACTCAAAAACAGAAGTTTTGCCCACATGTCCACTAGATAAAGATCCTAAAAGACAACAAATTGAAGTCAATATGGGGAATCATTCAGTGAATCAAATTTCTCTTAAACAAAACACAAGTGTTTTAAGTAGTTTTGTGTGACAGAGTAAAAAAAAAAATATATAATTTCAGAAAGAAATCTTAAACTTTAAGAGTACTGAGACATATTCCCAAATGCATATACAGTTTGTAAGTAGAAATAAAAATGGAAAATAATTTTTTTCTCACTCCAGTTCTCTAAAAAAAAGGATCTCAGACCTTTTTAAGTGAACCAAAAAGTAAACCATAAACCAGTTTCCCCACACAGTCGCACCATATGGAAGTCAATGTGTGGAATCATTCAGCTCCAAAATCATTGAAGAATGTTCAATAAAACCACTAAATGCGCACCTGCTTGGCTTTAGACCCTTTTAAAGGTCTTTCTGCTCAGCCCTGCAGCTTTAGACAAGAGCCAAGCTTTAGGAATTATCATGGAAAATATGTGGCAGTGAAGAAAGGATTTACATACCAAGGACCTGACAGAAAGACTAACAATGCAGTCTGCACACCTACGGCTGAGAGAAACCAGAAACAGTGCAGCATTACAGTAAATATGCTAAAACGCCCTTATTTACCACTAATATCACTTGCATCTGTGATCTACAGTAAGTTTTGTCATAAGGGTTGTTTGTGAGATCGGTAATGGCAGAAGAAAGAGGAAAAACACAATAAATGTAGTGTTACACAAGCTTTCACACTATGAATGGCCCTCATATTCACACAGACATTTTTCCTTTGGAATGACTTCTAAAGAAATACTGATGATTTTTGAAAATTACAAACTCAAACTAACATTGTGTGACACACGTCAATAAGCATCCGGTTTGGCTAATATGCCTCTAGTAGGAGATGAATGTGCTGAAATTACAGATGTCCTTTGCCCCAATCCATTAAACCAAATTAAAACCAGATGAGCATGAGTGTTACACGTGTGCTACATGTGTGTGTATCTAGACAAGTAGATCTGACAATGTGCAATCAATGTGAGATGACCCCACACAGACCTGGTTTACATCTGAATTCAGCAGTAACATTCAAAAATGCAATTGTTTTAGGCATAAATACTTAATCATGTTTTATCAAAACTGCTTGGATATGCATTTGCAAAACTGTAAACTTAAAAATAATGTTTTTGATCATTTGTCCCACTATCGTTTGATGACAAACTTCATATTTTTGGACAGACTGATACATGTGAGACAGACGAGGTGTGATTATCATATCAGAAATAAGGGCTGGATTCTGTTCATTTAACGCCACCAAAAACTGCAAATGTGATTATTATTACAAGCTCTGAACAAACAGGTTTTACTTCAGGGACTCCAGGGTCTGGCAAGTTTTCAATAGGTTACTAAGAAATTCCTGTGATATTAAAGGCTTAATGGGGAAAAAAGAGAGACGCACAAATGGAAAGAAGACAAGAGTTCTGTGAAACTGAGAGAACAAGAGATTGAAAATGGCGTTTAATGACATAAAAAGAGTTTCACTACTGTTCCAATTTTGTGTGTGTGTGTGTAACAAAATGCTTATATTTCAAGTAAATGCTTAAAAAAATATATATATATATTTTTTTTATTAACTTTCTAAGGAACTTAAAAAAAATATGTCACGGTTTCAACGAAAATATGAAGCAGAACAACTGTTTTCAACATTGATAATAATAAGAAATGTTTCTTAAAGACCAAATCAGCATACTATAATGATTTCTGAAGAATCATGTGACACTGAAGACTGGAGTAATGATGCTGAAAATTCAGCTTTGATCACAGGAATAAATTACATTTTAAAATATATTCAATTAGATTGCAGTTCTTTTAAATTGTAATAATATTTCACAATATAACTGTTTTTACTATATTTTTGAGATGTTCAAAAGAGACATTCAAAAACATAAAAAAAATCTTACCAACCTCAAACCTTTAAAAAGTAGAGCATATACAGAAAGTGTGAGTCTTCCTTATTTACCAAAAAAATTAAAATAATTCATTTGTGAGTCATTGTCACCATGACAGCTTTGCTCATTTCTTGGATTTTACCAGTGGACTCGGAGGAAAAATGAGGTAAATATGACGACCAGAGAAACATCTGTAAATAAAAGAGCACAATTGTCTCTTTAAAGTCAACATGACATCAGAATTGACCTTGTTTACTTTCTTAAAGGGGCAGTTCACCCAAAACGACACGTAATGGAATTAAAATGGATTGTGAATGCTGACTTTAAAACTTAATAAAGCATCTAAAAATACAAATTACGTTTTAAAACACAGATGCTCAAACAGACGCAACACAACCCAGACGAATCAAAACAACAGAAAAGGGGGGAATCTTATTGGACGAGGCCGGATTACACAGATGCAGCATGCGTATTGTAATTCAAAACAAAACAGGCTGTGATTGGACGGGGAAGCATGTGCTGGCAGCCAATGGCCTGGTTTTGCATTGTTTGTGTGTGTGTTGTCTGTCTGTCGGAGCTCAGATTATTCCAAACCTTCTGTTAACAGGCACACAAAGTCTGTCAGGGACTCGTCTCTCGTTTTCTCATCGTCTCTCGCTTCCAAACCAACTTTCTCTGCCAGTATTTCACTGTATTCCTGTTTCTCTCTCTATCTCTCTCTCTGTTTTAAAGAGGACGAGAGAGGTCTGAATGGACTGAATATCCCGGTGGAACCTTCCAAGCAAAATGATTTCATTGTTTAGTCCCATCCACTCTCCCTTGTGCCCTCATTATGATACAACCCTCACACACACACACACACACACACACACACACACACACACACACACACAGTTTCCTCTACAACACCATCATCACTCCATATATAGCCTAAAAATACACCCCTATTATATACACGATAGCTTACAAGCACTTAAACTTGTCTGAATGTTTTTCCCACACACACTTAGGGTCAATTCCAAAGCAATAAAATACATTTAAATAAAAATTAGAACTATTATGATTACATTATGATATATTCTTTATGATTCTTTAAGATATTTATTTTTATGCATGTGTGTGTGTGTGTGTGTGTAAAATTAATGACATTATTTTTTATGACAATTAAGCACATTTTCATCAAAATTCTATATATGAATATAAACCTAAACCTATATAATTTGTTTTCTGAATTTATTACTAATTTCTTTATATTTTGAAGGTGCTATATTATATTAAATATATTATATATAAATATATTATATTATATTAAATATACTGTTTTACAGTAATGAAAACCTAATCACTGAGAATAAAGAACATTATTAAAATTAACAATAATAACAATAACATTATTATTATTGCCATTTTTTCATTAATCATAATTTATTAATAAACAACAATAATAATAATCATCATCATTATCAAATGTAAAATGTCCAGATATATAACAGTGATGGAAATTTGGGATAAAAGGTGTCAGAAAATTAATATCAGCATTTAAAAACTTAAATAAGCTTAATTTACTAAGGCAAAATATTTTTCTTTAGATTTTTTGACACAAAACAAGTTTTATCTCCTTAGTCCTCGACATATTACTCCTTCACTCTTACAAAATGAATCATATTTTACATACAGCATATAAAGAGAGATCATTTCCTTAAAAGGTTAAAGAGGGCAAGAATGAAAAGTATTAAAGGATCAGCTGTTACTATAATCAACAGATATTGAAGAACAGGGTAATGCTTTTTCAAAATGATGATTACATTTTTAATACACTGGCATATTTTAGTATTAAACGCTAGTGTGTGTTGTGAAAAATCTCTCTCACTCTCTCTCACCACTCTGAAGCGGCAAAAATGAGACTTGGCAGCCCGGGCGCATCTTGCCTGGCAACACAGTGGAGAGTGAATCCGCTCCGGCATCCCCGCCGGAGTTTGTGTCCCGCTCGGCTCGTGGCAGACCGACTGACTCGGCAACAGTGCGAAGCTCCCAGACTAAACTGTGACAGGTTGAGTCAAGGTAGCTGACGGCCGAATCTGGCTGCAATTATGCCTACCACCTTCATCTGAAAATGAGCTGTTTTAACAAGGGCACTTATAATTTGGAAGAGCCTCCTACCTTCAAACGACCGTCGACAAACATCTGCCCAGACCTTTAAAAAATAAATTGTGAGGTTTAGTCCAATTACAATCTGATTTCACCTTATTTGCCTGCACCCAGAACAGGCGGTTTATGGGTCTGCTTTTCTCCCTCATAACTTTCCAAATCTTTTTTCCCCAAACAAAAACTGTTGATTTATCCCATCAAAACAGAGACATTTGAAGGAATTATGAATCTCAGTCTGGTTTTTGTGTAATCTGGCACAACGGACTGCAGATGGTCAATTTAGCATAAGGAAACTCGACGAACAAAGTCCTTGGACAAAGACGCCGACTGACGCACAATAGTGTGATTATAACTGATTTGAATGACTTAAAAGCAATGAAAAGACCAGCTGTGGGGATCTACTGTTTCCTAAGAAGTTACCTGATCAGTTTAGATTAGTTTAAAAGTCTCAGGTTCGCTAAATTATCTTTTGGCGTAAGATAATTCAGCAGACTCACCGATTTAGACTCAGATAGAGAGAACAAGAGCTGGAAGGCGGTTTTCTGTGCGGGTGGTTTCTATAGTAAAAACGTGCGCATACTTTCACTGCAGGCTGATGGAAGTCAAATGGTTTCAGTGAGCGCTCAGGAGCGTATCTGCCAAGAAAGAGGATTACAGATCAAACTCTGAGGGACAAAAAGAACGGGAGAGAAACAGAGATTGTGTGAAGAAGGAAATCAGCTGATTATTTTTATGCACCAACACACTAAAAATACTTTCAAACGTATTTTGTTCTTAATGCACACTATTATTGGAACACAAAAGAAAGTTTTCAGGTGTTAAAATTGCTTCACAACATGTGCTAAAAAGACCATAAACCTGATGTGTATATATATATATATAATGTATGTTATAATGTTATATATAGAATTATAATAGCCACCTCACTTTCTAGACATCAACATCAGCATAAAAAACATACTATCATAGGACTGGTTCATACTGGTTTTGTTGCTGTATCTGCATAGCCATGCTGTTTATAGTCAAGCTATTGTTGGTCAATGTTGCTTTTAAGCTCGGTAGTATTGATGTCTTGCAGTCTTGATGGTTAAAGGGATAGTTCTCCCAAAAATGAAAATTCTGTCCTTAATTACGTACCCTCATGTTGAATAAAGTCATTATTTTTGTTTTCTTTGCGCACAAACAGTATTCTCGTAGCTTCATACTGGTTGAATCACTGATGTCACATGGACTGTGATGTCACATTTTAACAATGTCCTTATTACCTTTCTGGGCCTTGAACGTGTCAGTTGCGTTGCTCTCTGTGGAGGGTCAGAAAGCTCTCGGATTTCATCAAAAATATCTTAATTTGTGCTCTGAAGATGAACGAAGATCTGAAAGTTTTGGAACGACATGAGGGTGAGTAATTAATAACAGAATTTTCATTTTTGGGTGAACTATCCCTTTTGTGTTTCACAAAGGAATCACAAATCATGCAGGTTTGTATCATGAGGGTGAGTGAATGATTTTTTAGTGAACTGTTCCTTTAAGATAAGTAAGAAGGCACACAGCAAACCACCTCTCACAGCCACAGTGCTCCGCTCGAGGAGAATTCAGAGAAAGGTAAATATTTGATGCCTGAACTGCTTGTTACTTCTCCTCCACGGAAACAGACATCTTGTGTGGGCCACCATCAGTTCCCAGCAAAAACGCCACAACCAGAGATGCTTTTAAACTGAGAGAGAGTGAGGAAGATACACGTTTGAGAGAGATAGGTGTGTGATGTCGCTTATACGGCGAGTTGGAAAGCAAAACACGACATACTGTATTAACTCAGTATAAAAGTGTCACAGTCAGGGTGGGTAAAGTTTAAAAATGAAATTCCAGTGATAATTTATGATAATAAAATATTTATGTGTGTGTATACATATATACATACAGTATGTGTGCGTGTTTTTGTGACATATGAGGACACAAATTTGTATAATGACACGGCTATGACATAGGTATTACAAGGAGAAGGTGACTTATGAGGACATTTCCCCATGTCCCCATATTTCAAAAGGCTTATAAATCATACAGAATATATTTTTTTTTTTAAAAAGTAAAAATGCAGAAAGTTTCCTGTAAGGGGTAGGGTTAGGTGTAGGGTTGGTGTAGGGCAATAGCACATACATTTTGTACAGTATAAAAACAATTATGCCTATGTAATGTCCCCACAATTCACAAAAACAAACACGCGTGTGTGTGTGTGTGTGTGTGTGTGTGTGCAATCCTCAGGTAAAGAAAAATCCCCCCATTTCTAGCAAAACAAGCGTCATGGCCAAGTTCCACATAAGGGCTGGCTAGAGAGCGCCAGAGAGATTGTAGGCCTCAAATGAATGAGAGAGGTTTCGGTCATGCTAAATTAGATTCTGCATACAGCAGAAATGTGGCTTATTTCGTTTTCTTTCGCTGTGGGAACTGAGTTCTGTGGGTAATATGGCTCCACAGGCTATGACATCAGAAAAAATAGATCCAGAGACAGAGAAAGACAGATATATAGAGAGAGAGAGAGAGACAGATTCACTGCTGAACACTTCAGTCGTGTGAGTTACATTAAAAGTGAGTGTTGAGAGAAAAAAAAGACGATGCCAAAAATGGAAAGCGCAGGAGTGAAAAAAGAGACACAACAAAGGAGATAACGGTTTTGAGGAATTTTTAGAGTCGAACGTTGTGTAGAAAGAGAAAAGAGACGGAGAGAGAGAGACGGAAAGAGAACAGCATGTATGACAGCTCTGAAAGTGATGTCAGCGATGCTAATCACATTAGCATGTAGCGAGGCCGATGACATCACAACGAGCCCCTCATCAATCACGTCCCACTGAACTCTAATGGAAATTCTATTGGATTGCATAATCGGCACGAGTCCCCGGGGCCCGATCAGAATCCAACTAGGTAAACTGTACAAAGCATCAAAATAACAAATAATTAATAAATTAGATTTTTATACTCTTTACTATAATGAATTACAATGAAATTGTTGTATTTTTAAAATAGAAAAATGTATTGTTCTACCAATTTATAGAACAATAAAAACACAATTTTAAATAAAATAAAATGAATAAAAAATTAAATGAAATTAACACACAAATACTACAATAATATATGAACACACTTTATAACAAATAATGAATGAGTTATAATATTTATAAAGAAAATGTTTTGTATTGTGACATTATTTTCATGTTAACTTTCATGATTTCCTCCCCACATGAAATCGTGTTGTATTTTTTAAAATAAAATAAATTAATAAAAGAAAATGATAAAGAAAATGTTTTGTATTGTGACATTATTTTCAAAATTCAAATTCAAAATATCTTTAATGATTTCCTTACAAATTAGGGTCATTATAGCAGGGTTATTATTACTCTACAATACTCTACAATTGTGTAATACTTTTAAATAAAATAAAATAAATAAGAAAAATAAAATGTCATAAAAAATAAAACTGTCATAAAAGGTCATAAAATGTTATAAAATAAAATAAATAATAAGCATACAGATACTACCATTATATATGAATGTATGAATATGGGGAGAAAGTATTTAACTGTCATGAAAATAATGTCACAATGCAAAAAATGAACTTAAAAAAGGAAAATTTAGGCAAAATACATTTTCTTTTTTTTTGGGGTCAAAAAAGGATCAGAGATGTTCTGTGAGATTCACTGCTCCTAGTCATGTGGGCCGTGACGTCCACCGTGGAAAAATGAAGACGAGCGTCATCAGGCCAGAAATAAACTGAGAGAATCTTTCCTGAGAGGATTTTCTGATACATCTCAAGAAGTTCAGCTTAGGTGGAGTGTATTAAATGAGAGTATTATGTTCAGCTCCATAAAAAAGCAAAAGGACTGACCTCATCTAAGAAGTTTTGCTGAAGTGCATAAGTTATGATGGGATTGATCTATAAAAGTTTCATTCTTATTCTTTTCACTCTGTCTATTACTTTTTCAAACTCTTTTAAACCTCGACGTTAAGAGGCTTATGACATTAAAATGAAAGTTCATTGAGCGTGAATGTATAACACAGTGAGTCACTGATTTTGACATAATGCTTTCAGAGAAGATCTGCAAGAAAGTTCAGCCAAATAGGATGAACCATACACGGATCTGACAGCCCCTGATGTCATATATGATTAAATTAACTTCACATTTCAGGGATGGGCTAAAATTACTCTGCAATATAAAATGGGCCAGGATTTCCACGTCAAATTTAATCCTACTCTTTCTGCGGATTTGAGATCTAAAAAAACAAAGCATGAGTGATTATTACTGCTCCTTGCAAGCAACCCTTAGAAATGGGTTATATGTTGATTATGTTACAAACTACGTGAAGAGAACAGCAGCAGGTCCGTTCTGAACTGCCATGTCTGTTCTTTCACTAAAACTGCCCTTGTTCTATACGGGGTCATATGGAGGTGGAGTGGAAGATTAAAAAAACAATCTCATAAAAAAAAAAAAAACATCATATGGAGTTGAAGTGGAAGATTAAATGAAAACATTTTGGGTGAATTTCATGAAAATACTAAAATAAAATAAAATTTAATAAAATTTAATAAAATAAAAAATAATCATATGGAGTTGAAGTGGAAGATTAAATGAAAACATTTTGGGTGAATTTCATGAAAAAAAAATCAAATATAATAAAAATAATAATCATTAATTTTTAAAGAATTTTCAAAGAATTAATTTTTTATTTTATTTTAGGGTGAAATATGACCTCATGAGATCCAGTCTCTAAAAAAGATGCTCAGTCACATGTAGTGTCCCAAAATACACTAGCCATTGTGACCTGAGGGTAAGAGAGAGAGAGAGAGAGTGTGTGTGTGTGTGTGTGTGTGTGTGTGAGTGTGTGTGTGTGTGTGTGCGTGTGTGTGGGTGTGTGTGTCATGCTAATGTTAATGAGACATGTTTGTCTGTGTCTGGATGAGCACAGAAAACCAGAGCAGATTACAAGGTTGTGAAACAAAGAGACGGTGACCCCCAAAAACAGATTATGAGAGACTGGGGTGACACGAGAAAATTAAAGACCAAAGGGGAAAATATCAAGTTTCTCATAAGCAAAAATGGTTAGATAAATTATTATTCAATATTTATGTTGTTTTTAATACATTACTTTTTAATTTAGTATTTATTTATATACTCTGTAAACTCATATGTCTACAGGTTTAAAAGATATTTCAACAATGTCTCAAACTGTGCTCAGATTTGCCACAAGACTATTCTGCAAACCAAAACTCAATATGAACTCCAACATTTCTCATTAAATTTACCAAATTGTAGATGCTTCCTTTAATTTATACCCCTATATTCTACATATATGTGAACCACCATCTAATTTTTGAAAAGGAGTCTCCTTTTAAATAGACAAAACAGCATAATCACGATACTATTATAGTTTCTGTTGATATTTTGAATTAATTTTATTTTAATATTTTCTGTTTTCATTTTATTTTTAGTTAACGTTTTAATCATTTTATTGTGCATTTTGGACTTTTTTAACATGCCTTTATAGTTTTTATTAATTTTTATTTCAGTTTTAGTTGTAGTTTTAAAATGTCGCCTAGTTAACTTTAAAAAAATATTTTCTCTTTTTTTTCAATATTTTATTTCATTCAGTTAAAGTACATTTTATTTCAAGTAACATTTTTATGGTTTTAGTTTCAGTTAAGTATAATAACCCTGATCACGAGCAACACAAATGTCAATTTCCTCTGGCTGGTTGTTGGCGAGTTACAGAACGCATAGAAAGTTTCCTCAAACTGTTAACTCATTCCCCGAGTGTGTGGTGTAAACTCACCCCGTCTGCTTGTTGTCAGGCTCATTGAGAGATGCTCGCGGCAGGAGGCAGATTACAGCTCAGCACAAACAAGCGCACATGCCGCCACACGAAGGGAGGAGTCATTAGTTCCCATGGAGACAGAGCAGGGAAAGTCGGGACCTCCAATAGGGGCACATGCTGGGTGGGAACGTGTGGAAAGGGAGGGGGAGCGACTCTCCAAAAATCTGCCATCAGCATTATTACATGCGGTGTAGCATCTCGATTTCCCCTCTAAGCATCCGTGATTACGTTAAGCCATGCTAACACTTGAGATCAAGACAAAGGCCATGTGTTGGCTGTCAGCGGTGAACATGTGGGACGCTGCTTTGTGAGATCACTGACAAACTCCACAGAAATATCACAACATCTACTGATTTACTGAGCAACACATTAAACTCCATCCATTGTCCAATTCAGAGACTCGCAGAGACGACACGCAACGCATTACGTTCCCACATGTTTTCTGGGTCACAACTGTTCTGGGTGCTTAATAATGGTGCATTCAAGTCATGTCGGAAAGATCGCATTTACGAGTTAAACACACATAAACATCACCACAAAGACGTAATTATGAGTGGGAAAGTTAAGGAAAACAGGAAAGTTTGGGACGTGTCATTGGATGCAATGGATGCAGCCTAATATTAGTATATTTGGTCAAATGAATGGAAATGTTATGGAAATTGCATGTAAAACATCAAAATATTGTACAGTTTAGATAGAATATATAATAATTCAATTTAAAGCACCTTCATAAATTGCATAAAAACAAAAAAAAAAAATACAAAAAAAACACCTGATTTATACTCTTTATGCATCATTTTGTAGATGTAGAGTTTAAAACATTTTGTTGAATTTTATGCATCAAAGGTACATCGCCATCTTGCTCTGGCTTAAGTTATCTGAACACACCTGACACTGTATTTATGACTTCTAACTTCCCAGGAGGACTTGAATGCACCGTCCATAAAATGCATACTGACCGAATGCAATAAAACAAATAACCAGGTTTCTTTGAAATTCTGGTCCATAGATGTGGCTTGTGTTTTCTACAGTACATCCATTAGGCAGAATCTCAGAGTCTGACTGCATAGAAAAATAACATACCGTAAGTAGAGGTGTAAAATATGCTGAGAAATTGCACTTAAGTTAAAGTACAGATACTATGTCAAAACATTTACTCAATTAACAGTCTAAATTCCTACCCCAAAAAAATTGTTTTTTTAAAAAGTATCGACATTTAGCATTTAGTATTTCAAAGTTGAAAAAAGGCCTCTTAAAATATTTTGAAACTAAAATGTCCTTATTTCACTATTTTAATGCAAATAAAAAAACAACAAAAAAAAAAAAATAAAATACATTTTAATTTAATTTAATTTAATTTAATTTAATTTAATTTAATTTAATTTAATTCTTTCAAAAATCACTATTTTCTTATGGTTCTGTGTATGTAAAACTCTAGGACACAATTACAGCAAACCCATATCCTGAAACCTGTTTATATTTTCAGCTAAAATTAACAGCAGATGAATTTACAGTTGTTTGACATTTGAATACAGCAATTTTTAGGCAAACAATCAAGACTAATCATGAACCATGTTCACACTTAACTCAAGTTCCTCCATCGACAGTGATGGTTATTATAAAATCACATTACATTAATTAAAGGTGTGTGTCTAAATGGACTAATTCACCCAAAAATTAACATTCTGCCATCATTTATTCTTGTCTTTCAAAGTCAAATAAAAATACTATATTTAGTTTCAAATAATTGAGAAACACTTTATGTCATATTACCTATATACTTTTAAGTCAGTAGTGAAGTAAAACGTATAATTTTTTACCATTTAAATGAGTTTTAACAAACCCCAGGTAGTTCAAACGACACATTTACAAGTTAAAATTTAAATAAATTAACATTAAACTATTAAAAATATATATTAAAAAAAATGTTACATAAAAAAAAGAGTTATATGCAGACCCAGAACATCCCTGCAAAAATATTCTGTGAACACACAGTAATGCAACAAATTCCAAAAATATGAATATGTCAATGACCAACCCTCAAAACTACATACAGTATCTTCAGAACTGAAAATAAGTGTATACTTGCACCTACTAATACACTCTAGTCAACAGCCTCGTTTCAAATTCCTCCCTGATTGATTTAGCATGCAGTTTGCACATTAAAGTTCTTCTGTCTCTCTCCCTCTCCAGCAGACGCTGGGTAAATAGCCATCAGTGCTGTAAAGATCAGCAATAAAGTCATTAGGCCAGTTAGCTGTCAAGTAACCTCCCTGGAAGAAGGTTATAAACACACCACAAAACCAGCACCACACCTCGCTAATGCAGCACGCTAATGCTAATCTAATCAACAGACATAAACACAATCAGGTCAATGATGTGTAGAAGTAATGCAGGGCTCTGACTGAGTGTAAACTGCGTCTAAAGCACTTTAACTGGTTTAGGGCTTTAGTAAATGACGGGTCAGGGAAAGATAGGCGCTCGCAGGCATGGAAGAGGAATGTGAGTGGACGTGGAGATTTAGGAAGCGTCTGGGATGTTGTTATTAGATGTGTAATTCTCAAGTGCTGCTATTAGTCATTTATTTATGCAGATGTCAGCACAAAAGATAAAGAGATTTCTTCAGATTACAGATTAAATGGAGTGTATATTTATATATATGGCAATAGGGTTGAAAAAGGGTGGAAAATTTCTGGAAATTTCCAGAAACTCTCCAGAATTTTTGGAATCTTTCGGAAATTTTCTGCCACTTTGCAACCCCATATTCCATTGTCAAATAATATAAATGTGACTTGATAAAAAAAAAAGATAAAAATGATAGAAAATGTAATAGAAAAAGAGTAAAAAAAATAAATAAAAATAGAAAGACAACAAACACAATACATAAAAAAATCATAGTGCAATTCTTTTTTTTTTTTACTCTGATAGCATGTGATTTTTTAAAAAGCAAAATATTTTACAATATATATATATACATATATATATGTATGTGTGTGTGTGTGTATAAATGTAAGTTTTTTAATATTTTTATTTTAATTAAAGTTAATTAAAACAGCCGGCAGACTTGACTGACGAGTGGCCAGCGGACTCGCAGCACTCGCGGCGATCCCGCCGAACTCCCACGCCGAATTTCAGCAGACTAGTGCGGGATGACGAGCGGCATTATTTTGAAGCTTACCTCTCGTCTCCACGCTTCCCCTGTGTTGTATCGTGACAGAATACCGGACCAAACAACAGTAAGCGGCACCCATTCTCCCCGTTTTGTTTTACGTGTTTTGAAAGTCTTTTTGTTTTCTGTTTTATTTATATATATATATATATAATTATTTATAATATTAACTTGAAGAAACGTAATTCAAATTAAATAAACATTAGAAAAAGAAAAAAAAACTCAAATACACACAAACTCAAATTTTTATAATTATAATATCCCATCAATACTAAAATAACACTGGAACATTTGTAGATGATAAATAAACTTCTGTTCTCTTAGTTCTGGCAACTTGTTAATGCTGTACTTAGCATGTGTTGCCGTATGGATAATTAATTAGCGGTTCATTTGAAGTCCATAGAGAAGCTCTCTCAGCTCACTGAAGACCAAAAAATTTACACAATTATTAATTTATGAGTATAAACCGTATTCTATGTGCATACACAGTTTGCAGAGTGCCACAATTTTCACACTAATGGTGTGTAGTAGTAAAAACAGGCTAGTTAACATGTATCAGGCTATATTTAACATGTCCTGTTTATATAGACGGAAGTATTCAATGCTGAACAAACACATGCTTGTGGAGAGTCACCTTTCATTCACATGAATAACAGCACCTGCAGTTCCGGCTGTAAACAATTCAGACATGTGCAAACAAATCAATAAGTTCAAATCAAAGTGTGCCATCACTCAGTTTCTGTAAGACGAGTTCTGTTTCAACAAAAACACTCTCAATGCACTGTATTGTTGTGTTGTTGCAGCTATTGTGACAATTTGAGCATTAGATTTGATAACGCCCAAATGATTCTCCACTCTAGAGTCAGTTACTGTATGCGCCTTAAGGGAGGATCAAGAATATAATGCATGCATCAATGCACATAATACAACAGTATCATGGGAATTTGGCTCAAATCAAAGTAGAAACAAGCAACAGCATGAGATGTGTGTGTGTGTCAATAATGGGATTTATTGATGATGACATAAAGATTACAAGTATAAAGCATATTTTGGGTTGGTCAAAATGCTACAAATTCAAGCCACACTGAAGTAGACAGGTTTATCCTGCAGTTTTAACCCTGTTCGCCATTAAATCAAAATTGAAGTTTTCATGACTTTTAGTCTGTCTTTTTCATTTTGACATCACTTATTTGCTAAAGTACTCCTAAATGTTGACCAAATTCACTTCTAGAAGACATACGCATTTAAAATAGTGTTTGTTTTCCCCCCAATGGATAAAAATATTAATGATTCATTGCTTGCAGGGGCATATGAAACTTATTGTCAATAAAATGCTCTGTAGAATGATACTATGTTTCTCACAATATTGTATTTTGGTTGTAGTTAGGTTGGGTTAAAAACATTTTACAAAATGCACTTTAAAAATGGTTTCAAAACATGAACGAATGAGTGAATAGAAAAGAAAATAATAAAAACAAAACTAAACAAAATATAATACAAAAAATAAAAACTTTAGACTGTTTGGTATATGTTACGTTGGTATATAATTATGTCCTAATAACATAATTTGTACATTCACAACAAATGTATAAAAATGTAGTGAAAACATTCCATATAACATATTTCATAGGTTTCTGCAACATGAAAATATGCATTATCTGATGTGGACTAAAATGTTATCACATGCAGTGCTGATATTGTTAGCTAAAAATAAAAATCAGTTTTATTTCATTTTTGTTAAATGAAATCAAGCTGAAAAAACAACAAATCATAAATAAATAAAAAATAAAGTTGATTAGTCACCTTGGAATCAAAGTTAAATGAATAAGATTAAATTGAAGTGCTAAAAAGTGCTATAAATGAAAGTTTATTAGAATTAGAAAAAAAAAAACTAATACGAATGATAAAAGAACATGACATAATTACTAAAACCTAAACTGAAATTATAATAAAACAAAAATATTTTTTAAAAGCTCATTCAAAACAATAATACATGCTATATTTATATATAAATAACCCTAAAATTACCTAACATAAATACATTTTAAAAAGGCAAATAAACTTGACTTGACTAGCTAGGAAGCTCTTTGAAAACGGCCTCAGCTTCCTGTTTTAATAGGAAATACTGCAACTGCTGCTGGCAGGTCATTCAGTTAACAAACATAGAATGTGCTGAGGACATTTTCTAAATGTCTGTTTACACCACACAGACCCAGACGGAACGGCTAAAGCTCGCTAATATCAATAGTTGGGCTCAACGGATGAGAAAATGATGCACCCGTCAATGATGCTGTATGTCATTAAAGGATTAGATCCAGCGAGAAAACATTGTTTATGGAATTAAAAAACCTAAATGATTCACCAAAATCAGTTCTACTGCACTCCAGTTTCCAAAACATTTTGACAAGACAAGTGCATATCAAAATACCCTGTTGGTTGGCAAACAGTGTAATGGAGTTTTGATTTCCAACCTAGCAGAGATTGTTGATTCACACACACACACACACACACACACACACACACACACACACACACACACACACACAGTAAATCACAGTATTTTACCACACAGATTGTTCTCAAGCGATCAGGTGACTCTGTCTGATGAGAAACCCGAGCCTCCAAGGCCACGGTTTGGAGCCAGTCAGGCGATTCCTTCAGCACTTGTTGAATTACAACCAAGTACATGAGAAGGAAGCGATTTCAGGAGAAACGCATAATCAGGAAGAGATCTCTTATACTGTCGGTCACGCCCCGTCACAGATACCTTGAAATCCATGTTCCCTATACAGACAGCTCGACGGCAGGCATCCTCGCTTGGAGCCAACGTCTGTCTAAATATCTCATAGAGTCCAGGAATCATTAACTTACATCAGTATTTCCCAGAAGGTATTAGTTTATTAAGTAAAGGTCTGGCTAAAATGTCACCACTACTTAGGCACTGATACCAGTACACTGTAGAACCCATTAAATACAGAAACGGCTGATTGACTGCTTTCTTCAAGCATAAACTCAACAGAAGAAGTCAACAAACAGTATAGTAGCTGTTAACCATTGACAATGTGATTCCCCAGCAGGAACCTGCATCAACCACCTGTGCACCATAGTTTCAATGTGCAACAGCACTGGCTGCTATTTAATAAAGTTTTGGGTAATTTAATAAGCATGTGGGGTCAAAAAGCAAGAATGCATACTATAAAACATAAATACAACATGCTTTTTTAAACAAAATTTAAATATTTGGATTCTATCATTGCACAAAAATATTTTTTAATTAAATGATGGAAATGTTATAAATATTATTATAATCTGGAAAATATAAGCAAACTTGACCTTGGAAAATGTACTTTACAAATAAAACTTATTGTTGTTGTTATTATTATTAATTACCATGAATTCATCAAATATCTATTTTGCAAATTAATTCAAATGTATTTTTATAACCATAATATATATAAATTATATTTGTACTTATGTATAATTTAAAATATATTTTTAATTAACTAAACAACAGTACTAAAATATATAATATATCTATAAAATGTAAGATTATATTATAGTAAGATTATATTTTATAACCTTTATAATATTGGGTTTTATACTATAGTTGCATTAAATCCCAAAAATTAACATCACATATTATCTAGACAAAAAATTACCTTCAGTTCATTAAATGTGTATTTTCTATTGATACATATTAATTCAAATGTATTTTTATATAAAAAATAATGTTGAAAAGATATTTTTTACATATTTTACATATATGTGTGTGTATGTATGCATGTATGTGTGTGTGTGTGTGTGTGTGTGTGTGTGTGTGTGCGTGCGTGTGTGTGTGTGTGTGTGTGTGTGTGTGTGTGTGTAGTGTCTGTCTGTCTGTCTAATTACAAATTAATTAAAATGTATTTTTATATTAAAGGGATAGTTCACCCAAAAAAAAAAGTATCTAAGCTTCTTTTTTATGTTGAACACAAAAGAAGATATTTTGAAGATTGTTCGTGATCAGATGTCGGTAGCAATTGACTTCCAAATTATATTTTTTTCCTTACTATGGAAGTCAATAGCTATCATCACCAGTTTGGTTAAGTGATGACAGAATCATTTATATACACAAACACAATATACTGTATACTCAAACACACATGCACAAACCCCTTATAGCCCCAGTTTGAAACCCCCTGCTCTATGATAATGGTGTCTATTGTGATTGAATGAGGTCATATGTTCAACCCCTCATCAAACTGTAAGGTGCTTATTACTGTAATCCGCCTGCTGAGGGGGCCGAGGGGGGATATCTGGAGCAATGGGCTGAGGTACACCATTCTTTTTGGGGCAAGAGGGGCCCTCATATCCCCCACCCCGTATCTGTTTATCTGTTTTTCTTGCAGTCCAATTGTCAGCCTATCTCTGTGTGTTTGGTGCCAACGATTGTGCCGTTCCAGTCCTTGTTCTGGCCGGGCACCAACGTCAACAGCAATAGACACAAATCACGCATCGAGGAAGCTGCTGACAGGCGGTGAAATTTTATTCGCCCCCTCAGTCAAACAGCGTTTTAAGTTATCGACGTGATGTGACATGTTCGCTCGTTCAGTGGAAACATGCAAACAAAGTCAATGAACGTACAAATAAACAAGTAGTGAGGTAATGGGATTATGCAGAACTTGTACTACACTTTCTCAGATCAAATTACTAGTTTATGCTCACCAAGGCTGATCAAAAATGCAGTAATATTGTGAAATATTATTTCAAATTAAAATAACTGTTTTCTATTTGAATATATTTTGAAATATAATTTATTCCTGTGATGCAAAGCTGAATTTTCAGCATCATTACTCCAGTCTTGAGTGTCAACTGATCCTTCAGAAATCATTCTAATATACTGATTTGCCATCAAAAAAACATTTCTTATCATTATCAATGTTGAAAACCATTGTGCTGCTTAATGTTTTTAATAGTCTTTAATGTCACTTTTGATCAGACGCTTTCTAGACCTCTGGCACCATTCAGGCCTTCATAGATCAGATTAGACCCTCAGATTCCAGACCAGACCCAGTTCAGATCAGACATGACAGACGACCCAGAGAAAGGCAGGTCGAACTGCTCTGCTAACCCAACACATCGGCCATCTGTGCGGGACAGATGGGACCCCACGCCCCCCTTTAGCCCGAGGCTACTTTCTCTTGCATTCTCCCACACTTACACTCACACTCTCTCTGTTCTGAAAGAGGACCAGGAAGACAGAAACATGAGATGAGATGAAACAAGAGATCTATTGGAAAAGGAGGGATAATTGGTAGCTTCAAACAAAAGAGTCGTTTCACTTTAATACTTATCAAATGGCAAACTACCTTACTTTCTGCTTGAACTGAATATCAGAATCATTAGACTGATTATTGAAGGTAAAATGTGTCATTTCTGACTGATTAGGATGCTCAAACAGAGTAATGTTTTGTACAATACATCGTAGTGTCAAATACATTACAGGTTTCACCTTATTAATAATTCATTAAATGACAAGTGAACATGCCTGATTTGTATAATGCATGCAAATTATCATTAGCTAATTCTTGTTCATTTAATAACAGGTATGACTAACAGCCTGTAGAGTGAACATTTCCTCTTAGATGACCTGAACGACCTTTGAATGTGACCACACTGGCATCCCGTCCTTGACCCCTGCTGACCTCTGCTGAGGCTGACCAGAAAGACAAACTATCCCCTTAAAGGTACACCAACAGTTCCCGAGCCTAAACAGACTCCATATTTAACCTAAACTCCCTAAACAAAATGAGGCTATGAGAAATAGAAATAAAGTTTGTATGTCTGTCCAAAACATACTTTATGTGCACATAACAAATGTTTCAAGCTACATACGTGTTATACTTCCAGTATTCATTTTAATTTTACATTTTTATTATATTTCTATGTAGCTTTAATTAATTTTTATTTCACTAATTTTAATACTATGATATCAACATATTACAGATAGTTGCCAAGGCCAAGATTTTAATCTAATATTTTTATTTAATTTTTTTATATTTTATCGTATATTGTATGAGTTATATTTTACTTTATATGTTATGTTTTATATTTAATTTTATATTTAGTTTTACATTTAATTTTATTAAATAATAATAAAAATGGGGGGGTTCTTAATCACCCAAAATTTGCGTTCAGGTCAACTGTGGTGGTAGAAAAGTAGAAAGGAGCAACAGTTTGTAAAACAACCTTGGAAGCAAGTTAGTTCAAGTAAGTTAAACTTTTATATAAAATTAAATTAAATAAAAATTTAAAATTAAATTAAATTTATCCAAATAATAACATCTAAACTTTTACGGCACATACATTTACTGCCTCGGTAACGTAATATCGCACACATCACATACTTGTGATGCATTGGCCAACATTTCCTAAGGTAGATCATGCATCTTTTCACAACATATGTTTTTATTTATTTATTTTTTTGGCCACCAGAAATGATTAGAAATCCATCAACTAAATGATCAAACAAATGACAATCCATTGTAAAATACATCATGTCTTCCGTTCAACATGTTCTTGATTGTGAAAATAACGGTGGTGGTTTCTAATCTTGATAAATCCCTTTCTCTTTATTAATGAATGTGTTTCTATGGTATATAATTACACCCTCCGGCCTTGGGAATAAACAAGTGAAATCCCCTGAGACACGGGCCAAACTTCACCACCGCACTCACACGTCCTTCTCCTCAGGCCGCCAGCTGCTCGACCGCTCGCCACCACAAAGAGAAAGAGAAACAGAGAGGGGCCAGAGACAGAACGAAAGGCTACATGCGGCCGGTTGCAACATCAGCCGCGCAAAACCTGCTTTGAATTAAACTTGCACAACCACGCGCCCCTCTCCACCCCCTTTTGTTTAGGGATGCCTGTCCTGCCAACTCTCCTTCTAAAGTCTCACTCCACTTTCTGTCTGTCTCATTCCTGCGTTTCTGTCTCTCACAACAACACGAGCCGTCTGTGGTGCTGACAGTCGAGGGGTTTTCCTCGGGCCGTCTGGCTAGTGCTGGAAACATGCTCAGAAATGTGTGAGAATTTGCTGAGGAGTGAGTACGTGGGTTTATTTAGCAGTAATTTAGGGACATATTATTCCCTGAAGTTAGATAAAGCTAACAAAAGCTCACATTGCTGTGTGAACTGACTAGTGTGAGAGTCACTTATTCTGACGCTCATTTAGGTTCTGAAACACCTCGTTTTCATTTAATGTCATATAACGCAATATATATTCACAAATGTTTATCAGGAGTAATGAAAAAGTAACCATTACACTGTTACGGTAACTTAGAAATTACACCACAATAACTTGTTGAATTCTATACAAAAGCAACAATTAAAACAAAATATGTTACTTTTCATTATGACATGTTCTTGTCAGTATTTACACCATTACACCTGAGACATTGTTTTTGTTTCGGGAAGTAACATGGTACTTCCTGAAAAAAACAACAATTGCAAAATTTTTACTTTTTAACAGGAGTAACACAAATGTTAACTTTCTGCTTTTCTAATTTACAACATAGCTCTCTAGTTACTTGTTACTTCTATAGAAAATCAACAATGAAACAAATTGTGTTACTTGTCCCCATACGGTAAAAAAATATATTTTTTCTGGCCAAAATATATTTTAAATATATGTTAAATATATGTTGTACATGTGATGTTCAATATAATATATTTTTGAAATCGAAAATATATTTCATTTCAACCAACATATATTTCAAAATACATTTTTTTGTCGTATGGGTCATTAGAAGTAACAGTAATGCAATACGTTATTTTTAGTATTTACACCATAACACCTGAGAACATGTTAACATGTTAGTTCCTGAGGAAATTTGTTACTCATAGAAGTAACAAAAACATAACTTGTTACTTTTCAAATACCACTTCGGTTTCCCAATATGTGTATACAAAAGCAACAATGAAACAAAATGTTACTTTCCATTACAAGTAACAGTAATGCAGCATGATATTTTTGTATTTACACCATAAAACCTGAGAATGTAACATTACTTCCTGAAAAAATAACAAATTTAGTTACTTTTAACAAAAATGCAACTTGCTACTTTATACATTTACACATTACACATTATCACTAGTTATTCATTACTTTGCCTAAAAAGTAACAATAAAACAAACCTTTTTTAAATTGATGTAACAATAATGTAACTTTTTAGATTTACTCTAGATCACTCAACTAACTGTCAGTTGCTAGGTTTACTGCTACATAGTAAGCGCATTTACATGTATTTTAAAATTTTATTAATTTGTAATTCATTGTTTAAAATGTCATCAATTACTTAAAATGCTTTAAGTCATTTGTATAGTTTTAATTGTAAAAGTAAAGTCACCCAATCGTGCATATCACTAACTTTGTTCCTAATCTAAAACAGACAACAAAAACCCCTTCTTCCACCACACACGCAAATTAACTGAATACAGCTGATGTTGAGTCTGCTAGCAACAATGACGACTCTAGCCTGTGACATAACATGCACACACACACACAGAAATAAACATACACACACTCTCGCACGTTTTCCCGAAAGTGAGTCAGCAGGGTTTCACTGTTTCCAAGAACAATACCAGAGCCCCGAACACAAAGGCAGCAGAAGCCACAAAACAGAGTCAGGTCACTGGCAGCTCAGACCGGGCGTAACTGTGTGTAAAGGAAAGCATGTCTAGTGCTCTAATGTAGGGAAACTGAGAATTTTTGGTGGTACGTCTGGATGTACCGTGACCATGTTTTTATCCAACATTCCCGCAGGAATTGAGATTTCTCTCTGGATGCACAGCCAAGCTAGACGCATTCAGCTGGGATGCTATCACTGCCGGCTCTCTCTCGCAGACACATATGTATGTTCATCTGTTTATCTGACTGTGGTAACACTGTTTGTCTTGGCCAAGAGCCGCCAGAATGCTGCTATCCACAATGAAAATAACATTACTGTTGGTGCATGTCAATGCATTGGCTGTATGTTAACGGCTGCCTCCACATTATTGTGTCCACACTATTCATGCCTTCTGAGTGAATCTAATCCCTACATAACAACCAACCCGTGAACTCCATACCTTCGCATGACTAGTGGTGAAGTTTTCATTCATTTCCGTCTCTTTTGTGGCTGTGCACATGAATAGCGTGCAGCTGTAAGCGTTACGTCATTCTCCTCTGACTGGTTTGCCTCTGTCTATAGAAGTTATTAGCATAAAGCTAAACACCAACACGGCAGGTCACGCCACTCATGTCCTGTCACATCCTTCATAGTTGGCTTCTGAAAAGTTCTGTAGTTAAATACAACTTAAACTCTGATGTCACTTTAAGAAAATTATTTGACTCAGTTTATAAAAGTTAAAAATCTGTTTACTGTAAAGCACATACAAAGAAAGTCGACAAACAAAATCAATTTTATAATGGTTATTCAATATATAGAACTGAACTTAGTGTGA
This sequence comes from Schizothorax lantsangensis, assembly GCA_027422415.1. Taxonomy (NCBI): domain Eukaryota; kingdom Metazoa; phylum Chordata; class Actinopteri; order Cypriniformes; family Cyprinidae; genus Schizothorax; species Schizothorax lantsangensis. The sequence goes on from CM049862.1 coordinate 23,205,795, forward strand.
AATTGAATTGAATTGACCATGCCCCACAGGGACTTGACAGGAAAGCTGAATTAAAATAAAAAAATGTATCTCTATTAATCCATCCATCCATACATCTAACCATCCATCCATATTTTTCCATCCATCCATCCAGCCATCCATCCATCCATCCATCCATCCATCCATTAGTACATCCATCCATCCATCCACCCATTTGTCCGTCCATCCATCCATCCGTCCATCCATCCATCCATCCAACCATATATCCGTCCATCCATCCATCCGTCCATCCATCCATCCATCCAACCATATATCCGTTTGTCCACCTGTCCATCCATCCATCTGTTTGTCCACCCGTTCATACATCTAACCATACATCCATCCGTCCATTCATTCACCTATCCATCCATCCATTTGTACACCTGTCTATCCATCCATTTGTTTGTCCATCCATCCGTCCATACCTCCAACCATCCATCTGTTTGTCCACCCGTCCATCCATCCATCCATACTTACGTACATACATCTAAACGTCCAACCATCCGTCATCCATCCATCCATCCACCATTTGTCCATCCATCCACCCATCCGTACATCTAACCATGCATCCATCTATTAAAACATTTTCATTTTTCAAACCTTTGAGGCTTGAAAGTTATGTAGCTACAATTATGTCAAAATCATCAAAATCAAACAGTGTACAACTCAAGGTGTTTGTGTCATTAGAAACAGTCTAAAAACACTTTCATTATCTGCCCACTGGTGAGCACAAGCTACTACACATGGTAAATAATGCCTCAAAGTTTTATTCAGTTCTGTAATCACTCTCCAAACAAGATGTAGATCCAAAGGCAAGAACATACTGGGAATGAACACTGGCTCAGCCGAGCCAAAACCAAGACTTATTTATGTATTCATAACTATATTGTGTGTGTGTGAGAGAAAGAGAGAGAGAAAGAGAACCACACGCTCTGATCCTCAGTGGAGCCCAAAGTCTTGCTTCTCATGCCAAACTGGCTCAGGGGAGTCATTCCGAACAATGTGCAGAGAGCTACAAGGCCAGAGAGTGATTTCTCTGCCCCTGCGCTGCTTTTGAAGAATCTTATTCTACGTAATTTTGTACATACTTAAAGGGATAGTTTACCCAAAAATTAAAATTCTGTCATCATTTATTCATAAAAACACATTTCAACAGGAGAAGCAATATTAGGGATAGAAGATTTGTATTTTAGCAATGGTTTGAAGTTAAAAACATCTTAATGATAGATCTGTTTTTTAGAAACATGGAGCTTTTCACTTCACAAGATGTAAAAGAAACAAACTCATTTACATCTTGAATGGCCTGACAGTGAGTACATTTTCATTGAATGTTTGGGTGAACTATTACTTTAAACCAGATATGTTAGTATTCAAGACTCTTCAAAATGTTGCTTCATCATGACAATAGTTGACTTGAAAGACAAAACTGACAGTTTACGTTAACGCCCACTGCATTTTGTTTGGCAAATCTGAGAATGTGACACCTTAAGTCACATTATGCATTGTGATCTTCCAGATTTGGTGACTGGGTTCATGTAATTGAGAATGTCTCGGCCTTGGAGATTCACAAAGCTCAATTTGAGCAAGGCCAGAGTCGACGTGAGCCTTGACTCCAGGACATTTTCTTGCGGTACACCATCCATAACAGTTACCTCCTGTCCTACGAGAGAAATCAAAGCGAATTAACTAGATTAAAAACGCAGATGATCTAACTCATCTCAAAGCATTCCATAAATTAAAAACTGATATCCAGCTGTCCTCCTCCGCTCTGATAAAATAGAACCCACATGTCTACCCAATCAAATTAAACGAAACTCTGCATCTTCCTTCATATTGGATTATGACAGTGGTCTGTTTCTGTCCATCGCCCACTATAAATACACACACACATAACACATGTAACTATTTTAGTTGTGTTTATACTGTCCTTTATGTGTGATTTTTGGTTTCCAGAAACATATCCAAGCTACATTCCAAAGTGTGTGCGCCTAAGTTTGAGAAACCAGCAAAACGAGAGAGAAAAAGAGAAGCAAAAACTCCAGTTAACGTCATGTTTTGTGGACGAACTCCCCGGGGTGCTGTACAACCACATTTGATGACTCTAATAGAGTATTAATGGTCTGGAATAAAAGGACTACATGGTGGTTGTAGTCGTTTTGTTTTTCCTCTCCTCTTCTCCTCTTCCTTTGATCTTTACTGTTTTTCTAATAGTGGGAGAGAGTCGACTCAAAACAGCCGGAGTCCTGGGAGTTCGCTTTCCGAGACCTGGGACACTCAGCAACAAACACAAAACACTAAAAGAACAGCTAACAGATGTAGTAGAAAACATTATTTCAAACTCTTTCGCAACTGAATAGCTCTAATTTAGGCATATTCTAGCATTTATAACACAAAGCTTCCTATCCAGTCCACTTGCTGAATACTGAATATGCAATATGCAAATAATGGCTGTCATATGTTAATGAGCTCATAATGGTCACTTTATAATCATGACCATTTCTAAATGACTATTTTTGCAATTTACTTTCCATTGATCAGTGATCAAACTCATATCAAAACTGATCAAATTCACATCAATTCCACGTAAGTCATCTGTATTATTTTAAACTCGTTTTTGCCTACTCTAAAATACCCAAAGAGTAAAAGAACAGCTAAATTTAGTATAATGTAGTAGAACATCATTTTACATTATTAGTTTCCATTATTCGATGAACAAATATGAATTCACTTAAGTCACTGGCATTTTTAGTCACGTTTATATTTCCCCAAAACATGCAGAATTTAGTTTTTCATGATCAATGGAAACTAAACTGCAAAATTGTTATGTCAGTCATGAGCTCATTAACATATGACAACAAACATTTACATATGATTACATATTCAGAACACCTTTAAGAATGGTCATTAAAGGTGACATAAATTATACAAATGACTTTAGTGGACTTCATATGATTTCCAAAGAAGTAAACTAAACCGACACAGTTTTGTTAATCATATTCTGTGGAAATAATGAGATTCATCATCATTTACTGTACTTTACACAAAGCTATTATATAGAAAAGCATCATATTAAGTCATATTGAACACATTTATGATCATTTTATAATGTTTTGAAAACAAAACATCATATGTCTTCCATCCAATACAAATACCTAAACATTCTCAAATTAAGATACATTTATGTATAAAGTCTTGTTTTCTGAAAAACTGATCAACATAAAGCAACTTTTTGCTGAAAGCGAGAAAAATATCTGCCAATTGGGTAAGAAAAATCTTCTTAATCTAAACTAAACAACTTTTTTTTAACTCAACTGGCAGACATTTTTTTTCTTGTTTTAAGTATAATGTTGCTTTATTTTGCAAAATTTTTCAGAAAACAAGACTTGCTATCTTATGCAATTTTGCTTCTCAAAACTGTATCTTAAATTTAAGAATGTTTATGCATTTGCACTTAAAAATAAGACTAAAATACAGCTTTTGACGACTCCAAATTGTATGGAAAAAGAGCAGCTTGAACATGCTTCAAATTATCTCTTTTTGTGTTCTACAGAAGAAAGGGAAGTTCTGAAAAGACATGAGTGGCAGAAGTTGATGACAGAATTCGTTTTTGGTTTAACTGTTCCTTTAATTCCAAATTTAACTGAAGATAAACCAATGAGAAAATGAACTTTAGCGGGACGCCAGATGCTTGTGTTGTGGGAAACTCCAAGGCCTCGAGGGGGAACTTTGGGAAGTTACAGCATGTCATCACATCGGCCAAAATGAGAACAAATAAAGCAACAAGAAACAGAATAAGACTGTGTGTATGTTTATGTGTGAGAGCGATCCATCAGCGGACGCCTCATTACACACTAAATTCACCAACAGCTCCAGAAGGGTGTGAAAGCAAAGGAGCCAGACAGACAGAGAGAGACAGAAATCCCCAGTTTAGTTTCATGGATGATCCGTGACATTAGTATGTGTCTCGGATATCTCGGTAAGTTCCCATATGATTACAGCACACAGATGTATGTGTATATGCGCCTTATGGAGCATATGGGAAGCACTGCATGACCGTTCTCCAGTTTCATATTCAAAAATCCACCATATCACTGCATGAATCAGAGGATTAAACCGAATAGGTGCGTGTGTGATTTCAACGCACACATTGCTGAAATGCAAAAGTGGCACAAGCGTTCACCATTGATTCTGTGTTGTATCATATTGCACATAACACATCATCATGAGAATCAGTGTAAAAAGACTGACAGGAAGTGGACATACAGACTGAGGATAATGCATTTATAATGAGGGGTTATTCTGGTGCCACGGCCACAAAAGGAATGGCAGAATCGGAAAAAGAGAAACAGAGCACTCAATGTAAAGCTAAAGAGAGAGCAAATGTTTATGAGAATGCACAAATAAAGCGTATCATGGAAAACTGGATTTTTATTGCTATTCTGAAGAGTGAGTTTGATGTGCTATGTAGATGTAGTCATTCTTTGTAAATGCAATCTGTGTAAAAGGATTTGTAACAGCTCGTCTAAAAACTAGCATAGAAATGAATTGGTCAAAAGTGAAAGGAACCTTGAACTGCTTGTACACAGAGTCTTAAAGGCAAAGTAGCAACACTACTTGACAAATGCTATCGCTGGACTTCATTGGCATGTCTTACATTTTCTCTCTTCTCTCTTGTCTTTCCCTCTTCTTTTATCTTGAGCTGTAAAATCACCACGAGCAGAAAATCCCTTCTCCTGTTGGCTGGAGTTTGACACTTGACACCGTCACTCAGACCACAGATAAGGTGAAGAGGGTTCTGCAGATAACAGACGGTCATCGGCAGGCCAGAGCATGCTTACAACACAGAGACTCGTTTACAGAAGGGCTGTAATCCTGTGTGTCTGAAATCAGAGATTATTATAGGGAGAATGGTCCAGAAATGGGTCATATTTCAACCCAACTGAAATACTTCTGTTTAGACATTTAGAAATTACAACAAAAAAAAAATCACCACTTTATTTATTTATTTATTAATTTATTTATGTATTTATTTATTTATTGTTTGTGACATTATTTTTATGAAAATCAAGCATTTAATATAGAATGTATTTTTATTTGTTTTTAATAATAATAAGAATAATATATAAATAATAAATTAAATTATTATTATTACAAGTAATAGTGACATAAAATAACAATAAAATATTACAAATTATAATTTCTAATAATAATTACTACTACTATTACTAATTATTATTATAAATAACATAAATAACATATTATTATATTATATTATAAATAACATAATATCACATATAAATTATATACAACAACAACAATAATATTATATTATATATGATATTATATTATAATAATACAATAATATAAGTTATAAACAATAATTGCTATTACTACTACTATAGTATAATAACAATAAAAATGAGTAATAATCATATATTAATATATTCATAATAATGAATAGTAGTAATAATAAGCATTGTGTGATATTAAAAATTATTAATAATATAGATAATGATTATTATAAAACAACACTAATAACATATAAATAATCAAGCAAACAAGCAATCCAGACTCCGCTCTTATGGAGATAACAGCAGTGTTATTCCATCCTGCCGACAATGCCAAAATATGAATAACAATCACTAATAATAATTATTTTATTATTACAACAACTACTACTACTACTACTATTGTTATTAATAACAATAATAATCTGTATCTGATACAGAACTTACCTTTTTGTTTATTTTAATAAAAGTATTAATAAAATAAAATGAAAAACATCACGATAGTAGCGTCTACATAAATTGTGCTTGTCATGAATATAATGGCACAATGCAAAAATCTTAATACTCTAAAATAGGCTTCATATTTTATATGCGTCGTGAGACTCACCCTACAATGATCTGCAGTCCATAACAGGGTAAAGTAATCTAAGCACATAAAGTGTGTGTGTGTGTGTGTGTGTGTGTGTGTGTGTGTGTGTGTGTGTGTGTGTGTGTGTGTGTGTGTGTGTGTGTGTGTGTGTGTGTGTGTGTGTGTGTGTGTGTGTGTGTGTGTGTGTGTGTGTGTGTGTGGAAAGGCCAATCCACTCGTGTGGTCTGGCATCTGTTTGAATGGAAACAAGTTAGTTTGAACCTCATAGCTGTGGAATCGTCTGGAAGGATCTCAGACATCCTGCACAGGAGCTTTTGGGACACACATTTAGCCTTCAGGCCGATTACAGACCCAAACCAACAACAGCAATAGGCCCAGAGTCACATTCAATCAGGAAAGAGTTAAATTCACCCTAGACAGGAACGTGGGTCAAAAAATGGGCCTGCAGACACGCATACACTCAACACACGGGGTCAAGAGGTGAGAGAAAGCATGTCAGATCTCATGCTGAACAAACAGCGCTGCAGATAATGCTACAACAGAGGAAAGACTGAAAGAGAGAAAAAAACAGGAATGTTATTGTGGCTCAGACTAGCAGGCAGCCAGCGTTTATTCATATGGACTGATTCCTGAGAGCAGGCGTTCAGTCTCCAGCCGTAAGAGATGCCTGAGACAGCATGGTCAAAAATGTACACTGCTTGTCAAAGCCGTGAGTGACCGCAGACTGTCCAGTCGCTGATCTGCTGGGGTTTGAGATACCGCAGACCAGTGCAGACCGCGAATCTATGAGGCCCTTCTGTAAACCATGAGACGAGGCTCCGCCCACAATCCGTGATGTCATATACATGATCCTTTTTATAGATAGATTTTTATATATCACAGCTGGAGAAAGACAGAGATATTTTTGGGCGATTTAGGCCTATTTTCAATACTTTCCCCTCTTTTCAACAACATTTTCTATTTTTTACTTAGAAAGTGTGAATCTGGAGAGCTGCAAAAAGTTTGCACTGAAAATGTACATTTTCAACTAATCAGTAAACACTTGACGGTGATGTATATGTGCTCCATTTATATGTTTCTGATCTAAACATCTTTCCATTTCTTGTTTGCATTCAAAAGTATCATACTGCAAATAAAAAATAAATGAATATTGAAAGATTAAAACTAATAATAATAATAATAATAATATGAATGAATGATGCATTTATAATAATAATAATAATACATCTACTTGAGAAGCAAAACTGCATAAGATATTAGAAACTGCTTTCCAGAAAATATACCTTTAATATAAGTATATTTTGTCTGTAGTGCACTGCCGGATTCTTCTATTTTTTGTCAGTGCAGTTAAGACAAAATATATGTATTATAGATACAATCTATGAAATAAGACTGATAAGAAGTCTAAATATCTTACGCAGTACTGCTTCTAAATAAATTTTTCTTGTTCTATGGAATTTTATATATTTTACCTGGAAAACAAGACAATAATAGTCATTATGAAAAATATTTTTTGAAGTGCAGCATTTTTTTTTTTTTTTTTTTTTTTTCTGCAAATTGTCACTTTAGGTACTCTGTATCTGTCTGTCTGTGTAAAAACAGTATATGTGTTGTATATATACAGTGTAAAAACATCTGGCTAAGATATATGAGATATGAGGGTTTGGGGTCTTAAAGACTCACTGAAGTTCTGGTTAAAAAGAAGATTCAGCCGAGTGCTGTCTGCGCTCTTTCCCTCCCTCTTTTTCTCTCCTCACTTCCACAGGTGTTGTTTTTCGATCTCGGCACTGGTTTGCTCATAAAAATGATTTATGAAGATGAGCTAAGATGAAAAAAAAGGGAGTTTGCATTATTCCAGAGACCCACTTACTGGCACCATGGGCTGGGATACGGGTAGCGAGGGCCCACCTGGTTTAGTGGGATTTGAGACTTTTAAAGGGGACATATTTACACTCTTTTACACACTTTTGTAGCATTTTATGGCTTCAAGTCCACTCATAACATTAGTCGAGCATATAAGACCAGACTAGTTTGTTGTCTCCTCTGGTCTTCAGCTGGTGTTTAGATGGTCAGCAAAGTGGTTTTCAGTCACAAAAGTGGTTTATACTGGTCTCAGCTGGTTTAAAATGGTCTAGTTTGTCTCCCAACATGACCAACATCATTTTCAAGCATAAACAGCTGAGTGCTCAAAATTCATCTAAAACCCAGCTTAGGCTTGTTTGCACAATTATTTCCATCAGATTTAGAACTAACAGGTTATTTATATTCAAACAGTCATGGTACACAGTAAACACAGGGTTGCCATGTCATCAGTTCAAGAACTCATTTATCATAAGAGATATTATGGGCTGGAAGTGTGTGTGTGTATTATCAGATCCATTACTAACACACACTTGTCTGCCAGCGCTGGCGGGTCGGTTGGTTGGTCTCTCTCACCCAAGTACTCTGGAAATTGGAATTCCTTGTAGCTCTTAAATCCATCCCTCCCTCTTCCCTGCTCTATGGTTCCTGATGACAGGCCTCTCTGGCTGTGCTCTCCAGCACTTATTCCGAGGAAATGTAAAATGGAAAGTTTTACTGTGGCATTATGGGAGTGTTTTAGCTTTTAAAGTGTCTTCACTTCTGACTGTAACCAGCGAGCAGGGCAGGGTTAAGACTAGCTGTGTTTTGTCTGTGTAATACGGTTACATAACGTCTCTCACAGTTATGGGAGGATTGTAAGAGGGGGACAAAGCCAAACTTTAGGGAGGAACCGTTCGATTCTCATATGGTTTGGGCCGGAGTCACGGCGCTGTTTGAAGGCCCTTTGAAGACAAGAGGCTGTGAGACGATGAGAAAGAGACGAGGGCAGGTGGGCCGGCTCCAGGGGTGCATGGAAGCCAGGAGGGTCTGAGGACTTTTATGGGAATAATCTGCTTTAGACGTTTCTCAGCGCTGCCATGGAGAGACAGACTCCACTATGAGAACAACCACAGAGATCACTTACAGCATGAGACACTGGCCATTCACAAGACTATCGTGAGAACCGAAGGAGATTTACATCAAGTTAGGAAAGTAACTTTAAGGAGAAGAGAAGATATAAGAAAAGGAAACTATATGGAATTAGATGAGAGAAGAGATGAAATGAGGCAAGAGGAATCGAAAGGAAAGGAGGAGATGTGGGATAAAGAGGGAGAGGAGAGGAGAGGAGAAGATGAGACGAGGCAAACTGGGAGGAAAGACAATGCGAGAAGAGAAGACAAGACAAGACGAGACGAGACGAGACGAGACGAGAAGAGAAGAGAAGAGAAGAGAAGAGAAGAGAAGAGAAGAGAAGAGAAGAGAAGAGAAGAGAAGAGAAGAGAAGAGAAGAGAAGAGAAGAGAAGATGCTGAAGTTAATTCCAATAAAATTAGATGCAATCTCAGATGAGATGAAACGAGACAAAATGAAAGGTGATGAGATGTCAGGTGAGACATCAGATGAGACAAGATGAGATAAGAACCCTTGAGTAACATTACAAGTGGACTAAATAATGTGGGTGCCCAATGCTGTACCTGGAGATCTTCCTTCCTGCAGAGTTAAGCTCCAACCCTGCTCCAAAACAACTGAACCAGCTAATTAAGATCTTCAGTAATGCTTGATCATTAAAGACAGGTGTTAGAGCAGGGTTGGAACTGAACTTTGCAGGTAGGTAAATCTACAGAGACAGAACTAGGCATCCCTGGTGTAGGCCATGGCCCCTTTAAAAGTCTCAAATCCCACTGAACTGTATTGAGAGGAGAGAGTCCTGCTGTGAAGACATTAAACACATGTAGAGTAATTAGAGGTTTGCTGGAGGTCTCAGAGAGACAGACGACCCGGTCTGAGTTATGAGCAGCAGCGTTCGTAATGACACGTCTGAGGACGCACCCCTCATTTTCATCAATCTAATCACAGAGAAGAGCACGTGTGTGTGTGTGAGTGTGTGTTAGGCGGGCAGATCTAACAGCACGGTAAGCCGGAGGAATGTCTTTGATGTCATGGGTAGAGTATGCAGACCAAAGTCATAACAGCCATTTTTCAGAGGGAAAATTACACAGGGGCTCCATCGACATCAAGCCCTGAACAACAGCATGAAGTCAGTCCAAGCGGCAGCTTTCTACGGTAATGCAAGCTCAGAGAGCTCAACCGCCAGGAGATGAGCTGTCATCATCACAAAAACACACACTGAAACAACACAAAGGGAGAAGACCGAGTGACAAAAATACCTGACAGCAATGAAAAGCATTTCAGAGCCCGTAGTGTCACTCCTAATCCTCAGACATTCCACACTTGCGTGTTAGGCTGGAGCGTGATCTCAATAATGCACACAAATGCCGAGGAATGATTGGGATCAAGTTATTGTTGTCATGCTAAAACAATACACTTCAGCAATCTGGATAACTATTTTCTCACCCTCTCACGCCACACATCCATTTTCTCACGCAGTCAAAAGCACCTTCAGTTAAAACTGTAATAATAGGATATTGGCGAAACAGATTTGGTAAAGTCTCCAGTGAGTATTTGTGTTTGCACTCAGGAAATCGCCAAAAGATTCTATTTACAATGTGTTTTCGAAGCGCTGTAGCCATCACAGACATACAGTATCTGTTGATTTCTTAAACACCTGTGATTGACTTACCTCTAAATGCCCAATTTTTTTCCAGCACGCTTGCAAATCCTCACACTGTAACACGATGTAAAGACATTCAAAAATCTCTAGGAACTACCATTCAACCAGATGCTAAATGACATGCTCAGAACATCTTAGCAAATGCTGAACTAGTGACATGTTAAGACACTCAAAACTCCCTAACAACCACAGCATCGTGCTAACAACAACCAATATACCCTAGAAAACAAAACCATATAGCAACATGCTAAAAGTGGCATTTTTACAAACTGAAAACTCCCTAGCAATCACATAACTGTACAGCACATACTAACAACTACTAAAACATCCCAGGAACCATTTAATCATATAGAAAGATGCTAACGATAGCTCAGAACACCTTATTAACTATATAATTGAAATGTGACATACTAACAAACACTCAAAACTCCCTAGCAACAGCATATACAGCAACATGCCAATAACCACTTAAAACATTATAAGAACTGCTTAGCTATACAGCAACATGCTAACGACCACTTAATGAACACATAATGTAGATTACTTAATAGCCGAATGCTAACAGACACTCAGAACATCTCAATGTTTGCATGCTAACAAACACTCAATACATGCAACATGCTAGCACCTACCTGAAATGTTCCTAAGTTCAGTATTTTCCTTACACAAATGGCTTCATATGACTTGGAATATAACGGACAAGTTATTTGGACTGTTTCACAGTGCTTTTGTCAATTTTGGAGCCTGACAGCCCTGGTCAACATTAACTTTGTCTGTAGGGAAAAGAACACCTGGAGCATTCTTTAAAACACCTTTTGTGTTTTACAGAAGAAAAAAAGTCATACGGGTTTGGAATGACATGAATGATGACAGAACTTTCATTTTTTTGGTGAATTGTCCCTTTAATACGTTTCAGCACCAGCAGTCTAAGTGTGTGTGTGTGTGTGTGTGTGTGTGTGTGTGTGTGTGTGTGAGGAGAGAAAGGCAAGGGTTACACGGGCACCTGGGTGACCTCCATTGCATTAAGAAACACACCCTTACGACAACAAACAGGTGTTGAGTTTCCGCCCCACAATGTCAGATCGCACAGGAAGAGGGTGTTCATCCTCGGGTTCACTGTATGTTAGAGCATTCATGCACAGGAGGGAGGATTCTACGAGGGAGTGTTTATTACTTATGGAGATGTGCAATTATAGAGATTATGGGATTAAGATTGAGATCTGCCTGTGTGTGTGTGTGCTGTATCATGAGTGAGGGCGACCTGATTACTTATGTGACAAACATACACATGGGTAGCTGACAAATAAAAATTGGACTGTGTCCTATGGTGTGACATAGCAAAAATGTAGAAAAAAAACCTTCACATACAAATAACATGAGAAAAAAATGTATCTTCATTCTTAGAGTTACAAATAGCATGAGAGAGGTTTATCTTCAATGTTAGAGTTTTTTGTTTTTACATTTTTCCGTCACACCATAGGACACATTGATACGTCAACTACCCACAAACAAACAAAACAAACTCTGGCTGATAGCTGCTGTCATGGGATTTCATGGGTAATTTTCATAGGAAAACAATTAATAAATTCGCCACTCTTTTCTTAAACACTACAGGACACTCCATTTGTGCTCCATTTAATCTCATTTCCGTCGAGGGAAATTATCAAGAGATTTCAGATCAGTATAAATAAAGAGATCTAATCTGTGACTGTCCTACGGGAATACACATCTACTTTACACAGACAAACAGACATCAACTCCAAACAAATCATGGAATAGCCTGAGAGGTCATGACCTTTTCCACAGTCTCGTCTCGTCTTTCAAAAGCTTTCACTCCCTTTCACACTCCACCACAAAAATGCCAACTCAACTTTCTCATACATTCACAAAACTACAACTATATTTAGGCAGATAATTTCATTTAATTACAGCTTAACCACAAACTTACTCCTAAAAAGAAAACTTTTGCAAAGGAAACATAAAAAAAAAAATGAAGTAAATGTATGTTTTTCTTTTATTTTTTTGATATGTGGATTTTTCACTATATATAATTAAACTATATATGTTTAAATTAGTACGTCTGATATGCAAAACAATGCTAAATATAATAAAAAACAATATATTGGTGTTTATTATTGTGTATTGTAATATTGGTATGAATAAAATAAAATAAATTTAACATTAAAACATTTACTGACAGTCATTGGGGAAAGATTTATTTCACTGTATTTTATTTATTTATTTAATTTTATTTATTTATTTAGCATTAAAACATTTTGAATCTACTTGACAACACTGATCATTTCAAACAATGTTTCCCCTGAAAAGAAAAGTCCAATAGTGTCAAATATTTGAAAAAAACTCAACCCAACCCAACTAAAGTATTTCTAAACATTTCTGAAGTATAAACCCTAAGTATTTCTAAGTTGCCACACACACATACATACACACACACACACACACACACACACACAAACTTTGTTCAAGCTTGAAAAACTCTCAGAGTGTAAACACTCCCAAATCCTCCCTTTAACCTTTGACCTCTTCCTCTTTCCCCATCATACCACTCATCACTCTCAGTCTGGAAATGGGCTCAGCCTCCCTGAGGTGTAAAAAGTGTTTTCCTGTAAGTCAGCTGGATTTAAAATGCTTGATATGACTGAGCAACCCACTGAAACCACATCAAACAGACAGACGCTTCCCTTAAAAGACCAAAACCATCCTACCGGAGACCGCCGCTGACTTTGAGTTCACCCGTAGTGCATGTGTGTGAGACAAAGCCAATAACCGCCAGCCTATGATTAATATCTTACCGAAGTACCTTTGAAATAATACAACCAGGATTAATTTCACAACTTAATTTCAGTGCAATTAAAACAACTAAAGAAAAAACAAGATGTACTAATCCTTTTCAAACACATTTCCACCTGAAGCAGACATAAAGTGTCTTTTTGACACCTGCTTTTAGCTGAAAATTGGAGGTGTCTCCTGTGGCCCCAGGGCCCTGAACTCAGCTTTATGACCTCAAACCTGAGAGACAGGCATGGAGAAACCAGCAGCGGTGCATCGAGCCTGTCTGCAGACACATACTCATACTCATAAAAGAGACGGGTCTTTGATATCCAGCTATAATTAACAACCATATTTTATCAGCTCACAGTCATCCAGACCTGCATGAGGCTTTTAACAGAAAGATAAAGAGACACTGAGAGAATGTGCATTCGAGTTCTGAGTTGATATTTCATGGTAAGAGGCTTGATAACAATATACCGTCTGGATAGAGTCAAATTGTAGCTGCTAGGACTGTTTTGGTAGAGCTTTATGTAAGAAGAAGGCTGCAAATGGGCTTCTATGGGAATGGTGCATCGCAAGGACATTGCCAAAGTGACACTCTCTCATTTGACCAAACCTAAGATTTTTGCTGCATTTACCAGATGAAAACTTCAGCTGTGCCTTTGGAAATCCAATTCACTGACCTGACTCGTTTTCATAACATAAAAAGGGATTTCAAGCATTCCTATCTATCAAATGCTGAGTCAGATCTTGACAACCTCAAATGAAACAACCTTGAGACCATTCAAGAATATTTATGCACATTACAGTTTTTCTCAGTCGCTTTGGTACATTTCTCAGATCAGAATTGAAATTCTCAAAACAGTAAGTGCATTTCTCAAAACAACTCGTACAAATAGCAAAACACCATGGATTACCTGCAAAAGCCAGTCTCTTGCTCAAAATACTTAGTTCATCTCTCAAAAATAAATATCTGTGTCAATGAACATGTCAGTGCTATCAGAATGACAAGTCCTTGTGTCATTGAGGATAAGACAGTCAAATTGCTTAGTCATGTTGTCAATATAACAGTGCATTCTCTTAGTATCACCTGATGTAATCTATATGGCAACAGTTTGGATGACAGTTACTGTATATTGAAATGCAGAAAGGCTGCGCTTTTTATGTATGCCATATATCCATTTCAAAAGTACAAAACACTTTACTGTACGTGGGATATTGATTGTAAGAGACTGTTTCGAAATGTTTGAATTATTGAAGATATGGTCGATCTCCCAATATTTAGCTGCACCCTTCAACCCGCCTCAGCCATTGTAAGGCCATGATTGATAACATGGTCCACAACAGTGGCCCTTATTTCATCTGATATGCGCCTCTGTCCTTGGCCTCTGTACCCTTCCACCATGCATCCTTACTCCTCTTCTTCCTCTCGGCTGTTGACCCTGATCGTTTCCTGGATGTTCATCCATTGTCAGAATTTGTAACTCTTGTGTTGTCCTCTGTCTATATATGCTTTCCAATTGAAGGTTCATGAGATGCACCTTTGAGCTATTTCAGAGAACTGGTTTATACGGGTTGATCTATATTCTCTTCATTGGTGAAAGTCAAGATTCACTTGGACAATTCATGGCAAATTTAAACAAAAAGTCTAAAAGAAATGTGTAGAAAATATGCTTGACAGTTTATGACAACTAGATCAACCATTTTGCATCTAATGACTTATACGATGAACTAATGACTTGAGGTTTTGAGGGGTAAGACTATTGCACAGAGAACTACATAATACATTTTGAGTAACATGACATTAGCAACTGCTAATGTAGGAAACCGTAGACAAATGTACATAATCAATTGCATGAAAGTACCAAAGCAATTGCAACTTGTTCAAAAGAATGAGAAACTGCTTTTATGATGTGCACAAGTGACTAGATGATGTGGAGGTTGAACAAGTAGTTTTGAAAATTTCATTTCTGATCTGAGAAATGCACCAAAGCAACTGAGAAAAACTGTAATTAGCCCATAAATAAGACCTGTGACCCAACCAACCCAGATCTAGCCAGTACTGATAAATTGTCAATTTCCAAATTCAACCCAAACCTGACAACCTTTCTATTTCCTTTCTAAGAAAGTGCATTCAAACACTCTGATTCACTAAGATCTGACTCAAAGATGAACAAATGTGTATAAGAAAATGTACAAAAAAGAGTTACATTAAGCATTAGAGTTACACAAGAACTTAAAAAAAATAGTTTCAGAGAACATAAATGATTCATAAAAAAGATCCAAAAGATTCAGATGAATGATTGGTTCATGAATTTTCAGATAGATAGATAGATAGATAGATAGATAGATTAAAAAACATTCTGTTTTTGTGAACAGAATCAAATGATTCAGTAAAAAGATCCAAAAGATTCAAATGAATGATTGGTTCATGAATTTTTATTTTATTTTCATCTATTTTTATAAAATATTATCTTAAATTTGGGTCTAATTGTCATACAAAGCTATTGAATGGTTTCAGAAGACTTGGAATATAGTGATACAGACTTTTAATAACATTCTATCGTGAAAGTTGCCAGCCCCAATCCTCCTGAAAAGAGTTGACAGAACATTCTTCAGAAATTCACAGTTTGTGTACCACAGAGCAAAGAAAGTCATACGGGTTTGGAAGTAAATATTGACCATTTTAACTTCCTTTTGAACATTTTATGAGGATTAAAGTATGTAGATGACGAGGTGCAGAAGAAAGATGCTGTGGATGGAGAAGAGAAACACGCAAGTACAGCTGCAGTCTGAGTCCTCAATGAGAAGGTTAGACGAGTTTCACCTCTGGGCTGTTACTATGCAGACTTTGCGGTAGAGAGAGAGAGAGAGGGAGAGAGAAAGTTGCCTGCAGCCCGCTGGCCTACTCTAAATGTTGCATAACAAATGCGCTCGCTGCGTTACTTGTTTTGCTTGTTAGCCCGGAGACGCGTGACAACACAGCGAACGCTGCCTCCCGCCATCCACCTCCCAAAAAGAGTCGAGGACCAATAACAGCTGGATGAGACAAAGAGGAAAACAGAATGATGCAAACGGAGGAAGAACGAGGTGTTTGTTGTCATCCTTCCACGTCAGGTGATTCAGCCCCCCGAAAAACAGTTCAATGGGTGCATGTGAGATCGGGGAAACTCTGGCTGTGCGTAAGGAAGCACGCGATGCATAATGTATGTGGAGTCTCCAGTCACACCCTACACCCTGCATTAAACCGCCACGCACTTCAGCCTCACGCCGTCATATATAATTCAACAAAACTGAGGTGAAAACACACTGGAGCGCAGCAGGGATTCACTCGCCGTGTCTAAGACATCAGTGCAAGAGCGCAGAAAGGTGACTGCGGTAGGGAATAGACTTCTAGGTTCAGTACATCTATTTTTCAATGAAAATATCATTTTGACATTCATTGACAGGTAAAGTGGGTAGATGACAGCAAATGATGGAGAGAAGACAAGGGAATTGGGATCGAGACACTACACAAGACAAACGAAAGGAGATGGGGATGGACAAACAGACAAAAAGATGGGCAGATGAATAGACAGAGAGATGGGCAGATGAACAGATGAATATACAGTAGATATAGACAGAAGGATAGACATAACAGAACCATTTATCTAGATATATAGATATCAGACAGATAGATAGACCAACAGACAGACAGAAGGATAGATGAATAGACAGACAATGGATAGATGAACAGATGGAGTATATAGAGTACATATAAACAGAAACAAAAATACAAATAATTAATAGATCTGTCTATCTGTCTATCTATCTATGAATGAATGAATTGTTTTATTTGTCACATACATGATTATATAGAGATTATATAACCAGCAGTGAAATGTATTCTCTGCATTTAACCCATCCTAAGTGAACACACACCCGGAGCAGTGGGCAGCCATGTTACAGCGCCCGGGGAGCAGTTGGGGGTTCGGTGCCTTGCTCAAGGACACCTCAGTCGTTGTATTGAAGGAGGAGAGAGCGCTGGTTATTCACTCCCTCACCAACAATCCCTGCCGGACCCGAGATTTGAACCCACAACCTTTGGATTACGAGTCCGACTCTCTAACCATTAGGCCACAACTTCCCCCTAAAGGTTTCTAGCAGAGGATGGTTAGATCCTCTAGCAGAGGATGGACAGATAGATAGACAGATCTATCTATCTGTCTTAGATATTTGAGATAGACAGAAAAATAGATAGACAGATGGATAGACAGAGACTGATAGATGAATAGATGGATAGACAGACTGATATACAGTACATATAGACAGAGATTGACAAATGATAAACAAATCTATCTAGATCTGTCTATCTGTTTACATTGACAGATAGAAAGTCAGATGGATATACAGAACATATAGACAGAAAGCCAGATATAGAGAGATGATGAATAGATCAGTCTGTCTAGAAGAATAGACAGATGGCTGGATCTGCAGACAGACAGACAGATGAATAAACAGACAGATAGATAGATGAACAGACTGATATACAGTACATACAGGCAGAAAGACAGATTGACAGATGATGAACAGATCTATCTAGATCTGTCTATCTATTTACATAGAAAGATATTCAGACAGACAGATGGATATACAGAACATATAGACAGAAACAGAAGACAGACATACAGATAATTAATAGATTTGCCTGTCTGTCTATCTAGATATCTGTCCTTCAGATAAATAGATAGATATACAGATAGACAGATGGATAGACTGCCAGACAGAAAGACAGACTGATGGACAGACTGATGGATATACAGTACAGTATACTGTCTGTCTGTCTGTCTGTCTGTCTGTCTATCTAGTATATCTATCTATCTATGTATGATAGATAGACAGACAGACAGACAGACAGACAGATAGATAGATAGATAGATAGATAGATAGATAGATAGATAGATAGATAGATAGATAGGAAAGAAAGTAAGACAAAAAGCAGCTCACACCCATCTCAAAAATAATCCGCTGTCTCATATTTCAGACACACCCTGACCATCTCGATATCAAAGACATCATCCACCTGCACACTGCTCCACCCATGACATTCGTTTGACAGGATGTTGACTGCTCCTCTCAGTGCGAATCTCTCTTCAACACAACCAGTGAAAGCGGTCTAGACCCACTGTCCAGTAATACAGTCTCATTGACAACACTGCAGTCTACCATCAACACACCTGCACCGCTAGAAACGATGAATGTCCACAGCGCAGCCGCTCGAGCCGGAGCCAGGGTCCACAGGGAGCTACTATAGAGACTGTGTGCAAGCGTAAGATACTCTTTTCCTAGAAAAAGGCTTTCCTGAGAACTTCGCACACTTCACAAGCCATTAAACTCCACTGGACAGAAATACACAAACATGACAGGCAGGACTGGAACGTGGCTCACGGCCAAGCACGTGTGTTCCCAGACCACAGCCAAAGACCAGGCCTCTTCTCTGCACCTTTAATAGTCCTCTACTGTTGCAGCAGACATAAGATATATTGGGAAGACTGGAACACTAGCTTAAATACTGTATCTGCATACTGTATGCTATTTTTAAAGCAGAATGCAATACTGTCTTCTCACTTTCTGCCTCTCTTTATACTTTCACTCATCTCTAGCTTTCATTGCTCCCAGTCCTTGCTCTGATCAGCGAAAACGGACAAATGTTTGCGTATTCGTGAAAGAAATGATGTGCTTCCTGAATTATTGACATATCTTATCAAAATAAACCCAGAAGGCCTGAATCAACAGGACAAAGAGAGACCAGAGAGAAACCAGTCTGAGCTCAATCAGGTTTGACCCTCATGTTCTGAGACTGATTTACTTCCATTCTGTCTTAAGTCACAAAGATCCCTAAGCTGTATTTGACAAAAAATATATAAATATTTATTTAAATACTACCACTACTATTACTAATGATATATTTAATCATTGTTAATATTTAAAAAAATAAATAATAATAATAATAATGGAAAGTTCTTCTCTTGCTATGAAGTCAACATGACATCAAAACCGACCACGTTAACATAATAAATGTATCTGGTCCTATTGTGCATAATTTATCAGTGCATGTTATTATAAAAAAAAAAATTGTCACAAAGAAAAAAATAAAATAAAATAAAAACTTAAAAAAAAAAAATTGTTTGTCAATTTTTTTTCCAGCTGATCTCACCAAGGATAAATAAAAAAATATAAATAAAAAAATTAAAAATAAACAAACAAACAAATAAATTAATACATACATACAGTATTTCAACCATTCTAATATTAAATACTAATAACATTTTTCTTTTAAAATCTAACATAACTGATCATTTTATAAAATACACTATGAACAGTGTATGAAGTGCTGCCAGGCTCTCAGCAAGGTCCTCTGTCAGACTCCAAACAGGACATGAGGGTTAAAGATATGCACCCTATTAACAGCCAGCCTTAAAATCAAAATGATGAGGAGTTGTAGCTGTCCTGAGGAGGTTTTAGTGAACTGAGAAGGGAACAGTCATGGATGAGCCGCCTCATTCAGAGTTTTTGTCTCGTTACCACGGAAATGCTAATCTGAAAGAGCCAGACACACTTCAGTGCCTCACAGTCATGTGTTCTTCTATTCACTCACACACACTTCAGCATTTACAGGCATTCCACCCAGCAAAAAAAGTGTGTTTCACTTGCTCTGAGGCTTTAGAGGCTAAAAAATAAACCACCAAAAAAAAAATAGAAAAAAAATTTTTCCTTAGTCCACAAACTTTCTACACAGTTTTCCTTTGACCATAAATACAGGATTTTCATTCTTAACTATATATATATATATATATTTAGTATACATTTGTGTGTGTGTGTGTGTGTGTGTGTGTGTGTACACATAAATATATATATACACAAATATTGACATTTTTGGAAGAATATAATATAATATAATATATACTATATATATATATATATATATATATGCAAGTATATAAGGTAAGTGATTATTATTTAAAAATTATTTAAATATTATTATTTAAAAAATAAATCATGCACAATAAAATAAAAATGATCTCCACCTCTCAAATGACAGAAAAATATCAACAAAATAATAAAATAGCCTATTTCTCATGATTCAGTTCTTATAAATTAACCCCTATTCTTATTTGAATATTTTATTTCCATACAAATAAGTCTCTTTAGAGAGGTTAAACGCATTGTAAGTGTTGTTTCATGTTAACTACACTGATATTTTTTTAAATACTGGACCATTATTAGCATTTAGACAATATATGAGGAAAATATGAGGGCATGTTTATATGAGGGAGTGTGTTAAACAGGGATGAGGCTTAGAGAGCATGTGCAAAACACTGTTTACTGTGTTTGACCTAATTGTGTCAGCATCATGCCTGATATCACAGAGATGAACACACACACGCACACACATCATGTGCAGCAGAAGCAACGTAAACAGATCCTAATGTGGCCATGCTGATTCTGGATGGTATCTCAGGCCCTTCCAAAGCCAAACACACACACACACACTCACATTTGCACTTATTCAGATTCATATTAGCTGCTCTGTTGTTAAAGCGCACAAGAGACAATCACTATGAAAGGGCTGATGGAGAGTAATTACAGTGCTGGGGGAGGGTGTACACAAATCTATTCAATATATCATTACCACAACAATAACACAGACTTCAAAAGTTCCTCTGATATGAGAAAACAACATCATACTCACAATGATACCAGCTGTTAGCTCAGAAATCAGTTGAAGAAAATATGAGCGGAGATTGCCAAGATAAAACCTGTTTGGATGGATCACAGGGCGTTGCTAAGCGGTTGCTAAGGTGTTCAGAGTGATTTAGTGTTTTTAGGGCACTCTGGGTGGCTGCTTACAGGCTCAAGTTACACACTAAAGTTGAATACTTGGAATTTAAACAGAGCTCTAACCCAGAGTATGAGCACTAGTAAAAGCAATGTAAAAATACACATGAAGGTGCACCAAGTACATTTTTTTCCACATAAAAGGTTAAAAACTTAAAAATAGTACTTTAATAGTAGTCTAAACATGGGTTTTATTCTCATAATAAATATTCCACATAATAGCAGAATACTAGGAATGCACAATTGGGGGGGGGGGGGGGGGGGGGGCTTGGTCAAAAAATAAAATTGTGATAATTTAAAAAAAATGCAGGACTGTGATTATGAATCAATATATCAATATTATATATCAATATATAATAAAAATGTAAAAATTTCTAAATAAAACAAAATAAGAATACTATTGTAATATTGCACTGTAAAATAAAAACTGAATATTTAATAATAATAATTTTATTTTCGATTTTAAAATTACAATACTAATATTTATGTCTGTCTTATTTATTTATGTTTAATTTTCAAAGGTTAAACCAAACCATCCGACTTTTATTTTGATGAGTAACTGCAGCGAGTCCTTAAAGTTTCTGTTCAGTGCCGCGCTTTAACTAAATTTGAATCTGATTTGATAATCACACCAAAACATATTGTGATTTCGGTTTTATTTTGATTGAACTAAAACTTTTGCATGATTCTGTATCCTCTCCACCCAGGTCAGTTGTAATTGCCGACAAAAATAACAGGTTACTTGCAAGACCCTCTTAAAATGAAAAAAATAAAAAGTTTATGGGGTCGGGTTTGACGAATTACCATAATTATGATGTCATGTTTAAAGCAGACTGATGCAAACAAAAGATCCCAATCTATTTGATTAATGACAAAATCCATCTGTCTGACCCGTAATGACCCACAGGTACCGGCGACTAGTGCTGGACGAAGTGCATTAGTGACCTTTGACCCCCAAACGACAGGTTAAACAGGAACGAGAGGCTGAAAACAGGCACTTGTTCACTTATTGAAGCAGATATCACTGTCTAAAGGGAGCTGGATTACACAAGCCCATGTGTTATGAACTTTGCTCAGAATCCTCTCAGTCTCGGTTCGGCCAGACTTCCTTCTTGACCCCTGAATGGGTCGCACACAGAGACAAACTTTATGAGGAAAGTATTTGAATGAGATCTCCCAGAGCAAAACAAACTCTCAGTGGCTAAAGAAAGATGGGACAGGGAAGGAAGGAGGGCTGGAAGGACACGCCAGGTTGGGTGTTATTCCATAAACACCGCATTCTCCCAAAATGACCCTGAAGATCAGGAGATTCAGACAGCATGAAGAGACAGAACGTCCTGACAGCACAGTAGAGGGTGTTCTGTTATTACAAACACCCATTCTTTAATCAACTACTCACAGTTTACATTTTCACAGTTTTATATTTATCATGAACAAACAAACAAACAAACAAACAAATAAATAAATAGAATATTGCAGCTCTTCTGAAATATTGCCTTCAGCCCTGTCCATACTGGTCATTGGTTTATTTTAATATAAGTATAATCATACATGCCAACTCCATATCTTTTTTTTAAAGAGAACATTATGGCCTTTTCTACAATGCCAGATGTTTTGACCACAACAACAACAACAACAACAATAATGTCTTTTTTTATGTTTAACATTTTGTATTATTCTATTTATATTTTTAATATAAAACAACACATAAAAAATGATATTGTTGTTGTTGTTATTATATAAAATATTTAAAATAAACAAACAAAATAATACAAAATATAAACAAAATGAAATAAGTTAGATATAATATAATACAATATTATATTATATTATTTGTATGTGCATAATTATTATTAGTAGTAGTTGTTGTATTAATCAATATTTTAAATATTTAACATAAATATTAAACAATAAAATATAAAAGAAAATTATACAAAATATAATAAATAATTATTAATAAATATTATTAAAACACTTGCATGATTAAAAAAACCCAAAAGGCCAGAGACTTTAAAACTCTCAAAACACAAAACAGAAGAAAAGAAAGAAGAAGAAAAAAACTTTCTCTTTCACTGTTGCAGGTCCATTTGGGCTGCATTACTCATGTGATGCAAATCAGCAAATACACAAAACAATCTAACCTTACTGAACTCATTATGCCACACAAACTTAGTACAACATCCAACAGAAACAGATGCTTAGTCTGGATCTATCATGGATCACAGACATCAGGCTTGTTTCACTTTCACATGTGCATGAATGACAGAATCTGTTCTTATGCAACACGGAAATGATGTTCTCAGTAACAAGAATCATGTTTTCCCAATGTCATCTGCTGTGAGGAGCACACACCCCTTCTGCTGTCCTTCACTACATAAACCAACTACTTTCACACAATCTCCAAAGTGACTCACAGCCCTGCAGTAGCTGCGTTTTTGGTCACAAGTCCAGATCTTAAAACACCAGACCACCAGTCGTGCGCGCTGGAGAGGAGACAAGAGCGCGCAAGAGTAAACAAGTATTTGTATTATTACATAACTCTTCAAGGGCTGTTAGTATGATGTATCCGAGCGGTAAAACATCTGGTCTGGTGACCCAAACACCGCAAGTGCAATCGATCGCTATTACGCAAGAAACCTTGAGAAAACGAACACTGCATCACTTTTTGGATAGAAAAGACACTCCTGGAGCGGAGTAGGTACTCACGCACTGCCTCCTGTTTGGGGTCGAGCGCGCCGGTGGTCTCCTGGATCCTGCTCATCTTCTCCCGGAGCGCACAGACGCGCCGGTTCGTGGCGAGCAGCTCGTGCTCCAGGTCCTGGAAGAGCGAGCAGGCGTGTTTGGCCAGATCCGACAGCTGGCGCAGGGTCCGGGACAGAGCCACATTACTGAAGGCGCACAGGTCCTGGAGCAGGAGACCGTCCTCATCCGCGTCCGCGCGTCTACACAGCCACTGGGGCTCCACGATCCGCTTGGCAAATGGCATTTTGTCATGTAGTGTTTCAGTATAAAATCCACCTTTGGAGGTAAACGCAAACAGGTTCCATGTAAAAAGCAAGACCCCCTCCTCCTCCTCCTCCTCCTGCGTTAGTCCAGGGTCTCTCGCGGCTCGTCCTCCATCCTCCGCCGGACACACACACACACACGCTGAACCGCACCGAGATCCGCCTCTGCCGCTCTGATCCCTCTTCCACTCACTGGCGTGCTTTTCTGCGCTTTAAACTCCGAATGCTTTTAAGGAAAGGCGGAGCGAAAACCTGGAGCGGAGTGCGGCGACAACTGGATCCGGAGCGACCGCTATCCGTTCATGAGACAGATGTTCTTCAAAGTCAATTAAAAAAACAAAAGCGTCTGCTAAATGACTAAATGTAAATGCAAATTTATGGTAAATACCTTAAGAGATATTCAATCCCCCTTTCATCCCTTGTTGGATAGAGAAACTGAGCATTTTTAATAAATTATTTTTCTTTTTAAATTAAAATAAACGGTTTTGATGTACAGAGCAGTGTTATTTTAGTATTTTTATTTAATATTGTACAATTTATTAATATGTTGAATTAGCTTTTATTTTTATATTCTCCATTTTTAATTTTAGTTTAATTTCATGTGGCAACATTTCTATTAGTTCTTGTTTTTTATATTTCTATTTGACTTTATTTTTCAGTTCAATGAGTTTTAGTAGCATGTAAAAAAAAAAAAAGATTATGAGAATAAAGTCATATAACATTTTGAAATTACGGTCGTGATATTTTGAGAAATATTTTTGAGTCAAATCTTAAAATGTATACTTTATTTTAAAAATATTACAACTTTATTGTCACATTGCCATATGACTTTATCCTCATAAATTTAGATTTTTTTTAATTATTTTTTATTATTATTATTTCTTATGTGGCACTAAAACACAATAAATTATTATTATTATTATTATTATTAAGTTGAAGCTTTTTATCTAATATTAATATTTTATTTTATTTAAGCTTTATTTCAATTAACAAAATATTTTTAATAGTGTTATTTAACAATAATAACACTGGTACAGAGTCATGTGTATGTACATATACATTTATGAAATTTTTACATTTTAATATTGAAATGGAAATGTAAAAAAAACAAACAAAAAAAACCATCTAAATTGTATTTTTCTTCAATGCATATTTTCATTTTGCCCAGAAACTAGATCAAACCATAATTGCTGGTTGATTTAAGTCTGGCCTGCTTTTTAATGACTTTTCAGCTAATTTTAAACAGTAAAATATAATATGAATAACTAATGAACCATTTAACAAAACTATAATGCAAAGAAAGTTGTGAAAGCAAAAATATAAAATAATAAATATATCAAACCACTGTTTTGATGCATAGAAACTGTAAATAATTGTATAAAATTACAAAACATATTATAAAACATGTGACAACCTGCCCCGAATTGACATTTATAAAACATACCTAGATATTGGACTCCCACTGTGACAACTTTCACATTTGACAACTTGTCCTGGTTTTCCTATAGAGCAGAGCAGAATAGAATAGAATAGAATAGAATAGAATGCATTTTGATGCTTGTGGTAAATATTAGCTTGTATAATAACCCGTAAACCTGTAATGTAGCAAACAATAACTGACCTTTTAGTGGACAAATGTTGCTCTTTGCAGATTGTGGGTGTGTGAAACATTAGTAATGTGTTTCCACACTTCAGTCCATGCAGGTTAGTGTGTGTGAGTGTGTGTGTGAGAGAGATTCCTGTGGGGACGCGTCACTGAGAGAGTCTCATTCACATTTGCTGAGTGAGGATTTCACTAAAGCCTGATAAGAGCCGGAGAGCTCGTGTCCCTAAAGCCCTTCCTACTGTGTCGCTCACACACAACTGCCATCGCTGCAGAGCAAAAACACACAGAGCAGTGCAGAGCCGCTTACTGCCTCAAAATCACAGAAATCACAGTGAATTTTGTCAGTTTATTCGGTATTATTACAGCATTCACTGTAAACAGCAGCATGCAGGTGAGGAGCCACTGTGAAGTGCTGTCTGTTTCATCAGATGCTGCAGATCCCTCTAGTGGCAGATCCATCACAGCCTTCTGTTCGGGACACAACTTTAGTGTCAGAAACAGAGAAGAGACTTTGGGTCAGTGGTTCCCAATCAGGGGCCAGGAACATGATCTTTCCAAGATTACTTAAAATAAGTCACGATAAAATAATCTAACTTAATTAAAATACAGTGCAGAGGCAATTTGGCAATTTTTTAAACTCCCATTTTTTTTCATAAATTAACCTCAACCACAAAATTCAGTATTACATGCTGATCCTACCAAGTCAAAACTGTCAAAACTATTTTTTTAATGTGTGTGTGTGTACACGCACACAAATATATCATCTAACTAAAGGGTTATATTATTCGTTTTTAATCTAGGGCGGGTAAAGTTCATTATTTATTAGTGCTGTCAAACGATTAATCGCGATTAATCGCATCCAAAATAAAAGTTTATATGTGGGTATACTGTGAATATTTATTATGTATATATAAATACGCACACATGCATGTATATATTTAAGAAAAATATTTGACGTTTATATATTAAATAGATTTATATATGACATAATTTATATAAATATATACATGTAAATACATGTAAATATTTTCAAACCTATAAAACTACAGTATAAACTATAAAACTATATAATGTATGTGTGTGTCTTTATATATACATAATAAATATACACAGTACACACACATATATTATGTAAACAAAAACTGGATGCGATTAATCGTGATTAATTGTTTGTCAGCACTATTATTAATATATTTTAATATATAATCTAAATATATAATCTAAACTTTTTATTTATATATATATATATTATCACTGTTCAATTCATTATTAATTCATTCATTATTAATTAATTTTTAATATACAGTTGCATTTATTATTTATTATTTTATGTAAAGGCATTTATATATAAAAAAAAGCACAGGCACACTTTTCAGAAAAAAAATTAAAAGCTAAAACAATAGATGTAGTGTTGAAAATGAACACACACTTTTTTAAAACACCAACTGATTAAAACAGTGATAAAAATGTGAGAAGACCCTACAGTGCAGTTGCTTTGATATTTAGTTTTTTAAAAGCAATGACATTTTGACATTTTGAAGTGTAAATCAAGCATCTAAATACATTTTAGGGTCATTAAGGTGAACTTCAGCTCCTTTTTTTTCTGAATTACACATTCATATTGAATATCTAACCATGCAGAGGCCCATCACCCATAACAAACAAACACATCAATACAGACGGATTTGGGTCTCGTGAGTGTTTGGCTTCATTCTGTCAGAATACAAATCCATAACCAGCCTTAAATAAGTTCAAATCCTGTCTCTGTATTTTCTCTCTGCCTGCTTTGGTCATTCATTATTGATGCTCTCTTTTTCTGTGAACAATGTAAAACAAAGCCTTCTGGATGTATTTGAATGAGTTTTCTGGCAGTGAGAACACAGGGTTAAGCTTCTCTAGCAGTTGGAGTCACAGATGAGACGTCGTTTTAGCAGAGAGACATATTTAGACAAACATACACACGTTAACAGACGGATATAGAAACACACTCACTGGTGGCAGCTGTGCCGGTCTCACAAAGACACGAGCAGTGTGGAGGTCAGAGGTCAAGCGGCTGAGACTCCCACTCTCTCCATGTCCCCAAAATAACCTGCGCTCAGTCGTCCTGGATCTCTCTCACATGGATGTATGAAGTCAGATCTGCTCAAGTTCACACAGGTGTAGTTCAACAGTTCACAACGCAGTACTTTTGTCGTCCTTTTCTCTTCCTTTGAAATAAATGTCATTTGCTTTGATAGTTTTATTATCTAATGCAATGACATCATTGATTTTTAGGTTTTAAGTTAAGGCAGCATTTGAAGCCCATCCAGAACTAGGAGCAAGAACTAGGGTAATACTTCACAATAAAGTCCAAATCATTAACATTTAGTTAATACAGTAGATATAATTGAAAACCATTTTTTTTACAGCATTTATTAATCTAGGTTCATGTTAATTTATAAATATACTTATATAAATATATTATTGTTCATTGTTAATTCACAGTTGTATTATTTATTTGTTTGTTTTTATTTATTTTATTATTTATAAATATTTTAATATATGTTTATTTATTAATTTAGGGTCATTTTAATTTATAAATACACTATTGTGGTTAATTCACTGTTGTAGTGTTTATGTATGTACTTATTTATTTATATATTCATTCATATTTTTTAATATATTTATATTTTAATATTTTTTTATTTAATAATGTAGAATAATGTTCATTTATATATATATATATATATATACTGTTGTTCATTGTTATTTCAGTTTTATTGTTTATTTTGTTAATCATATATTTTATTAATATTTGTTTTTTGAATAATACAATATTTATTAAGTTTTATTGTTAGTTATTAATCTAGAGTATGTTCATTTATAAACATATTTTATTAATATACTCTTATTTTGGTAAAATATAGTTTTATTTTATATTTATTAATCTAGGGTAATGTTTTTATAAATATACTGTTTAAATTAACAATTAATGAATTGCACACACACACACACACACACACACACACACACACACACACACACACACACACACACACACACACACACACACACACACACACACACACACACACACACACACACACACACACACACACACACACACACACACACATTTATAATTAAAATATAAGGTATAAAACATTGTATTAAAATATATTGTTATTATTTAATAACTTTGAATTAACAATGAACAACAGTATATTTACAAATTAGCATTAACCTTTAATACTGCTGTAAAATTGTTTTTCATGATTATTTCATGATACTTAATGCATAACTAATAGTAATGAATTGAACTATATTGTAAAGTATAACCAATAATGTTACTGGAGGGACTTTGAATGGGAGCCCATGGAGTCAACACTAGATCTATTATTTTAGCATTTCAAACTTATTTTTCTGAATCATGTCTGAAAAGTGTTTCTGTGAGGTCTCTCTTTTTTAAAATGCATGTCTTTATTTTGTCATTCCCTTATCTAATGCAATGACGTTCACACATTAAGAGTGATTTAAGTGTCAAATACACCGTGGACTGGTCCAGACTGGCAGGACGTGGTTTATGTCATATGTTTGTATAAGCATGTCACTCTCTATTGTCCTGTTGTTTGGTCTTCATTCCTCAGCCGATCTGCTGCGGCGCGTGATGGACAGAACAATGACACGCTATCAGGCAATGAGGTCAGATTCAGTGTTCACATGATTACCCTCTCCACAGAATCCAATCCCAACATTTACAGGTACACATTACTCATGCTATTTTACATTTAAACCACTAAAAGAAATATTTGGCTAAATGTGTTTGGATCAATAGCTGGAATTCTGTTGTTTATCTGGACTGACGTGATGATATGATTGCTGTTATCAGGACCGTTTGGAATCTGAACAAATAGAATTCTGCATTCAAATGCCTGACAGGAATGCTAATGGAATTCAGAATCAATCCTAAAGGGATCAAATAAGAATTTGATAGAATAAACTGGAATCTGGGGATTTCTGTTTATCCAGTAGGAATGGATCTTTTTAGGATTTAGGATTTTTTGATTAGGGACAAATCCCTCACTGCATTAAATGCTTCTTTATGAAGTATTTTGGCAAATTTGATGATGTTTTCAATTTAAAATAGGAGTGTTTGTCCATTATGCATTCAACTTTTTTGTATGTTAAAATTTTAATATTTTACCAATAATTAGCACAATCAAAATTACATACACTGCCAGTCAAAAGTTTGGAATAATTTGGATTTTTAATCCCTTTTTTTTAGGTTTTGAAAAAAGTACAACATACAGGGAAAAAAGTAATAATGTGAGAAATTAACGGAATTTAAAATAACTTTTTTATTTGATTATATTTTAAAATGTAATTTATACCTGTGATTTAAAGCTGAATTGTCAGCAGCATTACTCCAGTCTTCAGTGTCACATGATCCTTCAGAAATCATTCTAATATTCCCTTACATTTCTTATTATTATCAATGTTGCTTAATATTTTTGTGGTCACTGATAGACTTACATTCAAAAGTAAGGGGTAAGATTTAAATAATAATAATAATAAATTAAAATAATAATAATAATATTTTTTTTATTTCTATTAATCAAAGAATTTAGAAGAAAAAAATATCTAATTTGATTCCACAATAATAATCAGATACCATTATTAATAATTGAGCACAAGTAATAGTTGATAATAGTTATCTGTGATCATTTATAGTGACATTACAAATAGAAATAAACCTGAAGTGACCAGAAGTCCCCAACTCTACACTCACATACGGGTGTTTAGCGGTTGACTGTTCTTGACTGCTTCATGTTCTTGTTTTCCGTGCCGCATGATTATCTTGTCCATGCTGAAGAAACCTATCATTTCCAACACAAACAATCTGAATCACGTGAGATCAGGCAGTGAAACGATCTCTCCAGACAAACAGAGGAGGGTCATCAGAGGTCACGACCCATCGCTCCACTTACCACACCTGCACAATTGATTCTCTACGGTTCTCATGCTCGAGTCACATATGAGAAAACCAGAGAGATGAACTGACGGGAAAAGGTTCCAGCTTAACTCTATAACATGCATTCCTTTACACTAGAAAATAATTTCAACAATTTGCAAAAACAAACGACAATTACATATGTGCATCATGAACATTGAAAAACTAACCCAAAATGACAAGCAAACAGGTTCTACAAATATGTGAGGCAAGACACACCACATCCATCACAATCTCCCATAATTCCACTGGTTTATTGACACACTCACGGACAGAACATTCCTGAACACTCCTGCATCAGAACACAGTACATGAGAGATTCAATCAGTATCAAAAACACACAAGCTCGGCCCGCAAAATCACCAATATGATTTGCATAGGAAAGTATTTAGCACACTTTTGAACAAAAAAATACAGACATCTATACTTTTTATTTTTTTTGCAGTCGCTGGTTTTCATTTGATGCATTTTTTTAATCAATCAACCTTTTTTGACATTTCATAATTACTGTAATTACCCCCAAAAATGATTTTTTTAGGATTGTAATAAATGCTTAAGAAATTAAGGTAAAGTTAGAAATAATAGTTAAGATATGGCAAGCAATAAAAGAAAAACTAAAAACAAAAATGTATGGATGGTTTTTGTAATACATTATAAGCACAATCACTGGATCTGACGTTGATCTGAGGTTAATGTGGCATTCAACAGGTACGTCTACATATTCTAATATTCCAGTCATAAACAGTCCTGTACTGTCAAACTACTCACATACAACATGCCGTCAGAACTAGCTGTGTAAAAATAAATGCTCTTCAGTGTAAACGTTCATCTTCATGCATGAACACAAACACACTCACATCTGAAGAGTCTCTACAACACGTCCACCACTCTTTGTCCCAGCGCACAACGTAATGATTATTCTACATTTGACTTGCTTTTCAACAGTGTTCATCACGGGCGAATCACACAAAAACTGTCAAGGGAGATTTATTTTACCCCAAAACCAAAAGAAAAAAATTACAGAAATTATGAAAGAATAAATTATATTTTTCTTAAAGAAAATTGAGCTTGTTTTTTTTCATTCCCCAAAGTATTATTAATAATTACTGTTATGGAAAACAAATCTTACATATTATTATGATCAGGTTATTATTTGTATAATATAAAATTTTGTATAAAACAAATCTTAATAGGCTTTACTATATGCATAAAAAATGCAATATTTATTATAATAATTATCAATATAATTATATATATATATATATATATATATATATACACACACATACACATATGTATATATATGTATTAAAATAAAAATGAACACACACACATATGCATACATATATATGTGTGTGTGTGTGTGTGTGTATATATATACATGTATTATTAGTACAACGTTATAATTCTAATTCAGTTTTTTTCTTCTGTTTTTGGGGTGAAATGTGTTTTGACTTTTTCATGATATTCACCCTTATAAGCTTATTCTTGGTAGAACAGGATTAGCCTCAAACAAATTCATGTTTTTTTAAATTATGGCAACAAAAATACAAAAAAAGTAGTTTAAATCATTACTCGATGTATTTGTGCAGTTATAGAACCAGATCCATTGCATAAACCATGAACTGATTTCCAGTTTCCTGGAATGAAGTGAAATACTGAAGCTGTTCTTCTGTATTGGTCTGAGTAACTAGCGGTTAGCTGTGTTTGCATGATTCTGCTGTAAAACAGGCAGGAACACACAAATCCAAAACCAACAAAACAAAAAGAGTTTTTTGACTGAACAAACTTCCTAGAATTCTTCACGTTCTCCCGTGGAGGTAAAATCCTGTTCCTGTGCTTCTGACACAGTGTTTGTGGCGTCCCGAGAGTTTGGTCACTTAAAGTGTGTATCCTGTCCCAGCTCACAGTATTAGACACTAGAGAGACAGAAAGAGTGGGACAGGGAGCGCGTGTAGGGTTGGGTCGGGTCAGGTCGACGCCACGGGCCGCAGCAACTCCAGCTGGGATTCCAGAGTAACTCGCTCCCGATGCACAACCTTATGAAGAGGAGAAAGAAACAGAGCTGTGATGATCTGAGATAAGCTAAGCTGACTCGATTCAATTAAACTCGACTTCATTTCACCATTTCCTTCAGGCCTGTATGATTTCACAGTGGAAAAACCTGAAGCCAAAACGTAAGCGATCTGACCGACATTCATCCAAATCCACATCTCCTCAAGCTTTTCTGAAAGCAACAACTTGATATTTACATGATTTGAGTGTTGTGTGCACATGCAGAACTCACTGTCACCATGACAAGGTGTAGCTGTGCGGTTGCTATGGCGTCCTGGGATTTTTTGGGTGGTTTTAGTGTGTTGCTATGCGGTTGCTAAAATATTCTGAGTGGATTCAATGTGTTGCTATGCGGTTGCTATGGTATTCTGAGTGGGTTTAGGGTGTTGCTATGAGGTTGCTAAGGTGTTTTGAGTAGATGGGTGTTGCTATGTGGTTGCTAGGGTGTTCTGAGTGGATTTGTGTGTTGCTATGTGGTTGCTAGGGTGTTCTGAGTGGGTTTAGGGTGTTGCTATGTGGTTGCTAGGGTGTTCTGAGTGGGTTAAGGGTGTTGCTATGCAGTTGCTAGGGTGTTTTGAGTGGATCTGTGTGTTGTTATGGTGTTCTGAGTGGGTTTAAGGTGTTGTTGTGCAGTTGCTAGGATGTCCTGAGTGGGTTTAGGCTGTTTCTATGTGGTTGCTAGGGTGTTCTGAGTGGGTTAAGGGTGTTGCTATGCAGTTGCTAGGGTGTTTTGAGTGGATCTGGGTGTTATGGTGTTCTGGGTGGGTTTAAGGTGTTGCTGTGCAGTTGCTAGGGTGTTCTGAGTGGGTTTAGGTGGTTTCTATGTGGTTGCTAAGGTGTTCTGAGTGGGTTTAGGGTGTTGCTCTGCGGTTGATAGGGTGTTCTGAGTGAATTTACTGTGTTACTGTGCAGTTGCTAGGGTAGGTTTAATGTGTTGCTATGCAGTTTCTAAGGTTTTCTCAGTGAATTTGTGTGTTGCTGTGAGGTTACTAGGGTGTTTTGAGTGGTTGCAAATCTCAAATATGAGCAATAGTACAAGCGTTGCTTGGTTTAGCACTAATAAGCTGATCCTCATTTGACAAATGTTTTGAGCACACATACATCTGTCATATGAGGAATGCCACTGACTGCTGGTCAGCATGACCTGAGGTCATGACCTTCGGATGACATCAAACAAAAGGATGAAAGCGGCTGGTCTGACGCTCACTGATGTTTCTGGAACATTTACTGCTACCTGTCCTCATTTGTCATTAAAGTCCCGTATATCACGTATCTTCTAGAACAATCCAGACAGACACAGACACACAGTCTGAGCTGACACCCATCAGGAACATCTTCTCAAATATCTGCACTCTTCTGACTGCTTTTTGAAATATATGTCAGATTCTTGCTGTATCAGTGAATCTGATACTCCATACATAGTGTCATTGCTCAATCTCACCAAACTTCATGCATCACTATGAAAGTTAGAGGCAATATTGGATATTCTATTGTGTATGCTCATTTCTCCTGTTTTTACATTTATATTACCCACCATGAAATGCTCACTTAAAGTTCACATTTAAAACACTAATAATTTAATAACATTGTTATACGTAATCTTTAGCAAATCTCAAAATCAATATGCATTTTTCATACTATAAATGATAATTTTCTGAGGCCTAAATTCACTTGGAACATTTAAAACAACTGATTTAGTGGTTTAATTTTTATTTATTATGAAAAAAAGTATCGAATTTAATACGAATCGGTGCATCTCTAACAACAATTACATCTTACAATGCAAAACATCTCTCTCATAAAATTAATCTACCCCTTTATGCATTAGCAAAAATCCTATATTTTTGTCATAGTGCACACTTTAGTTTCACTAGACAACTGATTATATATAAATTATTATATTTTGTTAATTATATTTAAATAATGTTTAACCCTTACATCAAAGCAAACTTTGATGAAATAAAGGTGCTAAATTAAATTTTTTAATTTTAAAATAAAAGTTTAATTGTATATTTACATAAAATTTTTAAATTTATATTTACATTTAATTATTTACTGTATGCTAAGTAAATAAATGTAAAAAAAAAAAAAAATGTGGAAAAATTAGGATAAAACAAGAATGTTCTCAACATTCACAGAAACCTTACACACCAAGTCCGATATGTATCAATGAAACTGTTGCGAGAAAAAAAAAATACAAAATTTAGTCTTCCAGCAGTGAGGATGGTTTTGTTGTCCTCTCTCTTCTTAAAAAGAGAAAAAGAAAGATTGGGTCCATCCAATCCTGAGATTGCTTAGAGAGGAAGGAGAGTTCTACCTTAATTGTCAAAACACCTCTCAAAATGCTTGCTACGGATGCGAAAAACGCAGTAAAGTCAACCCGATACGATTTTTTTTTTATGATGGACGAAAGTTTCAGAGGCAGTGTGTAAACGTGATTTACACATCATGTCACAATCATATATTTTTTTAACGTGTGAAAATTTCAGATGAGAATTTCGGACTCGGTGTGCAAGGACCTTAAGTCTAGAAAACAAACACTTCGTGATGTGAGAGTCGTAACATAGCGTACAATGCTTCACAGGTTAACAGTTCCCAGCATGCAGTGCAACCTGATCTGCACATGGGCGTTTATGAGCAGCAGTCTTTCACTTTTCATTTCCCTCACTCTCTCTTTCCGCTCTCATTGTTGGTGGTAAAATGCATTTCCAAGCACATTCTGATGCTCACGAGAAACATCTCAGCCTCATTTCAAACACAACAGCTGCTGCAGGATGCACTATTTTAAAGAAGACAACTGCTTGAACCGGAGTCTAACCTTGCATTTTCAGAAAGCCAGCATGTGTGTGTGTGTGTGTGTTCATTGAGGGGATCTCTGAATGATTTGAGGACTGCAACTCTAGACCATCTCCAGTCACTCAATAACTCTTCAGGGAAACACTAGCTGCCTGTGTTTATATATAAGAGCGACATGCGTCCAAACCCAAACTAGAAGAGACATTTGATCGGTCTGGCTAGAGGTGTCGGAAATAGTATGTGCTGCCCATCTAGAAAACTAACCATGTGTGAACCGACAGCTTCAATCTCCAGATCCGATCATATGAGACTGCTAACATTTTAGGCATCAATGGATGCCATTTATTTATTAACGTCTTGGCTTCTTGGAATAACCATGTGTAAGAGCAGAAAAATTAAAGGGATAGTTTGCCCAAAAATAAAATCTGTCATCGTGTACGCACCCTCATGTCATTCCAAACCCGTATGACTTTCTTTCTCCCATGGAACGCAAAGGAGGGTGAGAAAATGATGACAGAATGTGTTTTTGAGTGAACTGTAAGTATAAGTGGTCATAAATGGGCACCTTTAGCTGTTGCTGTAGTTCACTGTTGAGACGTGTCAGGACTGCGTTGGTTTCTCGGTTCTTCCTTATGGCCATCTGGATCTCTCTCTTCTGCTTGGGTGGAGGCCTGGAACACAAGAGCGGATATCCATCACCTGTGTATGCATGTGTAGATGAGCTTTCAATGGTGTTCAATTCATGACCCCACTTGTTTAGCATTTATAAATCACTGATACATGCTGTTTGTTCTCGGATGTGTTGTGTAAGAGGGGTGTTTATTGATAAATTCATTTTAGGATTTAAATGTAGTATTAATGTTTCTTAAATGTATTATATTATATTATATAGTTAATACATATTGTTATTATTATTAATATTGCATCATTATTTTTTCTAAATTACATATTTGCTTATTTTTTTATAAGAAATATTTAACATATAATATGTTATTGTTAATAGTTATTGTAAATACTGGCATTCTTGTATATTTTAATCTTTCATATTATAAATGTAATACTTTTTTTTTTTTTACATATTTGATTATTTTTTATTTTATTTTTATAATTAATCTCTAAGCTATAGCATGTTTTTGTAAATAGTTACTGTAAACTGTGCTATTCTTGCATATGTAATATTTTATATTAAATACATTTTATATTATTAATATTGGATCATTATTTTTTCTAATTTACAAATTTGCTTAATCTTTTATTTTTATAAGTAATCTTTAAGCAAATATATGTTATTGGCGATAGTTACTGAAAACACTGCCATTCTTGTATTGATTTTATATTATAGATTTAATACATTTTAGATTATTATCATTTATTTCTATTACTATTATTATTATTATATAATCTAGAATATGTTATTGTCAATACTTGTTGTAAATGTTGCCATTCCCTATATAATATTTTAATATTTAACACATTTGAAATTGTTACTATTATTATAGCATTTTCTAATATATTTGCTTAACTCTTTTACTTTTGTAAGTAATCTTTAAGCTATAGCATGCTATTGAAAACACTGTCATTACAAAAAATAAATACAAATATATGGACCTCTGTGTAGATTTGGTCAATGTTGCAGCAGAGTAGGGCGTGGCCGAGGGGGGCGTGGCACTCTGACTTTCAGGGTGGAGCTTTCTTCGCACTGGCTTCTGAGGGGTGTGGCCTTGATGTATCACTGGAGAATCCTGAGAAGAGGTTTAAATGTTAAAGATAGACTTGCCCTAAATGTCAGTACACTGAAGATGAGTAGAAGATGCTCAAGTTGATGATGAGGCTGAGCATCTGTGAGATATGGGCTCCTTTTAAAGGGGCTCAGGTGAGGTGTTGGGTGTTTGTTAATGGGACGGGGTCAGCTCTTACCGATTTGGGAGGCACCTGGTCCTCTGTGCTCAGACCTCCTCTCACGCTGCTCTCCTGCTGTAAGAGGATGAGGAGTTTGAGATCAGAAAGCCTTCGATGTTAGTTTTCCAAAGCATTTATAACATTAACCAAGACATCAACACATTTGTGAGGATCTTTCATCATGAGGGGCTTCAATAATTCCTCTTTTTTTATTCACACTATACTGCTCAAAAGGATTTTTTAAAATGTTTTTGAAAAAAAGTATCTTATTCTCATCAAGGCTGAATTTATTTGATCAAAATGGCAGCAAAAATAGTTAAATAAAAATATTGTGAAATATTATCATTTAAAATAACTGTTTTCTATTTGAATATATGTTAAAATGTAATTTATTCATGTGATCAAAGCTGAATTTTCAGCATCATTACTGCAGTCTTCAGTGTCACATGATCCTTCCTTTTTTTTG
Source organism: Schizothorax lantsangensis (assembly GCA_027422415.1). Classification (NCBI taxonomy): domain Eukaryota; kingdom Metazoa; phylum Chordata; class Actinopteri; order Cypriniformes; family Cyprinidae; genus Schizothorax; species Schizothorax lantsangensis. The sequence goes on from CM049862.1 coordinate 23,243,810, forward strand.
TTGAAACATGATACAATTCTTTGATGAATAGAAAGTTGAAAAGAACAGCATTTATTCGAAGAAAAAGATCTTTAATGTTACTTTTGATCAATTTTATTAATCTTTGCTGATAAAAGTACTAATTTCTTAAAAAATAATAATAAAATAAATACATAATAAATATATATATATATATATAATTGAATGGCAGTGTAAATAAATCCTTAAAGGCCAAACAACAACCAAATGTATTACTGAAGCTGCAGCTGAATTAATATAAAAGCATTTGTCACAACGGAAACGTAACATAATCAAAGTAAAATCTGACTTCAGATGCATTTTGGGTTCAAGGATTGCACATAATGCACATAAGCCTTCAAAGCAAGTGTTTTCTGTGACATTTTGTGTTCATTTCTTGTTTATACATCCCTGTTTTACACATGCATGTAATCAGGACATTTAAATTTGAAGTTTTAACTGAACCCTCAAGTTCTTCCAAACCTGTATGTGTTTCTTTACTGCTGCTTAACACAAAATAACATTCTGAAGAATGTGGGTAAACAAGCAAACAGCTGCTGGTCCCCATTGACTTCCATAATACAGACAAAAAATACAATGGAAGTCAATGGGGACCAGAAACTATTTGGCTACCCACATTTTTATTTTGTGTTCAACTGAAGAAAGAAACTCATACAGGTTTGGAACAACTTAAGGGCGAGTAAATGATGACAGAACGTGAATTTTTGGATGAACTACCACTTTAAGTCTGCATTTTCCCTTAGTAGTTTCTTTCCAAAAGCCACAATTTCTGAGTCTCTCACACAGAGGAAGTGGAGATGTAGAAGTGAAGGCCACATTAAATTCTTCCCTCGCTCTTTAAAGTGAATTACACAGCTCTCCGTGTGCGTTCATGGATCACTCTGAGAGCATAACATCCATCTTGACTTTCTCAGTAAAGACTCTCCAGCTTACAACATCCCACTTACACTGCTGTATTTCATACAAATCTGACTACTGTTCATTTAACCATACGTGACTGGAACGCAATCGTACTCTGTCAGTGTTGTGCAAACATTCAATCACTTCATAAAAAATGCAATGCGTTGGTTGAAAAGCGCCTGCCGTCGGGGCTGTGGTCGATGTGGCACAGGGAATCTGTTCTTTATGGCACAATGAAAAGTAATAGCAGAAACAGGCCGATTGCGAGGCTATAAATTTGTCTGAAAAGTCATAAAGCGGTTTGATTTGCTGCGGCACGCAACGAGTTATTTCACTCAGCCAGCCGTACCCTCGGGAAAACACGCAAGAGTTACGAGCGTAATACAGCCGCGTGAAGGTAACGGTGCCCATCGTCGCCTATAAAACTCAGAAGGACTATTACATGGCAAAGGAGCATTAAATAAAAACAAGTGTTCCTTCGAACAGTACAAAACTTTGGAAAAATGTGACCGAGCCGAAAACTTGCCTAGCATAACCGTGAGAGAGAGAAAAATAGGAAAAATGAAGTTTGGTTAGATGGATAGGGTCACATAGTCTAACCTGGTCAGTTAAAGCTGTTCATTTACAATAGCGCCACCTGTTGTTTGTATAATGTAATGAGCTGTGAATTCATTTCACAGAATAATACAACAAAAAATATAGATGAATTAGCATGCAAAATTAGTTCTATTTACAATTCTAATGCAGAGAGGACTGCAAAGAACAAAAAAGAAAGGGAAAAAAGCTTCCTTTTTCCTGCAGCTTTATTTTACACTGGTCTTTATGTTCTTTTATAAATAATCAATTGATTTTTTTTAAAATAAAATAATTTATATTAAATTACATTAAACTGTTAGGAGACATAATTCATAATTCATTCTGTTAGATTTTGCTAAGCCGATGACACAATACTTTAAAAAGCATAAACAATACAAAAACATACAGAAAAATGAAGGTTAAATAATTTTTAAAACCATTTTTTAAACAATTTGTTTTAAGGCAAGGCAAGGCAAGTTTATTTATATAGCACATTTCATACACAATGGTAATTCAAAGTGCTTTACATAAAAGGAAGTAAAATAATCATAAAAAATAAAAACTTTTAAAATGATTTAGAAATTGATTTAAATGATTTTAAAAACAGTTAAAAATAGAAAATTATTATACATAAAATACAGTGAAGTCAGTTCGGATTTTTAGATTTATTTTTAAATATTTTTCATTCTATATATAGTCATTCAATAATATTTTATTGAAAATAAAAGCATTTACTATTTCAGTCTCACAATCTTAGATTTATTTTAATAATTGCAAAAACAGAGAAAACTGAAGGTAAAACAATTTTAAAAATGTTAAAAAGCCCAAATAATTATAATAATAAATATTATAATTCTATGTACTTAAAGTTATAAGTTATAATTTAGATTCATTTTTATTTAATATTTTTATTCAATTTATTATATTAAACAAAATGTAATAAAATAAAATTTAATTTAGTTCTTTGTTCCTGGAACAACATTTCTGTCAAATGGAAAAGGAAGGAAAGGAAAAGGAAAGGGCGGGACATGTGGCCAAGTATGGTGTCCCATACTTGGAATTTGTGCTCTGCATTTAACCTAGTCTCGTGTAGCCAGACCTTCAGACTGACGGCTGAAGGTCTGGAATAGATGGCAGCATTTATTGGCCAAGGCCCGCCCATGAGGACGTTTGACCGACATGTCAAACAACCAATCACAGTTCATTTCATTCAGCGTCACGTTTCGGTGCGTGGAAATGTCACCACAATACCAGACCGGTGTGTGAAACTCTCGGACGTATTTTAAAGATTCTATGCCGCGAACTTTAAATATTTCTCATACTTTTGAAAATCCAGCGTTTAGTTGATCCTGATAAGTGCTCGTTGTCACATTTGTAAACACGACAGCTTTCTTCTTTCGTGAGGAGTTCGGCGTCAGAGCATTTTTGTTTCCAGGCGGAACGTTAAAGAACGCGACACACATGTCTCCCGGAAATCCTGTATAATTCAACCAATCCGATGACGACTTCAACACTCCTGAAATGTTTCCAGATAAGTGTGCCATATGCATCGGACGTTTAGCCAACGGTCCGTGGGCGTGACGTCTGAGGCTGAGACTACATTTAACCCATCCAAGTGCACACACACAGCAGTGAGAAGTGAACAAACACACACACACACCATGAACACACACCCGGAGCAGTGGGCAGCCAATGCTGCAGTGCCCGGGGAGTAGTTGGGGGTCCGGTGCCTTGCTCAAGGGTCTCACCTCAGTCGTGGTATTGAAGGTGGAGAGAGCGCTGTACATTCACTCCCCCCACCTACAATACCTGAGACCTGAGACTCGAACCCACAACCTTCGGGTTACAAGACCGACTCTCTAACCATTAGGCCACGACTGTCCCCCTAAATCAGCACAGTCCTACCCTACCCTACAACCCTACTACCGCTGAGACAGGACAGAAATAATAATAGCCTGATGTTACTAAAACATTTTACTACCCCTAAGTCTAAATTCTGATTGGTTGATGGGAATATTACTACAGAAATACTGATTCAGGAACACTACACGGGATCGGTGAATCACAGTAAGCATATAACTAATACAACCAGTACATTATACTAAATGAATAAATTATAATAAAGTGTTTCGGGCTCCAACAAATCATGACTGTACCCATATTATCACATCATAATACTGAATACTGCATAAATATGCTCTCTGATCCGTCAGCACTCAGGAGAGATGATGATGATGATGATGTGTGATTCAAGGTCAAACACGAATCTCTTGGTTCCTGCTCAGAAACATCTCAGCTCAGAGTTTAATTAAGCTTGAGCTCTTCCCCCTGAAGGACACTGAGATCTGAGATGTAAACCAGCGGAAAGTAAGTGATGGAGGCTGTTTTCTGAGACTGTGTTTCCATGACATGAAACTCAGTAATGAACACCTCAGGGCTGCTGTGTCGTCATTATTCAACAAGGGACATTAAAATAGAAAAACAGATATAATTAATCACAGACTGTCAGGTCTAGTCCTAAAATGAATGTAAAATCAGATGGTAGGTGAAGTCATGCAGGTAGATGTGAGCAAGACGATCATCTGAGTCAGAACTTGACACTTATAGAAGGGAAAACATGTCTCAGCAGACACAGATGCTGGATTGATGGCAACCGTGACAAAGCATGATAAATAACGTCACAGAAATAGCGCTCAATAAACCAAATGCACAGTAGACAAGATTCATAATTGATTCCAATAAAGTTTGCTAATGCAAAAATGCAAAAAGCATTAAAATACAAAACATACAGAAAATTGAAGGAAAAATCATTTCAAAAACAAGTTTTTGATTTATATTACTTTTTATTCAGTATAATATAAATATTATATTAAATAATAATAATAATAATATAATTATAATGTAATAAATTACAAAACATACAGAAGATTGAAGTTAAAATCATTTCTAAAACAAGTTTTTGATTTATTTAATTTAATTTAGATTTATTTCAATTTAATATTTATTTTAAGATTTATTCAATATAATATAAATATTATATTAAATAATAATAATAATAATAATGCTATTATAATTATAATATAATAAATTAAAATAATAATTTTACTATTATACTCTCACAATCTTAGATTTATTTTAATAACTACAAGAAAATACAAAAAATATATATTTTCTTTCAAAAGTCCATTATTATTTATATTATTTTTTATAATTCTTTTAAATAAAATAAATGTTATTATATATATATATATATATATATAAATTAAATTAAATAATTCCTATTTATTACTATTATCTCACAATCTTGGATTATTTTAGAATATAAAAAAAACACACAAAAAAACTTTAAGGTAAAACAATTCCAAACACAAGTCCATTATTATTTATTTATTTTTATTCAGTGTTTTTATTCAATACTCCAACACTATAAATAAATAAATAAATAACCTATTAGTCTCTCACAATCTTGGATGCATTTTAATAAGTATAAAAGCATACAGAAAATTGAAGATAAAACAAGTCCATTATTAAATTATTATTATTACTATCATCATTATTATAAAATGAAATACAGTGGGTACGGAAAGTATTCAGACCCCCTTAAATTTTTCACTCTTTGTTATATTGCAGCCATTTGCTAAAATCATTTAAGTTCATTTTTTTCCTCATTAATGTACACACAGCACCCCATATTGACAGAAAAACACAGAATTGTTGACATTTTTGCAGATTTATTAAAAAAGAAAAACTGAAATATCACATGGTCCTAAGTATTCAGACCCTTTGCTGTGACACTCATATATTTAACTCAGGTGCTGTCCATTTCTTCTGATCATCCTTGAGATGGTTCTACACCTTCATTTGAGTCCAGCTGTGTTTGATTATACTGATTGGACTTGATTAGGAAAGCCACACACCTGTCTATATAAAACCTTACAGCTCACAGTGCATGTCAGAGCAAATGAGAATCATGAGGTCAAAGGAACTGCCTGAAGAGCTCAGAGACAGAATTGTGGCAAGGCACAGATCTGGCCAAGATTACAAAAAAATTTCTGCTGCACTTAAGGTTCCTAAGAGCACAGTGGCCTCCATAATCCTTAAATGGAAGACGTTTGGGACGACCAGAACCCTTCCTAGAGCTGGCCGTCCGGCCAAACTGAGCTATCGGGGGAGAAGAGCCTTGGTGAGAGAGGTAAAGAAGAACCCAAAGATCACTGTGGCTGAGCTCCAGAGATGCATTCGGGAGATGGGAGAAAGTTGTAGAAAGTCAACCATCACTGCAGCCCTCCACCAGTCGGGGCTTTATGGCAGAGTGGCCCGACGGAAGCCTCTCCTCAGTGCAAGACACATGAAAGCCCGCATGGAGTTTGCTAAAAAACACCTGAAGGATTCTCTGGTCTGATGAGACCAAGATAGAACTTTTTGGCCTTAATTCTAAGCGGTATGTGTGGAGAAAACCAGGCACTGCTCATCACCTGTCCAATACAGTCCCAACAGTGAAGCATGGTGGTGGCAGCATCATGCTGTGGGGGTGTTTTTCAGCTGCAGGGACAGGACGACTGGTTGCAATCGAGGGAAAGATGAATGCGGCCAAGTACAGGGATATCCTGGACGAAAACCTTCTCCAGAGTGCTCAGGACCTCAGACTGGGCCGAAGGTTTACCTTCCAACAAGACAATGACCCTAAGCACACAGCTAAAATAACGAAGGAGTGGCTTCACAACAACTCCGTGACTGTTCTTGAATGGCCCAGCCAGAGCCCTGACTTAAACCCAATTGAGCATCTCTGGAGAGACCTAAAATTGGCTGTCCACCAACGTTTACCATCCAACCTGACAGAACTGGAGAGGATCTGCAAGGAGGAATGGCAGAGGATCCCCAAATCCAGGTGTGAAAAACTTGTTGCATCTTTCCCAAAAAGACTCATGGCTGTATTAAATCAAAAGGGTGCTTCTACTAAATACTGAGCAAAGGGTCTGAATACTTAGGACCATGTGATATTTCAGTTTTTCTTAATAAATCTGCAAAAATGTCAACAATTCTGTGTTTTTCTGTCAATATGGGGTGCTGTGTGTACATTAATGAGGAAAAAAAATGAACTTAAATGATTTTAGCAAATGGCTGCAATATAACAAAGAGTGAAAAATTTAAGGGGTTCTGAATACTTTCCGTACCCACTGTATATTCAGTTACTATTATTATCTCGTATCTTGAATTTAGTTTAGAAATGCATGAAATATCAATACCAAATTAATTATTGAGATATTGGAGATTTATTAGAGATTAAAGAATATATCTGTGATGTCTTCAACATGTAGTATAGAAAGGCAACTTGCTGGGTTTTAGAAACACACTTGTCAGATCACACCTGATTAAGACACTGTTTCTCTGTCCAATAATGACCTCATGAAACCCATAACTCACACGACTATGACAAATGAATTTCACACAGCGATCATATTCCCTCTCACCGCTTTACAGAAGCCAAAATTTAAAAGCACGAAGGGGTAAAAAGGCCAGAAAGATGAAGGAAAGTTTGTGGTAAGAGACGGTTAAATGGGCTTTTAGGGACTTCAGCTGAGTTATGAGTATTTGATCAGACCAGAATCCCTTCATATAGAGTCTACGGTCATATCTTCATATCTTATGTAAGTATTAGCTTTCATAGACAGGGCTTGAGCACAGATATTTGCAGGTGCCTGTGCTGTCAAAACAGTGTGTGTGTGTGTGTGTGTGTGTGTGTGTGTGTGTGTGTGTGTGAGTGTGTGTGTGTAATGTAAGCTGAGGTAAGAACGACCCGCAGCAGTGAGAGCATGAGTTTGTGTAACGCTGATGAGTGTGTGTGTGTGTGTTTTCACTGGGCTCCTGTGGCTTTATACTCTTATTAAACTGTGGGAAACTGCCGTCTCTTCCCAGCCTGCAGCCACAGAAACATGAGAACACACACATCATGGACAGTAACACGGCTGAAGAGCTGCAGACATGTTCACACACGCCGAAAAGAGGAAATTCAGACTCTTCAAACAGGATACATAATTAATAACCGAGAGACAAGTGATGACAGACACCAGGAAGAGTGTGTGTGCACAATTTCAATGAGCCTAACCTTATTAGACAGGCAGATTTGAGTTCATAGTTCAAACTATTTTTTTCACAAAAAATTTGAATTACATACAGTTGAGGTCAAAAGTTTACATTCCCCTTTCAGTATCTGCAAAATCTCCCAAATAAGAGGGATCATACAACATGCATGTTATTGTTTATTTAGTACTGACCTGAATAAGATATTTCATATAGTCCACAAGAGAAATTTAATTTATAAAGATGACCCCGTTCAAAAGTTTACACCCCCTTGATTCATAATACTGTGTTCGTACCAGAATGATCCACAGCTGTGTTTTTTAGTTTAGTGATAGTTGTTGACGAGTCCCTTGTTTGTTCTGAACAGTTAAACTACCTGCTGTTCTTCATTCAGGTCCCACAAATTCTTTGGTTTTGCAGCATTTTTGTGTATTTGAACCCTTTCTAAAAATGACTGTATGATTTTGAGATCCATCTTTCCACACTTAGGACAACTGAGGGACTCATATGCAACTATTACATAAGGTTCAAATGCTCACTGATGCTCCAGAAGGAAAACCCGTGCATTAAGAGCCAGGGGGTGAAAACTTTTGGAATTTGAAGATCAGGGTAAATTTTACTTATTTTGTCTTCTGGGAAACATGTAAGTGTCTTCTGTAGCCTCTGAAAAGCAGTTCTAAATAATAATAAAAAAATGATATTTAGGCAAAATAAGAAAAATGTACACATCACTATTCTGTTCATAAGTTTTCACCCCCCAGCTCTTAATGCATTGTTTATTAAGTCCTACGCTACTTTATTTCAGACGGATATTCTGTTTCAGTTTGGAAAAGTCCCATCAGAAGTTACATTCGGTTCATGCTGATCCAATGCCAGTTTAGTGATCCCACATCTGAGGTTAATAAATCGTGTGTGTTTTTTTAGGAGTGCTAGACATGCCTTACTTGTAAGTAGGATCAATGTGAACATCTACTCACCTCCTCCCTAAACTTGCTGAAATCTGCAAAGTTTGGCTGCTGAACGGCCTTCTGGGAACTCTTCTCTGAGCCAGGGAGGAAGCTGAAGATCTGAGACATTGAATTAAGACACAAGTTATTATACAACACAGCAACAGAACAGTAAAGTACCAAAACCATTAACCATTGCATGAAACAGACCTATAATCTGATTGGATGAGCCATGTTTGAAACCATTGTAAAAAAAGCTGATAGAAACTGCACATCAGTTACATTATATATTATTGTACCAAAAAATAGATCATCTTTGACCAGTCACAAACCAGCATAAGGTCAAGTTGGGTTTTGGAAGATGAAAGCAGGTCAAACAGCTAATGACAAGCTAGAATCCAGCTACAATGATTTAAAACACACATCCCAGGCATCAGGAAACACTCTTAATGAGCAGATGCTGAGCGGTTCACCTGTGTAGCTGGTGGTCGAGGAGGGAGAGCTGGAGGAGGAGGCAACCAGCCACTTTTAGCACCTGAGAGAAGAGAAGATATTCAGAAAGATACAAGAAAACCTTCCCAGTCACTCTACAACTGCTACTACTAGTAAGGCTGATTACAAATATTCAGCACAACAAGATTAATTAACACAATTCAATACTATAAATGACTTCACATCTGCCATGTACTGCAATAATCATCATTTCTTTTGTGTAACTTATTTACTAAAATTTTACAAGTACAGACAATTGAGAAGTAATCACACACACTACTGTAGCAAAATAAATAAATAAATATATTTGGCTACAGTAGTGTGTGTACACTAGTATATGCATATACACTAACATTATTATTACATACATTTCGGGGTTATTTTTATTTATTTAAAACTTTTATTCAGCAAGGTTGCATTCAGTGACAATAAATCAGAAGTGACAGTAAAGATATTTATAATGTTACAAAGATTTCTATTTCAAATAAATGCATTTCTTTTGAAGTTTCCATTCATTAAAGAATCCTTAAAAAATGTATCACGGTTTCCACAGAAATATTTAGCATATTAGAATGATTTCTGAAGGATCATGTGACACTGAAGACTGGAGTAATGATGCTAAAAATTCAGTTTTGCATCACAGGAATAAATTACATTTTAAAACATATTAAAACAGAAAACAGTTATCTAAAATTGCAATACATTTTCACAGTATTCCTGTTTTTACTGTATTTTTAATCAAATAAATGAAGCCTGTGAGTTTAATGCACTAACAATCAAGCCTAGGCCATTTTTATAATTGTTTGCCTGCCATGAAACTCGCTGAGAATTTAAAGTATGATGAGAATTCAGCAATGCACTCTGTGGTAACAGCTTCAGTGCAAAATTGATCTATGAATATTTGATTCTTTTAAACATTTATATGGTTTAGACTAGACTCAGAATGTGTGTTTATGTGTCTCAAATCCTCACCTGTGAACACCACATTTGGACATTCCCTTAGTAATAATGTCCTTCAAATTAAGACTAACTAAGGGTTTTCTCAACTTGCATGGTTTTTCACAACTGGGACCAGAACTTTATTTGACATCGGACAAGGCATAACTACAACCACAAAGATCATTTGTTTTCCAATTAAATACTCATCTTTTCAAAGCTCTTCTCAAAAATTGGTATGGTAGCGTATTATTCTTACTTTGTGAACTTGCGGCTTCATACATTTTAAGAATAAACTTTCAATATTTTCTCAGAGAATCCTGTTACTGCATTTGCAAAAGCAGCAGTCAAAGTATCCACAGTTAGCGGTGCTTCACTGTCAAATGCACCAATACAACTCTAGAACAGCCAATACCGCATTGAGACTCAAGTCAAATATTTACTTAAATTAAAATGAATGTAATAAATGTAAGATATTTCAATGTCTGTACTTTGCATTCTCAGCATATGAAAATGTGTAAACGGTTAAATACTCAAGGAATGTTGGGATGGGCGAGAACCTTGACCGCTCTGTTGGAAGAGTTTGTTGAGGTCAAGAGAGGAGGCGCGGGAGTGAGACTTCTGGGGTCGAGGAGGAGGAGTGGGCGGCTCCTCCACCTTCTTCATGGCATCGTCTATAGAGGTGCTGGAATACGACCTGTGGGTAAAACACACATACAGACCTCTTTTACACTGTATACCAAGAAATAAGCAGCAATATATAGTTGTACCACGGTACAGTGAGGGATTCAGATGATACTTTGGTATACACCATTACCAAGCACCATAGTATTAACATGGTACTTTAGGTACTTCAAAAAAACGCCATGGAACTACCATGGTAAAATCCAAAAAAACATGGTTCTTTTCTGTTGGAAAAGTTATATATTGTAGTACAGATAAAGTAACAGATTTTACATTGCAAATCCATGTAAAACGCATCACTTTTAGGGTGCCACACTGTTGCTAAGTGGTTGTTTATTTGTTAAAGTGGAAATCTACGGGATTATTTTTGTATTATTGTACTTTTTTTTTTGTCCACACTCTAAAAAATGCTGGGTTAAATACAACCCAGTGCTGGGTAAATATTGGACAGAACACATGCTGGGTTAAATGTTTAACCCAACCTTCTGGGCAGTAACCCACCCGCTGGGTTGTATTTAACCCAGCATTTTTTACAGTGCAGAAGGTACGTTTTTGATGACACTGAAATGCAGTAGGACAACAAACCACATAATCTGACAAATCATGTCAGTTTATGTTTAATACTCAGGTTGTATAAATGTAATTATAATCATAATAATAATATTTTTTATTACAGTAATAATAATAATACAATTTAATAATAATACTAATAAATAAATATTAAATTATTATTATTATTATCATCATAAGATTTTAGAATTATTATATTTATAAAACAATGATTAAAAATAATAATAATAACAATAGTGGTATACATTTTATAATAATAATAATAATAATAACAATAACAATACTACTACTACTACTATAATAATACTTTTCTTAATAAATTTACATTTAAATAAACCCTGAATCTTGTAGTCAAATACCTTAATTAGTAATTCATAAAATACATAAACTACTGTTTAAAAGTTTAAGGTAAGTACATTTTTTAATGTTTTTGAAAGAACTGTCTTATGCTCATCAAGGCTGAATTTATTTGATCAAAATACAGTAAAAACTGTAAAATTGTGACATATCATTACAATTTAAAAGAACTGCTTCTATTTAAACATTTTAGTTTTTTCTTTTTATTCCTGTGATTCAAAGCATAATTTTCAGCATCATTTCTTCAGTCTTCAGTGTCACACAATCCTTCATAAATCACATTAAATTAAATTGCTTAAATTTAATGTGTCTGTGTTGAGTAAAAGTATGAATTTATTTATTTATAAAACAATAAAAAACCTTTGTGTAGCAGTAGTGAGAGTTTAAAAAGGTTTTACCTGGGCCGTGTTCTTGACTTCATGTTTGCATCAAGCTCTTGTGGAGAATCTGTAAAATGTTATTACACAGTTACTGCAATAAAACTGACCAAACTCTAAAGAGAAACCTTATTTATTTCATTTAAATGCCACAAGGCATCATACTTCACTAAGAACACCCCAAAAATGAATCAAGTATTCTTCTTTTATTTACCTGTCATCTACAAGAGAACAAAGCCACAACCTGAAGTTTGAATCCGGTCCTGAACTGAACTGCTCTCTCTAGCCAAAAGATTCCACTTCTCAACAGAAACACTGAATCGTAACACTAAAACATCAAACACACTCGAGAGCATCGATACTATCCAAACAACAGGCCTTGAACACCTACAGCTGCAGTTAACACCTCAAACGGGCCTCTGTCTCCTATCCCATCATGCACCGGGGCATTGACGAAAACTCAGTATCAACTTTAATTGTCTTTTCTACCAGCACTGGGGAAAAAAGCATTTCATAAGAACCATATTGGAAGCAATGTTGCATTCAAACTGAAGTAATAAAGCGCAGGATTATTTGTGAACGCCCAGGGATCTGGGCACTTTAATAAATATGTGCTGTTATTGGATCAGAGCAGACTGCATGAAATATTAGAACAAAAGGTCAGTGCTGTGGATATAACGGGCTTTGTGTCCACACCCAGAGGCGCTGAGAGGTTTTACTTCATAACATCACACCCATCATGAGAGAAAATAACAAACAGGCCTCTGCTAGAATGATACACCGGCTATATGTGACTTCAACCTGATCTGATGATGACAAGAGCTGATTTGCCAAGAGAGAGCAGTGATTGGTCTGTTTTTAATTATGATTCATCTTATCATGGGTCGCTTTAAGAGATAATTCACCCGGAAGTGAGAAATTGTATCATGATTTATTCATGTTGTGGCAAATACAAATGACTTTCTTCTGTGGGACACAAAAGTAGATGTTTTGCAGATTGTTCATGCTGCCCTTTTCAATACAGTGGAAATAAATGGGAACATCTTGGACTCAAAAAAGCACCCAAAAGTAGCTCATATGACTCGTACACTTTGTTGCAAGTCTTCTGAAGTCATATGACACAGATTATCTCTGTAGTTATCAAATGTGCATTCATTCATTTAGCAGACTTACAAATAAGGAATATAACAAGCTTTTGAGCAGTTCTGTTTCAGATTATATTGTTTGGACAGTATTGATGTTATTGACTGGAGGAGGCATTATTGTCGATTATGGACTCATATTTTGCAGTGGTTTAAAGTTAAAACGCTTTAATGACGGATTTGTTTTTTAAAAACACGCAGCTTTTCACTTCACAAGAAATTAATTGATGAATTGGAGTCGTGTGGATTATTGTGATGTTTTTATCAGCTGTTTGGACTCTCATTCTGACGGCACCCATTCACTGTAGAAGATCAAATGGTGAGCAAGTGATGTAATGCTAAATTTCTCCAAATCTGTTCCCATGAAGAAACACTCATCCACATCTTGGATGGACTGAGAGTACATTTTCAGCAAATTAGAATTTTTATGTGAATTATTCCTTTAAGGAGGCAATAAGTTAAAGTACTAAAATGGTTAAAATAAATTAAAGATGAATAGAAATATTAATAAAACCCTTAAAACTAAAACAAACTAAAATTAAAAAAAGATAAAAAAGCCAATTTAAAATATGAATAAATACTATAATAATATATACATAATACTAAAATAACACATGTAATAAACTAAATCAATCTTAATCAATCTAAATCAATCTTGTTTGTTTGTATTGCTGTATTGGCTTTTCCTGCAGGTCTAGAATTCTCTATCAGGCTCAATTCTGCTGGCAGAAATACAAGTGTACAATAAGAGCAATATTGAACTAACAATATCAATAAGTTTACATTGCATTTGGAAGAATGGAAGAGTGGCCCAAAAAATATTTGTGCACTCGAGGCATTAAAGAAGCTTAAGAAACCATCTAAATGTTACAGCACTGGATTAAAAAAAAAAATATCAAAGCAAGTGGCATTTGTCATTTGCACTTTCATGTATACAAAATACTGTGTAATGTTAGTAACATGAGACACAAAAAACAATGTTTCTGGTGTGACTGATTTTAAACCTGGTACAGCATATCTTCATGTGCTATAAGTTTGAAAATAAATGACCTCGAGCTTCAGAGGTACAGAAGATTTTCAGCAAATAAAACTACCTTATTGCACTAGACCTGAAATCTAGTGCACATGGGCTACTTTCATGAGACTTTTATAGTGCATTTGTATCATTTTTTGAGCTAGACAGCATCCATTCACTTGCACGTATATGGAAAAGAGCACCTGGAACCTTCTGCTAAACATCTCTCTCTGTGTTACACAAAAGAAAATGCATACAGGTTGAACAAAATGAGAGTGAGTAAATGACCACAGAATTTTCATTGTTTCCTGAACACAGACGGTAAAGCACAGGTAAATTAGAGGCTTTGGTTGATTTGGTGTGGGTCAGGGGCGTGTGCGCAGCCCGCTGCGCCTGAGGACAGTGACTCACCTGGTTTTAAAGTGCTGGCACGCTGTATTGGCTTTTCGTGCGGGTCTGGAATTCTCTTTGGGCTGAATTCTGCTGACACAGCAATAAAACACACAATAAGAACAGTGAAATAAGACCATATACATAAGAATATCAATACGTTTACAGGTTTTCCCTCTTAAGTGTGGAAGAGTGGCCCCAAAAATATCAGCACACTTAAGACTCTGAAAAAAATTGAAGAAAAATATCTATCATTGCATTAAATTATAAAATATCAAAGCAAGTGCGGTTTATTTTTAAGCACAAACATGTTCACTCAAAAAAAAAAAAAAATAATAATTTGTTAAGTTTGGCACTTAATACTTAATGCAATGACATTTACATAAGTTTTGTATTGATTGTATTTTATTGACTTATTTTATTGTCCAAATACTTTTTGGGCCACTGTATAAAAACATTAGATATATTTTTTCCTTTAATCATGTTTTTGCTTATTGACGTCTGTCTCTAAAGTCATTACCCAGTTTCCTGCTTTCATCTCTCACATCCTGTTTAGCGGTCACACCTGGTCTAGAGGTCATCTGCAGGTCAACAGAACCCATTTCCTGTTTGGGAAAATGAAAAGCCAGCATAAAATGACTGATATGAGCACATTTAGAGGTTTACTCAGATATAAGGGCTGGACTAGATGGATTTTGGCTTATTGAGATCTCATATGAGACTCATTAGCACCCTCTGCCTTCAGACAAACAGATATTCTCAGAGAGAGAGAGATATCTTTCTTCAGATTGTGTGTGTGTGTGTATAACAAATTTATTCATATGCAATTTTATTTTATTTTATTTTTTTTTTACAACCAGGGACTATCATCGATAGCAAAAGCTAAATGAATGAATGAATGAATGAATAAATAAACAAATAAATAAATAAATCACAATAAACCAATTATGTTATTGTTAACTAAACCTACAACAAAAAAGTTAATAAAAAAATGTTTGTTTGTTAAGTGCAAATGAAATCAAATAAAATGTAAATATTAAATTAACTTAAATTAAAAAACAAAATGTCATATTTCAGTGGCAACTAACTGAAATAAAATGTTTAAGTTGAACTACTAAATTTATAAAAAATATAAAACTGAGATAAAAATACATCTAAATAGAAATATAAAAAGACGTAAAACTAAAACTTGAACAAATAAAAAAAATAATATTCAAATAATGTTCAAAATAATATTCAAATATCACAGCAGTAAACTTTATTTATTTATTTATGTATATATTTATTTTCAACCATCACTCTGCAACTGTTCTTGTTATTTGTTTTGATGCTTTGGCGATATAGTGTGTAGATCATTATGCCAGTAAAGCATTTTAATATTGAAAATCGAAAGTGAGAGAGAATGAGAGAGACAAAAAGGACATAACAAAATGTACAGAACAAAAGATATTGGCATAAATGTTAAATTAAGATCTTCTTACAAGCTGATTGGCTCCAGGCATCATATTGTCATCAAAAACAATGAGAGGTTCAGTCGCCTGTAAAACAAACCCATTTTGAGCTCAGTTCAAACTTGTCAATCTGAACTTTCTCATAATTGCAGAACATGATACTGAATAAGAAATACTAGTCAGTTTTAAACTAGACATCATTAAATACTTCAGGTGTAAATATTGTAGGCATTTTGCGAGTTTTACCTCAGATGGTGGCGCTGTAACCACAGCTGGTTCCACAAAGCCGGGTCTCAGCGTGGCGGGGAGCGTTTCAGGAAGAGGGTAACCATTTTTCCGGGCCACGATCAGATGGAAGGCAGTGCAGAACTCTGGGAAAGTGAGAGCACCGTCCTTGTCAACGTCGCTCAGCTCCCTGAAGGACATCAAACAAGATTGTTTGAATACAAAGAGACAGTTCACTGTATGTCTAAGAGGAACTGAGGCTTTATGTTCACCATATATGAGACAGCTCTGGAATCGGAAGCTTCGACTTGGTGAAGAAGTTTTTTGCAACAGTTCCTGAAAGCATAACCAATGCAAACTTCAAAAGTGTCCACATGGAGTCATAAATCTAACAGTATGAGATGATCTCAGACGGATCTCTCGTACCCATGATGAGAGCGTTGAGGTCAGGCTGGAGACTCCTGAACTGGTTGGTGTAGTATTCACGCTGCTCCTCTGTGATCCTCCAGGGGTCGTCTGAGTAATCGACCTCCGCTCGCTCCACCAGCCGCTCCACAGACGCAACCTGAATCAGAAAAACAACTGTCTGAGGAGAACTGAAGAGCCTGCAGATGAAAATATTTTCCAATTACATATGCCTTTCATTGATGTCAAGGAAGCAGCAGGGTCTCCGTGAGGCACGACATTTCGTTCCACTGTATGTCCCCACATGTAGCGGAATGACAATAAAGCTCAACTTGACTTGACTTGACTTGTCTTGTTGATCAGTCAATAATGGAAAAAGAGCTTCTGAATGCTTTTTATACAAAATAAATTGAAGTTGGACAGTACTTTTCAAAAGCCATGCGCATTAAAGCTCAACATTTCTGAAATATCTCTATGAAACATGCCATCAATATACATATTTTTTTTCAAAATACTTTTTCTCAGCATATCTTACTATTAAACTTAATACACAACCATAGGTAAGCCTTTTAGGTTTATTCTACTAAGAGAAATAATCAGAAAATGCAAGATTTAAATATATTAAAATATCTATATTAAACACATTATGCAGTATATATACTGTATATCAATATATATATATATTGTATATATACATATATATATATATATATATATATATCAATATTTACTGCATGTGTATATATATATATATATATATATATTTGTTTTATGTTTTATGCTCATGTCTGTAATCATTTTGGATGCGATTTATCTAATATTTATCTATTATTTGTAAGCAAGTCTAAAAAAATACGGGGCCTGGTGTGTATGTGCCCTGATTGTTATTACTGATATTCTAACAAAAAAATACACTTTTAAAGCAGTGTCATGACCTAAATCCTGATTTAGAGCCCTAATGTGTTTCTTCACCCAGACACCCAGATTTCTATTTGATCGTCCAATCAGATGCAAAAACAAGGAGGTGTGAGGAAATGCTCACGCGTGTGATGACAGGCTGCTCCGACTGCAGTTTGAGAGAATAATGACTGGGAGAGGAGTTTTCCTGAGGAACGCTGGGACGACCCGGCACTTTACCATCATACGCTGTGAATGACAATGAGAGAGAGAGAACATTTCAAGGTGAAGACAGACAAAATGACTGCATACAGCGTTTCATTACTGATCACTGTTTTTGGCATCTAAACAATTCACAGCACTGTAAATGACACACTGATGCAGATGACAGAGCAAAACAGTATTAAACACTATCAGCAGATGCTTGTGAGATAAAAGACACACTTTCAGACTCAACTAAAACCGAAGAAGAGTGAAAGTTTTCAGCTTAGACTTAATGGAATAATAAATGTAAAATACTGAACGAGCATCAATTATTCAGTATGAGGTCAGTGATAGGCATGATCTTTGATATAACTGCAATCTGAAAGAATAAAAGAGGCCTGACTGGGTTTTGATCTCATGAGTGTTCTTCACATCTGAAGCCCTTCCAGAGCATCACTTCTTTTATGTGTAGATTCTAAAGTATTAATGGTCCCTGCTGACTAATGAAGAAAGCCGTGCCGCATTCAATAACACTGACGTTTCTCTGTTCACGGCCAGAGTTAACTATGAGATAAAAGCTCTTTCACAACGCTGAATATCAGCACAGTATACATTCACTGAGTTCATCCCTCGCTGGGACAATCTAAACTTACTATTCACAACCACTGGCTTTAGTTGAGATTAATACAATATTTGTATGTTTGAACACATGATACTGTGTTAATAATAAACACAACCGGATGGATGGATGGATGGATAGATAGAACGATAGGTAGATAGAACAATAGAACGATAAAACGATAGAATAGAACAATAGATAGATAGATAACTTACAATATTTGTTATATCATTTGTATATATGTAAAATATACACAGTTCATCTCTGAGTTTGTCCTCATGCACTGCCTCCTACTGTACTGGAGGGGGCGCTATTGTATATGTAAAAATACCATCCTCATAGCAGTCTGCATTATGTATTTGCATGAATTTATAATCTTGCATATACTGCAAATATTTTGCCTTTTTACTTAATTTATACTATATTTTAACAGCCATCCTTGCTATTTTTGGTGACGTGTACATGAAGCAGTATTTCTGCTTTCTGACATAATAAAGTAAGTTGAAGTGCATAATTGCTTCACACATCAGCTTCTTTTAGAGTGCAAAGTGCCAGGGGGGGACAACCAGCAATAAATGAAGCACACTACACAACATGTGGTTAAATATCCAGGCTCAAGGCATTTTCTCAGGAAAGTGTGTGTGTGTGTGTGTGTTTTATCAGAACTGCTGTCTGCTGAGTGTGTTGTGCTGACTGTGGATGAGCTGAAGGTCTTGTGAGTCAACAGGTGTGTGATTAGACGAGCGTGATATCAATATGCCACAGGAGAGCAGCAATTAGCCAACTGCTTTCTGAGGGCAGACAGTAGCTCAAGGCTGAACGCTCACACACACACACACACACACACACACACACACACAGCTGTCTGACAACATAGAGGTATCGAGCGACGTCTGCGCTCACAGTATGTGAAACACAGCGGCTGTGTGATGTGTTCTTGTGTTATCTAATAACAGCATGACTGCGTGTGTGAATGTGGAAATATCTCCTTTCATATTCCTATAGGAATTGCTGGAAAAACAAATGATCAGGATCTTGCTGAAATAAAAACTCTGGGTCCTTGATGCATCATTTAAGAAGAGGTTTCATCTTCTGTTTTAATGATTTGAATATTTACTATGCAAATGATCATCTAAGTCCAAATATTTATTCTCCACAAGGCAAAATGATCTAAAAAAAACATCATAACTCTCTATAGGTACAGTCCAGTATATGATTGAGTCAATAAAGTCTTATAATTAATTTTATTTCCAGTAGGCAAAACACTGCATTTAATAATAATAATAATAAAAAAATCATGTGGTTAGCATAGCAAATTAAAATGGCTTTAAAATTAACTTTTAAAATGGAGGAGCATTCAAAAAGCTGAATTTTCAGCATCATTACGCCAGTCTTCAGTGTCACATGATCTTCAGAAATCATTCTAATATGCTGATTTGCTGCTCAAGAAACATTTCCGATTATTATTAATGTTGAAACAGTTTTACTGCTTCATATTTTTGTGGAAAACATAATTCTCATGTGCATTTAAAATTCAGTATTTTTTTAAAGAAATTAATACATTTAATTATTCAGCAAGGATGCATTAAACTGGAAAAGTGATGCTTTATGTTCATTTGTCTGATCTCTCTGAATACAGAATGACTGACAGAGACTCACCCAATAGCGTGTCTGTTCCGTTTCTCTGTGCACCATATGGATAGCTGCGATAGGCTGATGGTGAGCGGGGCGGGGAGACGCCGGGTGACCGCGGTGGAGACCACGCCTCCTGTCACATACACGTGTGAAACACAGTCATTATAATCATCATTAATTACAGGAAAAGTATCAAGCTACTGCTGCATGCCATCACTGATAACCCGACCTGTTTGTCCATGCTGGTGTCAGTCGACGTTAAAGGATGGCTCCGCTCAATTTGTGTTTTTATATACTCTTTTACGTATTTTTACTTTCTCTTTTTACACGATTAACGTCTGCACTATTTATCTATGACAAAAGAACACTTTTGGACATCGGACACCGCTGCACTAACCTGCTTCAGAACACTTTACCCACGGATCCAGCGTGGCCGTTGGAGATTCTTCGGAACGCCGAGTTCAACAAAGGCCACCCGAATAATCCCAGAAGGCGAAAGAAACACCGCGGGCGACGCGCTGGAATTCGTGACAGACTGAGAAACAAAGCTCACAGCCCCCCTCTCCCCAGTATTCTGCTCGCAAATGTCCAATCCTTGGAAAATAAGATGGACGATCTTAGAGCCAGGATTAGTTTCCAACGTGACATTAGAGACTGTAACATCCTTTGTTTGTCTGAAACATGGCTCTCTCCCTCGGTCCCGGACACTGCAGTAACTCCGTCTGATAACTTTGCTGTTTTACGGATGGACAGAACAGCTGAGGCCGGAAAAATCAAGGGTGGTGGAGTGTGTTTCATGATTAACAAGAAATGGTGCGACCCCAGGAATATCTCCATTCTGTCGCGTTCCTGCTCGCCTCATCTGGAACATCTCTCCATTATCTGCCGCCCATTCTATCTGCCCCGCGAGTTCTCCGCGGTCATCGCTACTGCCGTTTACATTCCACCTCAGGCAGACACGAGCTTGGCTTTGTCCAAACTCCACGAGGAGCTAAGCGGCTACATCAACAAACACCCGGACGCTGCCTCTATCATCGCTGGGGACTTTAACAAAGCCAACCTCAGGAAAGTAATGCCGAACTTCCATCAGCATGTATCCTGTCCAACCAGAGGACCGAATACACTGGATCATTGCTACACTCAGTTCAAGAATGCCTATAAAGCTCGTTCCTTGCCAGCCTTCGGTAAGTCTGATCACGCGGCCATTTTCCTCACACCGGAATATAAACAAAGGATCGTTCAGGAATCCCCGGGGGTGAGGGAAGTGACGCGCTGGTCCTCCCATTCTGAAGCTATGCTACAGGCGTCTCTTGATGACGTCGACTGGGACATGTTCCGGGCGAGTTCAGCTGACGTCAGCGAGTTCACGGATGTAGCACTAAGCTTTGTTTACATGCTAACCGAACAAGCCACTGAAACGGTAACAATAAGGACATTCTCTAATCAGAAACCGTGGGTGGACAGAACGGTGCGGGCTGCGGTTAACCAACGCACTGCCGCATACAACGCCGGTCTTCTGTCAGGAAACATGAGCGTTTACAAATCATCATGTTATGCTCTCCGACGGGCAGTTAGAGCTGCTAAACTCCGATACAGAGAGAGAATTGAGTCACACTTTCAGCTCAATGACTCTCGACGCATGTGGCAGGGACTGAAGACCATCTGTTCCTCTGGAAATAACCCCTCCGCCGAGGTGAGAGCAGATCCATTGCTGGCCGAAGAGCTAAACATCTTCTACGGCCGCTTCGATCGCAACGGCGGTGCGACTCTGCCGATCAACGCGTCAGGAAGCAGCAGACAGAGCAGCGATGTTGATCGTGTTATCACCGTGACGGAGGACGAGGTCCGGAGAGAATTAAGGAGAGTAAACATCAGAAAAGCCGCCGGACCTGATGGGATTACTGGTCGCGTTCTGAGATCGTGTGCCGATCAGCTTGCTGGTTTGTTTACTTCCATCTTTAACGAGTCTCTTGTTACCTCTGTGATTCCCACCTCATTCAAGAAATCTGTCATCATCCCTGTGCCTAAGAACAGTAAACCCTCTTGCCTGAATGACTATCGTCCAGTTGCCCTCACATCAACAGTCATGAAGGTTTTTGAGAGACTTTTAAAGAAACACATATGCTCCTCCATCCCTGCTACCTTGGACCCTCTTCAGTTTGCCTATCGCCCAAATAGGTCTACTGATGATGCCATCTCTCAGGTACTGCACTCTTCCCTCACTCATATTGACAGCAAAAATGGCAACTATGTCAGACTGTTATTCATTGACTATAGCTCAGCCTTCAACACTATAGTCCCCTCCAAGCTAGCTGTCAAACTCTCAGACCTCGGCTTAAACACTCCACTCTGTGACTGGATCCAGGACTTCCTCACCGGCAGACCACAAGTGGTGAAAATGGGCCAGTTCACCTCCAACTCCATCACCCTGAACGTAGGAGCCCCGCAGGGCTGCGTTCTGAGTCCCCTGCTCTACTCTCTCTACACACACGACTGTGTGTCCTCTCACAGCTCCACTTCTATTGTCAAATTTGCTGATGATACTGTGGTTCTGGGCCTCATTTCCAACAATGATGAGACCGCATACTTGGGTGAGGTAGAGAGACTAACATCATGGTGCCAGGACAACTGTCTCTCTCTGAACGTGAGCAAAACTAAAGAGCTGATTGTAGACTTCAGGAAGAGACAGCAGCGGCCCTACACTCCTCTTATGATCAGTGGGACCCCTGTGGAGAGAGTAAGCAGCTTCAAGTACCTCGGTGTAAACATCTCAGAGGACCTGACTTGGACTGCACACATTCAAACACAGGTCAAGAAAGCCAGGCAAAGACTGTACCATCTGCGACAGCTGAGGAAATTCAGGGTCTCACCAGCAATCCTGAAAACTTTCTATTCAGGGGCCATAGAAAGTGTATTGACTCAGTGCATCTCAGTGTGGTACAGTAACGCCACAAATCAGGACTGCAAGGCCCTGCAGAGAGTTGTGCGCTTAGCTGAGCGCATCTCTGGGTCTGCCCTCCCCTCTCTGCAGGACATCTACCTCAAACGCTGCAGAAGCAGAGCTGCAAAAATAATCAAGGACTCATATCACCCCGGTAACCGTCTTTTCATCACACTTCCTTCGGGCAAGCGCTTCAGAAGCGTGATGGCAAAAACTGAGAGACTGAGAAGAAGCTTCTACCCTCAGATCATCAGGCTCCTAAACTCAGTCTCATAAACATCTACAGGACTCATTTAATTAACTGCGACACCCATCATTCTCCATCATCCGCATTGCTGCTATGTGTACATACCCGGTACAACCTGTTTGCACATTCATCTTGCACATCCCTGGTTATATTAATATTTATTAAACCCTCAGTTGACTGTATTGCACATTTTAGTTCATTGCACATTTTACTCCTTATTTTATTTCTTGTTTGTACTATTATTATTATTATTATTACTTTTATTTTTATCTTATTCCTACCTATATTTATAGACATGCTCCTGTGTTATGTATAATCTTTTATTTTTTATTTTTATTTTTTGCACTGTCCATTGAGCGGACCCGTCCTGATCTACATTTCACTACTGATTATACCCTGTATGATTGTGTATGTGACAAATAAACAAGAACCTTGCATGCCATCACTGATAACCCGACCTGTTTGTCCATGCTGGTGTCAGGGTGTCTGAGGACAGGTCTGTCTGCAGGGGGACGAGGGGCGGAGCCTGTAAGCGAGCCCAGGATGTGAGGCTGACTCTCATTGGTCGAGGGGTGATTGGGGTAACGCATCTCAAGCTCGTTCGTTATCCCGACGAACACAGGGAGAGGAAGTTCTGTAGAGAAGGGTAAATGACAGTATGTTCATAACAGCGTACACTCATACTATTTTCTGTGTACAGTGGATTAAAGAAGTTCCACCAGGATTTCACTTTTTAAAAATTATCTATTATTAATTACTTATATTTATTTTTACTTTATTTTGCTTGTTTATTTTTACATCTTATTAAATTATGACAACTTTTACACACTATTTTAAAATTTAATTTTATTAATTGATTACAGAGGACTTTATTTTATTTATTTTTGCGATTTTTTTACGATCAAAGTGACTCATTTTGTGGTGGCAATTTTCAGATTTTCGTGGAAAATTTGCTATTTTTATAATTATGATACCACATTTACCATATGTATGGCGCTAGATGTATAATAATCATACATGACAGGGGAAAAAACTAATTGCAGAAAGCTTGTTTATTTTTCTGTCTTATCAAATTCTCACACACAACTTTTCATCACGATATTAATTAATAATTAATAGTGCTGTCAAATGATTAATCACATCCAAAATAAAAGTTTTTGTTTACATAATATATGTGTGTATACTGTGTATATTTATTATGTATATATAAATACACACACATGCATGTATATATTTAAGAATTTTTTTTATGTTTTACATATTAAATATATTTATATATAATATAAAATATAAGAATATGAATATAAATGTAATGATATATATAAATATATAAATGTATATAATTTTTTTAATTTTTACCAAATATAAATTATATAAATGTATAAACATGTAAATATTTTCAAAATATATACTGTATGTGTGTGTATTTATTTATACATAATAAATGTAATAATAAATAATAAATAAATGTGATTTTTTGCAATCAAAATGATTGATTTTGAGGCTGTAAATGATATTTTGTCACACACTAGATGTAAAATAGTTTGCGGGTTAAATAGCAAATTATGCAGGATTGCAAAAAAAAAATATTTTGCATTGTTTCACGATCACAGAATTGCGAAAAACCTGAGGGACTGATAAAAACAGCTTGATAAGCTGGTTGAGCAAGAGCTAAACAGGAACAGGACTGAGAAGCGCTGATCTAGATGATCTTCTTTAAAAAGTAAACATAACCTAGATCTCTCAAAGGAACCTTTGAGGTCATCTTGATAAATCTGTCTTCTTGGTCCACAAACTCAATCTTTATCCTGGTCTTTCCACAGTAAAAGGAGCAGATCGTGACATTTGTGGGTTAAACAGAAGCTGACGTGAGGTCATCTGAGCTCCTCTCTCTGCTGTGAGGGTCTCACAGACCCGCGGGTTCTTGAGGAACAGTCTGGACCAGGATTAAAGACTAATCCAGGCTCTGTTTGACACATTTCAGCCCGGCAGGGTGTCCTGGAGCTGTGCGGAGCTCTGAATTAGCCTAGTGCTCGATATCGCCGTGTTTAAGTAAATAAATTTAGGAAATGAATGTTTTGCCTCTGCAGAGTTAATATTTGATTTGTTTTCTGAGCTCAGGCCCAACAGTTACATTTTGGATAATATTATTGAAACTGGAAACTAGTGGTGCTTGCACAAGCACTCACTGCTACGATCACTGTGGAGTTACTAAGGTGTTAACAGGAAATTATGTTGCTAAAATTATTTGCTTATTTAACAAATAATATGCATAATTACTCATTTTTTGTTACATGAGCAACATGTTGTGTTTTAAACCAAAAATGCAAAGAAACCTGTGATCATTTAGGTTGAAAAACAACAAACTATTTTATAAATAACTACTTTTTATGAATAATAAAAAAATATTAATTTAATTTTTACTCTAATAATAATTAAATACATCATTAAAAAATACAATAAATAAAGATAATACAAATATTACTAGTATTAATATTGTTAATAATGCTTTATTTTATGGGATTAATTTAGCAGAAATAATGAATAATCAGTTATGCATTAATAAATAACAAATATCATAGTTTTAATTAAAAACAACATTAAAATAAATAATATAACAATGGTCATCATAAAATAGTCAGAATACATATGTTTTTATTTTAACTGATTTCTTATGCAGAAATAACTAACAATCGGCTATGCATATGCAATTTATAAATAATTACTTACAAATAGTAAGAAATAATATGAGTTATTACCATATTTAAATACATAATTTAACAGCAACAACAACAATAATAATAATAATAATGGATAATTTGTTATCTCCTTTTTTGCAGAAATTATAAACAATAATTGGTTATGGATATTGGTTATTGGACCTGCCTCTGTATCGGTCATTTAAAAAACAACAACAACAACAACTGATCTCTATTTTGTATTTAATCTTAAATTGGAGTTTTATTTTTTTATTAATCATTTGTTATTTATTGACTGATTTTTTTTATTATTTTTTTGCAAGACCCACTAATACTGTTATACATTGGTGGATTCTAAAGTAAATTGAAATAAAAATGAATTAATAACAAATGAATAATGGTGAGAAAATAATATCACAATCTTAAGTAATAAAGCTTTCAAATGATGTATTGTTTATCAGGTTTCATTCATAATTTGTCAGTAAAAACACTACTGTAACGCCACAGAGGAAAACTTCTAATACTTAAACACAGATTTAAAGGACAAGACCATAAAAGGCGTCCGTCACAAGTGTCTGTGGTTTAGTTCACACAGCTCATTCTCAGTGAGTTTTAGCTCAGTGTGTGGCGCTCTCTCCGCGCAGCACGGCCTCTGTGTGTTATCCCTCTTTAGCACAAATCCAAGCACGCTAGGACAAATCCTTGATCCCGTTTGCTTCTCTGAGGACTTACCGCCTGCGACGCTCTCCAGACGTACCGGCAAACCTGCCTGCGCCGCGGCCATCAGCTTCAGAGCCACGTACAACTGTCCACAGCCGAAATATCCCAGCCGCTTAGCACCGCACACATCTGTTACCTGTTACGAAGAGAGAAAGAGAGAGAGATTTATTAATCAATGGCCACATAGAGACTTTAAAATCACAGAATGTGTATTAGTTAAGCAAATTAATCTGCAATATTTCAAAGGCGTTCATTAATGTGAAGTGGAATGTGTGGATTCTTTCTTAATGGGTGAAATTGCCAACATGGGAAAATGAAAAGATAATAGCTAAATCCTCATTATTGGCTCTACAGTGGAAAGAATAGCCGGGCTGAAGATAAACCGCACTCTGAACAGGCTGAATTTCACTTTTATCTGCACTTCTGTAATTGAAAACTGCTATTGTAATGCAGCCGCGGGCGCAGATAAGAAAGTGTGTGTCCTGCAGGAAGTGTTTAACTACAAACACAGACCTTCAGATTCACAGCGTAACTCACTTCAGACGGACTCCTGCTGGAAACACACGCTGGTCT